>CM029556.1:12102153-12741302 GCA_017141385.1 Sogatella furcifera
TGAAATTGTTGGTAGGGTTATTTTTGGGTTTTCGGTTCCCTAAAAATTAAACAAAGGGAAAAAATTTAAAATTTTAATATACTGGTATACTGAAAAATTTGGCAAAAAAAGATCATTAAAAATTAAATTCCTCCTTTTAATTTAATGAAAAATTTTATGAAAAACTTTTAATAAAACCAAATTATTGTGTTTGAAGTTTAAATGTTTAATTTTTAATAAAAATAAAATAAATATTTTTAAAAAAAATTACTAAATTTTCAAGTGATTAGGTTTTTTTTGGTTTTTTTTTAATATCCTTTAAAATTTTTAAAGTTGTGATTTTAATTATGTTGTAAAAGTGAAAATAAAATATATTATAAAAGAATATTAAATATTTATTAATTGCATTTTTTTTTTTAAAAAACAATGTAATAAAAAAATAAAATTTGATTTTTTAAAAATTTTTTTTTCTCTTTTTTGGGAAATTTTTTTGGTAAACAAGAAGATTTAATTTCCTTATTAATAGCCAATCTGCACCTAATTTAATTAAAAAATTTCTTTTTTTAATTAGAAATTTATATGCATAAAATTTTATTAAAATAAAATTTTCATTTTATGGATTTTTGTTTTTTAAATAATAAAAATTCCCTAAAAAATTTATAAAAAATTTTTTTTTCGCACCCTCTTTTCCCAAAATGAAAATCGAAAATTTTTATTAAATTTTGAAACCCCGGGAGGGAGACCCGGGGTTGATAATAAAAAAAAATCGGTGAATATTTAAAAAAGTTATATTCTTTCTTTTAAACCCTCAATATAATATTTTTGTGTAAAAAAAATTTTTAATAAGTTCTAAATAGTTTGTATTAAATTTATAAATTATTGGCAATGAAATGTCAAAAATTACATATTATTTTGGGATATCGATATACAAAATTCCCCATTTTTTTTTTAAAATTTTGCCTCTTGTTTAAAAAGGGAAAATACAAAAGTGAAAATTTTTGGCAGAAAAAAGCCACCTATTTATGTCATTTTTAGTTCAAGTACGTATACTAGTATTTCATTTCCACTTACGTTATTTGGAATGCCCTTTTTTAAACAAAATAGGGAAAATTATATATAAACCCAAAACTTTGGGGGGAAAAACTCGTTTTCGGAAATAAACCCCATTATCCCCGAATTTTTTAATAAAAAAAAAATTATTTTAAGTGAAAGAAAGTTGATGATTGATCCCCCCAGAAAAAAAAAAGATCCACTTTTGGGAAGATCACTTAGCCCGGTTTAAGGAAGGGCCATAAATGAGAAAAGAGGAGGAGAAGAAGAAGAGGAAGAAGAAGAAAAAAAGAAAACGAAGAGCTAAAATATAATAAAAATTTACAATGTTTACTCTCCCTTATTTTTTTTATTTTTTAACACAAAAACAATGATCGCACGTATATTGAAATTATAGGTAATAGCAAATTTATATAGGAACATTTATGTAAATCAAGAGTATAAATTTTAAAGGACTGGGAAACGTAGTCAAGGGTAATATATGTTTAAATTTTTCTTTTTTAAATGTTTTTGGGCCCCAAAAATCGCCACTTTTTTCCCAAAGTTTATCTTTATAGAAAACCAGAGATCCCCACCAGTCGGGCTATTACACTATTCACTTGTTGTTTTAGGCGCCTTTTTATACCTCCAACCCATCACCCCCACGGCACCCGTAAGGGGGTTTCGGCGGGGCTTGGGATGCCGCGGTTAACAGGCCCTCGAGCTCCCCGGTTTTTGTTGCGCTTTTTTTCCATCACAACCCCATTCACATATTATACTATAAATTTACATTTTCCATTAGACCTACTAATTATAAATAAATGATTAGATAAAAAAATAAAAGTATTTTCAAAATCTTTTTGAAATTCACGGGAAACTACTTAAAAAGGATTTCTTTATTATACAGGGGGTATAGTCTGTCCAAGAAAAGGCCCTTTGGGAAAAATTCAAGCTCGGTCTTTTTTGGTTCCAAGATTATATTTCCTTAAAATTTTAGGAAAAATTTTTTTTTAAAACCACATTTATAAAAAATATTGCCCAGGGGAGTCTTTTCCCATATTGCCGGGAGGATTTTTCCCCATTTGTTTAAAGACTAAAAGTTTTTAAAAAGTGAACATGAAAATAAATTTTATAGAGTTGTGAGGCCCAGAGAAGCGCAGTTGGCCCCAGGTTGACCCCCCAAATGCACCCCCATAAAACTGAGTGGGTTTCGAATCTTTTAGCGGGGTGATGATGATGATGATAATAAAAACCCAAAAAATTTTACGGTAATGGGGAAAAAAGTAGAAGAGGAGAAAATTTTCCCGGGGTTTTCTGGGAACCGGCTCTAAATCCTATATAAAAATTTTTTGTTACACAATAATAAAAATTTATTCTTCCCTTTTTATGTGAAAATTTGGAAGACAAATTTTTACCCCATTACATGGGAAAGAACGGTATTAACGTTTTTTGGGAAATTAAATTAGAGTTAAAAGGGGGAAGGAAGAAAATGAGGTGTGGAAAATTTTAAGATGACCTTGGAAAAATGTTACCGACGATCGTTTTCTTTTTTGGGTAGTCCCCTTCTTGTTTTAATTTATCTTAAAATTTTTTTCCCCCGAAAATTTAAGGGCCTTTTAAAAGGGCCCACTTCCGGGGGAGACAATTCTGTCTCCCGACCACCTAAAAAGGTAGTCGTCATTCCATCATCATTAAAAAAAAAATCTCATTTTCCCCCGCAAAAAACCTTTTTAGAACTTCTAAAAAAATTTTAAATTTTTTAAAAAACCCGGGGAAGGAAATTGATTAAATTTTAAGCATCACGCCCAAATATTTTGTTTCCTTAATTAATCAAAAGAAATTTTTTCAAAATGGTTCAAAATTTTTTAAAATTTTTGCAAGATTTCTGTTACAACAGCAACTTCCTTTAAATTTAAACGCTTTTTTGTCCCTTTTCAAAGAGTAAAAAACTTTTAAAAGAAAAGTTAATTTTAATCATTTAATGATGAAGGGTTGAAACCCCACTTATTCTTGCCAATGATTTTTTCCGTTGACTTGGTCATTAAAAAACTGTATCAAAATAAATTTAAATTTATTTATCCTCAATGTTTTAAAATTTTAAAAAAAAATGTAAAATAATTTTTTTAATTAAACAGATTATGAAACAAAAATTTAAAAAAATTGGTTGAACAATGAAAAAAAAAGAAAAAAAAAACAGAAAAATTTTTCGAGGGGTGGAGTATTCCCTTGTTTGATTTTATTCAAATTGTAATTTATTTAGATTGGTTGGATTGACAAAGATTCAAAAAAATTTAAAATTTTTTAATTTGGTTTGCAAAAAGAACGCCCGGAATCAGTAAACAGTTTTTAAATGCTTGGGAACCCCATGAATACTCATTTTGATGCAAGAAATAAAGCCGATGAGAATTGAATAAATTAAAAGGAAACAAGATTTTTAAACATAAAGCTTTTAAAACCCTTTTGATAAGGGAAAAAATCTGGATGGGTTTATCTAAATTTCAAGAGATACTTTTAAAAATTTCACAAACTTGTTTTGTTTTCAATTTTTTCAAACAGTAGGGCAAAACGGCAAAAAAAATTTTTTGCCAAAAAAAGGGATAAAATTTTTTTAAAAAGGGGTTCCCTTTTCTAGGAAAATTTTCCATCAAAATCCATTTCTCAAGGTATAAAAATGTCCTTTTATTTTTTTTCTCAGTGCTTACCCGTTGAGAAAAATTTTAAAACTTTAAAAAAGTACAGATTTTTAAAATTTATTAAAAATTTTTAAAATAGGGCGAATGGTCCTATTTAAAAATATGCCAAAAAGGGAAAGATTCTTTAAAAAGAGGTTTAATTTATTTGGGAGTGCACTCCCCCACGATAAATCACTTAAAATTTTAACAAGAAAGCAAAAAAAATTAAAAAAAATAAAATCGGTTTCAAAAAATGAAAGATTCCCAAAATTTGGGTTTGTTTTTTCCTTTTTCCTTTTTTAATAAATTTCTTTTTATTTCCCGGGTAGGGGGGGCCCGCGGGATTCTTCAAATATTATTTTATAAAACTTTCCAGCCTGAATAAAATAAAAAATTTTTATTAAAAAGGGGTCACAAAAACAAATTAAAATTTTTTGAAATAAAATCCCATCTCTTTTTTTTTTTTTTTTTTTTTTTGGCCCTTTCCTTTCTAAAAGAAAAAATTAAAGGGATTAATTTAATTAAACACCCATCAACCCATTTTTTAAATTCCCCAAACTTTTTTTCCCTTTTTTCCCCCCAGGCGGAGTATTCTAAGGGAGTCAAAGTCCCCTATTGTTAGATCCGCTGGCTGTTTTAGTTTTTCACCCCTTTTTTCTTTTTTGCTAAAGTATCTATTTTTTTTGATTTTTCTTAACATAAACATGAAAATAAAAAATGTTTTTGGGGAGGATTAAAAAAACAGCCCTTTTTTGCCCCCCAACATTCAATGAGATTAAACATAAAAAGTTAACTGATTGACTTTGAATAATTATAATATGTTGGGGGAATAGGGGCGTCCTTGCAGGCCCCAAAAAACCACGCGAGGGTTTTTCTATGTCATTGAAAAATTTCAAAAATTTCTTTCCATTTTTTTAAAAAATTCAATAAACTTTTTTAATGAAGACAAAACAGGCCCTTTGCCCATTTTTCCCCCATTTTGGGGTTTTTCGAAATTGGGAGGGGAAGCTCCCAAATTCGATACTTGGATTAAAAATTTCCCAAAATTTATACTTGCACAGGGAAACCAAAAAATAAGGGGATCAGTTCATTCGGGGATTTATCATAGACGTTGGGGGGAAGTACTCTGAGTAGCTCCGAGATATGAGTCAATTATTATTATTGTCATTAAAATACATATATTCATGTATTGAATGTTCGCCGATTCTCCTTGCGCATGAAGTGCCGGGCCAGCTCAGAACGGCACACTACACCTGCGATGGAGACGAGCGCAGCCCCGGGCGGCAGGGTGATCTTTATTCCCATTTGCGACCGGGCTTATCGTTGCAGGGGTTTGGGGTACCATTGCAATATTATTCAGTTTTGTGAATACAATTAATAATTAATAATATAATTTCAGAGATTAACTCTATTAAAAATGACTTACAGGCCATATTACATATTTCTCAATACTTTAGGAAAAAAGACTAGCCAACTGTTCTTATCTGTGTGTTTGAAACGAATTGTTTTTGTAACATTCACTGTGATTGGTCACTGATATAAAGTTTACTTACATTTAGTTTGGTCTTGTCTATCCGAAAGTACCACTCACTATCTCTCCTTCCTCGATAAAGCTATAGCTTGAAACTTTCACAATAGGATCAAAAACTCATGACAATGTGTGCAATTTTAAGTGTTGTCACCAATTTCATGATTCGGAGCTCACACCATCAGAAATACAAAATAAAAATAAACAAAACAATTCTTTTGGGTGTATTAGATAATAACTCCTTCCTCGTCTAAGTGTGAAGCTGCATGTGAGAACGTTGGGTACAATTACATATACAGCTCAACAATTAAAAAAAACTGTAATATAAAAAGTGGGGAGACATTATATTTTGAATTTTAACTAAATTTTCTGTAAAATGAACGTGTAAAACGAAATTCTGGTTGTAGCTTGGTTTGTTAGACTCGTCCATCCAAATGCCTAGATTATTATATATTATTTTTAGCACCCTTTTCAGCACTAATACTATGGTTTTCAGGAAATTTAATAAAAATGATAGTTTGTGAAAATATTAACACTTTTTGCAGATTTATTGTGATATCTTTCCATTTAAAAATAAAAATTAGTCTACTATCAGTCATAAAAACATAAATCAGAATTTTGAAAAAAAAACAAACTTATTTAATACATAATTTATTTCACTAACACTTCACTTTCCAATTCTATTACTCAATTTTCCGAAAACTGCTAACTTGCTACTTCTTTCGTCAAAGTTCTACTGATTTATATTTGAATTTGGAGCTTAGAGAATAGATCTCTCATGTTTTTGTAGCACTTCACCATAATAATTTTTGAATCACAAGATAATAAACACTTACTCACTACTCACCAAACTGAATCTCCAACAATTTATTTTACTTATTACATACCGTAATTTAAATATAAACATAACCATCTATCAATTCACGAGAATAACATCCATCAATTCCTTATTTTCTATATCGAGAATTAATAGATGGTTATGATATAAACTTGACATTACTTTAAGACTTATCTACTATTTTGTAAAACAAAAATTATGGGTCGCGCCGGCGAAGTATGTCGGAAAAGTTTCAAATGCAATTCTATGATGGCTCAAATCATCATGACTTTATAATGAGTTATTTCAGGGTATGAATTCAAAATAAGCCGTTTTCCGAAAAACCCATGAAAAACACAATTTTCGGCATATTATTCGCCATTTTCTCCGCCATTTTTGATTGGATTTTTTCGTTGATGGCTCAACTGTTGTAGGGCATCAGCTCTTGAGTGAGGCGGAAGTGTTTGTGTATCTTGTGATCGTCAAAAATTATTATGGTGAGTGCTAGATACATTGCTGTCTGTCTCTTCTCTAGCTCAAAATTCAAATATAAATCAGTAGAACTTTGACTGAGGCCTTACTTCTAAGTAGCAAGTTAGCAGTTTTTTCGAAATTGAAATATTAAATTAAAAAAGGACCCATTTAGGCAAGTTAAAAAGATTCATTAGTGCTATATATATACGCTCTTACGAATTTTCAACGTTTCATTAGTCTTGAGACATGATTATGGTCATAATCATATGACGAAATTTCAAGAAATAGACCTAAATGCCTACCGGGTCGGCTGTTACGGACAAGTTTTCTATTCAATGAATATGTGAGCAGTCAATCCCAGATGATGTATATCAAAGATAGCCATAGCCCACTATTCTCGGTTATGTAAGATAATGCCCATGAAGACCAGTATGAGGAATATTGATTAGACACATAATATATGTCACAGTCGTAGCTAGACACGGGGTAAATATGTAGTTTGGGAATAAATTGATTTTTCTCTTAAAATGTATGTAAATTCGATAAGAACAACAATGTAGCATATGAAATTAATAATTTCGACTTTCAATTAATGTTATCCACTACGAATGACACCAGTGAGTTAAATAGTATGATTGATAATGTTATAAAACAATTATTAAAATTTGAGAATTAATTCGAATTGGTTTCAAGCGTTACAAAGGCAGTTAAAGAGCTTTTGGGCATACTCAGTATTGCTGTACTTGCATATAGAAAGTAAAACCTAGAAATTAAAATGCAGGTTTCATAGATTGGAGGTCTTTCAATTGGAAAGAAGAATCCATGAAAGTATACAAAATTTCTCATTTGCGTTTAATGAATCTTATTAGGAAAGCAACTATAAAATGAAAGAACAAAATAATATTTTCAAGTTTTTCTGTGCTAGATTGAAATCAACAGTTTGTATATATAGGACAAGGTCATAATAACCTTAAAAGTGCAATACAATAAAATTATCGATGGGGCAATAGAAAAAGCTCTGCAGTTACCACGACATTGAAAAATATGAGTATTTCAAAGAATATTGGAAACCGCTTTTTGTCTCCAACCGATAACTTTGAGGAGTGGTCAATAGAGGCCAATAAAGCAGTAAAGCCAGAGCAATTTTTCCGTAGAGACCGTTCTCAGACTCGTAAAAGCATGAAAATGGCAGTACCCGGAAAAGTTCGAAAAAGGATACTGTCCAAATACGCCGCGTGTCACAGTAACCTCACTTGGCGGCAAGATGAATATAGGCAGCTCGGGAAATTGTCTTCGCGAGGGTGACATCGCCATCGAACGTGATGATGTTAAGTCACGAACACCGTGGACCGCTTTGATGTGCGTCCAGCTTATCAGTACATTGGTTTAGGTGGAACTATTCGTAAGGGTTCTTCCCACTAATAAAGCCATGAGAATATATAATACGAAGAAATTCAAGACGGACAAAATATTTCATTTCTAAATGGATTTTAGAACGTCGATTTTTGAAATTTTGATATAATTATTATCTCATTAAGCTGTATAGAATACTCTTTTCTATCTAGGCTACTGTATTTTTTTTGAAACTTTAAAAATGATTATAATTCATTTATTATTTACACTTGAAAAAATGGCAAATTGAAGGAAACATGTTGTGTGTGAAATATAGAAATATTTTTTAAAAGTGGGCAATTCTGATTCATAATCATTTTTTAAAGTTTTGAGATGTACAGACTATTTTATTCTTCTTCAAAATGTAGAAAAATGAAAAATTTAGTTTGAGGAGAAGTCTTTAAATTACTTTCATGTAAGATATATATTATTTGTTGTATATTGTAATGAAGGAAGAACAAAATCATTTCACTCAATGATCAATAATAATATAATAATAATAATTTAATAATAGTAGTAGAATGACTGTTATTGTAGTTCAGCTCGGCTGAGCGCCTGCGAGCAGTTCCGCTAGGGGGAGTTTATCGCGTCAAACGCAACTCCAGCTTGACGCACAACAACAGTCATTCGCCCATAGACTATCCAAACAGAAGCATCACAACAATGTCATCCTCCAAATTAGTTGAACTCTTCGTAAGGATTTTTCAGACATTCGATGCTTACTGTTGGGTTATGGCCGTATATCTTAAACAGCGGCCGCGTACCCCAATTTTCCCATTCATTTTCGAAGGTCCCTTACTTCTTTTCCCCATATTGCCCTCAATTTCCCCACAACACTGAGTTCTGAGAACCCTGAATCCGAAGTTCAAGTTTTCTGTAGATAACAGATGAATTTCCAAAATAGCTTTTTACAGTAGCATAGTATATAAAGTCCAGATTGTTGATTGAAAAAATCCTTGCACCTTACTATTGACGTCTTATATAATACTTGGATACACGTTGAAATTTTATGTAATTAATGCCGGTTTCAATTTACTAACATTCACCTACCAAAGGATGATGCTATGGAATCAAACAAGATTCCCAAATCGTACCGTTATTATATGTACGGTATAATCTATAATTACTATAAATATGAGTTACAAGAAAAGAATAATGCTGTAATAGAAATAAGGAATCTTTGAATACAGAATGGCCAATAAATCTTTTTGGCTCCTTCATTTCCAATAGATTATAATTAAAAACAGACATGATGTACACAATAGCACTTTGCCATTAGGTTCATATATAATGGGCTAGTTTCAAATTGATGAAAAAATAATTTTGAATCGTTATGCCCAAATTTCTACTTATTTAATTATGAATAACACATCATTCTAGTTCATTCTTGAAAATAGCTAAGTCCATTCGTTGTAAGAGAATTTTTTTATGGTTTGTTTGAAGTCAGTGATGATTCTATTGAATATAATGTGATTCGTGCATCGTTAAGTGAGTCTGGGGAGCATAATAGATAAATCAGGATTCTCTCAGGTGTTACGCTCGATTCCCGTAGATGTGTTAACTCGGTCAAAACGTTGTTTTGGTTTGAAACATGGTATATTTGGTAGATAAAGATTGTATCTTCACATTTCGGTATGATCTATCTCTATGATTATTGTTCATAAACTTCAAATTGTTTTGGTACAGCAAATCATCATCTATTAAATCATTTTCTTACCGTGATCTCAATCACACCTATAATTTTCGTGCATCTATAAAAGTCCTTCTTGTTTTCAAATTTGAACTGAGGATTTATACCCAGCTCTCAATCAGCTCCTTGATTTCCTGAAGTCCTCCAAGATCTCCGGATTTTCTCTCAAAGTCACCAGTTCCTCCAGGATTTCTTCCACACCACATCTCCTCCTGACAAAGGCCGGATTCTCATTCTTAGTAGAATTGACAGCAAGAATACCAATCGCACCTAACTGCCAGCGTTTCCTATGATCATTCAAATAGTAACTCGTACATCCGTTTCAAGAGAATCAGCTTTTTATCCCTTTGTGAATGTGTAATCTTTTACATAGATTTTCAATTTCACTTTTTCAACAGTAGTCCTCCACTTGCCTCTTCCTCACTTTTACTCAATTAGTTCTACTTCTCCACATCAAATTTACAGCAAATTGACTCTACACCATTTAAGAAACGGATTCTCCCATCAATTCACACTTCATTATTTCTTCCAAGAGTTTCTTGCCATTCTCGTTTTTTCACTCCCTTCTAGTAATTCATTTTCAGCATGCCCCTGTTCTACTCATTAAGAATAATTTTTTTCTGCCACAAACTCTGCCATTATTTAGGAGCAGCTATAAATAGGTTAATTCCCCTTTTGAAAATAGTCAGTGGTAGTCTCATCCAAATATATACGGAGTCAACAGCTTAGCAGCGCAAATTTCTTCTTCGCGGTGATATTACGTAGTGAGACTGTACAATGTTCTCCGAATTAAATTTTTCTGATATCTAATCTACCCCGGAAACCTTCAATTATCAATCTTTCCTATTGCGTCACAAGTGATATTGCTTGATCAAGGGTGCATAAGAGATCTTGTTATAGTTTGATTTCCCGATCTCTTTCTTATGTTCATCAGTTTTGCGCGTCTATGAATTTGTCTGGTGTTTTGCTTTCAATACACTCAAAACCGACATATGATCAAATTGGCTCGTCATTGTGAATTTATCAAATGGAATATTGCACGTAAATTTCAGTTTTATTTGTAAGCTGTTTCATATTACACAGTTTCTTTGAAATGAATTTTTGTTCAGAGTTGTACTAATATTTCGTATTTTCTCTTACGGATAGGATGCTTTTATTGGGAAGAGACCACGAAGACGGGAATAAAAACGGTACTTTTCAGGCCGTAAATCTTGAACAGCATTTCTCAATTTCTCCAATGTTTGTATCTGAGTCACTGAAATTGCAACTAATAAAATGTTCCGGCTCAGAGTACATAAAACTTCCTTGAACCTTGAAAAAAAATCATTATAGTTATTTCTTACAAGATTTCATATCAGCATTTTCTCCTCTTTCAACCTATATACGCAGCAGTCCCAAATCGATAAAATTTGGATAAAAAGATGCAGCATCTCTGTATCATTTTGGAGGGCAACATATACTTTTAGTTTGTAAGATTAATTCATTGATTTTATTCTTATAATAATATTTGACAACTTCAGTAAGCATTCCAGGTATAATTTAGCCTTTATCCGATAGATAGTCACATCGATTCAACCTCATTTAAATCCTCAAGTTCTTAATACTTTCTGAAAGTGATTCATAGTTTTCTCCAACAATGGCATATTTTGACATGTTAGGTCCGACGGAATACATTAACTCCTGACGCTTTTCCATCCTCATTCCCTAGATTTATGCCCCTGCAATATCTATACTTTGGTAGAATTTTCTTTTCTGCTTATTTCTTGTAAGTCTTCATTATAGATGTTTCTGCGTGGTTTAAATATTCCATGATACTATCGACGTGCATTTCTCTCAGATAAATTCAGCACTCCACTAGTCTCCTAATGTATCACATCGGCCAATTTATAGATATGAATGGTATTTTTTGTTGCAATAAGAAGCAATGTGATCTTTATATCTATCAAATCAATCCAAGAAATCATTTGAAATTAAATGAGAGCGCTGAGAAAAATTATCTTTTTGATATTCTCCATATTGTGAGTTTTTTCAGCAAGCAATCTGACCTTTTTGAATGTTTTGTGATCGATTTCATGATGTCCATGGAAATGAATTTCAAGAAAGCAGAACTTCTGAGTCATAACTCCTTCGGCGAATACAGAAGCTGGTAAGTGAAGCCAGGTTGACAGTGCTCGGGGTAGAGACGATTTCAGGCCAGCCGATGTTCCAATCCTTCTCTCTCCATCATCGATTATGAATTCACCTCAGTCTTCTGTTCTTACTTTTTCGATATAAAAATTTGGGATTCTGGACCAACTGTATTTCAGACTAGTTTCTGAAATACTCTAGCCTCCACCCACACAAGTACAATTCATCAGCTGCCATATCCTTTGATTTTGCGTGATTTTGTAATTTCTCATCTAGCATTGCATTTGTTAGCTATTTCATTTGGGATGCAAAGGTTTAAATCCCACTTCTGCTTTCTTCTTCCTTTCCTGCAAATAAAATAAAGAATCATATTTGAATTATCAAATTATGGTGTTGTGTAATTCATTCTTTTTCCAATTTAAAATCTAAAAAACTTCAAAAATCACTTAAAAATGGAAAGAACTATGCTTAATATAGTTACTATAGTTTCGGACCTGTTGTGTGGTTATCTTTCGACTGAATAGTAAATTTCGTTCCAGAACCGTTCCAGTCTGAAGATCACACAACAGGTCGAAACTATAGTAATCCAGAAACTTTTGAAGTTTAAATGTAAACAAATTGTAGTATAAAAGTTCATATCTTGAACCATTAATAATTTATAGTTTATGCAGAATCACACTTTTTTATCATGTCGAATTTTAGTATGAAAAGGTTACATGTCTTTGAAACATTAAAGTACTTTTTATCATTAAAATGGGTTTTTTGTAGCTGACATTTTTTGGGAATCCTGTAGTTAAACCTGTAATCTCCCTGTTTTATTAATTTATTAATTTGACCAGATGCCGGGTTTCTGGTTATGTAGGCAATGGGTCTTCGCGCAGCTAAAACACACAAAACAATTTCAGTCGAATGATGGGCAATACGATTCACAAAGGTTTTTCTAATTTGCGACTCGACCACTCCTCTTCGACCAAGAATTATTTGAAGATTTGAAGACGTTCCAGAAGTTGATACTTATTGATGACTCCGATGATCCTAGAATCTTAAATACTACTTAAATTTAAATAGTCTCCTCAACTCAACGCCTCCAATAGTGAAATACTACTTTTCATCACGGGAATTCTCGCAAAATAATTACTTGATTTCAACAGTGATGTCTCAAATACTGAAATTTAATCAAAGCTTAATATTAAATACAAGATTCTTCCGGCTGAAAGTGGAATTCCATAAGAATTCTATGGAGTCGTTGGCAGTTGAGAGAATAGCTAAGGCATAAATTCTTTGAGATTAAGATATCGATTTGATCAATCAGTTAACGCAGAGAAATTTGAAAGAAAAACCGGGGCATTATTCATACTCCAGGTTAATCAAATTAAAAATATCTTCTAGGGATGATTGGGTGATTTCACCTGTCGCGTAGTGTGCGTGTAAGGAAATTGAAATAATAAATTATTATTTTCGAAATACCAGTAGATGAAACTTCGAAAATCCTTCTAATACTCTAAGGTATTTATTCTCACCTGTCAAGTTTGGAGACTCAGAAATTTGAATGATCAATGACAGTATGTCGAAGTATATTCGGCGATAATTCGCGAGGCAAATTCGAATAGCCAGCATTAAGTTCTGAACAAAGACTGAGATTTATTTAACAAATTTTAGAAATATGAAATCGAAAATCATTGACAGAATAATAAGAAATTGATTTTGAATTAATAATGAAATTATATTATTCTCTCGTTTGAAAGTTCCTTCAATTGAATTATTTTTACTTATAGGTCTATTAATATGAATTTATCATGAAAGTCTGTTACTCCATTCATTAATATCAAACAATTTTGATTCATTGCTGTTGGATAATTTGTGCTCAATAAAATTTCCTTGTGAATTCCTCACCAATATATCGTAGCTCTTAAATAAGAAAACACATACAATTTCTTCACAGATTCACTGGCTCTAATTTAATACAGGCACTTTCTTTATTGCGAGAAAAATAACATGGGAATCAATGATTTTCGACGGGCATAACTAACGAGAATAGAACTCAAATAACAATCTACATTTATTAAATATTTGAATTAAAGTTTCTGAAAATTTCAGGGATTCGGTGAGTGCAGATCCTTCTTGTTCAGTAAGTATAGGTTCTCCCTATTAATTCTTCTCATTTCAATTTATATTGTATTTTCTCAAATGAATAAATAAATCTCATGTATGTGCTGATTCTGAGAAAATGCTCTTGCTGCCCATTGATATTTTTGTGTATGTATGGCTGATTCTGATATTCACAAAATGAAACGGGCTCATAGAGAATGTCTTCAATTGTTGATAAGATCGGCGATTTAAATGCCTTATTTAAAATGCCAGACGTTTGGGACTGAGTTTCAGAGATTGGTCAGTGGTTAATATTTAATTATTAAATCATTAATCTATTCATGTTTTGAAATGGCATCGATCGATCGATCGGGACTGATCGATTCATTCATTCGTTCATCACCAGAATTAAAAACTATTCGAAATAGTCGCGTTCAGTTTGGTATAGCATAAATGTCTGTTGGACGCCGACAAGCGCAAAGCAGCGATGGATTTTGTGAAACTCTCCAGTGATACGCAAACCATTACCAGTTTTTCTATATTTTTTCAGCGTTTTCTAAAATTTTCGAGAATTTAATCGGTAGAAAATGTTGATATTCGGTAAAGTGTGTCTGTCTTGAGATGTTGTGTTGAAATATTTGGAATTCCGCTAGATTACATGCTCACTTTATCGTTATTGTTTTTTTTAAATTGTAGATGGAGTACGGGTTACATCTTCCGTTACGAATTACCTCTACTGTAAATTCACGGTTCACCGAGAGATTATAGATGAGCAATTTTGAAAGATATTCAAATCAGTTTTCAAATACGTCTCGATATTTCCCATGCCATACTAATATTATTGTTTTATTTCATTTCAATTTTTTGATATTTTCTGGATTTTTGAGAATAAATAGGTAGAAAATGTTGGAGATTTGATAGTCATGTCCAGATAAGGTCTACAAACGTGCCCAACAACTTAACCTCTATTTCGAACTTTTTCTCGGTATTTGAGCGAAGTGAAAGCCTGTGTTTGTCTCAGTTATTCACTACGAGCCAGCGAGCCCGTTTTACTACTCGACACTGTTGATAAGAGGGGGCGGAGCACCCGGTTATGGAGAAGGCGAGCGAAGCGAAAGCTGGCTAGTCCAATGAGGCGTGACAGCATAGAGCAATAACCCACAAAAGATTTGGACTCAATATTTTTAATGGGATATATACTCACCATATTAATAATTAGTTTTTTAGTCTTATATTTAGTTCTCAATAATCATTTTTCAAATCAAAAAATATGAATATACATACGGAAATAATATAAGGATCATTTGATCCCGGTTTCCATCTTCACACTATGTGATGTTAGCTAGTAAATCTTGTCATTTACTTGCGTCATCTGTTTCCCGCTTGCCACCACATAATAATGTTCATCTTGCGAATGTCGCATACGGTAATATAATATCATGGAATACTCAATACTGACTACGAGCACATTAATTAACAGAAATTCTATAGATTTTTGGAAATTACGATAAAAAATATATAACTTGTTCTACCCCATTTACTCCAACATGAGAAAAATATATATTACGAGTTGGAATATCTGATCAATAATTATTAGAAATAACCGGCCATGACAAATATTAAAAATCTATTTTTACAATTTTTTATTCTAGAGATTTCAAAGAATGCATGAAAAAGATGGAAGATTAGAGCACATGCATTTTATTTGAGGGAAATATCAGTGATAAATTTTGTAGGTCATTGGATAGAAATAAAATAATCATTGAAAGAATGTGATAACTTGTTGCCGAATAAAATTTTGTAACTTATTCTCGTGGATATTTTTAGATATGGGATATTTTTAATTCAGATCCACTCAACATTAACAATTAATTAATTTAATACAGTAACTTAATTACGGTGTAATTAAGTTACTGTATTAGGTTAATTAATTGTTATTAATGTTGAGTGGATGCAATTATTTTATCCTCGATATCCATATCTAATTAAGAAATATCCGAGGGCAAGATTTTTTAAAATTTTATTCAACAACAGAGTTATCACATTTCTTTTCAATGATTATTTTTATTTCTATCAATGACCTACAAGGTTATCACTGATATTTCCCTCAAATAAAATATGTGCTCTAGTCTTCCATCTTTTTCTACATTCACTTTGAAATCTCTAGAATAAAAAATTGTAAAATAAATTTTTTAATATTTTATCTTGGCCGGTTGTTTCTAATAATTATTGATCAGATATTCAACGCTCTATTATATATTTTTCTCATGTTGAAATTAAGTAGGGAGTAGGATTAAGTTATATATTTTTTATCATGGTTCCAAAAATCTATAAATTTCTGTTAATTGATTGTGAAGTAAACTTGTCAGTATTGAGTATTCCATGAATAATTTTATTACCGTATCACATTCACAAAGATGAACATTATTATGTGATTAGGCAGAGCAAGGCTGTTGCAAGTAAATGATAAAGATACTGTATCTATGGGTGTGAATAAAAATCAGAGATCAAATGATCCTTATATTATTTATTTCCGACATGTCTATTCATATTTTTAGGTTTGAAAAATGATTATTGGGGAACTAAATATAAGACAAAAAAAACTATAAAACTAATTATTAATATGAGTGAGTATATGTCCCATTAAAAATGTTGGTCGGTCTTTTAATTGGGATTATTTCCTATACTTTGGTCTATATATTGGACTAGCCGGCAGGCTCGCTTCGCTCGCCTGCCAATTCGGCTCAGAAGGGATTCAAAATTCATTGAACACAGCATTTGTAGACCTTATCTGGACCTGTTTATCAAATCTCAACATTTTCTACCTATTTATTCTCAAAAATCCAAGAAAAGCTCCGAAAATTCCGAGAAATAGTAAAACGCTAATATTGAGCGTAACCTTGGGAAGTATATCGGACATTGTTTGAAACTTGATTCAATATCTTCCAAATTAGCTCATCTATAATCTCGGTGAACCATTGAATTTACAGTAAGAATTGGTCGTATCAAAGCGGAAGATATGCAACCCGCAATACATCTACAATTTAAATAATACTGATAAGTGGCGTAATCTTTAACGGAATTCAAAAATATTTCAACACAACATCTCTAGACCTTATCTGAACCTGCCTACCAAATATCAACATTTTCTACCGATTGGTTCTCGAAAAAATTTAGAAAACGCTGAAAAACTATAGAAAAACTTTAATAGTTTGCGTATTCTTGGAAAGTTTCTAAAATCCGTCCTTAGCGCGCGTCTAAACGTCCAACTGAACATGCCTGCCAAATTTGAACGCATTCGGTTCAGTGGATTTTTAGTTCTGGTGATGAATGAATTAATGAATCAGTCAGTCAGTGCCATTTCGCTTTTATAGATATAGATTAATGATTTAATAATTAATAATTAACCACTGACTAGTCTCTGAAACTCAGTCCAAACGTCTGAAGAAAAAAAATAAGGCATTTTAAAATCGCCATTGAATCTCTTATCAACCAATTGGACATTCTCATGAACCCGTTTCGATTTTTGTGAGATGTCAAGAATCAATACATACACAAAAAAATATCTATGGACGTAAAACGTTTTCTCAGAATCAGCACATACATGAGAAAGTTTATTTATTCATTTGAGAAAATACAATATTAATAGGGTAGAGAGTAGGAAGAATTAATAGGGAGAACCTATACCCTTGAACAAGAAGGATCACCGTTTCACCGACCAGGATCCCCTGAAATTTTCAAAGCTTTAATTCTAAATGTTGTAAATGTAATTATTGTTTGAGTTCCTATTCTCGTTAATTGTGCCCGTCAAGTCATTGTTCTCCATGTTATTTTTTTCTCACAATAAAAGAAAAGTGCCTGTGATAAATTGGAAACCAGTGGAAGACATCGCCAGTGAAAAGTGTATGTGATATTTAAGAGCTACGGTATATTGGTGAGAAATTTACAAAATTTTATTGAACTTTCCACAAATTATCAACAGCGTTAAATCAAATTAATTTAAATATTATTGTGAATGAATAACAAAGACTTTCCTTGAAAAATTCACTGTGTAGACCTTAAGCCAAAGCCTAATTCAATTGAAGAACTTTCAAACAGAAAATAATAATTTCATTATTAATTCAAAATCAATTTCTTATTATTCTGTCAATGATTTACGATTTCATATTTCTAAATTTGTTAATAAATCTCAGTCTTTGTTCAAACTTGTGCTACAGTAATTCGTTCCCACTCAATTATCGCCAGGTATTAGATACTTCGACATACTGTCATTGATCATTCAAATTTCTAGTCTCAAACTTGACAGGTGAATTAAATACCTTAGAGTCCCTTAGAATGATTTCGAGTTTCATCTACTGGTATTTCAATAATAATTTATTATTTCAATTTCCACCCACATACTTGACAGGTGAATCAAACACCCAAGAGTCCCTGGGGAATATTTTTAATTTGATTACCTGGAGTATGAATAATACCCAGTTTTCTTTCAAATTTCTCTGCAATCAACTGATTGATCAAATCAATATATTAATCTCAAAGAATTTATGCCTGCTTGTTCTCTCAACTGCCAACGACTCCATAAATTCTTATGGAATTCCACTCAGCCGGAGAGCTCTTAATACATTTAATATTACTTTGATTAAATTTCAGTATTTGAGGCATCAATCCTTGTTGAAATCAAGTAATTATTTTGCGAATTCCCGGGTGATTGAAATATATTCCTATTGTGGAGGCGTTGAGGAGTTGAGAGACTATTTAAATTTAAGTAGTATTAGATTCTACTGGGATCATCGGAGTCATCTGGATATCAGCTTCACGAACGTCTCCAAATCTTCAAATAATTCTTGGTCGAAAAGTGGTCAGGAGTTCGCAAATAGAAAAACCTTTGTGAATCTATTGCTTGCCCATCATTCGACTGAGAATTGTTTTATTGTGTTTGCTGCTACGGAGGGACCCATCCCACACCAACCAAGCCTACCGACGGCATCTGGTCAAATTAATAAATTAATAAAACTTAGGAAATTACAGGTTTTATTTGGGATTCCCAAAATAGTCAGCTACAAAACATTTTAATGATAGGTACTTTAATGTTTCAAGACATGTACTTTTCATACTAAAATTCGACATGATAGAAATGTGATTCTGCATAAATATAAATTATTAATGGTTCAAGATATGAACTTTATACTACAATTTGACATAATTCAAATATGATTCTTATTTTATTTGCAGGAAAAGGAGGGAGAAAAGCAGAAGTGAGATTGCTCAGCCGAATCAAACTACGTCCAAGAACAAATAGTACTAACAAATGCAATGCTGGATGAGGGCTACAAAATCACACAAAATCAAAAGGATATGGCAGCTGATGAGATTGTACTTGTATTGGGTAAGGCTGGAAGTGGTAAAACTAGTCTAGTACAGTTTTTGGTCCAGAATCCCAAATTACAATCGAAAAAAGTTAAAACAGAAACTGGTGAATTCATAATCGATGATGGAGAGAAGATTGGAACATCGGCAACTGAATCGTTTACTCTCTACCCCGAACTTGTCAACTACAACTCAACTACCAGCTTCTGTGATTCGCCGGGATTCCATGACTCAAGAAGTTCTGCTCATGAAATTGTTTCCATGGACATCATGAAATCGTTCACAAAACGATTCAAAAAGGTCAAGATTCTACTGCTTGAAAAATATAGCTCTCTACAATATGGAGTATCAAAAGATAATTTTCTCAGCACTCTCCGACATTTAAATGATTTCTTAGTTGATTTTGATAGATATAAAGATCACATTGCTCTTATTGCAACTAAAATACCATTCATCTATAAATTGGCCGATGATACTGTAGGAGGTACTAGTGGAGTGCCTGAATTTATCACTGAAGAAATGCACATCGATAGTATCATGGAATATTTAAACCACACCGAAACATCTATAACTGAAAAACTTACAAAGAAAGTAAGCAGAAAAGAAGAAGAATTCTACCAAAAAGTTATAAGATTATTGCAGAGCCTCCAATCTAGGAATGAGGATGGAAAAGCATCCAGGGTTAATGTATTCCGTCGACCATATAAATCAGGACCCCTAAAAAATATGCCATTGTTGGAGAAAAACAAGGAATCACTTTCAGAAACTATTAGGAGCTTGAGTTTTGTAGAGGTTGAAAATAACGATTTTGACCTCACTTTATCGGATAAGGCTAAATTATACCTGGAATGCTTACTGAAATTGCCAAATGATTATTATAAGAATAAAATCAATGAATTGTCTTACAAACTAAAAGAATATGTTGCCCTCAAGATACAGAACTACTCATCTTTTTATCAAGTTTTATCCGATTTAGACTTGCTGCGTAATGGGTTGAAAAAATTGTCAGAGAATCTTGATGAAACTAATAACTATAATGATTTTTTTTCAAAGGTTCAAAGTTTTATATCTGAGCAGAACGTTTTATTGGATTACAATTTCAATGATCGAATACAAACATTGGAGAGAATTGAAGAAATGCTGTTCAAGTTTATTGACACAAGTACCGTTTTTATTCCATCTTCGTGGTCTCTTCCAATAAAGCATCTAATAAAATCCGTAGAGGAAGAATGCGAATGGTACGAAACTCTGAACAAATTCATTTCAAAGCTTTGTAGCTATGAAACACAGAGAAATAAAACTGAAATTTACAGTGCAATATTCCATTATAAATTCACAATGACGAGTAATTTGATGTCAGTTTTTGTGGATGCTACTGAAAGCAAAAACGCCAGACAATTCATAGACGCACAAGCTGATAATAAGAAAAAATCAGAAATCGAAACTATAACAAAATCTCTACTGCAGTCAAGCAATATCACTTGTGACACCAATGGAAGGTTGATAGTGAAAGGTTTCCAGATTAGACTATCAGAAATTAATTCGGAGAACATTGTACAGTCTCACTGCAATAATATCACCTTGAAAGAAGTTGCCTTGCTAGCTGTTGACTCCGTATATTTGGATGAGGATACCACTGATATTTTCCAAGGGGTTAACCTATTTATAGCTGCTCCTAAATGGCAAGTTATTGGCCAGAGAAAAATTGTTCTTAGTGGTAGAACAGGGGCGAAAATAACTGAAAATGAATTACTAGAAAATGGCAAGGATGGAAAGCCTGGACTTCCCGGGGGTAATGGGGGGAGTTTTGTGGGTATTGGAATGCAGTTTCTAAATGGTGATAATTTGCTTGTAGAGTCGAATGGTGGAAGAGGGGGGCCTGGGACTGATGGAGCAAAGGGTGAGAGAGGGGCAAGTGGGAGGGATGCTGTTGAGAAAATGAAATTGGGGATCTATAGCCAAAATTACACATTCACAAAAGGAATAAAAACTGATTCTCTTGAAAACAGTTTATTACTATCAAATGACCCATTTGAAGATCATGAAACATATTTAATCTCAGGTTATGATTATTGTTCTTGTTGTCAATTCTATAGAAATGAAATCCATTTTGTCAAGGAAGATGGTGAGTGTGGGAAATCTGGAGGAGCTGGTGGCTTTGGGGGAGAATCAGGTCTTGGAGGACTTCCAGGAAATCAGGAGCTGATTGAGCTGAGTGGATCATCTCAGATCAAATTTGAAAAACAAGAAGGCACCTTAGGTGCACGAGGTAGTATGGGTGTGATTGGGGATCGCGGTAGGGATGGTATAGGAATGATTTGTACCCAAGTAATTTGGATTTATGACAATAATCATAGAGATAGATCATACTGGAAATGTGAGAGCACGAATAGCACATCACCAGAATGTACCATGAACAAACCAAAACAACGTTTTGATCCCCAGGTGTACACATCTACAGGAATCGAGCATCCAGCACCTAGAGAATCCCCTGATTTTATCTATTATGCTCTAGACTACGCAATCTTACTTAACGGTCACAGTAATCACATTATATTCAATAGAATCATCACTGACTTCAAACAAGCCATAAAGAAAAAATTCTCTTACAACCTGAACGAGATGGGACTGCTGTTTTTCAAGAATAATTTGGAATGATGTGTTATTCATAATTAAATAAGTAGAAATTTGGACATAACGTTCAAAATTATTTTTTTCATGCTGAAATTTGAAAAGTCTTGTGCAATATAGCCTAAATGACCCAATAATAAGTATATTGTTAGTAATCTGTTACAGTATAATCTATTAAATGAGAGAGCAAAAAAAAGATTCACAGTAATTCAAAGATTCCTTATTTCTATTACAGCATTATTCTTCTGTAACTCATATATTTATAGTAGCTTATAAGGTATAACGCATATAATAACGGTACAGTTTAATCTTGTTTGATTCCATAACATCATCCTTTGTTAAGAGTGTTGAGTAAATTGAGAGAATAATAAATTTCAACGTGGAAATACACTTAAGTATCCGCTATATAAGACGTCAATAATAGGTCTAAGGATTTTCAATCAACAATCTGGATTTGTATATACTGTACTACTGTAAAAAAGCTATTTTGAATTATTCATCTGTTTCTACTGGAAACTTGAACTTCAGTTCAAATCTCAGAACTTCAGTTATTGGGAAATTGGGGACTTATAAAATGGGGAAAAATTGGGGACTTCAGAAAATGGGGAAAAATTGGGAGTAAGATATGCAACCCGTAACACATCAACAAGCATCAAATCATCCCTGAAAAAATCCTTACAGAAGAGTTCAACTAATTTGGAGGATGACGATTGTTATTGATGCTCTGTTTGGATAGTCTATGAACGGTCTTTGTTTGCATTGGTCAAGCTGGAGTTGCGTTTGACGCGATAAGCTCTAGCAGACTGCTCGCAGACTATCCGAACCGAGCTGAGCTACAATAACAGTCATTCTACTACTATTATTAAATTATTATTATTATATTATCATTGAAATTGAAATTGATTTTGTTCTTCTTCGATTACAATATACAACAAATAATATATATCTTACATAATTAATTTAAAGACTACTCCTCAAACTAAATTTTTCATTTTTTCTACATTTTGAAGAAAGAATAAAATAGTCTATACATCTCAAAACTTTAAAAATGATTATAATCAGAGTACCCTTTTAAAAATATTTCTTATTTCACACACAACATGTTTCGGCTAATTTGCCATTTTCAAGTGTAAATAATAAATGATTATAATCATTTTTTAAAGTTTCAAAAAAATACAGTAGCCCTAGAAGAATAGAAGTATTCTATACAACTTGTAGGATAATGAATATATCTAAAAATTTTAAAAAATCGACGTTCTAAAATCCGACTAGAGAGAAGAAAATAATTTTTCTGTCCGTCTTGAATTTCTTCACGTATTATAAATATTCTCATGGCTTTTATTGGTGGGAAGACCCTTACAGGTAGTTCCACCTCGCCAATGTGTACTTGGCCAAATACTGGACACCCGTCCAAGAGCAGTCCACAGTGTTCGTGACTTAACATCACGTTCACCGATAGGCGATAGATCACCCTCACCGAGAGACCAATACCCAGTACCTACGTAATTCATGTAACGTAAGTGGGGGTTACTTTGTGACACGCGGGGTAACTTTGGGACAGTAGCCTTTTATCAACTTTTTCAATTACTACACCATTTTCATGCTCTCTACGAGTCTGAGAACGGTCAGAAAAGTTGCTCTAGGTGTAACTTACTGCTATTGTCTATTGACCACTCCTCAAAAGTTATCGGTGGAACAAAAAGGCGGTTTCAGCTATTCTTTGAAATACTCATATTTTCAATGTCGTGGAAAACCTGGAAACTTTCTATTGCCCCATCGATAATTTTATTGTATTACTTTTAAGGTTATTATGACCTTGTCCTATATATATTTGTTGATTTCAATCTAGCGTTAGAAAAACTTGAAAATATTATTTTGTTCTCATTTTATGGATTGCTTTTCCTAATAAATTCATTAAGCAAATGAGAAATTTTGTATACTTTCATGGTTCTTTCCAATTGAAAACCTCCAATCTATGAAACTATGCATTTTTAACAGTTTTAATTTCTATAGGGACGTATGCAAGTACCCTGAGGTATGAAAAGCCAACTGTCCTTTGTAACGCTTGAAACCAATTCAGTTAATTCTCAAATTTTGTAATTGTTTTATAACGTTATCAATCCTTATATTTCCCAACTTTCACTGATTATTCGTGTGGATAACGATTAATTGAAGTCGAAATTATTAATTTCATATGCTACATTGTTGTTCTTATCAATTTACATACATTTTAAGAAGAAAAATCAATTTGTCCCAAAGTTACCCCGTATTGGATCTTGCGACTTTGACATATATTATGTGTCATAATCAGATTATTCCCTCATACTTGGTCTTCATGGACATTGTATTACATAGCCGAAAAGTGTAGCTATCTTTTGATGTAGTTATATCTGGGATTGACTGATTCGTAACTCACATATTCATTGAATAGGAAAACTGTCCCAAAGTAACCCCCAACGACCGGTAGGCTATTGAATTTAGGTCTATGAATATATTTCGTCACCAATTTTATGATTATCATAATCTGTCTCAGACTAAAAACGTTGAGTGCAAGTAAGGATCGTTGAGCGTATATATAGCCTAATGGATCTTTTAACGCCTAATGGATCTTCTTTTTTTAATTTAATATTTCAATTTCCGAAAAAAACTGCTAACTTGCTACTTAGAAGTAAGGCCTCGGTCAAAGTTCTACTGATTTATATTTGAATTTGAGCTAGAGAAGAGACAACCAATGTCTGGCACTCACCATAATTATTTTTGAAACATAAGCACTTCCATACTCCACTCAAACTGATGCCCTACAATTTGAGCCATCAACGAAAAAAATCCAATCAAAAATGGCGGAGAAAATTGCGAATAATATGCCGAAAATTGTGTTTTTCATGGGTTTTTCGGAAACGGCACCTTTGAATTCATACCCTGAATAGCTCATTATAAGTCATATGATTTGAGCCATCATCGAATTGCATTTGAAATGCACTCTTTCCGACCGCCAGCTGCCGGAACGAATATTTTTATTTTAAAATAGTAGATAAAGTCTTAAAGTTAATGTCAAGTTTATATCATAACCATCTATTAATTCTCGATAGAAGGATGGGAATTGATAGATGGTTATTCTCGAGAATTGATAGATGGTTATGTTTATATTTAGTACGGTATGTGAAGTAAAATAGGAGTATTAGTTTCAGTTTGAGTGAAGTATGAAAGTGTTTGTGTATCTTGTGATTCAAAAATTATTATGGTGAGTGCTAAACATTGGTTGTCTATTCTCTAGCTCAAATTCAAATATAAATCAGTAGAACTTTGACCGAGGCCTTACTTCTAAGTAGCAAGTTAGCAGTTTTTTCGGAAATTGAAATATTAAATTGGAAAGTGAAATGTTAAATAAATTATGTATTAAATAAGTTTGTTTTTTTCAAAATTCTGATTTGTTACATGACTTGATAGTAGATAATTTTATTTTAAATGGAAAGATATCACAATAAATCTGCAAAGTGTTAATAATCACAAACTATCATTTTTATTGAAGTTCCTGGCTCGTAGTATTAGTTGCTGAAATAGGTGCTAAAAATAATATATAATAATCTAGGCATTTGGATGGACGAGTCCACAACCAAGCTCCCAACCGATCAGGATTTCGTTACATTCAGTTACAGGAAAATTTAGTTAAAAATTCAAAATAGTTATGTCTCAGCCCGCGTATTACAGTTTTTTTTTAATTGTTGAGCTGTATAAATATGTGCCCAACGTTCTCATGCAGCTTCACACTTAGACGAGGAGAGGAGTTACATCTAATACCCAAAATTGTTTTGTTTGTTTTTGTTTTGTATTTCTGATGGTGTAGGCTCGAAATCATGAAATTGGTGACAACATAAATTGCATTGTCATCAGGTTTTGATCTATTGTGAAAGTTTCAAGCTATAGCTTGTCGGGAAGTGGGTGAAAATTGGTACTTTCCGGACAGACAAGACCCAAAGCAAGTACATAAAAACTGCATGTCGGTGACCAATCACAGTGAATGTTACAAAAAAACGTTTCAAAAACACAGATAAGACAATTAACCGTCTTTTTTCCTAATATTGAGAAATATGTAATATGGCCTGTAAGTCATTTTTAATAGGTTAATCTCTGAAAATTATATTATTAATTATTATTGTATTAATTATTCGCAAAACTGAATAATATCTGTCATACCTAGCTTGCAACGACACTCGCCCGGTCGCTTACAGTAGCCCTGCAGAGGATCACAGCCCTTGCGACAAATGGGAACATCGCAAAGATCACCCTGCCACCCGGGCAAACATTTCACGTCTCCGTTATCATCGCAGGTGTAGTGGCTCTGCTCGTTCTGACTGGCCGGCACTTCGCATGCCTGGAAATCAGTAACTGATCAATATTAATATGATGAATATATGTATTTTAATGATTATAATATCACTAGTGTTTCCTCTATCTCAGGGCTACTCAGGGGTGCCTATCCCCCCCAACGTCTATGATGCCAATCCCCCCCGAATGAACTAAAGATCCCCCCTTATTTTTTGGTCTTCCTGTGAAACAAGTGAGAGTGAAATGTGAGACTATTAAATAACAAGTACCTAAGCAGAATGTTGGAGCTGTACGCCTCACCAATTAGTCCAGGGGCAAACCCAGAAATAAATTTCGAGGGGGATATAAAATCAGGGTCAAACCCAGGAAAACCCTTTCTCCGAGAGGGGCGGGGGCATTGTTGCTTGCATGGAATATCTATAATTTATTTGCCTTATCTCAACAAACATATTTATTTTTTTGCCATGTAGAAAAATTCATTCACCAATAAATTATTGTAAATTAATTAAATGAACAAGAGCTATTGGACCATATTGGTCTCTTGTAGTTGTTGTATATTGTATAGGACAATATTATTGTTGAGTTGAACGTTTTAGTTCTCTAAGCTGTGCTGAAAGATTTTTCCTGTCATTTTGAATCTAAACTGGAGAATATAGGCCTATGTGCTCTGGATACTGAGTATTGCGATGTAATTGGATCATATATATAGGCTATACTGTATATTTGATTATTATATACCTTAATTCCAATAAGGTTTATAGATAATTGTGTTGGAAACAAGTTGTATCGTACCTGATTGTCTGATACTTCATTAAATAAGTTTATTGAATTTCTTAAATAAATGGAATGAAATTGTTGAAATTATATCCAATGACATAGAAAATTATCCAGGGCCCTCGCGTGGTTTTTGGCGCCCTGTGCGAGATTTTGACAGGCGCCCCCCTCCCCATTACCTGCAATTCAACATATTATAATATATTCAAAGTCAATCATGATTCAAGCTGTCTTGCATGTTCACAGTTTTCTCATTAGCAATCGCAGTGTTGCATGTGGTGTGGCAAAAAGGATTACAGGGACTTGCTTATTTTAATCCATCCCAATAACGTATTGTCTTGTATTTTCATGTATTGGATATGTGATAAGCAAAAGCCTACAGAAATTTATAGAAAATAGATACATTGAGCAAAACTGTAACATTTTAGCCAGCTGAATTCAAAACTAAATTCAGCCAGCAGATGGCAGTAGCAATAGGGTGACTTGCTTCGACTTCCATTAGACACGCCTCCAAGCTCCGCCTACGATCAAAATGGCCGAAAACATCGGTTAGAAAAGTTTCAAGATTCAAACAGTAGATGGCAGCAGTTGATGGGTGATGTTTCAGATTTGACTTTGACGCCTTCATGCTCCGCCTGCTCTTTTCTTATTGGTTGACAGTGTTGCGTGAGTTCTGTCTTAGAAAATGGCTGCTAGCAAAAGAAGATGGATGGTGTATCATACACAAAAAATTAAGTTGATTTAATGTTGACGATCTTGTGCTAATATAATATTCATTTATGTATTCAGGCTGGTAAGATTCTATCAAGTAAGTATTTGAAGAATACACGCAAGGCCCTAATCCTATCACAAAATGAAATATACAAATTGCAGAGATTTATTACAAAGAGCACGTAAAATATGTAAAAGGGAAACTAACCAAATATATAAGAATCTTTCATATTTTGAAATCCGTATGTCCTCCTGATGTTATTTGTATGTTGTATTTTGCTTTCATTGATTCCAAGCTACAGTACGGTTCATCAGTGTGGGGAGGTGCATATACCACTGTAATTAAACCTCTATTACTATTACAAGAATCATTCATTTGCATATGCAGTAATGCCGGCTACTTGGACCATTCACGTCCTATTTTCAAGACTAATAGAGTATTGCCTTCCCAAAATCTGTACATTTTTAAAGTTTTAAAATTTTTCTACAACAGGGTAAGCACTGAGAGAAAATGTGAGAGGTTTGGGACATCTTATACCTTGAGAAATAGACTTGATGTGATAATTCCTAGACCAAGACTTACAATGTTCAAAAAATTTTATGCCTTTTTGGCGCCAAAATTCTATAATTTACTGCCGACTGTCCTACTGATATGAAGGAAATTGAGAACAGAAACAAGTTTGTGAAATGTTTAAAAGAATATCTCTTGCAACTAGATGATACATCCAGATTTTTCTTTTCCCTTATCTAAATGATCACCAGGAAGCTCATGATATGTCGACCACGAAATTTATCTTGATGTCTATTATTTATTTATTCAATTCTCATGCAGCTTTATTTCGTGCATCAGGAATGAGGAATGATTCATAGGATTCACAAGCATTTACAAACTGTTTACTGATTCACGGGCGTTCATAATTTGTTCACAGATCACAAGCGTTCAAAAATTTTAAATTTTTTCTTGCAATACAATCTAACTGTCAATCCAACTGCAATCTAAATACAATTACAATTTGAATAAAATCAAACTGACGATACTCCATCCCCTACAGGCTAAGCCTCGGGATGTTTCTGTTTTGTTTTCTTTGTTTGCATTACATTGTTCAACCAATATTTTTCAATTTTGTTTCATAATCTGATGTATTAACTATTATAAATTATGTTCACATTTTATTTGTAATGTTTGTAAACATTGAGGATGAAATAAAGTTTAAAGTTATTTTGATACAGTTTATTGTATGACCAGAGTCAACGGTAAAATCATTGTGAATGAATAGTAGGGCTACAATCGCTACATCATTCAAATGATTCAAACCAATAGCATTTCTCATGTAAGATTTTACTCTTTGAAGGGTACAAAAGAAGCGCTTAAATTAAGAGGAAGTTGCTGTTGTAACAGAAATCGTTGCACCAAAATATTAAAAATTTCATGAACCATTTTGTAAGGAAAAATATGCTTCTTGCATTCATTCAAGCGAGAACTGAAATATTTGGGCGTGATGCTTAATTCCAGATTTAATCAATTTCCTTCTCCAGATTTCCCCCGTGAGGGGGAATTTTTTTAGAAACTTACCCTAAAATTACATTTTTAGAAGTTCTCAAAGGCTTTTTTGCGTGGGTAATGAGATGTATGATAATGATGATGAGAGATGACGACTACCTACTCTTTAGGTAGTCGGGACCGACGGCTTATTGTCTCCTCCGAAAGAGTGGGCATATATTGAAGGACCTTCAAATTTTCGTGGCGAACGATTAAGGATTTATAGAGCTCAATTATCAGCAGAATTGTTAATTTGGGAGATGCGATACACCAAACAAGACAGCTTGATATCGATACGGTAACAGTTTTTCCAAGGTCATCTTAAATTTTCACACATGCACTCATTTTTCTTCCTTCTCCTCTTTTAACTCGTATGTGGCTCAATTCAGAAACGTTAATACTGCGTTCATTCGCATGTAATGCGCATTGAAGAGGAACATTTGTCATTCTTCCGTCATTTCACATAATAAGGAAGAATAATATTATTATTATTGTGTAACAATGAATATTATATAGGATTTAGAGCCAGTTCTCCAGAACACCGGAATATTTTCTCACTCTTCTACTTTTTCCACATTACCGTATGTGTCTGAGTGTATTATTATCATCATCATCATCACCACACTTGCTAAAAAAGATTCGACCTACTCACGTGTTATATAGAGTAGCATTCCCAAGCGGCGGCTCAGCCTGCCCGGCTCTAGCTGCGCTTCTCTAGCCATCACAACTCTACTCACATATCTATATTATACATGTTCACTTTGTTATTAAAGCTATAGTCTGTTAGAGCAAATGGGAAAATTGCCTCTGGCAATATGGGAAATTGACTCCAGCGTGGTCAATATTTTTTCAAGAATTATAAATGTGGTCTTAAAAGTAGATAAAATTGTTTCCTACAATTTGAGATCAAATTCATAATCTTGGAACCAAAAATGACCGAGCTTGAATCATTTTCCCATCTTGCCAGAGGGTCTTCTTTGCTTGGACAGACTATACTAATGTATAATAAATGAAGTCCCTTTTCAAGTAGTTTCCAGTGAATTCCACTCAAAAATGATTTTGGAAAGGTACTTTTATTATTTATTTATCTAATCATTCATTATACATTAGTAGGTCTAATGAGAAAGTGTAAATTTATAGTATAGCTATGTGAATAGAGTTGTGATGGTAAGTCAGCGCAGCTAGAGCCGGGCAGCTCGAGCAGCGCTGTTAGCCGCGGCATCCCAAGCCGCGCCGCCGAGCCGCCGCTTGAGAATGCTACGTGGAGTGATGAATTGGCAGCAAGTATAAAGAGAGCGCCTAGAAAAGCAACAAGTGAATAGTGTCAATAGCAGACTGGTGCTTAATATCCTACTGGTTTTCTATAATGATAAACTTTGCAGAAATAAGTGGCGCTACGTTTTCTGGGTCCAGCTAACGGTAAAATAGAAAAATTGAAAGCAGCTATATAGCCTACTCTTGACATACGTTCCTAGTCGCTATAATTATACTCTTGACTTGACATAAATGTTCCTATATAGTCGCTATATATGCCTATAGTACAATATACGTGCGATCATTAGTTTGTGTGTGTAAAGTAAAAACAATTAAATAAGGAGAGAGAGTATCATTGTAGAGTATTATTATATTTTAGCTCTTCGTTTTCTTTTTTTTTCTTCTTCTTCCTCTTCTTCTTCTCCTCCTCTATTCTCATTTATAGCGCATTCTAGTTAAACCGGACTAAGTGATGCTTCCGAAAAGTGAGATCTTTTCTTTTTTTCTGGAGCATGAGATCAATCATCAACTTTCTTTCACTTACATATAATTTTATTATTATTAATAATTCAGCGATAATGGGATGATTCCTGAATAACTTTGAGTTTCCCAATATACGTAGTTCATATACTAATCCGTATTTTGTTTAAAACAGGACATTCAAGAGTAACAGTAAGTGGTAAATGAGATATACTACAGTATACGTACTTGACACTAAAAATGACACATAACTGTAGGTGTGCTTTATCTGTCCTTAGCTTATTCGACTTTCCGTATTATCCGGCTTTTTAATCAGAGGCAAAGAGTTTTCAAAAGAAAATGGGAATTTTGTATATCGATATCCCAAAATAATATGTAGGCTACTGACATTTCATTGCACAATGAATTTATAAATTTAATACAAACTATTTAGAACTTATTAAAATGTTTCTTTACACAAAATATATTATATTAGCAGGTTTCCAATCAGATGAATATAGCTTTTTTGAAATATTCACAGATTTTTTGTTATTATCGATTAGCCGGACTCTCCATCCGGCCGTTTACGAATTGCTGGATAATTTACGATTTATCGTTTGCTCGGAAATTGAGGCTGCTGTAATATGAAACAGAACTAGTATGTACTAAATTTTAGTAGGCCTACGTAATATTCTATGGTAATAGGCCAACAAAAACTCCATAGATTGAACATTCTTCAGTTGGAATGATTATAAAATGATATCAACACTAAACACTATATAAGTTTATATAACATACTCAGTGAGTGTGACTGCTCAGTGATCGTAAAAATAAGTTACGGAAATTTTGAACTGCTCTTGGATGGGTGACCAGTATTTGACCAAGTAGTAGGCTACACGTAAGTTACATTGGCGAGAAAATGACTTCCGTTAGATTTCACCAGAAAATGACTTGAAATTTCAAATGGAATGAGGGAAAATAAACTTATTTTAAAGGTACTCGAATTATTTTTTGATTTATTATTGTGTAGTCTAGTCTGGTTTGGTTCCTCTTTAGCGGTACGAAAAATATGCCTAATTATTATATTTATTGTGATTTATTCAACCATTTATCGATAATAATCGAGTTTGTATTTCAATATTCGGTCAACCTGTTAATACAATACGAACTAACTGGTTTCAATAAAGCCTTAAGGAATTTATTTATTCAATATGAACAATTACCGCGAAATCACCTTCAGAACTACAGATATAGGGGCTGTACTGTTCAGGTACCATTCATCTATATATATTTATCTATTTATTCATTAATTCTATTCACACTTCTATCAGACACTTTGTGGAACTTATCCATAATTTAGGTACTTAAGTGGAAACAAGGTTGTCAGATCCACAAAGTTTTCTCTGAGCATTGAAACTTAAGTATGGTATTTAAAATAAACTTTGTGGATCTGATAACCTTCGTTTTCACTTACCTGAATTATTTATTCTATCACAGATACAGTATTAAGGAATAAAAACTCAAAAGTATCAAGAAACACCCACCTGTTTCTTCCACTTTGGCACGTATTTGGCAGCGTCGGTTGTCTCAGGAAGCAGAACGAGAATGGCACAAATAAAAAACACAGTCAAGGCCAATGCCGAAGGAGGTCTCCTCAAGATCACGATCGTTGGAGACATCTCGATCTCAAACGCCGACTGACACTATCGGGAATCGACCCTTATGGACGGGGAATTTCCCCCGCCGTGGAAGTGGGGAGGGGTCTTCCACCTCCAAACAAAACTGCAGTCCAGGCCATAGACCACAGAATACGAACACAACTTTCAATTATGTGGTCGCTCTTTGAGGCTGATGAACCGTTAACCAGTTCGCGTAAGCTGAGAAGACACGCCAGTACAATCTAAAAATCGTTGCGACGGCGTGTCTTCTCAGCTTGCACGTAGTGCAAGTGTGTGGGCTAGGTTACTACAATACATACAGACGTAAACAAGCACACTAACCGAAATAACTGTACCACGGTGTCATCGGCTGACTCATCAAGTGTAATCTTATCAACTATGCAGGTAGCAATGTAGCATAATATAGAGCATACGGTATACATAGCCCAGTCAATAAAGGTTTTTTCCGTCACAAAATTAGGAGAAAGCTGGATTTCTCACCATCGATAGAACAATCCCAGAGGGTCAATTTCCCGAAAGTCCCAGAGAATCCCGCTGGAGCTTTCCCCCCCAGCCCCCCTAAAGTTCAGAAATGCAGGTTATTACGGGAACCAATTATCTCGGTACCTATTCATCGGAAAACCTTCATTTATGTCATTTGATTTGCAATATTATGGGCTACAAAATTGGTCCTATCAATGTTTTCGATAAAATTGATAGATTCTTCAAAATATATGAATGAATGATTTATTTCCCAAAAATAAACAAAAAAAAACATAATAATACAATCACTTACAGCAAAGACAAACAATTAATGAGATATACAGGGTGTTTCAGGAGGAATGTATAATACTTCTCAGGCTGATTCCTCACACCAAGTAGACAAAAAAGTTCCATGGGACCAGCCCCCAAAAACGCTTTGTTACCGAGATAACAATGGCGGAAAATTGAGATTTCTCAAAATATATTACTTTTTTTAATTTTTTAGAGGCTTTAGTAAGGTTTTAGAATGATCAAATCCTATGTAAAATTAGCTGAGGAATTCAATGAAACCAGTTCCAAGTTTGTAACTTCAACGGTTATTGAAATAAGTAGAAAAATATGCTAGAAAACGCCATTTTTTTCAACAATAAGGGTTATAACTGGATAAGGAATCATAAAATTGTATTTTTTATTAATGGAAGTTGAAGAGAGTCGGATTCTAAAGAAAAAGTTAAATGGCGGCGATTGTGTAAATCTCAACCAAATCTCGGAAATGGCGATCGAAAATCGCAAAATTGACAAAACATGGCACAAGTGATGAATTTGTGTTTAGTAGCGATTTTGCGATTTTTGATCGCCATTACTGAGATTTGGGTAAGATTTACACAATTGCCGTCATTTGACTTTTTCTTCAGAATCCGACTCTCTTCAACTTCCATTAATAAAAAATACAATTTTATGATTCCTTATCCAGTTATAGCCCTTATTGTTGAAAAAATAGCGTTTTCTAGCATATTTTTCTACTTATCTCAATAACCGTTGAAGCTACAAACTTGGAACTGGTTACATTAAATTTCTCAGCTAATTTTACATAGGAATTGATCATTTTAGAACCTCACTAAATCCTCTAAAAAATAAGAAAAATCAATATATTTTGAAAAATCTCAATTTTCCGCCATTGTTATCTCGGTAACAAAGCGTTTTTGGGGGTTGGTCCCATGGAACTTTTTTGTCTACTTGATGTAAGGAATTAGCCTGAGAAGTATTGCACATTCCTCCTGAAACACTCTGTATAAACAGAGCAAAAAAATATAAAATACATAATATTAATGCTTATCTATGCAAACAAGTATACTACCGTAACTAAGAGGAAATATTAATACCTGCGTAGGTGATGAACCTGTGCGCAGATATGAGTCAGAAAATGTAGAAATCAATATTAAGTAAAAAAAAAAATTCGCTCCGGCAGCTGGCGGTCGGAAAGAGTGCATTTCATATGCAATTCTATGATGGCTCAAATCATATGATAGTACGGGGGCAAGTCTAATCCCGTGTGCGTTTTGAGTAAAGAAGTTTGGGAGTGGTATCAATCTCTTCGTTTTGACCTGGAGAAAAATAATATTAGCTCTCCGAGGGGTGCGTCACCTGTAATCCAAGATGGCGACCGAGAATTTCAGAGTTTCACTGTTTTGGTCATAACTCAGCCATTTTTTAAGATATCCTTTCAATTTTTCTCTCAAATTGTTCCTTGTAGAATTATCTACATGTGCTATATGAAACATATCTCCCAAAACGTAAAAATAATAAGTTATAAATTTTTTAATATGAAAAATGATAGAATTTCATATGAAAATTTTCGTTTTTCTGTCTTTAGTTTTCTTATGCATCAGATAGACAAAAATGTTAGATCTATAAGTTGTAGATCTATTTTTTAGCTTCACAACCATGTGGTTTTGAAGGCTTTTTCTGCCTTGATGAAGGGTACAGCGAGACCCAAAGAGGGGCATGCGCGGAGTAAGGCAACTAACATGTTATATAAAAACTATTTTCCTTCATGTCTCCTTTATGTTAGAGACTTGAAAATGGTATCAATCTCTTCTTTTTTCTCTTCAGATTCAGAATATCTATGATTATGCACTAAAAAATGCTTGTCATCTCAAGAAAACATGATGGCGGCCATTAAATGCCGATTTTCGTTATATCCTTAACCATTTGATATTTTTTGGTGATATCTCAAGTTTTTTTCTCTTAAAATGTTTTTTCATGAACAGTTCTACGATATTTATACAGGAGAAATTTGTAAGACCCATAATAGATAAGTTCAGATTATTTTAAAGATGAGAAAAATTTTATCACATGCAACATCTTACGTTAACTCTAATAAATTCATCGTCCAACTTGAAAAATCAAATGTGAATAATGCATTGAATAGAGAAATATTTCAGCTCTCTAATGATGTATTTACAAAGCTTGTAGGTACGCTAATGATGTATAGAGCTTCAGCGAAAGAAGCGCTCGCGCAAGTCACATTGCATTCATTATACCAAAATATTCACTTTTTACTGCATGAAAGAGAAAAAAAAATATTTTTCGGGATTCCTTTGTGATAAAAGCATGAAAGTGGTGTCAATCTCTTCATAATAACTGTCTCGATTGGATCATCGATGAAAAGATCCTTGAATATCATTTCTGCTACAAAAAAACTAAAATTTGTCCTGTTGCAATCGATTAAGATGTATGTTATTCTGATGACAAATTGAAAAAAATTAGCCGTCGCTGTCCATTAGTCCAAAGTTTGGTCTGTGGAAGCTAGAAAACTCGAATTCAAATTTCATTTATTGTCAAAACATTGGTACAATGCATAACAAAGTCAAGATTAAATAAAAGCAATACAAGCAATAATTATTATACATGAATAAGACGCAGGTTACATTAATTATCCAACAATAATTCATTCCTGTTGTAAGGACATTTATCAATAAGGTAAATTTTAATATTTTTCTTGAAACATTCAAGATTGTCAATCTTTAGACTATTTGGCAAATTATTATACAGCCTAGTACCAAACTCATAAAAACTATTCAATGTATATGAATAATTACAATGATTTAATCTAAACAAAGAATAACTGAACAATTCTAACAAATTTGAATGTATGGATGTAATAAAATTTCATTATATTTTTTTGCCATCCAACTTGAAAAAGCGCTCGCGCAAGTCACATTGCATTCATTATGCCAAAATATTCACTTTTTACTGCATCAAAGAGAAAAAAAATTTTTTTTCGGGATTCCTTTGTGATAAAAGCATGAAAGTGGTGTCAATAATAACATCTTTATAATAATCTCTATTATGTCTAATAATCTCTTCATAATAACTGTCTCGATTGGATCATCAATGAAAAGATCCTTGAATATCATTTCTGCTACAAAAAAACTAAGATGGCGGCTGAAAAAGCAGTGTTTCACTATATTCGTTGTAAATTGAGAAATGTTCAACTTATTTAACTTTTTTTTCAACCAAAATTTTCCACTCAATCTAGGCTACAACCTCCATCCATTCATAACTCTCTCAATCGCATTATTGATTAGTTATTTGGAATAGAAGAAACAGAAAAATGATTTTTCTCAATAAAAAGGTTTTCTCTCATTTTTCATATCTTATTTGTTGAGATGCAAATTTTTGAAACCTCACTATGTTGTGAAACAATTCTTAAGCTACAAAATGGTATATTTTTTTGTAATTGCGAGTTGATTATTGGTGGCGCAATCATCGGTGAATGGAATATCCTGCACAAACCGCGCCAACACAGTTTGATTTCAAGATAGCTCATGCTGTTAGTGTGTTGGCATGCTGTGTGCCGGATCTTTTATTCAACGACAATTGCGCCACCAATAATGAACTTACAGTTACGAAATATATACCATTTTGTAGCTAATGAACTGTTCTACAACATAGTGAGGTTTCAGAAATTCGCATCTCAACAAATAAGATATGAAAAATGAGAGAAAACGTTTTCATTGAGAAAAATCATTTTTCTGTTTCTTTTAATTCAAATAACTAATCAATAATGCGATTGAGAGAGTGATGAATGGATGGAGGTTGTAGCCTAGATTGAATGGAGAATTTCATTGAAATTGGTCGAAAAAAAAGTTAAATAAGTTGAAAATATCTCAATTTACAACGAATATAGTGAAACACTGCTTTTTCGGCCGCCATCTTAGTTTTCTTGTAGTAGAAATGATATTCAAGGATCTTTTCATTGATGATCCAATCGAGACAGTTATTATGAAGAGATTGACACCACTTTCATGCTTTTATCACAAAGGAATCCCAAAAAAAATTTTTTTCTCTTTGATGCAGTAAAAAGTGAATATTTTGGCATAATGAATGCAATGTGACTTGCGCAAGCGCTTTTTCAAGTTGGATGGCAAAAAAATATAATGAAATTTTATTACATCCATACATTCAAATTTGTTAGAATTGTTCAGTTATTCTTTGTGATTTTTCATGATCAAGTCGTCTTGAACAAGTACGTTTTTATTGGTGCATTGGCTGCAGCGGATTGTCGGATAGTTGAAATAGAAAAAAATGAAAACGGTAGCCTATATTAAAATATATTGTACATAACTATATCCTCACAAAAAGAATTCATTCAGAATTGTATTAATATAGGTATTGGCAAGATTTGTGGTTCCTATTTTGACAATTCACGGCATCCAAAGCATCAGAGAACTTGATCACGTGGACTCTACTGCAAAATTTATCATCAAGTTATTAAATCCATAAGTCAACTTCAAGAGTTTGCACGTGAATTCTTCAGCCCATGGGGCTTACTAGTTATAATAGTACGGTATTCACGAGAACTGAGCTTGCGAAGAGAACTGAAAAATTGTCAATGATCTTATTGACTCAGTTTGTCGTTTTAACATACTGTCGCCGTTCAGATTTTAAATATCATAAATTTCCCATTTTTTAATTATCAAGCTATAAATTATATGCTCTATGCAATTTCTGATCTTTTGAAATACCTCTTATATTATTGAATGTGGATAAATAATCTTGAAGGAGAAACTTCTTCTTTAATTTTCTGTGATTCCCCTTGACGTTTATACCTACGATATCAAAATGGCATATTAGAAAACTTGAATGACAAAGAAGGGTTGAGAGAGTGGATTTGATTCTTGATTGGTCTGTTGCAGATGGTGAATATTTTTAGCAGACCATGTCAGTAACAAAGGCGTATCTTCTTTTGAAATACATTATTTTGATCGTAAGTTAACCTCGCTTTCTGGGCATCGTCTGTGTACTTTCTTTACAGTGTCTGCGTTGCGTACGCTTTGACAGAGATGGAAGATCTGCGTCTGCTAAAGTTGTGTTTTGAGGATTACCATTGTTAATGTTCAGAAGAGTTGAAAGAAAATTTAGATCTTTATCAAATCTTTCATAATTTCAGAATATTTTCATTAAGTGATAATATTGTATAATTCGAATACTTGTTATCCGACGGGAAGATTTTTCAGCGTAAAGGGTATATTGAAAGCTTCAATTGCTTGCAAGTTCAAGATTCTGGATATTATTGTAAGTATAAAGCAAGTTACATCATATTGCAACACTATTTAGAAGCATTTCGGAATTTCTCAATCGTACAAACACAACAATTGAGTTTCAATACTGAAGAATTACACCCAATCCATTGGCGGTAGGTGTAGGCTATATTTTAGACTACCAAACTTAATGGTTTTTGAAAGATTCTCTTTTAGTTGATCATAACTTTGATGTGCGGTTATTACATGATTACATCTTGTTGATTTGATTCAATGCTTTCTATTCAATTAAAATCTATGCTTTTAATCAATATGCAGTGCATTCAGGTCTATGTAACTCACAATTTTTGTAGTCTATTAACTTAACTTGACTGGATAAACTAAAGGAACTGAAAATAAGTTGTCTTATTCTTCATTAGGCAATTTATCTGATTGCCTGAATTGAAAAAATAGAGCTTTTAGGCTACTTGAACCATTACTAACGAAGAGAAGTATAATAGGTAATCGATTCGGCTAAAGTGAAGTTTACCGGCCACCCTTCCGAAAGAAAGGAAATTTGTCCTGTTGCAATCGATTAAGACGTATGTTATTCTGATGACAAATTGAAAAAAATTAGCCGTCGCTGTCCATTAGTCCAAAGTTTGGTCTGTGGAAGCTAGAAAATTCAAATTCAAATTTCATTTATTGTCAAAACATTGGTACAATGCATAACAAAGTCAAGATTAAATAAAAGCAATACAAGCAATAATTATACATGAATAAGACGCAGGTTACATTAATTATCCAACAATAATTCATTCCTGTTGTAAGGACATTTATCAATAAGGTAAATTTTAATATTTTTCTTGAAACATTCAAGATTGTCAATCTTTAGACTATTTGGCAAATTATTATACAGCCTAGTACCAAACTCATAAAAACTATTCAATGTATATGAATAATTACAATGATTTAATCTAAGTGAGGAAGCATTTCTAGTATGATGGGAATGAACAGAACTATTCACTGGGAAATAGGATAAGTTTCTCTTTATGTACTATAAACATTCAAGTGCATATATAGCATAAACTGTCAAAATGTTATACTTTTTAAAAAGAGGTTTACAATGGGCTTGATTAGATACGCCAGCAATTACCCTAACTGCTCGCTTCTGCAAAATGAAAACTTTTTAAAATGAGTATCACTACCCCACGCAAGAATACCATATGATAGATGACTGTGCACATGTGCAAAATATACCATAGTTAGAACAAAAGAGTTTACAATGAATTTCAGACGCTTTAGCAAAAATATACTTTTAGACAGCTTACCAAGCAACAAATTGATGTGGTTCACCCACTTAAGGTTACTCTGTACTACTACACCTAAGAATTTAGTATGATTATCAGCTGAATTAAAACCGAAGTCCAACATGTGAGTTAACATGTACTCTAATTCTTATTTTAGGAGTTCTAAAGTGCATTCAAACTGTACAAAACAGCACAAATTGAGCACTTATTATAAGTCTAAGATTTATTTATGACTAAAGGTTAGGTGATGTTTAGGTTAGGTTGGTTAACACTCAGTTTGGGGTAGTTGGAGTTGAGTTGGTTAAAGGTTGGGTTGGGTTAATTGGAGGATAGGTTAGTTTAAGTTTAGGTTAGTTGATGCTCAGGTTGAAATAGTTGGAGCTTAGGTTAGTTGGAGTTCGGGTTATGTTAGTTGAAGCTTAGGTTAGGTTAGTTTGAGGTTAGGTTAGTTGGAGCTTAGATCAGGTTAGTTGAAGCTTAGGTAGGGTTAGCTGAAGCTTTGGTTAGGTTAGCTGGAGCTTAGGTTGGGTTTGTTAGAGGTTAGGTTAGTTAGAGCTTGGGTTAGGTGAGCTTAGGTTGGGTTAGCTGAAGCTTCGGTTAGGTTAGGTTAGTTGAAGCTTAGGTTAGGTTAGATGAAGCTCAGGTTAGGTTAGCTGGAGCTTAGGTTGGGTTTGTTAGAGGTTAGGTTAGGTTAGTTGTTAGAAAAGAATAGAAGTTTTATTGGTCATCAAATATTTACAATAAATACATTGACTTTGTCTTTTTACAATAGTATCACAGATACAATAGTACATTATTCTAATATAACACATTTCTATGCATAATATAAAAAATCAAACTAAAATTTATATTACAGAATAAATTGTTGCTTGGGTTAGGTTAGCTGAAAGTAAGGTTTGGTTAGCTGAACATTGTGATTGGTTAGTTTAATCTCAGGTTAAGGGTGAATTTCACCAAAACCAAAGTACCTGTAGTTTTTGGAATTGTGGTTCCCAACTTAATGGTAGTTTTGAACTCAGATGGATTTCACCAGCACAAACAGAACTGTGATTCCAAAAACGTAAGGCAGTGGACTGGCTTGATGCTTGGAAATAGAACGAAACGCCTAGAAACGGCATTTTCATAACCTCAAAACTTTGTTTTGGTCGATCCATCACACTTGTGTTTTCTGTATTGTTTGGTTATATTTGTTTTATTGGTAGATTTATCAGTAGAATCTTCCCATTCAACAACATTCTTATTTGTTGATTCGTTTCATAAGACTTCATTAGTTAGTCTAATTGAAACTTCATTACTTATCAAACATAAAATTCATTGTTCAAAAACTTGAATCAGCTCTCACGAATATTGAGAATTTGCTTCTCCTAGAAGTGATTTGAGAATAAATTATTGAGTGCAAGAAGAGGGAAACTATTCCTAATTGATGACTCCAATATCAAATGAATAAAATTTATCAAGTATGCATGTCCCAAACCTCTCAATGACCTTGCATGAACTTGACTTGTCAACTAGTATTATAAGCTCCCAATATTGGCATTAATTGAAATACTACATGCAGTTTTAGAATAACATGACCATTTTTAAAGTTTTATGAGGAATATTTGTAGATTTTGATATTTCCTATAATGAAGCCTTTTTAATTATATTATTATTTTAGGTAGGTAACAAATTACAGTAGAACTTATTCATAACAATTCGTTGTTCATGGCTCTGTAATAGAACTTCATTACAAATTATCAAAGCTATGAATCATGTAGTTTTTTCAAGTTCTATTTTAGTTCAATTTCAGTAGTACCTAGTCCAACAAGGACATTCCATTCCTTTTTCTATATTAGAATCGAAAAACCAATGTTTGAAAGATGCTTCTTTTTGAAGTAAGCTCAACTCTTAGTCATAACATTTGGAGATTAGTGCAAGAAGACAATTCTAGTTTGAAAAGTTATTTATGCAATAAGAACCAAGAAAAGTAGCAATAAAGAAGATGAAGCCTTAACAAGTTTCATTAGGATTAGATTTGTATGACACAGTCCAATATCTGTTGTTATGTTCAGTTCCAATATTATGTTGATAGGTACTAAATAATTTAATAAAAGTATTCAACCCTTATTGCATATAAACATATTATAGCCTAGTCCATAGATAAAATACTCCCCGGTTCTTTCCCATAATTACAAAAGACAAAATTGAATAATAGTTACCATATTTAGGTTCACGGTAAATAGAGAGTAGGTACCTAGTCTATTTACCTTGATTAGGCTCGTTATTATGCCCTCAGCTGAAGTTTATGATGAATCAACTCACCGAAGTTATTTAATAATGAGAATCTTTATAATCATTATTTGCTCTCTTATCATCAGACTTCTTCTTTTATAGAGCAAAAAGCAAAGCATGTATATATTGAATAAAAGAGCTCATGTTCTATGAGTTCCAATACAGTAGGCTTTTCAGCCTACAGATTTTTAGATAAGACATCAGGATAGGATAGGGTTACCATATTGCTTGGGTCAAAAAACCGGACACCTTGTGGCCTCAGGGGGTAAGATGAAAACAAATTCACACTTTTATCAGAGATGTTGTGGAACTTATCCATAATTACAATCGAAAAGTATATTTTAAATAAACTTTGTGGATCTGACAACTTTTGTTTTCACTTTCACTCCAGCCCGGTCAATATTGGTTCAAAAAATATTGATTTGGTCTCAAATTGATCAGAATGTTTTCTACGATTGAGGCCAAATCAATTATTTTTTAAGCAATATTGACCGAGCAGGAGTCATTTTATCATTTTGCCAGAGGGTCTTCTTTGCTTGTACAGACTATACCACTCTTTACATAATGGGAAAAGACATTGGCACTACAACTCTTACGACACAATAATTATGATAAATCAGTAAAAAGTATGATTTACTGTATGTTTTTTGCCCATTTCCGTGAAACCCCGGACAAATAAGGGATTTCTGAAAAATCCGCCCGGACGTTTTCAAATGACCAAAAAACCGGACATGTCCGGGGAAAAGAGGACGTATGGTAACCTTACGGATAGGCTATCTAGTATTGTAATCCACATCATCCAAATTACTAGTGGACATTACCAGTAGGTAGTTATGTAAACAGTAGACCCATGGATACTAGATTACATGATTCTCTAGTAGGCTATATAGAATATTTGAGTAGACGTGTAGACCTTAGCCTACTCAGTAACAGAGTAGCCTAATCTTTGAAATGGAAGCAGTAAGCCTACTCTGCATCTGTATTAATTGCATTCAAGTTAATGCTAAAATATCTTATTCTCTACAATAATAATATTCTTCCTTCTTATTCTCTACAAGTCGAGTCAATAGGCTATAAACAGAAAGTTATTGTTTCACTGATATCTACTTCAGAGGGTAGCCTACCAATAACTGATTGTTCTATCATCCATTCATTAATTAAAACATCCTTGTATATAAAACGACATGCTAATCACAAGAAAAGTTCTGCCTAATATCTTGAAATTCTCACATTACGGTTGGCCGTAATTTTGTTAGGATAGACTACCGTACCGGAAAGAAAGAAACTTCAAATGAAACAACATAATCTCACTTCTGCTCAATTAAATTTGCTGATATTCAACTTACTTTTGAAACAAATAACCTTTCCTTTCACGGCAAATGACTTTTCTGTTTTTGCTTACAAACACCAATGCATAAAAGCTCTCTTCCTAGCATTATTGGTTGTTTCATAACAATACGGTACCGTAACAATATTATACTTTAATTCAAATAGTACTCTAACTACTTAATTCAACTTGGGTTGACTGAATAATCAATGAAGCAATATACTAGAATACAAATGCATATAAATAGTTTAATGACTGATTAATTGAACAAAAAATAGCCTCAAGATTAATCTATTTTGTACGATAGCCCAGGCCTACGGGCCCCATTACACGATAACAGTTCTATGATCATATTTAATCACATGGAAAGGGATAAAAATACGATTTCGTATTTTCATCTCTTTCCATATTATGATCAACTATGATAATAGAAATATTACCGTGTAATACCCGCCTACATTAGTATTAGTAAACATTTCAGTCTTCAGATGGACCCTAACCTAAATAGCTTTTAGGTTGGAAACTGTAGTTTTCGATGGCTGACTGACCAAAATCGGTGAGTTAGTTTTGAACGGAGTTTTCGAGGTCACGTGACCTTAACCGGGTGTGGTGAAATCCGATTTTGTCAGTTACGGGCTAACTGTCAGTTTTGATACAACTAACTGTAGTTTTAGCTCTTGGTGAAATCGGGCCTAAGTTAATTTGAGCTCAGATTAGTTTAGTTGAAGCTAAAGTAAGGTTAGTTAAAGCTCAGTTAAGATTAAATTATAGCAACTGCAGACCAAACTTTAAACTTCATTTATTTCAAAACTACTGGACAGCGGCGGCTATTTTTTTTATTTTGTCATCAGTAGGCCATACTTAATCGATTGCAACAAGAAATTTGACTTTCGGAAGGGTGGCCGGTAAACTTCACTTTTACCAATTGATACTTTGTTGCCGAGGACTGGGGCTTCCAGATCGGCATCTATTTTGTTATAACTATTATTATTTTATTTTTTATAACTATTCAATTCTTGGATTACCATTAAACCATGTAGATGAAACCATTGTAAATGGATATGCTTGATTAAACCATTTTAAATGGATATGCTTGTTGTGGAGGGTCAGCAACCCCACATTCCACTCTTGCAGAGAATACAGTGAAGGCCCAGCCAGGAGTCTACTTCTCACTGTCTCAAATGCTTAATTTGCATATTTATAACATACACTTCACCTGATAGGGCATTGGAGACTCGTATGGCCTGAGAAGGGAAGCTCCAGTCTGTATGCATGACGGATATTGTGGTCGTGTACATCACTCCTCATTTGTAGGTGATCTTAAGCCCATGATGAACCCAGCTCAGTATGAAGACTTACTGGCTGATCGTCAGGATGCCACCTCGCCAGGTTTTTTCCATTGCCAGCTTTTCTGTAAACCCAAAGACTATTTATAGAAATGCGTTCTGATTTACTGAATGAATAATCAGTGTTGACGACATTGTATTGGTTCACTAATAATAGCAAATCGAGTATAAAGGTTATGGCTCATAACTTTAACAAAATTGTGCTGAATCTCATTCAGCTTAATTATTGTTTTTTACAATTTGAGACCAAATTTATAACTTGAATCAAAATGGCTCGAGCTAAAGTAATTTTAAATCCTATCTTGCCAGAATATTTCCTCTGCTCGACCAGACTATACAAGCGATAAAGTAATCCGAGCTTCCAAATACACTGGTATCATTCATGCCTACTGAATGAAGTGATTATTATGAAATACTTCTCAATTTTTTTTCTCGGATGGAAGCAATTCAAATATATTTTTCTGTTTCAGGTGAACTATGGGGAAGAAAAAAGGAGGTGAGTTTATGAGCATAAATTTATTGTGAAATTTCTATGTCGGCCATGTTCATGTCGATGCTATAGACTAGAACAACTTGAACTTCCGATCAAATTACACCAGATTTTTTGCATGTTTTTCCTAGATTTGTATTTGTTACTCGATTCAATTCATCTATCTATGTTATGCATTGTTGAAAATACAATATTAACATAGTAAGTATTATAAAAATATAAACACTAGATCTGTAGTTAAACTTGGAATAAGTTATCACAATTGAGACTCCAAACTTCTAAAACTATGGTGAAGGTTGAAGGTAAAACTATGGGCTTCTAACACCGCGGGAGCGAGATCACGGTAGTTTTTTCTGCAAGCCATGCCACACCGCATAACGTCTGCTGGCGTTCTACTCTAGTCTACTCCTCTAGTTGTGGGTTAAGGCAGATTCTCAGGATGATTGTCAATCATTATCAGAAAAAAATTTTGATCATTGTGCAATCAATATAATTATTTGATCCGCTGCACGTCAATATTTTTCATCGCAAATACCAGGTATTTGTAAATACCTATTGATAAGTAGAACTACTCTTATTACTTTGCAATAGAGGTTTAACAAACTGGAATATATCAATGGACATCTCGGCATCTGGTCATGCAAGATGAAAAAATTCAGTGAACATTACCACTTTCATTACAAAAAAGTTCACACCACATGCCAGGTATAACTTCACATTCTTCATCAGTTTAAAATATGAGAGAACATAGAATATACATACAATTATGGCTATCTACACAGAACAAAAGAAGCGTGTCTGTAGTAATTTGAACTCAAAATTTAACTAAAGAACTACTTACCTACTTACTTATCCTGGCGCTACAGCCCGATGTGGGCTTTGGCCTCCTCCGTAATCTGCCTTCAAGCATCTCTATCTGCTGCCTTCCGTCTCCAACCTCTCACTCCCATCGCTCTCAGGTCCTTCTTCATATCCTGCATCCATCTTGCCCTCGGTCTTCCTCTTCTCCTCACTGCCTCTAATTTTTCGTTTAGCATGACTTTCTGCATCCTCGACTCATTCATTCTTTCCACATGCCCAAGCCAACTTATTCTTCTTGCTTTGACAAATCGGATAATATTCTTGTGTTGCAAGATAGCATCTATTTCAGCATTCTTCCGTATTCTCCACGCACCGTTTTCATGAACTGGACCATATATCCTCCTTACTAGCTCTCTCAACTGGACCATATATCCTCCTTACTAGCTTTCTCTAAAGAACTAGTGGTAGAAATTATTTTTTTGTAAATCTCGCCCCTCTCTCTATCTAATCCTAAAACTACTTAATATTGGGCGTCTCTTCTTTTTTCAATTAGGCTTTCCATTGAAACAATTGGCGTATTGATGCTTATTAAAGAAGATAATTGAAAACAATAAAGAAGATTTTTGAAGGAAGGTAATCAAATATTGAAGATTTGGAACAAATGTAAAAATAATGATGAAAGTAATATTGGAAGACAACTCAGGTACTAGCAGGAGTTGTTAGAAATTGCACTGTGCGTTAGCTACTGCAGGAGTAGTAACGCCTGCAGGCGTTCTAAAATTTCGCTTGACAAGCAGTACCGAAACATCCGCCGAGTTACTCACGCAGCGGGAGCTGCATCAGCGTCAGTCTGACGTGTTCAATTTGATAACATGGCAAGCGATTTTTAAAACTTCGCTACCGCTGCGGGAGCGAGCTCGGTGTGGATGGGGCGTGGCCTCAATAGATATTAATAGTTGTCTTTGTCTTATTGAGAAGATGAAATCTGTACATTGTTGTCTGTATTATTTGAACTTGATGATTAAATTAATTATGGAATAATTGACATTTAAAAATGATTGATTTATGATGAGAGAGTAGGATGGCAGAAAATACTAGATCAGTTATCCCATTCAAAATACCGTTCAACCCTTTCAAATTTGAAGAATTATTCCAATGTATGAAGGTTCTAATTAATGATTATTATACTTTCAAATTGATTAACTGAGTTATAAGTTATTCAATTTTAAAGTTTTGTCAAATATTCAATGAAAGAGTGTGGAGTAGCAGTTGGCCATATGCCCAACAGCAGAATTATGTACTATAAGAGCAATGTAATTTTGATGTAATCTCTTGGAGCACATAACGTCGCTATTTTTTATGGACATACGTCCTTGTACTGTATATTATTTGAAAGAGAATTCAATTCTCTAAGAGGTGTATTTTTCATTATTTAAATAATTTAAAGCCGCGCGTCAACAGTCCGAGGCATGTGCCGCAAATGCCTCAAGGTACAGTCTGTTCACGCAAAGAAGAGTCTTGCTACTACTACTACTAGTCGTCTATTATCTACTCCAGTCTCCAGCTCGGTCAATATTGGTTCAACATTATTGATCTGGTCTCAATCAACATTTCGATCTTCAATTCAAGACCAAATCAATAATTTTTGAACCAATATTGACCGAGCTGGAGACTGGAGTAAAGCAGCGTATCGACAGTCCGAGGCATGAGCCACACATGCCTCGGACTGTCGATACTGGGTTTGCTAGCAGCCAGGCAAACGCGGCACACAATTCGCATCGAGGAGTGCCTGTTGCCTCGCAACGTACAACGAACAATTCTACAAACTAACCTCAAAATTGTACCCCATTCCTATGCATTTTTGTGATTAAGAATTCTATTTGGGTGAAGAAGGTTCTAATAGGCAATAATAAACATTGCCTTAAATTTTTATCTACTAATTGAGCACAAACTAACCTCCAAAGTCCAAATTATCAATAATTGTCAGAGCTCAGTTGCTTTGTCTCTCGCTTGATGGCGCTTGTCAATTAGTTTGCGTGCTCGCATTTTTGGTTACAAAAAATGCAGATTTTTTATTATAATTATATACTATACTATAATTATAATTATTTTTTATTATTGCAGATTATATTCACACATATGCCTCAGCCATGAGTTCATACTTTTTTTTGCGCCAACAGACTGTACCGCGAGGCATTCGTGGCACATGCCTCGGACTGTCGATACGCGGCTTAAGTTCAATGCAGAGTTCAATGCAAGTTCAATGATCAACTGTAGTAATTGATCAAAATTACATTGATCTTAAGGGATATAATTCTACTTTTCGGCATATGGCTTATTGCTACTGCGCATATGATGAAAAATGGCGAACAATATGCAGTCAAGAGTTGTATATCTCCAGCCATTTTTGCTGCAAGACATTTCTCGTTGTAAAGTCAGTTAATTACCGTGTCGTCATAGCAGTGCTGTTTCTTTACTCAACTCGGCCCCCCTCCGTCCGTACATTGTGCCCAGCGTCCACTTTTGGTTCGTTCATGTTGGAGCATCGCTTTTCTTTCTCGCTTTTCTTTTCTTTTCTTTCTCGTTATACAATACAGCTGATACAAGCAAAGCGTTACTCGATGCTATAATCATTGATTGCTATGATTATTATTAAAACGTTTTACTTAACTTGCTTTGGGTGTTGTCTGTCAGGTTGGAATTTTGTAAATTAATTTTCATCCACTTCCCCACGAGCTAGAGACTTGAATCTTTCAGGATATATCAAAACCTGAGGACAATGCAACCTTCAATAGTTTTTACTATGATTCACCAATTTTATTATTATCATAATATGTCTTATGCAGCCCATACACTGGTGATGCCAAACCAAACCATCCAACCACGTGATACCGAATCGGTTGGATGAGTTGGTTGCACGGTTTTTTGTGGCTTCAGGAAAATTTAGTCAGCTGGCTTAGTCAACAGTCAGCAGCATTCTTGATTCGTAAAATTTTATGATTTTCTGGAGTTGTTTTGTGTTTACATTCGATTTAAAATAATTTAACCTAAATCTCAATTACTAAAATGTCTGAAACGAGACGAAAATATCTAGCACTGATAATTATAAGAAAAAAGAAAAGGAAGAAGAGAAAAAGGGAGGTGTCGACGAAAGACTGGCTGAAGAATCGTGAAAATGTTTTAGACATGGTATTGATTAAAAGTTTACGTGACAATCATGAAGAAGATTTGAAAAACTACTTGAGAATGGACAACACCATATTCAATTACAATTTAGAAAAAAATCGTCCGCGGATAGAAAGAAAAGATACGAAAGCTACGAATTTATTCATTCTCAGTCAATTTCCAAGTTCTTCCTCAATTTCCAAGTTCTTCCTACTTCGTTTTTCATGTCTTCCCTTAGCCAATAAATTATTGTTTCAGTATCACCCAATGCAATAGCACTGCGCTTTTGTGTTTCTAAATTTTTTTTATTGTTGGTTTTGCATATGAATGCACATTAATTAGATCAGCAATAAGCACAAAATACTCAGCCTGACTTCGAAAATAGCAAAATAATAATATTAAAATAATGCACTGATGATTTATGACACTGGCAGTTATGCTAGTACCTATGAACAGTTGATGCTAGTTTAATTCTAATAGAAAAAAACGTTGTAAAATTATGTAGACCTATGAAAAGGGAATAAATTTCATTTTAATTAGAAAAAAATTATAAGCATCATTCACCTAGGCTTAAAATACATTTTTCAAACTGCCTTTGTAAAAAATGAATAACTGACACAGTTTTCATATAAACCCTTTAATAATTATCCCAAAATTTTTTCAAATAACTGCGCCAGAATTTTTTTCAGAGAAAATAAAAGTCAGTCTTGTTCAGCTGATTAATCTCGGTATCTTTATAAACTTAACATATGTTGGTAACAGTTTTGGTTGGATGGTATCACATACGTCACATTTGGTTGGATGGTATTGGTTTGGTTTAGCTTGGCATCACCAGTATATGGGCTGCATTAGAGTTTGGACTAAAAACATTGGGCGCATTTATAATAACATAGCCTAGCTTAACAATTCCAAATATTTCCATAAATCATTAATATGTGCGGATGATATGCTAGAATAAACATAAATGCGCCCAACGTTTTCAGTCCAAGCTCTAAGACATGTTATGATATTAATAAAATTGGTGACAGAATATATTTATGAATTCAATACATAGATTCAAAGACGGGCAGAACATTTATTTTCTTATTTTTAGTCGGATTTGAAAACGTTGAATTTTAAAAGTTTTTTTTAAATATTTATCTAGTGTTGAAACTATGCTATGATCAATGCTCCGACATGAACGCACTCCGACATGAGTGGACGCTTAGATAAAAACTTGTTCGCTGCTATCCTTATCAGCTGATAACTTGTACGGTACTACCACAGAGTCTGAGTTAGTATTATCAGTTTATCTTTTATAATATTATTCCTAATACTTATTTTTAGGGCTACTGTATTTATCAAAACTTTCGATTAATGTAGATCAAAGTACCCTTTTGAAATATTTAAAAAGTGTACTTTGATCTTCATTAAGTAATTGAAAGTTTTATTATTATTGCTATATAATCTGATATTGGAATCTTGGGGGAATATTACAAAAATCGCCACTTCTTCAGGGTTTCGCTCAATTTCTATTGAATTCTTCTCAATATATAGAATTTATTGATACATGTATAACTTGGCTTATATAGCTGATGACAAGAAGTAGGTGGCTTCATAAGCCTGTTGTGCGCTCTGATAACTGATATTGTCTGAGAAAGCGTAGGCTTCCTGTCTAGCTGAAACCAGTCTGTCGTTCAAAGAACATGAGTTTTCTTGACTAGTCTACGTGAGTTTGGATTGGGTAGGCATTTGAAAGTTAGAATTTGTATAAACATTGTTGAAAGTTATATCATAATACAATTTACTGGTAATAATTGTAGTTATAATAGACTAAATAATACATTTGATAACATATAGGTAATAAAATAAATTACCAAATAAACAATATGCCTCATTTATCGACATTTTTGTTTCTGTTTCTAAATTGACTGCCAGAAGATTCTTTTTTAAATCAAAAGATACGTTACATTAGCTGTTGATAGGTTACATCAACGTACCATGGGTTTACGACAGTACAAAACCGCCTCACTTCTTGGCGTCAGCTTTGCTAACAACAAGAAATAATAATAATAATAATGATTAATTGATCAAAATATGACAATTGTTCCACTATTTCTATTCATTTGATAAGATATTTTTGAATTTTTATAAAATTAAATATTATGTCTATGATTGAATAAAATACCGATGATAATGATGATTTTATATGCAGTAGTTGAAGCTGGACTTGGAAAATGATCAATTGAATTTTAATATTTTTTTGTGTTTTTTTCTTGTCAAAGGAAAAGGAAGGGGAGGAGGAGCAACTGGTGGAGGGGATAGTGCGCCTGGTACCTCGGCACCACCGCAACAACAGCCTCAACAACAACCGCAACAACAACTCCCTCCACAACAACAACCCCCTCTACAGCAACAACCCCCTCCACAACAACAACCTCCTCCACAACAACAACCTCCTCCACAACAACAATCGTTTGGCTCCGGTGACTCAATGTCTCATCCGGAAGGAGGCTATGGAAGAGGTAGAGGAGGTGGAGGAGGAAGAGGTAGAGGAGGTGGAGATTTCGTGAGAGGAAGAGGAGGTGGTAGAGGAGGAGGGAGAGGCGGTGAGGGAGCTGGGGAGGGACCACCCGGTGATGTTTCAACTTCCACAAGAGGTTCATGGGGTCAGGGCAGAGGGAGGGGAAGAGGACGCGGGGGTGCTTTTGGCGAAGGCTCTCAGGTGAGTGGTTTCAAAATAATGAAATTGAATGTTCAATTATTTGTTTTCGTTAGAAAAATAACTTACAACTCAATACAATTATGTTCATGAGTTCGGGAGCATCCATTAATCGAGCCCACCAATCTCTCAATAGAAAAAACCTTGAATAAGCAATAGGAATAGTGCCTATAATAATCACTAATAAATTGAGGATCTAATTCTCAATATTCCAATGATAAGAATGTATATTAATTCACAATTTAGACTCAATTTCTGACATTATTAAAATTTATAAAAAAATTTCCACAACATTAAATAAATATTTCCCCCATTGACTGTAGGTTATAGCTACTGTAAGGGGGGCTTGAAAGAATGAATAGACTTATTTAAATAATAATTAAAATTGATGGTTAATATAATTGTTTTCAATTGAATGATACAAAAATAAGATTTTAATTTAAATATGGACATTTACATTTACATTGATTATATTATACAGGGTGGCGCAAAAAGAATAGTCACATTTTAAATGAATATAACTTTATTGTTTTTCAACATAATCATTATCTAGTACACATGTTTGACTTTGGTTACTTCTACAGTTTCAGAAAATAAGTAGTGTACTGTGTTACTAACCAAAGTTTATGTACGAAAAATAACTTCCGTAAGATGTTGTCCATCTTCATTAAACACATCAGGAGCCTTTCTTCAAAGTTCTCCGTCACCTTCACGATGGTTTCCTCTTTAATCAGTGAAATTTCCTCGCGAATGGCTTCCTTTAGTTCAATCAGGTTTTGGGGTTTGCGTACATACACTTTGGATTTCAGATAAAATGGTTTTTCAGCGAAACAGCCGCTGCACTGTGAATGATGAGTCGTTGTTTCTAAAAAACTGTTCCACAGCAAAAACACGATGCTCAACCGTCCACTGCGCCATTTCAGGACTAACTGGATGCTATGGCCGACGTACTGACGGCCGTTGAACGTCAACCCCCCACTCCCTCTTCTACAACTACGCAGTTCAAATCCGACTATTCTATTTGCGCCACCCTGTATTATTCAGGGATTTGCTAGTATTAATAAATTATCATGGGGTACTCGCTTGACTGCACAGGAACATTTTGTGGTTAATCTAGAAACATTGGCTTACCTTGACTCAATTTGACTGCTATCACTTTTCGCGACTTGATTAATTAAAAACAAATACCTGTCCGATGAAGGTACTACTCTTTCCAGTTATTCCCTTTACACACAGAGTTATCCTACCCGGACTGTGGTAGCCTGTGATATCAAGAAAAACAACTGTCCAGAAAGTAGCCTAAATCAGACAGGGAGACGTTACTATGTCTCTGAACGGAATCACTAACAAGATGAACAAGAAGAACTATCCTCCCAAAAATTTGGATTTTATAAATTGATGAGTCTAAGGCTAGAACGTGTGCCCTCATGGTCACTACACGTTCATGCCCTTGGTGAGCCAATGTTTACATAATAGAATATATAGAATACAAAATAAACTAATTTAAATAACAGTCAGTCTGAATTTTTTGTATAATTAATTCTGATGAAATAATATATAATTTTTAAACTCAAGTTATGTGTATTCATCACACTACATATTATGTGAAGGGAAGAATTTTTATCCTATTATAGTCCAATCATTAATTCACCGGACTGGAGGAAACAAACTTGTGCATGCGTGGTTGCCGAATTCTGGAGAATTTCCAAATAATCACTGTTACCCTTGTTGCACAGATCACAATTTGCGGACGTCCAGATTTTTTCCGTCCCTATAAAGCAAGGGTCACACTGAAACAGATGGGCGTATTCAGACGGCCGGAAAAAATATCTCTCCCATGCTATTGAATGTTGACAGACGTCAGTCTGTTTGTTTGTCTGTGCGTTGCAACATTTAATCACCTGGCAAAGATTTTTCAGTCTGCAGTGTGCCCCTTAGTATTTCTAGATTGAACGTAGCTTTGCAAACATACGATGTGCGCAGGGACACATGTGTTTTCAAAGTTATTCAATTTTAGCTTTTTCAATTGTATTTTGGAAACATAATGTTTGTTTATAAGTTATGTTGAATAAATTAATTTTAATTTCTTCAATTCGGTGACATTTATATGGACGACATGAAACCGGACATCCAAAAATCGTGGTGTGTGTAAATTGAGTAAAGCCACGTTTACATTTTTGTTAATAACTTTATTAATTATTGTTAATAACTTTTATATAATATAAGTTATATTTTTATATAATAATAAGTTAATCACAAAAGTTATTAACAATTGTGTTATTAACTCCGGTGTAAACGTGGCTTGAGATTCACAATTCAAAATAATTTATTGTTAATATTGAACATTGTGAAAAATTAATAATCTAGAGGTTCCGAGATTCATTCCAGTTGGAAAAATGGATTTCGATCATGTGTTGCTGGTTGAAAGATTCTTGTAAAATTATCTTCAAAACAAAAGGGTTGGTCAAAATAGTTAGCTGGAATAATAGTTATCAAATATTGCATTTTTCTTGATGTAGCCCAACCCTTTGATAAAGTTTGGCATGAAGGACTTATAAAAAAACTTGATTAACTTTTGCCAAAAAAATATGTAAAACTGATTTCGTCTTACATAACAAATAGAACATTCAGAGTAAAGCAGAATGATGACTACTCAAACTTGAAAGATATTGGGGCAGGAGTACCTCAAGGTAGTGTAATGGGGCCAATTTTGTACCTTTTGTACACATGCGATATTCCACATTGTGATGGCATCACTGTTGCAACATTTGCCGACGACACTGCGCTTCTGACTACAGGCGCCACTATACAAGAAACATCCACCACTCTCCAAGTAGCTGCAGATCGACTATGCCAATGGACTAAGAAATGGAAGATAAAGCTAAATGAATCGAAATCATCAATAATAAACCTCACCAACAAAAAGGTTATAGAAACAATTTACATCAGCCTGAATGGCCATAGAATTCCATGTGAAAATACTGCTAAATATCTACGAAAGACATTAGATGTCAAATTGAAGTGGAAGGAACATATCAAAATAAAAAGGAAACAGCTCGATATTAAATATGGACAAATGTATTGGTTGCTTGGTCGTCAATCCAGCTTATCTCTAAAGAACAAGATAATTCTATACAACCAGGGCCCTGATATTAAAACCAATTTGGGTGTATGGGATTCAGCTCTGGGGTTGTGCCTGTAAGAGTAATGTCAATTTGATACAGAAATTTCAAAATGAAGTATTGAGGAATATGGTCACCGCTCCTTGGGACATTAGAAACAGTGATTTGCACAGAGATCTACGTATACCGTTTGTGTCTAGTGAGATAAGACGATTTGCTATGCGCCATGAGTCCAGACTCCATCATGTCAACCCCGAGGCAGGCCTACTACTCCAAAATCAAGATATTATCAGGAGGCTTAAGAGAACGAAGCCTTTTGAATTAGTTTAAAACCTACTGGTGAAAGTGAGTGCATACAGTTTCAGTGCTGGTCTCAGAACTGCTTTAGTCGTCATTGGATGAACTGAAGTTTTAAGTCTTGTTATAGTTGAAAAAAGTGAACTGAAAATTGATGGTTTGTCTCTAAGACAAGTTTCAATGACATCCATTAGAAAAAATAATGCATGATGTTAATAAGTATTTTTTATTCAAATAGTCTACATATTTTGGTTAAAAAAAGGATCACCTTACTGTAGAAAAACTTGAAATTTGGAGTATTATATAATTTTGGTCGGTAACCCTACGCATACCTCGTCTTCGTACCATACAGCATAGATCACCATTGATCAAGACATTTTTCAAGATCAAATAATTATTTAATTTTTCATTCTAAAACAAAACTTCGATTGACTATTCTCTTCATACTCTTTTCAACTTCTTCAAATCACTCTTCAATTTCCAACTCGCAAAGCCCACCACGTTATTTTTTCAACAATTGAAGGTGCGTTTAGACTGTGTAACTTTGTTATAAAACTTTTCATAGGAAAATAGGTTTATGAATAAGTTCTCATAATATTAGCAGCTGATGATTCTGCTTCCCCCCCACCTATTTCAACCGCATTTTATAACTTATTACAGGTTACACACTTCATGCGGGAAATGAAAAACTTGCTATATAACACAGTTATTATACTATAAAACACGAATTTGTAACATTTTTATCTCCTTGTTATAGCAAAAGATTTATAACAAAGTTACACAGTCTAAACGCGCCTTTAATTTTCAACTAACTCTCCTATCACAAAGCATAGGCCTACAGTTCATCCTTTTTTCTGCAGTTTATTCATCAATAGTGATTTATTTCATGCTGTCACATCCAACCATTCATCTCTGAAATCTTCTCTACCGATGTTTAATTTTTCTTTTCTTTTTTCAATAATTGCTAACGCAACAGCGCGGCCCTCAGAGCCCATATACGCCTGGGCAGTTCCCGGCCGGAGGTCGTCCAATAGGACAGGTTTGTTTCAACATTTATTCCGCATGTTGATTGTGCATGATTGCCTATTCTCTCCTTGTTGTTCATCAATGATCTTCCTCGAATTTTTTTAGATGCAAAAGTAATTCTTTTTGTAGATGATACATCTGTAATAATCTAATATAGTCTAATATATCTTATAACTGAGATAAATAAGCTGTGACTGCCTGAAATCAGTGCACAAGTACAAATTACATCTTTCAATTTCTTTAAAATGAAAGTATTTCTTGAAAGATTTGAACACAGCTTCATTGATTCTTTCCTCCACTTCAGCTTCCAGTCAACTTGAATCCCTTGAAATTTTTTTGAATCAGGTAAATCTATCGATTTCTGTTTCTGAATACAATGCCCTCTGTCTTGGAAAAATTTAAACTAAGACCATTAACTTCTAACCAAGTGATCAATTCCCTCACCACCTGCTCACTTTTTTCTGTCACCACTGATTATTCAGACTTTGAAATCTCTTTTATAATATTCATTTAAGCAGAAAATCAATCTAATCATATTATTTTTTGTTAGGAACCACCTGCATTTCAACAACAGCAACAAATGCAACAACAAAGACCCCAACAGCCTATTCAACAGCAACAACCACAACAGCCCATGCAACAGCAACAACCACAACAGCCCATGCAACAGCAACAACCACAACAGCCAATGCAACAGCAACAACAAAGACCACAACAGCCTGTGCAACCGCAACAGCCAAGACCACAAGAGCCTGTGCAACAACCGATGGCTCAACAGCAAAAGCCCCAACAATCGGTGCAACAACAACAACAGAAAGCTGGTTCACCTTCACCTCCAGGTGCATCAAATTTACCAGGTAATTTTTTTTCTTCGTCAGAGTTGAGGGTTCATCCAGAATGTACGGCGATTCCGATTCTGAATCTGAATTATATGTTTCTATAATGTTGGTAGATCTAGTTCAAAAAATTAAGGCGGTTTTGTGTGCGTCTCAACATCTGACTTTGTCTGCGAATAGTCAGCGTAACTGTACCAGACCAGCTGACTAGAGGATGGAGTTGAGGCTCGTATCGACAGTGCGAGGCATGTGCCGCGCATGCCTCGGACTGTGGATACCGGGCTTGCTCGCAGCTAGGCAAAAGCGGCGCACAATTCAAGGTGAGCCGTGTGCTTGTTGGAAAAAGGACCGTGCTCAAAGTTGCCTCGCCACGCACAATTCTACAAACTAACTTCTAAGTTGTACCCCATTCCTGTGCATTTTTGTGATTCAAAATTCTATTCGGGTGCAGAAGGTTTTAATAGGCAATAATAATAATATCGTGTAACCTTGCTGGCTAATCTCTGGTGTCAAGAGTTTTCAGGTCGAACCTGATCAGTTTCAGGGCCTCTGACATTACCTAACGACTGATTTTTAGGCAGCCGGGACCGACGGCTTAACGTATGGCCATCCGAAACACGGAAGTGGCCCGAGAAAATATCTTGCCCAGGCCGGGATTCGAACCCGGGACTTTGGATTACAAAGCCAGCGTCTTAAGCCGCGTATCGACAGTCCGAGGCATGTGCCACGAATGCCTCGCGCTACACTCTGTTGACGCAAAAAAAAGTATGAACTCATGGCTGAGGCTTATGTGTGATCTGCAATTTTTGTAACAAAAAATGCGAGCACGCGAACAAATTGTCTAGCGCCATCAAGCGGGAGACAAAGCAACTAAGCTATGACAATTGATAATTTGGACTTTGGAGGTTAGTTTGTGCTCAATTAGTAGATAAAAATTTAAGGCAATGTTTATTATTGCCTATTAGAACCTTCTGCACCCAAAAAGAATTCTCAATCACAAAAATGCATAGGAATGGGGTACAATTTTGAGGTTAGTTTGTAGAATTGTTCGTTGTGCGTTGCGAGGCAACAGGCACTGCTCGCTGCGAATTGTGTGCCGCGTTTGCCTGGCTGCTAGCAAACCCGGTATCGACAGTCCGAGACAGTTGTGGCACATGCCTCGGACTGTCGATACGCGGCTTTACTCCGGTCTCCAGCTCGGTCAATATTGGTTCAAAAATTATTGATTTGGTCTTGAATTGAAGTTCGAAATGTTTCCTATCATTGAGACCAGATGAATAATGTTTGAACCAATATTGACCGAGCTGGAGACTGGAGTAGATAGTATACTAGTAGTAGTAGCAAGACTCTTCTTTGCGTGAACAGACTATACCTTGAGGCACTCGCGGCATATGCCTCGGACTGTCGATACGCAGCTTAATCCACTCGACTACGGCTATTCTTTAATAGGCAATAACAAGCATTGCCTTATCTTTTTATTTTCTAATTGAGCACAAACTAACCTCCAAAATCCAAATTATCAATTGTGTAAGCTTAGTTGCTTTGCCTCCCACTTGATGGCGTTAGTCAATTGGTTCGCATGCTTGCAGCGAGCATACGTGGTTACAAACAGACCACGCATGCCTTAATCGACATGCCTCGCACTGTCGATACGCGGCTTAACGAATATCAGCTGGTCCAACAACTAGCAAATATATAATTTATACTAGGATGGTTGTGTCGTATCGTTGCTATGGTTTGTTATCGCAAGTGTAGACACTGAATGGATTTGTTCACTTAATTGTGAATGAGGTATAGAATCATATGTACTGTAACTGAATCGTGTGCTAGAATACATGCTCATTCATGAATGGTATTTTTTTTTACATGGTACATTTTGGTACATTTTTTTTTACATGGTACATTTTTTTTATTTCAGCTGCAGAAGTTACTCAAAAAATGAGCAAAATGACAGTCAGTCAATGGAAAATACCTGAACGGAAGAAGAATGGCACAAAAGGACGAAAAATTGAGCTGGAGCTCAATCACTTTGAACTGACTTTCAAGAAACAGAATTTCATTGCAATCCACTATGATGTATCATTCAAACCAGACAAGCCTCGCCGCATGTTTCGGTAAGAAAGTCTATTTTAAACATTTCAATGTTTTTCAATTCAATTCAAAAAGTAATTTATTTCACAGAACAACAGAAAAAAATCAATGAATACATTGCATAGTAACATGTTGGCCATCACAGAATATACACGCAGATTGTATCTCTTATTAGTCGAGTCATTCTAGGGTTGGAGGTGGAACTTATTGCAACAAAGTTTTTTTATGGTGGAAATGGTAGCTGGCACCCTCCTATTTAACGTGTAAAAAATCCCACTCTCAACTCGTGTCGGAAAGTTGTTTTTTTGGCCGCCATATTGGAAAATTTTGCTCATTTTTCGGGTTTCATGAAATAACGTTAAAACGAAGCGTCGGAGAAAAAACTTACTTAACCCTTTAGTAAATAAAATTTGCAAGAGAATGGTGGTAGAATCATCTCATTATCTTCACTAAAACCTAGTTACGATTTTTCAAAAAATAGGCCAATTTTCAAGAAAAACTATAAATGAATATTTTCAGTTTTTGCTCGCTCAGATCTTTTGACATATTCATTTGAGTTGTTCAATTCAAAATCCCTCTGGGGATAATTTTGTCCTCTACAATTTGAGACCAAGTAGACCTTTCTCCCTTGTATAGTTTTTGAACTAGAGCAATTAAAAGATATCCTTGTATTTGAAAAAACCTATTTTGGGGGAAATGGCCTCCAAAAAAATTTATACCGTGCTTGTATTGATATTTTCTCTGGTAATAATGTCTTTCAGACCAATTCCTAGCAGAAAAGCTACTCTCCGACCTGAATTTAGGTTATGTTCAATATTAAGGATCCTTCAAGGATCTCAATCTAAGGATACCTCTAACTATTGTAAAAGTCATCGGATCTCAACAACTCATATCTCATTCTTTCCAGCTCATAAAGGTGGTCTAAATTCACGTATCATAATGTCAAATTCTGTCAAAATTGTGGAAAATAACTCCTTAGAGAATATTGACTTTTCCATCATATACCAAAAAAATGTTTTTTTTTTTTTTTTGCTTCCAAATGAGTATATTTTCTAAGTCCTTGATGATAAAGAATTGTAATTGGTCTTGAATTGTAGAACACAATTTAATCTCTCATTTGCATATAATATTACTACAATGATCTGTTTGATAAGAGGAAAAAATATTAGTTCTTATAAGGTAAAGAATGGTCTATAATTCTACTCATTTCACTTTTCAATCATATTGTAATCGAACAAAGTGATTTAAAAGGTCAATGAGAGCAGTTGAGCATGTAGAACTAATCATTCTCTACAATTTGTGTACAAATACGTGACTTAATCTTGCTCCATTCTTGATTTAGAGGCTATTGATTGTCTGACAAATCATTAAAATATAGATGTATTGAATTTCACCCTTTATTTAAGTTGATGCAACTATTCTAAATACGTGATGCCATAAACCTTATTTATAGGAGATTAAAGAGGAAGAATTTAGCTACATTTCTAATGTATTTTCATTTTATTCATCACAAAGGACTTTGAAAATATACTCATTTGTAAGAAAGAAAAGAGATTTTTCTGTTATATGATGGAAAAGTCAATAATCTCTCAGGAGTTATTTTTCATAATTTTGACCAAATTTGACATATGATATATGAATTTAGACCGCCTTCATGAGCTGAAAAGAATGAGATATGGTTTGTTGAGATCCGATGACTTTTACAATAGTTAGAGGTATCCTTAGATTGAGATCCTTGAAGGGTCCTTAATATTGAACATAACCTAAATTCAGGTCGGAGAGTAGCTTTTCTGCCAGAAATTGTTCTGAAAGACATTATTACCAGAGAAAATATCAATACAAGCACGGTATAAATTTTTTTGGAGGCCATTTCCACCCAAAATAGGTTTTTTCAAATACAAGGATATATTTTAATTGCTCTAGTTCAAAAACTATACAAGGGAGAAAGGTCTACTTGGTCTCAAATTGTAGAGGACAAAATTATCTCCAGAGGGATTTTGAATTGAACAACTCAAATGAATATGTCAAAAGATCTGAGCGAGCAAAAACTGAAAATACTCAATCATAGCTTTTCTTGAAAATTAACCTATTTTTTGAAAAATCATAACTCGGTTTCTAGTGAAGATAATGAGATGATTCTACCACCATCCTCTTGCAAATTTTATGTACTAAAAAAAGGTTAAGTAAGTTTTTTTGTCCGACGCTTCGTTTTAACGTTATTTCAAGAAGAATTAGCAAAATTTTCCAATATGGCGGCCAAAAAAACAACTTTCCGACACGAGCTGAGAGTGGGATTTTTTACACATTAAATAGGAGGGTGTCAGCTACCATTTTCACCATAAAAAAACTTTGTTGCAATAAGTTCCAGGTTGACCCCTGTTTTGAGCTAGAATGACTCGACTGTATACTGTAACAAGAACTGACAACAATTACCACTTGTTTACAATTTAAGTTATTGAGATTTTCACATATCAAATAATCAGTTATTATGTTAACTACAGTTTGAGCCCAATATTTTTCGAACGACTTTTTCTAATCAATAGCTTACAAGATAGGCGCATTTGAACACAAAAACTAATGTTATCACGTAAACTCGTAAAGGGGTGCTTTCCAAAACTATTATGCTTTACGCCGTGAACAGCGTAAAATGAAATCTACATGTTCTTATGAAACTGTTCACACATTGGCGCATTAGAGAATTGTAGTTCAATTTATGCGACTCCACGTTCTCTTTGGTCTATAGTAAACAAAGCTATCCCTGTCATGAAGTGGTTCGTTCCTTTCATAGAGGAATGATATTATATATATTCACAATATTTTCTCTATGGTTCTTTCAAACGAGTTGTCGTTCTTTCGACAATCAGTTCGATCAAAGGCACACCATTTTTAGTTCGACCCTTCGTTCAAAGAGGTTCTGTGATCGTTGGATTCGTGGAATATGCCATTTTTTTAAACCTCAAATTCTAACTTTGTATTTGTTTCGGGTAGATCGTACTTAATCAGCGCGCATGTCTCGACTATTTTTTACGATATCGGTTTCAAATTATTTCTTGATGAAAATAAAGTGATTTGGAAAAATAACATATGCAATACAAATGAACATTAAATTTTTGGTCTGTTTTTGCATCTTGAAACTACGCTGGTTCCAAGTGAACGAAAAAGTCATTTCAGCTTGCTTCCACTCAATGGCTCATTTGTTTGGTTTGTAATTAGTAGTTTTGGAAAGCTCCCCTTAATAAATCATGTGATAGAAGCATCCTTGGTGGTAACCAAAATTGAAGGTTTGATAACTACCGTACTCCAAGGTTATATATAATTATACCGATAATTACTTCGTATTTGTAAAAAGTCAATAAATAAGTTCCAAAGACACTTTTTTTGTTTTCTGTTCAAAGGCAAATTATGGAGGCATTTAGAAGAAAGAAGTACCCAAATAACTACCCAGCTTTTGATGGACGTAAGAACTTGTACTCAGCTAAAGAACTTCCATTTGGAATGGAGGTATTGTATAGACAATAGATTTCCGTAGATTAGCGAAAAAAATTTTAGGGCTACTAATATTGTATTAGAAATCAAAGTATTTTTCTCAATCATAAATGTAGCAATTGTGATAAATTTCACATTGGTAGAAATATTCTCATACAAGATTTCGATAGAAAATTCAGGCATTGGATTCATAAATTTTATACAAAAGTCAGCTTTTGTTGATAAATGGAAGAATTTCGTGTTTGTGGGATATTAAAAATAAAGTAAAAATGATAAGATTCAATCCAATTCGGCATAGATAACCTCATTTTGAAAAGACTTCTGCAATTTTGGAAAAATCACATTAATAACCATAGGCGTGCGCAGACCTTGATTAATGGGGGTACCAGGCAGTAAAGTCTGAGGGGGGTTTACCCTGGCGTAGCCAGAATTCGTTTCCGGGGGAGGGGTTTGGTTGGTAGATCGCCCCCCCAACAGCAAGGGGGGTCCGGGGGTCTACCGGAAAAATTTTGAAATTTTACAGTAAAAAATACCGTTTAAGAGCAATCAATTATTTGTATTGAATACTACGGACTTCACTTTGAGGGTTGAATCATATCCCTCAACAGAATTATTTCAATACTATCTGTTTAGTTTGTGTCCAAAATATCATTGTAAAGCATTCTTTCTCAAAGAGAAATAATTAATACAGATTCACTTTATACAGTTCAAACCGCAGCAATCAGAATGTTTTGAGCATAATTTGTTTTGATAATTTTTTTTTGTATGTATTTTTCAGATTATTCACTTTATGTAGTTCTACCCCCAGCAATTAAGCTTCGTAAATACTACAGTGACTATATAAGACTCATATAGGGTGTTTCAGTAGTGTCGAGCATTTTAGGACTTTGTTCCTTGGTAAAAAACATACTCAAATACCATTTTCAAAATGTCCGAAAGTCCTCAATTACTCACACAGCCGCCATTTTTGTCTTCTCATTTTCAGGTAAGTTTTCAATTTCATAATTTTGTAGCGGCCTTGAGAGGGTACTATAGTGGTCAATTATTACGTAAAATAAGCTGAGAAATCGAATGAAATCAGTTAAAAGTTCGTAACTTTGATGGTTATTGAGATAATTAGCAAAATAAGCTGAAACACTAAATTTTTCAACTTTAAATGGATATAGATGTGATATTTAATCATTGAACGATATTTTTATTATTTTTTATTGTAGGAAATTAAATTCTAAAGAAAAAATGTTCAGTGACATTTTCGTCTAAAACGCACCCAACCTCACAAATCAGGATTTAAAGAAGGCAAAACAGTAATCTTTTTATACATATTTTTTCTGTCTGTTCTGTCTTCTTTGTGAGGTTTGGGTGCGTTTCAGACGAAAATGTCACTGATCAGTTTTTCTTCAGAATCTAATTTCCTACATTACAAAATAGCTCGATATTCCGTTAAACGATTAAATATCCCATTTATATCCCTTTAAAATTGAAAAATTTAGGTTTTTAGCTTATTTTGTCAACTATCTCAATAACCATTGAAGTTACAAACTTCCAACTGATTTCATTCGAATTCTCAGCTGATTTTACGTAATAATTGACCACTATGGTACCCTCACAAGGCCGCTACAAAATTATAAATTTAGAAGATTAGATGAAAATGAGGAAACAAAAATGGCGCTGGGAGGACTTTCAGACATTTTGAAAATTATATTTAGGTATGTTTTTTACCTAGGAACAATCCCCTTTAATGCTAGACACCAAGGTAATTAGAATAGAAAGGTATGAGTCATCAGCATCGTAGCCGGGAGGAAACAGTGAATTTTGACGTCATTGGCAATACAGCAGTTTAGCGAACCTAGAAATTAGGAACTTCGTCTGCTCCTTGTGCGTTCCAATCAAAGTAATTGAGCGGAGTAAAGCGAAGCCCTAATGGATTAGGAAAGTCACTCTTTGTATAACTACTCCTCCGGAACCGCTCGACCGATTTTATTCAAACTTGCCATGGTGATAGTAGACATGGACTACCAGGTTATAGGCTATAGAGCATTTTGAAAATTTGCATATTAAGGACGAAAAAAGGAAAAAAAGGATTGCTTACACACTATTACTATACACATAATTCATGCTCTCTGCACTGCAGGATTGCAACCTAACATCAGTTTTGAGAAACGTTCCTGGTCAGAAATGTCTATTATGCTCTTGAAATCATGTTGGTATCACTGGCAGAATCGGCTCCTCATCGAAGCCTCATAGCCCAGTGGTTAGCGACATGGACTAGTATTTCACTGCTTACCAATCAGGGAGGTTCGAAACCTGAGTAGAACATTTTATTTTTTTGCCAATTATTTTCAACTTAGAACAACTTTTAATATAATTTTACATAGAAATAAACGACCTTTTAAGATTTGTTTGGTTAAGAGAAAATTGAATTAAAATTAAAAATTAATTAAAAATTAAAACTTAAAAATTAATTAAAAATTAAAACTAAAAATTAAAAATTGAAAATCAAAAATTAAAATAAAAAAAAATCGGTAAAAAATGTTGATATTTGGTGGGCAGGTTCAGATGAGACTAGAAATGTTGTGTTCGAATATTTTCGAAATCCGTTCAAGATTAAGCAAGTAATAAGTTTTTAAAAATTGTAGATGTATATCGTAAGTTCAATGGTTCAGCAAGATTATAGATGAACTAATTTGGAAGATATTGAATTAAGTTTTAATCTATGTCCAATATACTTTCCAAAGGTTACACTTCATATTAGCGTTTCACTATTTTTCAGAATTTTCGGAGTTTTTCTTAGATTTTTTGAGAACAAATTGGCAGAAAATGTTGAAATTAAGTAAACAGGTCCAAATTAGGTCTAGAAATGCTGTGTTCAATAAATTTCTAATCCCTTCTGGACGGAATTTGCAGGCGAGCAAAGCGAGCCTGTTTGTCTCAGCTGACACTGACAGAGACTTTTGCAGGCGAGTGAAGCAAGCCTGTTTGTCTCACTTACACTGCCTATACTGTCGGGGGTCCAGGGGGCGAAGCCCCCTGGCTAGGCGGAGAAGGCGAGCGAAGCGAGCCTGCCGGCTAGTTCTGAATAAAATGGTGCCTGATTTGTCAGGATTCAATGATAAATAACTGAGATATGACTATTTTAATTTCAACCTTTCACATTCAATATGGTAGTTTGGAAAAACTTAATGTGTAATACGGCCTGCGGCTCGTGCGTAAGTGTTTCTCTTGATGCAGCAAAATCACTCTTTGCGTAATTTGCGTACTCTTTGCGTATAACTATATTGTATTGTGTGAAGGAGGCAAAATGGGTTTTTTACCTGATGTCTTTATTAATAAAATAATTTATTTTTTTGCATTCATTCAATATTCCTCAACATGCTAACAAACAAAGGAAGCTTGTTGTGGAAATACACAAAAATTTTGCCCAAATTTCATCCAATAGGCTTATTTTTTCGCGATTTTTCAAGTTTATATTGATTTTCCTTTATAACTTGCTACTGAATAATTTTTTTAAACAATCAGTGCACATTTGCGACCAAAAAAGGTACGTCAAATGCTGTATTTACAAAGTTGAACCATTCATAGAGGAAATGACTCCAGCTCGGTCAATATTGTTTGAAAATTATTGATTTTGTCTCAATCGTAGGAAACATTCTGACCTTCAATTTGAGCCCAATCAATATTTTTTTAACCAATATTGACAAAGCTAGAGTCATTTTCTCATCTTGCCTTATTTTATCAAAATAAACACTCACTTGAGGAAACATTCACTTAAGGGTCGTTGCTCATATTTTATATTCTCATTTCATAACATTACATGGTAATAGAATGAGCCACTTTCACCATCAGCTAGGTTTAGCTAGGCTTAAAATACCGGGATCAAATTTTCGAGTCCACACGCTTCAAATACTTTTGGACAAAAAGAAAGCTCGCTCCACTCAATTTGCGGCTGCCTCCGCATGCGCTTCCCTAGTTAGATTAAAATAATTTCTGACGTCACGGAAAATATGCACTCTGATTTGAACAGGCTATTATGTTATCACTGCATCATTTTTTTGCAAACATGTGGTTTTTGTTATTTGTACAGAATCTTTTCCCAATTGCATTCAAACTGTAGGTTATATAATATTGTGTTAAGCAAAATGAACTCTTGTTATTATATGGTGATTTCAAGAAAATGAGTTTATCATTTCGACAATAAAGAGGCAAAAATTTCTATTTCAAAACATTATGGGAAAAGAGGTTACGAGAATAGGTTTGGCAATAGATAAATTGCATGTAAATAATATGAATATGGGCCGTATAGCTATTGCCAAAAAGTTTTTCAAATAGGCATAGAAAAATCAATTCACAACATCAGCGTTTGGAACCAAGTTGGAACGCACAAGGAGCAGACGAAGTTCCTAACTTCTAGGTTTGCTAAACAGCTGTGGTGCCAATGACGTCAGAATTCACTGTTTCCTCCCGGCTACGATGCTGATGACTCATACCTGTCTATTCTAATTACCTTGCTCGACACTACTTCTGAAACACTCTGTATAGTCACTGTAGTAATAAATACTACTTGATCAGTTGGGGGGAGCCTTGTTCTATTCCGAGATAGCGTTGTAGAGCTCTAGTTTTTGAGATAACTCACAGTAATTGAAAATGCAGTTTCATACAAATGCAGTTTAGTCCTTTAAAAATCTGCACTTTTTGGACACAACTTTGTCAGTTGACAATGAAGTCACTAGCAATATCCGTTCAATCAGGTTTTTTGGATACTTCACTCATTATACCAATAATAAATAAAATTATAATAAGTAAATTATATATACAATAATAAATTAATATTCCTTCAGATTTCCTTGCTGATTGAGCAAAGCAAAGCTCTAATGGATTAGGAAAGTCACTCTTTGTATAACTACTCCTCCGGAACCGCTCGACCGATTTGATTCAAACTTGCCATGGTGATAGTAGACATGGACGACCAGGTTATAGGCTATAGAGCATTTTGAAAATTTGCATATTAAGGACGAAAAAAGGAAAAAAGGATTGCTTACACACTATTACTATACACATTATTCATGCTATATTCATGCTCTCTGCACTGCAGGATTGCAACCTAACATCAGTTTTGAGAAACGTTCCTGGTCAGAAATGTCTATTATGCTCTTGAAATCATGTTGGTATCACTGGCAGAATCGGCTCCTCATCGAAGCCTCATAGCCCAGTGGTTAGCGACATGGACTAGTATTTCACTGCTTACTTACCAATCAGGGGGGTTCGAAACCTGAGTAGAACATTTTATTTTTTTTGCCAATTATTTTCAACTTAGAACAACTTTTAATATAATTTTACATAGAAATAAACGACCTTTTAAGATTTGTTTGGTTAAGAGAAAATTAAATTAAAAATTTAAGATTAAAGATTAAAAATTAAAGAATAAAAATTAGAAATTAAAGATTAAAAATTTAAAATTGAAAATTAAAAATTAAAACTTGAAAATTCAAAATTAAAAATTAAAAATTAGAAATTAGAATTTCTAATTAGAATTAGAATTTCCAATCAGAAATTAGAAATTAAAAATTGAAGATAAAAAATTAAAAATTGAAAATTAAAAAAAATATATTAAAAATTAAACTATGTCCAATATACTTTCCAAAGGTTACACTTCATATTAGCATTTTACTATTTTTCAGAATTTCCGGAGTTTTTCTTAGATTTTTTGAGAACAAATTGGCAGAAAATATAAAATTAAGTAAACAGGTCCAAATTAGGTCTAGAAATGCTGTGTTCAATAAATTTCTAATCCCTTCTGAACGGAATTTGCAGGTGAGCAAAGCGAGCCTGTTTGCCTCAGCTGACACTGACAGAGGTTTTGCAGGCGAGCGAAGCGAGCCTGTTTGTCTCACTTACACTGCCTATACTGTCGGGGGTCCAGGGGGCGAAGCCCCCTGGCTAGGCGGAGAAGGCGAGCGAAGCGAGCCTGCCGGCTAGTTCTGAATAAAATGGTGCCTGATTTGTCAGGATTCAATGATAAATAACTGAGATATGACTATTTTAATTTCAACCTTTCACATTCAATATGGTAGTTTGGAAAAACTTGATGTGTAATACGGCCTGCGGCTCGTGCGAAAGTGTTTCTCTTGATGCAGCAAAATCACTCTTTGCGTAATTTGCGTACTCTTTGCGTATAACTATATTGTATTGTGTGAAGGAGGCAAAATGGGTTTTTTACCTGATGTCTTTATTAATAAAATTATTTATTTTTTTGCATTCATTCAATATTCCTCAACATGCTAACAAACAAAGGAAGCTTGTTGTGGAAATACACAAAAATTTTGCTCAAATTTCATCCAATAGGCTTATTTTTTCGCGATTTTTCAAGTTTATATTGATTTTCCTTTATAATTTGATACTGAATAATTATTTTAAACAATCAGAGCACATTTGAGACCAAAAAAGGTACGTCAAATGCTGTATTTACAAAGTTGAACCACTCATAGAGAAAATGACTCCAGCTCGGTCAATATTGTTTGAAAATTATTAATTTTGTCTCAATCGTAGGAAACATTCTGACCTTCAATTTGAGCCCAATCAATATTTTTTTAACTAATATTGACCAAGCTGGAGTCATTTTCTCATCTTGCCTTATTCTATCAAAATAAACACTCACTTGAGAAAACATTCACTTAAAGGTTGTTGCTCCTATTTTATATTCTCATTTCATAACATTACATGGTAATAGAATGAGCCACTTTCACCATCAGCTAGGTTTAGCTAGGCTTGAAATACCGGGATCAAATCTTCGAGTCTACGCTTCAAAAACTTTTGGACAAAAAGAAAGCTCGCTCCGCTCAATTTGCGGCTGCCTCCGCATGCGCTACCCTAGTTTTCTTTTAGAATTTAGAATTTCAATAACCTTATAGAGTGATAGAGCTTCTACTAATTAATAAAGTTTCAAATTTGAAAACATTTCATTCATTTTATAAGGTACAGTATAATTTTTTTCAAATTATTCTGATGTAGGTAATCAGTCTGAAAAGTTTAGTGAACTCTTATGGAACACTCTGTATAAACTACATAAACATGAAGGTATGCCAAAAATTTCGGTTTGTCCGGGCCCACACGAACCCCCTCTGGCTACGCTACTGCTGGTACCCCCTGATTAATAGGGGGGGGGGGGTAAACAAACTTCAGGTTTCATTAAGAATATGTTTAATCTTATCATCTATAATAAAACACATACAAAATCCACAGTCACACAAGCAACTGGTCACGATAAGCGATATTTTTAATAATTTAATTGTTTTAAATAAGTTAAAAAATATTTTATAATAATAAGAGTGGTATTGTCAATGATGAGCAAATTTTTTCTGGTTTATTAAAAAAAAATGAAGGGCCAATGGTGGTACCACGGTACCCCTGGTGACCCCCGTGCGCACGCCAGTGTTAGTAACCATCCTTACATTAATAACCATCTAATCAAAGTTTGTGTACTGTCTTACTTATAATTGCATTTGAAATGAAAATTGAAAAGCAAAGCACTCTTTAAGTATTTAAACACTACATGTTTCGGCATCTCAAGCTTCTTCCTGCTTCACCTACCCTGATTGACCTGCTTCTTCCTACCTGTCACCGTAGAATAACTTCCAAATCTATAAACCTTGTAAATCCAGCTCATTTTCCATACAACCTTCTAGAATTGAAGATATGTGAGGAGAGTGTCCCTACGATGTTAAAAACCTGTGCGCTATGTCTGACTGTTGAAAATTATTACTGTATATTATAGTCTGTTCAGGATTCTGGCAAGATGAGAAAATTACTCTAGCACGGTCAATATTGGTTTTAAAATTGTTAATTGGTCTCAAATTGTAAAGCAGAATTTTTTCTACAATTTGAGACTAAATTTATAACTTTTGAACCATTATTGATCGTGCTGGACTATTTTTCTTATCTTGCCAGAATGCCTTCTTTGCTTGGACAGACCATAGTAGAGAATCTGGAGATCAGCCAGAACTTCATCCAAGAACGTTAGAACTTTCCTGTCCACTTGTATCGTCTAAACATATTATCGAAGGTACTCAGTTGATTTTCGTGAATTACAACGTTTTTCCATGATTTTTTTCTACTTTTTTCTTATTAATCGTTTTCGACTTTGATTTTAATTACTATGCTTCGTGTTAATTACAGGTGACGGATACTGTGAAAGTTTTCAATGACGAGCGTTACATTGACCAAGAGTACGAAGTGACGGTGAAGTTCGCTTCGAGGGTTGATATGAGTCAATTGAGCCAATACCTGAGTGGCAAGGGCCAGTCCTACCAAACACCCCAAGAAGCATTACAGGCGATTGATATCGTACTCAGAAATCCAGCTGCTTTATCGTAAGTTGAAGACACACTTAATGCTTTATCGTTAAGCCTGCAGTAGACGGGGTAAGTAGTGCGGCCAGTCGAACAGCTGTAGTTGATCACAAGCTCTTGCTTGTACAGCTAATCTCAATAATAGATATTGTTGTTAAATTAAAGGACAAGGTAGATGCTGTGATTGGATACAGCTGTTCGACTGGCCGTTGCTACTCAAGGTTAGTCTATTTAACTTGGTATTCTTTTTCCTTAGGGCTACTTATCAAAGTTTTCACTAAGTTGAAATAAAAATTATTTGAAAAAGGGCACTGAGCTTTACATTTATTGAAAAGGTTAGTATATTAAGGGGATCTAAATGCTTTGGTTACTACTTACCCCGTCTATGACAGGCTTGAGTTGCTTATCGTGGTTAAGTGGTTGAGTGGTCATTACTGTCCAAACTTCGCCACGTCATTGAAATAAAGAAGCCAATCACTTTTTAAAAGTTATGTCTGAATGGGTCGAACAATTACAATAAATATGTCCAATTTGTTTAAAATTTAATCTTTAAATCTTGTCTGAAATCTATAATGATGTACAAATTTCAATATTGAACTATAATCCATCGATTGGGTTGGTTGAACATTTTAATAGTGCATAGACTGCTGATTTCAATTACCGATTGGTAACTGAATTTTCACAAGAGATGAAATAATCAATGTCCAGCCTCGATATTTTTTCCTTTAAATAAATATATTTATTAATTAACATTTAAATCTTATTCTTCAATTAATTCAGTAACTAAATTTGCATTAGAGTTACAATAATTAAGGTCCAGCCTTGATATTTTTTTATTTAAATGAATATCTTGATTAGTTGAAATTCAAATACAATTTCTTAATAAATCCACTAACTGAATGTGCATACGAGGTACAATAAGGTCCAGCCTTGATATGTGTTCTTCTTTAAATAAATATTAACAAATATCTAACATGTAAAGATTCTAGTTTTCAACACTTATTGTTTATTCCTAGATTTGTTGGCGTGGGAAGATCATTTTTTTCTAAACCAGAATCCATAATTGAATTAGGAGAAGGTCTGGAGCTGTGGTATGGATTCTACCAGAGTGCAATTCTTGGATGGAAACCATTCCTCAATGTTGATGGTATGTACTGTATTTCTGTAGTACAGTATTTCCTTGAGCCATTGACTAGGCATTATGGTATGCATTATATGACGTTGGTAAATAACTAGCCATTCTGTGAACAGTAGATCTTACGCAGTCACCCAAGTTCTCTGCATCCATGGTCTGTCCTAACGGTACGTTCAGAGTGTGCGTCGATTCTTAAAGTCAGCTATTGCAGTGGCTCACTACCACCTAGAGGTTGTAACCTCTAGGTGGTAGTGAGTGGCCACAGTCACGGCCAGGTTTTTGTCGTCCGCCACTATGGCTACAGCTTATGCTACGGACAATTTTCTCTCAGTTACTCAGAATCGAAATCGGCGCGAACTCTGAAAGTGCCAGACCGGGCAATCAGTAAAAATTGATATATGCAAATAAGCATTGCATCATTTCATTGCATGCCACACCAATTCTTTACTCCAACTTGTAAAGCTCATCTCATCTGTTTAAACTCCTACATCAAGTGTCAAAATATTTCGACAGAAATTAGTCAACTTCACCTTAATAATGACGAATTCACAATGTCGTTATTTTTCAGTTTTTCCAGCTTGTAGATTTCCATGGTTTTTATTGGTTTAACGGTGGATTTTTTTTATAAGCAGTAGGCCTAGTGATAAAAAAGGCAAAAATTGTTCTAATATGTTTCAAGTTCTTTTCACACGGCGGACTTTTGATACGCGATAGGCCACGTGATACAAAAGACAGAAATTGTTATGAAATCGTACAGGAAGGAAGCTCCTTGACACTAGATATTTGCAACGTGGGGTTGCCAAGTGAGGCTATCTCATTTGACAAATCGGGGAACGATTGGCTCTCTTGAACTCATTATTTCAGTGAAACTTGAAAAATACTCAAACTATGTCCAAATGCTCTCAAAATGTAAAATCTTTGAGGAATATAATCAGCTTATTTCTAATATGGTGGCGATCCATGAGCATTGCAAATGTCTCGTACTGTTTCAACGAGCTTCCTTCCTGTATCAAGTTTGGACTTTTTATCACAACTTTGTTTCAAAAATCCGCCATGTAATGTGGCCTTTATACTTTTTCCGTACAACCTGTAACCTGTGAACTAGTTATTAGTTTGAGTAGACTATATAATTATAATAATATCATATCGCGTTTAATTTGATTTGAATTTTGTGTTTCAGTGGCCCACAAAGGATTTCCAATGGGCGAAAGATTATTGGATACTCTATGTCGTTATCAAAATTGCAGATATGATGATTTGAGAAATATGAAAAGTCTGGACAGTTACGTACAGCATGATTTCGAGAAGTACATTAAAGGATTGAAAGTCGAGTACATGATTCCACAGAGATCTGACACAAAACGCGTTTACAAAGTCAATAAACTGATGAAAAACTCTGTACAGCAGAGGTTAGTACAAATCATTTTTCTCCCTTCGTTAATAACGTATTTTGAAGAGTGAAGACTACAAGTTCAATGATTAAAGATTTACAATTTTGGTAATCTTTTTTTCAATATTCCCATCCTTATAAGTGGAGCTGCATTGGAGTTAGTGAAGCTGCATTGAGAAAAAGATAGAAATTGATTAAAAAATCGGGTGGCTCGTTGGAGGAAGTGATAACGCGCCGGTTTGATTACCAAAGGTGCAGAGTTTCGATCCTCAACCAGGGAACAGTTTTTGACCTCAGCACAATCACATAATAATACGGCCACCACGTCGGTCCCGACTGCCAAGAAAGTAGTTTTCACCATCTCTCTCATTACTCACGCATAGGCCCAGAAGCGTATGAGGGTTTCCATCACCCCCGGAAAATTATAAAAAATTGAGAAAAATAATGTCAGTCTTTTTAGATGAGGCTTTTTTCAGCCAACTTCAAACTGTGCCATGATTCCCTGGCTGAGGTTTAATAAAATGACTTGAGTTGATATTATTCATTCATGTAGTTTGTGTTGACAAGAAAAGTCTTGAGTAATTTTATAAGTGAACCTCCTATTAATTCAAAAATTTTTGAAGTAAAAAAATTGATATAATAATTGATATGAATCTTTTTTCTTGGTAAGTTTGAAAATTACGGAATAATAACGATTTTTTATTAGGCTTTGACATTTTTGTATATCCTTTTTTGTTTTTAGTTTGGATACGAATTTGTATCCGTTTGGAGCTAGGATGCTCGTATAATAATGAATAATGCTCGTTTTAAATGAGGATGTTTCTTCTAAAAAGATAAACTCCTTTCTAATGAATCAGCTTGAAGCAGTTTCAAATGGAATCAAATAAATCCATCCAATTCCATTTTAACCAATTTTTAGTGTGACAATTCAATAATTGTGTGAATCTATTTCAGATTTATTTTTGAAAAAGACAACAAGAAAGTGGAAATGACTGTCGGTGAATACTTCCAACGAGAGAAGAAATGCGCTCTACAGTTCCCCTATCTGCCTTTGGTTCACATTGGCCCACTCAATAAAGAATTCTTCGTGCCATTGGAGGTGAATTATACATTCAATTTTATATGTGTTAAACCATAATAATCTTGATGTTTTTTAAATCATAAGTAACTGATTGAAGAAGTCCTACAATAATGAATCATGCTCCCACTGGAATGTAGGGATAAAATGGCAATTACATGAAAGAAAAAGGAGAAATCAGGCATTCTATGTAACGATGTATGGGAAAAGTCAATGAAATGTTGTTTCACACTTGCAAAAATATGTGGGGAAAATTATTTTATGAACAGTCCTAGTAGTTATGTGAATAGAGTTGTGATGGCTAGATCAGCGTAGCTAGAGCTGGGCAGCTCTAGTAGCGAATTCAGAGCCGCGCGGCTCGAGCTGCCGCTTGGGAATCTTACCTTATGGGTCTCTCTCCACCAAAAACTATGCGAATATTTTTAATGGTTATTAACAGTACTACAAAAAATATTAATATGTTGAGTTTTTTTCAGATGTGCACCATTGTCCGAGGTCAGTCAGTGAACCGGAAGTTGACTCCGAATCAGACTGCCGCCATGGTCAAGAATGCTGCCAAGCCACCTGACGATAGGAAGAGAAAAATCGCTATGGCGGTAATTTCGAATTCCATAAGTAAAAAATGTATTAAGTTATTTGAAATTGAACTTTTTCATTCGCAGCTCAAGTACGGCGTAAGCAGCATATACTAGGAGATTAGAAGAGGCATAGACTAGGAGATTGAAATAAGGAGATTGTATAATCAATGAGACTACTAATAATTTGTATTAGAAATTAAAATTAAAATACCAAACCACCCTTGAAGTATCTGTTTGAATACCACAATTCCATCAAACCGTGGTATTGAAAAGAGAGCTTTGATTTTTAATTTTCATTACAAATACAGTCACAGTGACATTATAATTGGTTTGATGTACCGTACTAAGTTAACAGTATACTCAGATATTTTATTTTTTATCAGATTTATATTATTTTTTCTCATCAGTTGCCACAATATCAATTTCTAATGTGATGTAGAAGAAACGAACTATACCCTATTCACGATCACTTGAGACGAAATGAACAAATTTTTCGCGCGTGTGTGCGGGTAAAGGGAGGTATTACTTCATACGACGGTCGGCCGCAGTCGAACAGCTGTAGTCAATCACAGTTCTTGGCTTTTCCTCAAACTCAAACAAAAATAGCTACCTGTACATGCAAAAAGTTTCTTTATTTCGTCTCAAGTGATCGTGAATAGGGTATAGACTAGGTTTTTTTTTCAAGTAGAAACACATTGAAAACACTTGACCAACATTTCGTTAGAGTTTTTAACAATTTTCTATTATTAATTTGAATGATTTCAAACGATAGAAACTAATGGTACGACCAGAATGCAGTTTCCTATTCTGAAAATCGGAGTGACAAATTGTGTGTGTGCTACACGGACAATTTTGAGTGTAATTGTGCAATATTGATTTCCGCATCGAATATCGAATAAATAATTGTCCACAGTATGTAGTTTTTGAAATGAGAATCTAAATACTCTTACTGTATTCTCATGAATACTGCAATGAATTAGCTGACAACATAATGAATATTTAATTATTGTGTCATAATTATAATAATATTTTATATGAAAGAGTACAACAGGCTTTCAAAACCAAAACTGTTCCTGTAGTCTGGTCGAGCAAAGAAGACATTTCGGTAAGATGGAAAAATGACTCTAGCTCAGTCGATATTGTTCAAAAATCTTAAATATGGTCTCAAATTGTTGAACAGAAACTGTAAACCAAAAATAATTTAATCCAGGATTAAATCAAGATATGGACGCATTTATTATAATGTAATTTTTTTTTTTTTTTGTTGCGGATGATGCCAACATAAGTATTCCAATTTACTTGTGCGTGGGTAATGGAGTTTGCGAGGGTGATTTATGAGGTGCATAAACGACCATGCCTCTGGTGGGATTCGAACCCACGACCGGGTAGCGCTAGCGGACTGAAGGTTGTAACGCCCCAGACCACTCGGCCACCCCGGCCGGTAAATTCATTTTAGTCAGTTGATGATATAAACTAGAATTTCTGTTGGCCTGCTATAATCTGGTCGAGCAAAGAAGTCATTCTGACAAAATGGGAAAATGCATCCAGCTCGGTCAATATTGGCTCAAAAATTGTAAATATACTCAAATTGTAAAAAAATTATGCTCTACAAATTGAGACTAATTTTTTTTTTCAACTAATATTGACCGAGCTTGATTTCCCCCTGTCATCTTGTCAGAATGTCTCCTTTTCTCGACCAGACTATACAATTTATAGAAGCAAACAAAAAGCATGTTATATTATAATAAAGCATTATTGTATTTGTATTGTTTTTACAGTTGAGAAAAGCAAATTTCAACAATGACAAATGCGTACAAGAATTCGGAATACAAGTGTCGGACAGATTTGCCCAAGTAACTGGCAGAGTTCTTGATCCGCCCGTTTTGGAATATAATAAGCAAACGGTAGGTGAATTACAATTAAATTACAAGTAAAATAACTCGTGCATTATCATTACCCCAAATACTCGTGCATTTTTTAGTTTCCCAAGAATCCTTTTCAATTTTCATAAGAAGTAATATTTTATATATTCTATTTATTTGTCATGATTAGTAAATTCATACCAAATTTACAATTATCATACAAGCTATAGATAAAAATATATACGTATGAATAGACATTAATAATAAGTGTTTTGTATCATGGAGTTTTACAACATCAACAAAATTCTACAAATAAATAGTTGTTTTGTTGCAGTTTTCGTTTTTGGCGATTCTTCTGTATTCTAAATTATTCTTTTCCGTAGATCACACCACAGAAGGGCGTGTGGCGATCTGGGAGATTCCTACAAGCAGCTCAAATACAAAATTGGGCGATTATCAACTGTGATCGTCGTACCAATGAAGGACAGTTGCAGTAAGTGATATTCTAATCATTAAAATATTTTTTCTCTACTTTTCAACATGCTCTCTTCTGTTCATTTAGCAATTTCTCATGTTTCCTCCTTTTCTAATTTTTCTATTATTTTTTTCTCTATTGTCTTTTCCTACTAATTTTGGTTACTCTATTATTTTAATTTCTTTTTCTCTACCTATCAATATGATTTCCTCCTTCCATTCGACGGTTTCTCTCCCTTTTCTGTTCTTGTTCTTTAATTTCCTTCTTATTCCAGATTTTTTTCTTATTCTCATTTTCCATTTCAATCTTCTTGTTTGCTCTATTCACTGTTCCTCCTTCTTTTCAACTTGCTCTCCTTCGTTCTTTTAGCTGTTTCACCTACTTTTACTTATCTAATTTCCAAACTACACTTTTCGTGGTTGTTATTAATTACATTAATTTTCCTCCACCTACTATCTAAAGTCGCATTTCACTCCCCGGAATCGAATACTAAAGCGCTTCATTCTCTCCCTCGGGAGAAAAAGGAGATTGAAATTCCCTAGGGAAATGAAGTAAGCCCATTTAAATAACATGGGAAGCATCTCTATGATATTTTGTGTCTACATTTGGAACTTAGGCGTGAACTGTAGAACAGTAAACAGTATAGAGTGCACAGTTTGAAAGAAAGGTTGGTTACGCTGATATTTTGAAGGAATATTTCTAAAACAATGGATCATGATGGAAGAAAGTTAAATACTTGTATATTATTCATAAATTTATAGAAATGTAAAAATGTATACATACGGAAGTATAGTACCAGAGTAAAAACAATCTTCATGATTTAACAGCTAGAATTCTCGATCACTATCGAATCGATTAGAATGAAAATAATGAAATTCAATGATTCATTCCTACAATGGTTTATCGTACTTTGAGATCTGTGTGTTATAATTTAAGTTTATTATTATAATAGTGTGTTTATCGTTTCAATTTCGACTAATTATCAATAGTCCACTGTCATATTATACTGGAACAATGATAAAAGAATGTCTTTGTTGAATTAGACTTTTGCTTTTGAGGTTTGGAAGTATAGTTAACCTCAACTTATATGGTAGTTGAGGTCAGTAAATCGTTAAAGTTAGTAAACTTTAGTAAATCGTTGAAGTTTTTCGATTGGAAACCGGACTTTTCGACATAAATTTAAACGAATATCCTCCATTAGGTAGCCTTTATTATGTTGTATGAGTTGTATCAACACGAAATATGTTATCTGGATTTTAATTGTCCTAATGAACAGGGTTTCATGATCGGTTACTGTTGTGTTGTGGACGAAATAGGCCTTCAAACATTGTAACTGTCTCTGAAAGTTGAATTTACAATTTAACATCTTTAATATACGGTATGTACTTGCTGGAAGCTAGTAGCCTGATATCTGCTAGAAATAAATAAATTTTATTGATGCTTTTGTTTTCTTTTATTTTTGTAGCTTATAGATTAAAAGATTGTTTTCACTACTTTCATACATGTCTAATGTAACGTTAATTAAAATGGAGTCTATTATAGTAAATTTGAAATGATTCAGTTGATTGCTTAAATATCTTCTTCTTTTTATTAGGTTTTAGTTCTACATATTAGCCTAATCAAAAATTGAAATAAAATTTTCATTGCTCAATCTAGTTTCTCATAACTTTTTTTTATTATCAGTATAATTACTTAAAAACTGGAAGCAATATCAACTTATTTGCTTGCCTTTTATTGTTACTATATAACTTGCCAGTCATTTCATTCCTCATTCTTTTATTTCACCAGTTTTGTTTAGTTTGTAGTTACAAAAATAATAAATTGGGAAGTAGTAGCTACCTACTGTACTTCCTAGTTTTGAGATTTCAGATTGAACCAAGTTGGATTTATTTTACAGCTGATCTCTTTTATATGAATATACTTGCCGAGTTTAATAAAGATCGGTTAAAAGAATTTAAAGATAAAAATTATTTTGTAAAAAATGCAGAAAGGCGGATATCTGGTGAACAAATCGCTTTTTGAAAAATTATTCGTAATTTTATTTTATCTTTATTTTGATCCATAGAATGTATTCCCAGAGTTTGGCACTTTAATTTTGGGACACTCTATACATTCCTATATATATTCAATAGCTAATTAATGTAGGTGGAGGAAAAATGTTGTGTGCATCACGGGACTAAAGTACTTTTTCTCCCTCAGGGAGAAAAAGTTGCCCTTTACTCCCTAGATGCACAAATAACTATTTCAACATCTAACTCCTTAGAAGTATTTAATTCTGTATATTGTATACTAAGTGAAGTCTACTGCTCATAGAACTATTATAATGTATAGTTATACCAAGAACAGAAGAGCCTCTTGCAAGATGGCGGAGGGAAGTGAGAGTGTAACTACGCATGCGCAGAACTTGAAATTCCAGGGTAAAATCACTCCAGCCAACCTACCGTTTTTACACTAATCGTAATCATATTGATTTCACGAATGAAAATATTTTTTTATTCTTTCATTTATTTTATTATTGACCTATGATAGCACAAATCATAACATAATTATGAACTGAGACAGAAAAAGTAGTGTAAACCTGTACTATTTCTTCCTAAATTTGGTTAAGTAACCTCCCTTCCTGTATCGTAATTAAAGGGATAATTTCAACATTTGCTATTAATTTATCTTGTTATTCATTTTTTACTGTTCTAGATTGTTTTTTTTTAGGAAATTCGGATCTGAAATGGCCAATCATGGCAGAACTCTTGGTGTGACGATTAGCGCAGCCCCCAGGATCATTCCGTTTGCTCACATGCAGCCCAACCGTCCAAATTGGAGGCAGGAGTTCAGCAAACAGCTTTGTTACCTGCGTGACAACAAAACTGAAATTGTTATTGTTGTCATTCCTGACCAGGGAGATATATACCGTAAGTCATTTTCCTTACGTTATTCGTGGTTCACAACAGAATTCTCAATTTTGGCACATGTGGAGGCGCTGAGCCTCATCTTCAAGAGAATTTTGATTTTGTTTCTTAGGGTGATGCCCACAAATGCTTCAAGCATGTGCTGGGTCTCTAAAATAAAATCATCACAGTTGCATTGCCATTTTAATCCATATAACTTGGAAATCTCAGTTTAATTTAATGAGATGATGCCCAAATGAGCACTAGCGTGTCCGTGGGTAATTGATGTTGAGTGCGATGATGATTGATGAGTTGAAAACTTGTTGATTTGAGGTACATACCATATTAAACACAACAGAACGTGTTTAATCAATATTGTCCCACAAAATGTTCTGTTTTATGCATCGGTCTTGCCTACTTCAATGATAAATCTGTCACATTCAATAAAATATGGAGAGATTCATGTATTTTGCGAATTTTTGTCAAATTCAAAGTACTAGATGTATTATTTCTTTTCAAACAGAAATCCTTCTCAATGATTATTACTTGAATACAGTTAATGTGAATGAGTAGTTTTCAGCTCAGTTATTAAATAATATTAATATTTCAATCAAATTGTGGAACTATTTTCTGTTTATTTGGCTCAATATCAACTCTTCAAAATTCTAAATTGACCATTAATCACTTTTTGATCATTTATTGGAGTGAAAAATCTCTGACTGGAATAGAAATTTGGACTATATTTGAGTGAAAATTGGGTTTGAAATACTAAGGGCCTGTTCTTTCTTCCACCATTTATGTTTGTCATTAGATGAATAAATAAATATTTGTATTTTCCAGCAATGGTGAAACAAACAGCGGAGCTAAGTGTAGGAATTCTAACACAGTGCATAAAATCGAAAACAATGTACAAAATGAATCCGGCCACTGTTGGTAATATTCTATTAAAAGTCAACTCGAAGTTGAATGGACTCAACCATAAAATCGGCGGGCGGTGAGTATTAGCCTCAAATAAGTAATATTGTTTTTGAATAGAATTGCTTTTTTGACATGGTAAAGTTTGAACAATAATTTCCACTGTACCACCACTTGAATAATCAAATAATAGAACAATTCTTATTGTTTGATGAAAGCAATTCCAATAAACTGCTCAGTTTATACTTTCTATTTTACATTTGTATTGTATTATTGTTTATGAGTATTATTATTGAGTGGTAGAAAGGTCCTAACTCCGCCTAATAAAGAGTATTTTCATTTCATTTCTTAGTATCTTCTTCTTCCTCTTCTTTAGCTTCAATCAATCTTTCCTCCTTACTCACACTCTCACTTATTAATGATGTTTGTTTTTTATACAGCTACTGAGTATATCCAATTTGAAATAATTATCAGATTATAGGAATAAATGAGTGAAAATACAGACTAGATGTTTCAGAGTCACTATTATTGTTATGTTGTATTATAACTGTATTGTATTGTATTGTATTGTATTATATTATTCACATTGTTTTTCTTGTATTTCAGACCAAAGCTTTTGGCGAGACCTGCCATGATCATGGGTGCTGACGTCACTCATCCATCTCCTGATCAGACAAATATTCCCTCCGTTGCTGCCGTAAGTGTTTCATTTTTTCTTCTTATGATGCTAGATTAGATAGGATAATTATTTATTTAACACAGTACATATGATATTTTAGATTGACAGATTGACGATATTTTACACAGTACAGTTAAATATCGTCATTAATTCCTTTGAAGGATGAACAAAGTTATATAACTTAGAATTTAGATTTATAGAATAGTATAAATAGCTTAGCTTGTTCAAAACTAAACTTTCGTTGTTTGTATCAAGTTTTTCAATAGTTTTTATACAGAATGTTTCAGGAGGAATGTGAAATACTCCTCAGACTGATTTCTTAGACCAAGTAGAGAAAAAAGTTCCATGGGACATACCCGCAAAAACGCTTTGTTACCGATTTAGGAAAATTCACATTTTTCTTATTTTTAGAGGCTTCATTCAGGTTTTAAAATAATCAAATCCTATGTAAAATCAGCTGCGGAATTCAATGAACTCAGTAAGAAGTTTGTTACAACAACGGTTATTGAGTTAATATGGAACATATGCTAAAAACCAACATTTCACAACAATTAAGGGTTACAACTGGATATGGAATCATAAATAGTATAGGTTCTAGCAATACAGCTAGCAAACCGGTTTTCTATTTGTATTCACTCAATTTGTTTCTAGCTAGAATACAAAATAACTCGCTCTCAATTGCCAGGTCTGTCTGAGCTTGTACTTTCTTACTTAACTTTACATTATTTTTTCAGGTGTCAGCAAGTCATGATGCAAACGGCTTCATGTATAACATGATGTGGAGACTGCAGCCCGCCAAAATGGAGATCATTGAAGATCTGCAGGCGATTGTGGTGGCACAACTGAAGTATTTCTTCCAAAAGACTAGGTGTAAGCCGGAAACCATCTATTTCTTCAGAGATGGAGTCAGCGAAGGCCAGTTCAATCAGGTAATAAATATGTCCCGCTAAATCTAACCCGCTTGATACATCACACATTCTCATTTCTCATTATTAGACGGTTTACACATACGAGTTTTGTCTTACGTCTCTAGCATCATCATATATTTATTATATTGCCTCATTATTTTTTTCATCAAGTTATATTGTAAATCAGTAATGGCCGAACCACCGTTTTTTGCTTTCTGATCTATCTATTGATAGCTTTTTGTATAGGCTGTCCAAGCAAAGAAGGCATTCTGGCAAGATGGGGAAATGACTCAAGCTCGGTCAATATTGGTTCAAGAATTATAAATGTGGTCTTAAATTGTACATCAGAATGTTTCCTACAATTTGAGACAATTAAATAATTGAATATATATATATAAGTGTTTCCTTCTGTTTTTTGTAGGCTCTGAACGCCGAGCTAACATGTAAGTTTTTTTTTCAATCAGTGTTTCGATTGATGTTTTTGTAGGTTCTGAGCGCCGAGCTAACCGCCATCAGACAAGCATGTCGAACTTTGAATGAAAACTACAAACCGGGGATCACGTTTTTGGTGGTGCAGAAGCGGCATCACACACGCTTCTTCCCCAAGAACGATCGCGACAAGGACGGCAAGTGGGGAAATGTACCGGCTGGTACAATCGTCGATACACAAATCTGCCACAAGACAGAGACTGACTTCTACTTGGTCAGCCACGCTAGTATCCAGGTGAGTCGAATCGCATTTTTTACCTCTTTGTTTCTTGCGAAAATTTTATGTATTGAAAAATTGTGTTTCTTGAGAAATGTTGCAGATTTTCACCTTGTTGAGATTAAAAGTACGATTCCCAAGCGGCAGCCCGTCTCTAAATTCGCTGCTTGAGCAGCGCAGCTGGTAGCCATCACAACTCTATGCACATAACTATATTATAGATATTTACTCTGTTAGGGCTACTAATGTATACTAAATCAATAAATAGTAGAATTAATTAAATAAATTCACTTGAAAGGGTTGAATTTCACTATTTTTTGGTTTTGTAGCCTATACATTAGTAGCCCTAATAACAGAGTAAACATCCATAATATAGTTATGTGAATAGAGTTGTGATGGCTGTAATATTATTTATTTATTTGATCACAACAATACAATGAGGAATGAAAAAACAGGCGTTCGCCAAAAACTTCATCTATTACAATTTAGATTGAAATGTATAAAAATTTATTCAAACGGCTGCAGATTGAATTAAAAAAATATATTATACATTAAAAACAATAAATAATTCTGCTTGATAAAATAAAATAATTCAGTAAACATTCAAGTTGTAATAAAGTTATGAAAATAGATATGTAATTGCTAGAGCAGCGCAGCTAGAGATGGGCAGCTCTAGCAGCGAATTTAGAGCCGGACAGAATCGTACCTTAAAGCATGCTGTACACGGGGACAGTAGTGTAGGCCAGTTGAATATCTGTAGCAAATCACAGCTGTTGTTGTTTGAGTCAATGACAAGACAAAGGCTTTGATTGGCTACAGATATTCAACTGGCCGACAGTACTGTCCCCGTGTACAGCATGCTTTAGAGTGGGAGTGAGAGGGCCAAGATAAAAGTGAAAAGGAGTGATAAGAGAATGGGAAAAACAGTAATAGGAATAGGTTCTATTTCTTGCAAAGGGTAGTCATTTAGTTCAAGACGAGTTTGCGTAACCCATACTTGATTGTTTAAAGGCAAAAGTTGAAGACAGGAAAGTATAGGACAAGAAATAGCTACTTTAATGAGAGCAATTCATTTTCACGAATCTTGTGAAAACGCATTTTCTTGTGAAACTGCATTTTTCTCAATCCGTATTGTAATAACAGATGAAACTGTCTCAATTTTTGGCACGAGCTTAATCATATAAGCCTTTTTTTAATACGTTACTATTGCTATCTGGTCTTGAGACCAATGAGCAAATTTTATCTAACCTATCTTACTAATCATAAATTAAATACAGGGAAATTTTCAATACAATCTCTTACTACTGTTAATAATAAATAATGTACACCTATTAACTGTGCTACTTAAGCTATGTTTCACTCAAACACTGCTCTGCTTTTTCACTGTACACCACTTGCACTACACTAACTCAAATGGTTTCCTCCTTTTGAGCCTCCGCACCAATCCTCCATTGTCTAGCAGCTGGATTGCCTCGACGTTGTTGTGTTGGTGGAGCTGTGCTTCATGACTCTCTGCATAACGCTTAATCTCACAGGATACGAGGTTGATTCCTAGATCTCTATGGATGTCGCTGTTTTGCACGTACCAGGGAGCATCAACGATGTTTCTGAGCACCTTGTTCTGGAATCGTTGTATGATTGTGATGTTGCTCTGTTTGGTGCAGCCCCATAGTTGAATGCCATAGGTCCAAACAGGTTTGAACATTTGCTTGTTCTTCTTTTTTCTTTTTGATATGCTCTTTCCAGCGTAGCTTAGCGTCAAGAGTCATGCCTAAGTATTTAGCATAATTTGCATGTGGTATATTAGTACCATTTATGCTAATTGGCAGTTATTCAGATCTCTTGTTAGTGAAGTTGACATGAATCGACTTTCCCTCATTGAGTTTCATCCTCCTCTTTTTGGTCCAGTCTTGTATCTTGTTGACAGATCTCTAAAGCTTCTCTGTTGCAATTTGCACATTGCTTTCTACTGCTAGTAGGGCGGTGTCATCTGCAAATGTGGCTGTTATATTCTCATTCAGATTTGGGATTTCACTGGTAAAGAGGAGATAAAGAACTGGTCCTAAAACGTTTCCTTGAGGAACTCCTGCTCTTATCTCTCTCACATCAGAATACAAATCTCCTTGTTTGACTCTGAAGTACCTTCCAGTCAAATATGATTGCAAAATTTCTGTAAATTGCTTAGGAAGCATTATTTTCAGTTTGTATAGAAGACCTTCATGCCATACTTTGTCAAAAGCTTGCCCTATGTCAAGGAAAGCTGCTGCACAAACCTTTTTTTCTTCTAAGCTCTTCTCTATCAAATTAACTTTCCTATGTACTTGGTCGATTGTGGAGTGCTTCTCTCTGAAACCAAACTGATGATTAGGAATTAATTGCTTACTCTCGATTATTGGGTTGAGCCTACGCAACAATATTCTTTCAAACAGCTTTGATAACACAGGTAATAATGAAATCGGCCGGTATGAAGCTACCTCATGTGTTTCTTTTCCTGGCTTGAGCAACATTATAACTTCGGCTACTTTCCATATTCCTGGTACAAATCTAAGTCTAAATGAAGCATTCAGTATGCTTGTTAACTTGATGAGTGCTTTCCTTGGCAGGTGTTTTAGGACTAAGCCAGTTATCAGGTCAAATCCTGGAGTTTTCTTGGCACTGATAAGCTTTATCTCCTTTTTAACTTCTTCCATTATGACATGTGTTATATCTTGATTTTCCTACACAACATTTTCGTCAATTATTCTTCGTATATATATTATAAACATTTTATACCTATTCTCAATTTACTTCTATTTCGTCTATTCTACATCTTCTTCATGAGGTTCATTGTGTGGCTGGAAAACTTTCACAAGATGGTCTGCAAATGTCTGTGCTTTTTCTTCGTTATTCCTAGCCCATTCTCTGTTCTGCTTTCTGATAAGTGGAACTTGTTGAATTGGTGTTTTTATTTCCTTAGATGCCTTCCAGAGAGAGTAATCCGTATTCTTTTCTCCTGTTAAGCTGCTCAGGTAACTGTTGAACGATTCATTTTTAATAGATTGTATCTCTCTTTTCAGCTCTTGAGTCAGATTATTCAACAATCTCTTATCTTGGGGAGAACGTGATTGTTGCCACTTTCTTCTAGCTCTTCTTTTTTATGCAATAATTTCTCTTATTTCTCGTGGATAGTTATTTCCAGTTGTTCTTCTACTTGTTTGTGGAGTATTACACCATGCTGCCTGTTGTATATCAGTTACAAATTTCTCTAACTCCTCATCTATCTGCTCTGCATTTATTAAAGGCACATTAAGATGAATTCTCTCCTCCAACATTCTTGCAAAGCCATCCCAATCTGTATGCATGTTAATTAGAGTAGGATAAGAGCTTTGCTTCTGTAAAATAGTGTCACTCAGCTTTAGAATAATAGGAGAGTGGTCTGAGTTGAGATCGAAGCTTTCCTCAATTTGAAAATAACTCACTGAAATATTCTTTATTATAAAAAAGTCTATGAGATCAGGTATCTTGCTTGTGTCCGTAGGCCAGTAAGTTGGTTTACCGGTTGAAAGAGCTTTACATCCTGACTCTCTCATTGCTTCATAAAGCACGTTTCCTTTATGGGTTGTTAATTGTGATCCCCAGTGAGAGTGCTTTTAATTGAAATCACCTCCAAGGATGAATTTTGCTCCCAACATGTTGAACATTGATAAATATTCTTCTTAAATAAATAAATTTCTTCTTAATCTTCTATAGATAAATAAAAATAAAATAAATAAAAATTTCTTCTAAATAAATAATATTCTTCTTAAATAAATATTCTTCTTTTCTAATGGAATATCTAGGTGAACAGTAGATAGCTGCAACTACAAATCTATAATTTATTGTATGTACAGATATACCTGTTAATTGTATTCTCTCAGTTTCAATTTTAGCTTCTTCATTATGTTGTAAGTTGTCTCTAATGATGATTGCACTACCCCCTCTTGCAACGTTGCTAGGATGTAGGACGTGATAGGTCCTATAACCTTTGAATTTTATGTAACACTGCTTAGTAAAATGAGTCTCTGAGATGAGACATATATCTACATTATCTATGTTTAGGACTGCTTCCAACTCCTGTCGTCGTTGTAAGAGTCCGTTTGCGTTCCACTCTATTATTTTAAGTGAATGAATCATTTTTACTTATGTTGTCTAGTATTCTCTAATTTCTCAAAGCGAGACTGAAGGGATGAAATAATTCTCTGCTGGTTATCAAGTTTGGTTAGGATGATTTGTAGAATTTTCTGGGTGCTTTCCTCTCCTTCATCTTTCTTAATCGGTTGCCTATTCTCATGTGAAACGATCTCGGCGAAGGTCAGTCTTCTCTTATTTGGTATTTGAGCATGTGACTGAATAGAAGTTTGAGCTTGACATTTCTCGATGGTAAATTCTTTGTGGTTGCCCTACTTGAGTTCCTGATTTTCTGTAGCTCAATTGCCACAGCACATCCGCGGTAGCTTGCTGGGTGTCCTTCTCCACAATGAATGCACTTTGGTAGGGCATCCCTAGGCTTCAGGCAATCTTTCGTTTCATGTTTACCAGCACACTTGACACACCTGGCTTCTTTATTACAATATTTATGGGTATGGTTGTAATTTTGACAATTTTTACACTGTGGTGAGATTGTTTTTTTCCAATGCCTCAACCTCTACTTTACAACCCAGAATATTTCCAAGTTCAAACACTTTTTTTTATATTCTCCTCTGCCTTTGCCTTCAAGTCATCCTTTATGGATCCTGTGTTGCAGGAGTGATGGAGTTTTGTATCATCACTCTTATTGGTCTGGACTGTTTGTTTTCATATGAGTGCAGAGTGCCAGTTATGGCCGTCATTTATCAATCCTTTCGTAATATTACGATATGCTTCTGAATCAATCGCATTTACTTTGAAAGTCTCTTTACTCAAGAGCTTTATCCTGAATTTTTCAGCTGCTGACACTTTTTTCAGGCTCTTCAAGAGAGTATCCAAACTCTTAATACCGTCTACTATGTTGGGTGGAGGTGACTTTTCCTTTCTCTTGCTATTCTCTTCATTAACGTTGGACGTTTCAGTTGCAACGATTTTATTTACCTGGCGGTGACTACCAGCAGGTTCTTTCTTCGGCTCAGGAGACAAGGTGTTATTCAGTTTCCTCTTCTTTGTAACACGTTTGTTGCGAACTCTGATCCACTCTGTCTCTTTTGCCAACTCCTCTTCGTTTGTTGAGTACTTCTCAACAACTACTGGACTGCTTGGCTGTTGTATATTGATGTTGTGTTCGATTTTCTTAAATCGTGATTCCAAATCTTCTATTTTCCGCAGAAGATATGCGTTGCTCTTCTCTAACTGCTTCCTATTCTCATCCGACTCCTTCCAGGCGAGGAAGAGCGCCGTCTCTGCTGCAGATTGGAGCTTATTAGATTTTACATGATGATCCGGTGAACACTGGCTCGCAGTTGTGTTGGTGGTCTCCATGATCTCGTTTTTATCTTCCTCGTTTTCTTGCTCTTCAAACTCGGGCGCAAGAAAACTAGGTAGTTTTAACAAATTCCCACTTGACGTTGTCATTGTCCGTAATTTGTGAACATACTTTTCGGAAGGACCTCGTAATTGGCCCTCGCGACCGCGAAAATGCGAAACGCGAACGAAAAATACAAGGCCACGTGAAAGTAGGTTGGCATAGGCAAAGTAGGTCTTAGCTGGCATAGATACGGCGGTTGTTAACCGAATTTGGATGCAATGTTTTTGTTCCACTTTTTACTGTGAACAACTAACTGCTGACTCACTACTTCTATTTCTACTTCTACACTACGTACGTCTTCACTGTTCGAGAGCTAACGCGATACTGATATAAGCATGATTGCTCTTTTCTTTTGGAATTTATTTGAATTTGTGTGCTTTTAGGGAACTGCTCGACCCACCAAGTACCACTTGCTGTGGGATGACAACGATATAGACGAGGATGACCTGGAGGAGTTGACCTACAGCTTGTGTCACCTGTTCACCAGATGCACGCGCTCTGTATCCTACCCAGCTCCCACCTACTACGCGCACTTGGCCGCATTCAGGGCTCGAGTCTACCTTGAAGGGTCAGTACAAATTATCTTTTATTTATTTATTCACATTGGAGACAACGGGTTTTCCCAAATAAGTATTATGTTTCTAATAAGGCCTTTTCTACACACCACGATTTTCGCCCGTCCTGTTTTTTGTTTTAATTTATAAATTTCACTATACACTATTCACGATCAATTGAGACGTAATAAACAAACTTTTTGCTTCTGTGTGCGTGTTTATTTGGATTTTCCTTCATGTGAAACGGCCCGACGGTCGGCCGCAGTCGAACAGTTGCAGCCAATCACAGCTCTGGTTGTTTAAGCTCAAGGACAAGACAAGAGCTCTGTGATTGACTACAGCTGTTCGACTGTGGCCGATCGTTTTGCGTAGAGGAAACCCTATCTTTACACGCACACACAAGCAAAAAGCTTGTTTATTTCATCTCAAGTGATCATTGATATGGGTATAGATTGAATGAAGCTTGGTAAACATATTCCGTAATGTGTGCAGAAGTTTGGTTACCAAACTTTATTCAATCTAGTAAAATTCATAGAGTGAACAAAAACCCGGACGTCTATAACTCGTGGTGTCTGAAACGGGACTAATGTGAAAATTACTTGGTAAGTTGAACATAATATTAGCATTTGGATAGAAAGCAAGTTCTTCCTCCATCTTTTTTCAGTCATCTAGAATCTAACCTATCAATCATCTCTTATTACTTTTTCTGTTTATCCCTTACTTTCCCTAACAAGGACTGAAGCATGGGCGGAATTTACCGCTAACCCAGTCTTGATAATTTACAATTTAATGTAAATCTTGATCTGAATCTACAATTTAATTTTGTTCCTGCAGGCAACAAACATCCACGAATCTGGCCCGAGAAATGGAAAATAGAATAATAGAGGTCAATTTCCACAAAGCGAATCCCATGTTCTTCGTGTAAGGTAATTCCAACTGGATTCTACTTCAAGAGATGGTCTCGAGAAATTTACTCGTATTGAGATATAATAACGACGAACTCCATCCTTCCAACTTTTCTGGCTTCAAACCAGCTCAGAATAGTTTCACAATAATGAGAGTTGCGTGATACTGTATAACTTCAAAACTGAAATTTCAACTCTGTTTCTATTAATCATTATAATCAATTTCTTATAAGTGTTATAGTTTTTATAAATCATCATTGAATTATTTCAATTGAGTTATATCGGTTTATTTAATTTTAAAATTATGCTTTTAGAGGTGTGTTGTTTCATTATTATTCTCAATTTTTAATTTTATCTATTCCAATTTTTGGCATTCTTTTGAATTTTAGCAATGATTGTTGTATTAATCTTGGTTACAACTACAGAATACCATTTTAGCGAAATGCATTATTTATTTTCTCTACCCAGAGACTTCAAATAATGAATGGAATGAATGCAAGATCGAAGGTTGAAATATTTTCGTTTATAAAATGGAGTGATAAACTTCATTTATCACTTATAAATTTTTAATTGTATATTTTATTCAATTATGAAATATTTTCGTTAATAAAATGAAGTGATAAATTTAATTTAACACTTATAAATCTTAAATTACAAATAAATATTTATAATTTGTAAAAAAAATGTTATGCTGATGGTTTTTTCGTGAGGACACAGAGAAGGCAATCTCTCATTTACCGCAGAGATATTTACCTCCTCTGTGGTGAGTAGCCTACTACTCCATAAAATTATTGAATGTACAGTATATATAAATTTCAAGTCTTTGTAACATGTTGCTTTTGACGAATAAAAACGTTTGTCATTCATTAATTTTATCATTCATAATTATGGCGCGTTTACCCTGCAAGCAATAATTAGCTGATCGATTGAAAATATCTTGAACTAGACGAAAACCAAGGCGTTTAGGTATAGTCGGTCCAAGCAAAGAAGACCCTCTGGCAAGATGAGGAAATGACTCCAACTCGGTCAACATTGGTTCAAAAAATATTGATTTGGTCACAAATTGTAGATCAGATTGTTTCCTACGATTGATAGATAGATAGATAGATAGATTTAATTTTTTTGCCATCGGACTGTACAGTCATCGGCAACGTCAGTAAATATTATCTTTAACACTTAATTAAAAAGGATGTGTGAAAAACTCCTCCAAAGAATAGAAAGGGTTTGCACGCAGTATATCAAATAGAGATTTGCCAAACAAAGAGTGAGGATGATTTTTAATCGACTCTGGCAACCTATTATAGATTTTAATTCCTAAGACGCGATGGGACCTTTGTATTCTTGTTAAACGCGTATGTTGAGTTTCAAGTTGTTGTCTTTGGCGGGTGTTATATGAGTGAAACATACCTCTTGTAGTCATTATGGTCTTATTTTTGTGTATATGCTGGGCAACAACATAAATGTATTGGTTGTAAACAGTTAATACACCAAGAGAAACAAATAACGGTTTACAATGTTCCCTAAATGCGGCCCCCATTATTATCCTCACAACTTTTTTCTGGAGAAGAAGAACCCCATAAACATGACTACTTCCACCCCAGTGAAGGATACCATACGACAAAAGACTGTGAAATAGACTGAAATATGCCATACGTAAATAATCATTTGACAGTTGATTCTTAAGACATCTTATAAGGTAAATAGCCTTTGAGAGCTTGCTGCAAAGATTTCTACAATGAGGCTCCCATGTCAACTTTTGGTCTATGTAAACGCCAAGAAACTTAGTTGAAATTTCTTCAACAGACTCTTGTACGTCAGCTCTATGCTTTAGACCACAAATAAGAGTTTGAGTCTTATTGTCATTCATAGAGAAACCGTTGACCTCCAACCACTTACTGGTCTCTTTCCTGTAGCCCTCCATCCTTAACCTCAACTCATTCAAGTCCCCACCACAAGACATCAAAGACGTGTCATCCGCATACAGGATGCTGTCAGTTGAAATATCACCTGGAAGGTCATTTATCATTAACAAGAAAAGCAATGGGCCCAGGATTGATCCCTGAGGGACACCAAACTCCACCACTGCTTCTCTTGACCTCTCAGTGCCAATAAATACAACTTGTGACCTTTTGAACAGATATGACTTGAAGAATCCAAATTCACAACCCTCAATACCATAATGGGCCAACTTCCTCAACAGCACCCCATGGTCCACACTCTCAAATGCCTTGCTTATATCGCAGAGAGTTACACCTGCAAAACATTTAGACTCAAAAGCATTATAGATGAAATTGGTAAGCCTTTCTATTGCATTATCTGTAGAAGATCCTTTTCTGAAGCCAAACTGTGAATCATTGAGTAACTTATAATGCTCTAGATGAGAATACAACTGCTTGGCAACTATAGCCTCAACAACTTTTGAAAAGATTGGAACAATTGTGATTGGTCTACAGTTTGAAAATCAAAGTCTTTTTTTCGATCTTTAGGAATAGGGACAACTTTGGATCTTTTAAGAGCATTTGGGAAAAGTCCCAAGCTGAATGATTCATTTATACAAGTTGCCAGAGGTTCAGCAACAACATTTACTATTTTTTTCATCAAGCTAGATGTCATACCGTAAAAATCAGCAGTATTGGAACACTTGAACCTTCTAACAATTTCAGACACCTCCTCACAACTTGTTTTTTTAAACTTGAACTTATTAGATTGCAAGGCTGAGGATGCAGTAAAAGAATCTACCCGAAGCGCTGACCTGCCACTATTCTGCTTCAACAATTTAACAGATTGAATAAGATACTGATTTACATTGTTCGGGTCCAGCTTAGCATCCTTGTTAACCCTATAACTACCCTTTCTTGATGAATTAATAATTTCCCATGCTTTCTTACTTTGATTTTTAGAATTCTCAATAGCACAGCTATTGAAGGTTTTTCTTGCTTCCTCAAGTGCCTTCCTGTATTGTAATTTATATGTTCTGTAATTTTGTTTAGATAATTCTGTACCACATTCTCTCATTTGAGTGTATAACATCAACAGGTGTTCCCTCATTTGGCAAAGTTGGGGTGAAAACCATGACTTTCTTTTAGATTTCAAATTATTTCTAACGTGAATTGTGCAAGTGGGCAGACACTTTTCAAAAATATAAAAATAATGACTAAGGAAGGAATCAAATTTTGTACCTGAATCTGTTACACTCATAAAGATGGAATTCCAATTTGTCTCCAACAGATCCTGCACAAGATTAGCAACTTTGTTTAAAGTTATTGGTCTTGAAGTTATTTTTATTCTTGATGAAACAGACCGTGTGAAGCTTCTACCATGCAATTTAATAAGCACACAATCATGATCAGACAACCCATACTCTATTACTTCAGTAGAATGGACACAGTCTTGAACATTGTTCAAAATGTTATCCAGGCAAGCAGTTCCACGAGTTGGTAAATTATTCTGATACCTGAAACCGTACTGGGAAAGAATATCAAGAAAACCATCAACATACCTATCACGGTTATTGATGTTGAAATGAGAGTTGAAATCACCACCAATAATTACAGTGTAATCATTCCAAGAACACATATGTTGCATAAGTGATTCAATTTTATCCAAAAAAGTTTCAGCACAACCTAGTGGAGATCTATATAAACTTACAACTACCAATTTTAAACTATCAATTATAATGGCTGTAGCTTCAAAGTTGATTTCATCACAAAAACTGCTGACATCAATTTGTCTATAAATTGTATTATTTTCAACAAATATAGCAACTCCACCCCTTCCATGGACCTCTCGGCAATAAAAGTTTGCCAACTGGAAATTGTCAATTTTAAGAAACTCAATTTCATCCCCCTTACACCAGTGCTCACTAACACAGAGAACCCTTAATTCATTTTTCTTCACGAAGAAACTCAGATCATTCAGTTTATTTTGGAGGCCCTGAACATTCAAATATGCTATAGAGTAGCATAATGGAAGACAATTTATAATACAAATTCACTTCGCTTACTAGCCCTATGAGCAGCTGCTATGCTTTGATGATTTGGATTAAGTTGTCTCTGAAAAAACTCATCATCTACATTAGCATGTATGTGTCCTATATTTTTTCTAACTATGTCAGTACCTTGCAGATTTGTTTCAAGTCTCATCTGTGGAAGAGAGACATTGAAATCATCTTTGTCCTTAACTAACAGTTTACCTTATCCGCAGCATCACCAGCATCAAGTTGTTGGCTTACTCTCTGGAAATAAAAAAGATGGAGTACATTCACCAGGTTTTTCTTACCAAAACGATTCAAATGGAAACCATGCCTTGTGAAGTGTTTCCTCTCAAGGAAGTCATTGATGTCAAGGAAATAGAAATTTGAGAAATTCACTCTGTCTTTATAGTAATTATTGAAAGAGTGGAACATGAAATGATTTGCATCAGGGATATTACATGAAATCAAATGATGATGAGGAATAGATAATACAACAACATTTGTCTTATAGGTCAATGGTACAATAATTTTTAGAGCCCTGTCAATTGTCAATTGATATGGGGAATGCGGGGCTGCAACATCATTTGTACCTCCCATCACAACAACAAAATCCTCGTTATTAAAATCCCTTGTTAAATTTTCGATATCCTCAACTACTTGCGCCAGCTTAGCTCCCGGTTTGCAAAATTGTGAGACCTGATACTCATCGCCTACCTTGTCTTGAAGAAGTCCCTGTAGTCCTCTACCATTACTACTTGTCAACAGTAGGATCCTTCCAGATTTGGCAGTGCCAGAGGAACAGGAGATTCCCCCTGAATGTTCACCGGTCTGTTCATCAAACTCCACAGGTGGCCTAACAGTGCTGTTACCTAAATGGGACTCAAAACTTCTGATGTGGCCTACCGACGCATTTCTCCTTTTTCTCGAAAATGGAACTCGATTTTTGAAGTATTGTGTGAATTTGGTTTTGAGCCACAAGAGAACGTATTATCATTGAGATTATTTGGTGGCTGCAGGTCTATAGAATCGATCAAATGAGTGTCACTTCCCTCATCAAGCTCTTGAAAAGAGTTTACATGAATAAAACTATTACTATCATTAACTAGATCCACATTCGCATGCTCAACCTGACCAGGAGAATAGAAATTTGCAAACTCTTCCAGTTTAGTTTGTAAAACTAGGTTTTCTTCTCTAATGACCCTATTGTCAGCCTCCAATACCTCAATAGTGGTTCTCATCTTAGCTAGCAACTCGGTAGCTGTAATTTTGAACTCCAATAATTGATCCAACTCATTAGAACTATTATTACCTAGAATGCTAACTGTTCCTTCCTCGTCACTCAGCTTCTCGGTGTCTACATTGCAATACCTACCATTACTGAATTCAGTGGGAGGGTCAACTGCCAGACTATTCTCATCCCGTACAGTGGAAATATTTATTCCAATCATACTACTATTTGTATCAAGTGTGGAATCCATATCTAAGGGGAATTTGTTGGGAGTTGCAACAATCTGAGATACAGAGTGCTTATGATTCTCCTTCAGGTCCACTATATGTGTTTTGCTTGGATCCATCTTGAGAGAGCTTGAACAAACAGTGCATCGAAAGGAAAACAAACCACTCAATCTCATCTGTCTTACTTCTCTAAACTTGAAACCATTCACTACCAAGTACTGATTGCCACCTTTCCCATCGACAAATTTGAAAGCAGGCGATTTAGTTACTTTGCCCGGGGTAGCCATCCTCAACTGTACAGGTCACACAATTAAATACCTTATGAAATACTATGTTTAAATTAAAATACTTACGGCAAGAAAATCTAACTTACATATATTTAGTATTGAAGACCATATTTACTATTCAGCATTGGATACTTAGTATCAGTATTTAGTATTGGACACCAAGGAGATTCACACAGAGATTACAACACTAGATTAGTATATTACAAATCATTATTTATTAAAGAAAGCCAATCCAATCAATACTCAAATAGAAAACAGCTGAGCCATTAACAAAAACCATTCACCAACAATTCAATTTATTAATCCGGCATCAATGAATATGAAGGATAACAAGAAAAGAAAATAAGCAATATCTTATCAACAAGTATTGATTTTTCGTATTTTTCGATAGAAGAGTTTCTCACAACATTATCTAGAGATCGGTATCGAATTTATCAGAGTCTGATAAGCCGCCCTCGGATGCAGAATGTCAAGATAACGTGACCGGAGAGTCGGTTTATCTACTCATCAAGTGCATGAACTGATTGGAATTGAGTCAGAAAGACCCGTCGAACAATTAAAGATGAAAAGATCAAAAATTTTATTTACCTATGGCTGGAAAGAATACAATTGAAAAAATAAAAAGTTGAAAATTTGAAGTATATCAATTAATTGTTTATTAATTTGTAATTAATTAACAGTTTATTTATCAATGAAAGGACAGAGAAAAGTATTCAGTTCACGTTTCGCTTCAAGGCAAGAAAAACACTAAGTGGCTCGTTCTAAAATACTCCGTATGCACTTCGGGTGTATCCCGTCCACCCCCAGGACAAGCCCGAAAAATGCTCCGAACAAGGCCGTTCAGGGTTTACAATTACTCACACCTCTGCACAACGCTTGCCCGGAACAGCTATGTAAAACCTTTCTTATCTGCCACACAAACCTCAGTTGTAAACGTAAAACTGATTAAAATTATTCAGTATTCAGAATCTCTCTCCTCGAAACGAAAAGTTCACTAATTAAAAATTAAGAGAGAATATACAGTAGGCTGAAATTACGTTTTACTTTCTATAAATTATTAAGTTTAAATAAGTTAGAAAATTAAATATGAAACCGTTTACTAAGGAAAAAAAAAACTGCCGAAAATGAGAATTTTTTTTAGCAGAATTATTGTATTGGAGAATTAGATTAATTCAATAGAGTAATGATTATCATCCACAATTTTATATTATAATTAACAAAAGGTTATATTTATTTTGAAATAATTTGTCTTATTTATTTAATCGATTGAGTATTGTAAAACCTAATAGTATTGAGTAATTATGTAATTAATGTATAAGTAGATAAGCTACCGGTACGTTAGAAAGAATTACTATAAGTTAAGAAATTATTGGAATCAGGTAAAGATTAGTCCAAACAAATTATGGGTTATAATTTTAACAAAAGTGAGTTTCCGCAGTTATTTTTATCGATTATATTTTAAATTTCTATTAATTAAGTGAATTATAAACACTATCAGTCATCAGATATTAGATAAAAAGTTAATACAATGAAAATTGAAATGGAGTTAAAAAAGAATAATGATTTTAATTAGTAATTAGTTTGGGTAGATCAACTAGAATTCTACAAGCAACGAAAAGAACGAAAGTGTTATCTTATCTGAGCTGCAACTCCGAGCACAACCGTCTGCCTCCACTGCTCGACACCGACTCCGGTGGTATTGAGTTATTTGGTATCGGTTATTTGGTATTGAGACCAAATAAATAATTTTTGAACCACTATTGACCGAGCTAGTTATTTTCTCATCTTGCCAGAGATTCTTCTTTGCTTGGACAGACTAAAGATTCACTAACCTTGGAACCAATCAAAACTTTGAAAACTATTTACTATAGAAAAATGGCAATTATGAATTATTATTGTAATAATCTTATCCGTAATATTCATTTTACGATAAAACTATATCAATCACCTACTGAGTGATTCGCATAAAGTTACCGGCACGTTGTGAGCTAAAAATGAACAAAAATATTCCTGTAAGAGGTTTTCCATAAATATATTGTTACCAAAATGGCGAAATATTCTACATTTTTCTAATTTTTAATTTTATTATTTTGTATCGGCCTCATAGAAATATTACAGTGTATACTGTAATAATTATGTTTACAGTGTATACTGTAATAATTATGTTAATGAAGCTGATAAATCGCATTAGACGTCAGTAACTTAAATTGTTATTGAGATAATGGGCAAAATATACTGGAAAATATCATATTTTAAATTTCAAGTCCAAGTGGGTATGTATAGGAAAATAAATGTAATTCCAAATGCAAGTTTGAAAATAGTTATTTGTGTATCAGTGCGCAAAGTGTGATATTGCTGCATCGAGAGAACACTTACGCACGAGCCGCAGGCGAGTGCGGAATAGTTTCTCAAGGGCAGCAAAGAACTTTGTGCCCATATTACACATTACATACATTTCCTAAATTGAATGTGAAATGTTGAAATTGGAATTGTCACATCTCAGTTATTTATCCTTGAACCCTGACAAATCAGGCACCATTTTATTCAGAATTTAAAGCTCTAAATTTTTATAATGATATAGAAGTTCATAAGACCTTACTTTCAACAGTAAATTCAAAATTAATATTACAGTTGGCCGCCATATTGAAATTTAATTTTTTTTTTTTAATTCAATTTTTTATACCAAAAAATCTCAAAGGTCGTTTATTACTCTTATTTCCAATTAAAATAATATTGGAAGTTGTCCCAAGTTGAAAAAATCGGCAAAAAAAATGTTCTACTCACGATTTGATTCCCCCCTGAGCAGTGAAATACTAGTCCATGACGCTATCCACTGCACCGTTGGGGTTTGTTAGAGGTTATGTTAGGTTAACTTTTGCCAGTGATACCAACATGATTTCAAGAGCATAATAGACTTTACTAGCCTGAAATGATTCACAAAACTGATGTTAAGTTGCAAGTCTGGAGTGCAGTAAAACATTTTGCGCACTAGAGCAGAAAAGTAGATTTTGGGTATTGTAATCAATGCAGGAACAGCAAATTTCTAACGTAGCTGTAGGAAAAATATATTTTCGCCACACTGGTATGAAATGGACTGTTTTACATGCTTTATATGGAGGCCGAAAACGCTTGTTTTCAGGTGAGGTCGCCAGCAACTTGCTGGGAAAATGCGTTTTTCGGCCCTAGGGTGGTAAAATAACCTTGAATGTCAGCTGACTGATGGTCGTTGTCGATGTAAGGGTTAGTCGATCAATAGGTAGCATCCCGGTTTGATTGCATTAAATGTCAGCTGTTTTGGGAGTCAATGTCGACATATCGGTATTTTGATGTAAAGGTAGTCTCTCATCTGTTATTTTGATTGGTAAGATCCCTTGTCAAGAGAACTGAACTTTGAAAGTTTTCACATTAATAATCAGTAGTTGAATAATAGAGGAAAACTGCTTCAATAACTAATACTTCAACTTTGATAAGATTAAAAATGTTTGTATTGATTAACTGTTGAATAATGATAAACGTGAAATCCATGTTTGAACAATATTATTGTTGTCAGACTCTGTGTTACTTCGTCTAGCAGGTTAGCCAGCACCATCTAGTGGGTGATAATGCAACTAGACTAAGCTTCTCGGTTAGCCAATATCTGTCAAAAATCAACAACTTTGAATTGATATTGTACAATTTAGGGTGATCTTACAAAAATTATTTTGGGCTTAAACGTTTCTGGACTAAGAAAATCGAATACACTGATAGTTATAAAGTAACATTCAGTCACTAAATCAATGAACTTTTGAAGCAAAGTTCCAATAGCAAGCAGATGGCACCTACTCCAAATTCAGCATAGGCAAAGAAAGCATTAATAAGGTTACTGGTATAGCTGTTCTTGGAACTGATTAACTGATAATTCATTTTGTTTTGTTTTCATTGATGTTGTGTGCCAGCATTATTTTTCGGCAAAAATAAAGTTTGACACCACGGGTAAAAAATGTACTATTCCATCTCTCAATCTTTTCTAGTCCTTGGCCTACGGCCTCGGACTTGAAAACCGATCTCTAGCCAGAAATCCGCCTTTTTCGACCCTAGGTGCAAAATATACTATTTCGCCATACTCGTATGTAATACACAACTTTCAAGCTAGACTTGCGTTTGGAAAATTGCCGTTTACAGGAGAATCAAAGATTAGCTGTTCTGAATGCGGGAATAATCATTTTGATGATTATTACAGCACTAGTCATCATCACGATGATAATTACAGTAGGGCTCTATAAATAGAGTCTTTATAGTTCCTTAAATTACAGCACTAAAAATCTAGCACAGCTGTTTTTTCTGAACTCCAACGTATGAATGAACGAGTTGAACAAGCTGCCATGACAGTTCACTGTGTGCGTTTGTTTTGTGCTACTGCTAGTGTTGTGTTAAGGTTATGTTGGCTTCAGCTAATGTTTTTAGATGTTTGAGGTTTTAATAAATCCTTCTCAGTCTAGTATGACAAAAAAAATGTACATAATTCGTGTGTAAAAGTTTACAAACTCATAATTATTTTCCAAACTCGCGTACCGCTCGTTTGGAGAACATAATTATTTGTTTGTAAAAACGATTTTTCCACACTCATTATGTAATATACTATTTCGTTTAATTGTGAACCGAAATTATGAGTAAATACAGTGGTTTTGATATTAATTTTTAATTTTTTATTTGTAATAAATATCAGAAATTGCTAATTCGAAAATGAATATTCTTAGAATATTTGAACTGAATTACCTATGTCATGAAAAAAATTAACCAACTAGTAATAATGATTTTTTGAACGAATTTCCTAATTAATGCCAACAACACATTAATATTGAGAAGACTTTTCTACAGCAAATAATGACAACCAAAATGTATGACGCTGCATCACAAAAATAATATTGTCCGGGTGGGATTCGAACCCAGCACTACTGAAGGAAATTCATTCAATCAATAATTATCAAATAGCATATTGAATAATCATTGCAATATGCAATAGTATCCTATTTCCTCCCAAGCTAGAAATACCCAGATAACACAAAAACGTTTTTTTTCACCTAAGAAAAACGTTCTCAACTCCATGAATTTTCAACTTATCTGACCGTAGGCCTACATGTTAACTTACAGATAGAATACAACCTAGCTTTTACTGTCTGCAAAGTTGACAGTCTAACAAAAATTAATTTTATAGCAGCCTCCAACTAAATTGGCGGTTGGCGAATGTCTGTTATTAATACTGAGCTCAGACAGGAAAATCTAAAAGCTATCTTTGAAATCTAAAAGCTAGTTTAGCTGACATAACAGTCATTCCTCACCCGCCAATTCCGTTGGAAACCACTATGGTAGTCTATTTATAAAATAACTCACAGCATGTTAACACGATAATTTTTTTCCACTGTTATCCAATGACAATTTTTTTCTCTTGGCGTATGAATATTTTGTATCAAGAAAACATTTTCTGCAATCAGGCGAGGAATGTTGACTAGTTTCTTTGCATTCAAGAGTCATTTTGATGTTATAAAATGAAATATTAGATTTACATTCAACCCAATTTCAAATTAAGTGAATGCAACAGTTTAATTTAATATATTTAATGGATCTATGAAGCCTGAAAAGTCACACCATAAAAGACTTAGATCACCATATTTATTTGACATCAAAGAAAACTTCACAATAATCATATTGAGCTAAATCTAAATCACTTGTTACAATTAACATCACAAATGAACTGAGTTTTCTCAAATGATTTAGCCTTTTATTGCTTTGTATTTGTACTTTGAAATGGAAATATCCTAATTCTGAGTGGTTTATCATTATCGACATTATCGTAGTTAAATTTATAATTTCAGTTTATTTTTATTGCAGTAGTGTTTATAATATTAAACTGGAAATCGTAATAGGCCTATTACAAGGTCTTCAATGTCATTGAATGGTGAACTTCATATAATGCATAAAATAATATGCATAAAATCATATGCATCAAATGCATAAAATCATAAAACCTGTGCTATAATTTAAAGTTAATCAGCAATTGATGGACTGATGCCGGGTTTTTCCAAGCACACTCACAGAGTTGAGGGACCCTCAAATTTTGATGAACAGCTGACGTTTTCTATGATGAGTATAGGAAATGTAAACTTGAGGGTCCCTCAAATTTGAGTGTGCTTGGAAAAACCGGACATGAAACTTCTAAATCTGATTGCTAACTCATCATCAATGAAGGAAGAATAATTATTAATTGACTGGGATATTATAATTATTGATCATTCAAATATCCAATGAAAGCTACATAAATAGAACTGAGGATTTCTTCTACATAAAATATTTGCCTAAGAACTAAATACCAGAAGGAAATTCGTTGAATGGAACTGTTAAACGGGAATCGAGAGGTACCTGGTTCGATTCTCTGTCTGGGCACAGTTTTCTAAATTCCATTCAACGACTTTCCTTCTGCTATTTAGTACATCGGTCATTTTTATATTTAGAAAAAGTGTTCAGTTCTATTTATGCAACTACTTTCATTGGATATTTATCAATAATTATTACTACATTATCAATGTTTGGAAACAGGAACACTTGTAAAATTCCCAAGTACTTGTTCTCGACATGAAACCGAGACAAGAATGACGATTCGTTCATTTCGTAGTTCAGCTTTGCAATACAGAGTCCAGCCAGTCATCCAAGTTCTCATCCAACATACTCGTACTTGGTTGCTTTGAATCTGAGGCAGCTTGTTGTTTTTCTGAAAATAATATAATAGAAATTATGAAATATAAATGGAATTTACGTATTGATTGTAATGATTGAATAGAGAGATGATAAGGTAAGGGGAAAATAATTAGTATTGAAAGTAATAATCAGAATAAAAGATGATGCTCAAATGCATATCTGTCTACAATGAATTGATTAAGTATTTTATCAAGTCACTGTATATCTGCCTTTTGAAAGATCCAGCTGATGATTAGAGCAAGAGATAGATTTCCTTTTTTCTTATATCTTTTTTAAACTTCTCTAAAATTTGAGTCTTGAAACTCAAAACTTAAACTTTTTGAGCCGACGACATATTTTGCGCAGTTACAATTCACTTCATCTTCTCAGCTTGCGCTAACTCTTCCTCCCTTCAGGGTTTAGCCAATTGGAAATTGTTGGTTGATTGTAAAAAAAGACAAAATAGCAAGATAATCTTACCTTTGTTCGCAATCGGCAAATGTTCATCGCTAGCACATCTACTCCCAGTTTTATCATTCGGCGTATGACTGGTGATGCCTAGAAGAGAGTCGATTTCATCATCATCATCATCATCATCATCATCGATCACAGGTTTGCTACCACTGCTTGAAGGAGATGCACTGGCCAGACTAGATGCTCCTCCTGCCGATCGAGAAAGCGCATTCGAAGCTGAACTTTTCTTCGCTATATCAATGGCAGGTGTTGCTTTTTTGCTTGGAGTTACCACTAATGATGGTATTGAACTACTGTTTTCTTCAGTATCTTCCTCTCTAATTCTATAGTCAAACTTGCACACTAATTTCGATGGTTTCGATGATGCACGTTTCGTTTCAACGCTGGATTTTTTGGGCGGGGATGGTGTGAAAATTTGAGTTTTAAACGTATTACTTGTATTCGAAGTTGAGTCATGAAAATTATTTGTTTTTTTCGACGGTGACGGTGAAAACGTTTTCAATTCGAAAGGATTACTAGCTTTCGAATGCAATGTCGGACTACTCATTTTAAAATCAAACTTATAGTTGGTAGGGCTACCAAAATTCAATCTTTTAAAAGATGTTGCTAGGCTGTCTTCTTTGGAGTTGGGAACTGACGATGATTTTGCACTGGTTTTAAATGATTCCATATTGGGGCTACTAATCGGTTCACTAGTTAGAGATGATTTTCCGGCAATGAGATCGCTCAGTGACTCAGTGATATTGAATGCGGAAGATCCTCGAATACGCGTTCTTTTTTCTGTGCTCTGTGATGGACATAGAGCATCTTCACTGCTTGAAACATTTCCTTCAACAACTCTATCAGCAAGTACAGATGAACAAGTCGAATCAACATTCTGCTGTTTTTCTTTAGCATTTTGAGTCGTGTTGGATTTGTCGCCAACTAGAATTTCTTTGCGAGTTTTCCCGAAACGAGTGATTTTAGCGGGAGAACTGGATGTATTGTTTTTCAATTTTGACTTTTGTTCGTTGTGTTTCACAGCTTCTTCTTCAGAAGATGATCTGAGAAGATTGCTTAAATCACTATCCGATCTTAGTAGTTTGCCACTATGTTCAACTTCCACAGATTTCCCAGCAACTGTTTTATTTTGATTGCTTTTGTTCTTAGATTTTCTATTCTTCTTTTTGGCTTTCTTCAAATCATCTTCATTTTGCGAGACTATTGTGTGCGTAGAAAACTGGGACTCGAAATCATCTTGGTCCAAATCTAAATTCAATAAGTAACTGGTTCTTGCATTCGAAATGACAAAACCACCATCATTTTCTGCGCCTCCATTCGATTTATCTGTGCTGAACGAGTCTCGGCAAGTAAGAAAGTCACTAATGAAGTCGTCTTTGAGAATGTCGTCATCGGCTTCCCTACAAACTTCTGTTTTACCACCTTCTTCAGCTTCACGTCGTACGTCCTCATAGTTTTGTAACTTGGAATCGGCTTCACTTGTCAAATGTGTTATTTCGTTAGACTGAAACAATAAACAATATTTTTAAACTAAACTCAACTTCTTTCAGATTTCAAAATCAATTTAAATGTAATGTAACTACTCAAATATCGAACACTTTCAATTTTGATCATAAATAATAGAGTCTAAGAGTACTCGGCTGTTCACCTCTGAATTGGAATGATTCATTAAGGAAATTAGAGTAACAATCAGCGAGTGGTAAGATAAATTTTCAGATAAAGTAAACTGTTTGATTATTGAACTATCATATTTTAATTATGCACTTACAGTGAATAAATTTTCAGGTAGTGACTGCCTTTGATGAAATGGTATGGTGTGTAAAGCAGCGGCCAAACATTTTAGATTCCATGCGAAAGGATTTATGCATGACTCTGACTGCTCCAGCCATTCTTTCTGCTCCTTCATTAGAAAGTGTGACGAAACTGCAACAAAATACGTAATTAGTTGCCATTAACTATCAGAAAATGAAATTTGAACGATTGATTGGATCTAATGAACAATTAATCCCATGAATTTAATAATAGTTGAGCTGTTTGTATACAGATAAAAAATCTGATTATTCCCTTTAGATAGTGAGATCGAAGAACGCTTGTCAGTGAAAGAGAAAATATTTACCAAAAATTGGAAAATTACTGCTTGTAGGTTACTCCACCGAAAAATCGGTTGTTTGAGATAAATAATTATGTTGTCTGTTTGTGATGATATAAAATTTCTGAACAAAGTTGAGCACTACAGACTATACGAGTAAAGGTACGATTCCCAAGCGACTGCTCGACCTGCCCGGTTTTTTATTGTTTAAAAATTGAAAAAAGCTAAGTCGTGTAAAGTTACCGGAAAATGTGGCTTTGCTCAGATCATCAAATCCTTCTCCTTCCAGATCATCTTCATTCTCTTCATAAGATGGCAAATCGTAATTTCTGTTCGCATGGCTCTTGATGGCGCGTTTTCTGTACTTTTTGGAATTCCCACTCTGATCGATTGATGATTCCTCTCTTGATTTATCATTGGAAGTCGGTTGTTGACTTCTGAAATCTGCACAAAAGCATTGCAGAAAATAACAAAATTTACATAACAAATATAAATAAGCTAGAAATCTATTGCATATGATGAGATGTTGTGGCAATAAATTCATAATGAAAAGAAAACGACCGAGACGTTGTCAATATAAGAAGTTGATCTTATGTGGGATTGACAACATCTCTTTTTTATTACAACGAAATTTGTCTATTAAATAGACTATGCATTTTAGAATATTTGACAAAAAACTAGCTAGGCTGATCAAAACCCATGTAGAATATTAGAAAATTTACGTGGGAAAATTGTAATTCAACTGATTCAAGTATTTCACAGATTTGATAATACTGTAATAATTATTCAATCTTGATAATCTCCTTCACGACTACCTTATGAAGAAGTATTTCAGAATGATTTGCTGTACTTTAGCCTTAGGGGGTTAAACTTGTGCTTTTAGCTTTAAGCTCTACAGATATAAGTGCAAAAGATAATCCAATATTAATCCATTTGAAATGAGTTTTAATTAATGAATACGCATTACCCTACGCTATTTCATTAATTTAAAATTATTATTGAAAACCATTATTTCAATAAAGAATATTTTAAACCTATATCGTTACTAAATCTACGGTATTGATTAGTGGATTGAGTACATGAATTAAATTTACCTGAAACGTTATTTTTGCTGCCTCTAGAGCAGTCGTACTTATCAGACAAATCAGAATCGATCGATTTTGAAGTAGAAGGTTCAGAAAATAATCCGCGAACTGTTTTCATTTCATTTTGACTCAGTCCGGCGGTGGTGAAAGGGACGGACTTCTGAGTATTTTGACCTGCAAAGGAAATGAATTGAATGATAATCACAATCAATACACTGACAGTTCAAAATAATTATTGTTGCAGTCAAAGAGAAAAATATAATAAGTTACATCGAAGAAAATAAATATACAACAGTAAGTGAACAAAATTGAAATATTTGAAAAATATATATACAAGTGAAATTTAAGTAATACTGATTTATCAAAAAAATATGAAGCTGACGCCAAAGAGTTTGGCGGTTTCGTCTGTCTCCTATAAGTACCAACTAATAGCTGATGTCAAGCATCTAGCTTATTGTCTCTTCGAAAACATCAAAATTTAAAAACATTCAAACTGCAAACCATAGAACAACATACCGTATAAGTTTTGGGCAAATTTATCTCTGCTAGTTTGTAAAAGTTCTAGCAAACTGCTGATGTCGCGTTCATGGTTTTTCTACAGCTAAATACAAACTAAGTTAGCAGGAATTTAATAGCCGGTTGTGTCATGGGCTCAACAATTATTGAAAAATACTTACTTATATGTGAAATATAATGAGTTTGATTTTCATTCATTACAGATGGTAAAAACTTCAATGAGAACATGAGTTACCGGTAATGATGAACATGGTTTAAGCTAAGCTTTTCTATACGAAGTAAAGATTAAAGTGACATGCAACATTTATTTTCATGTCTTCAATAATGCTGAATGTCCGCATTTGATTTTCATGTCTTCAATTTTGCTGAATGTCTGCATTTGAATGCCTTCAAATGCGCTGAATACTGAATGTACAGGGCCAAAAGTATGAGTATGAGTAACTTAGTTAGGTATACTGTTTACAAACCTCATCCTTACATTGATTGTTAGCCTTATTATAATTTGAGTAGCCTAATCATGAAGAAAATAATTTCGATGATTGAAAAATATATATCACAGACTCAATGGTTAGTATAACATGTAATAATATATATTGTTACTATTGTAAAACCAAAGAAAACTATTTCGATGGTTAAAAATATATATAACAGACTCATGCCCGGTTTTTCCAAGCACACTCAAATTTGAGGGACCCTCAAGTTTACTACACTTTACTACATTTCCTATACTTATCATAGAAAATGTCAGCTGTTCATCAAAATTTGAGGGTCCCTCAACTTTGAGTGTGCTTGGAAAACCCGGCATCAATGGTTAGTATAACATAAATTTAATAATACGAGTATGTATTGTTATTATTGTGTAACCAAATTATCTCTAAGTTATAATTATTACGTGTAAAGTGAAATTTGAATTAAATTTGTAAAAATGCCTCACCTTTTTGAGAATTTATATTTCGTTGAGGTTTATTGTTCAACGATTCATTTGATTTCTTAGTGCTATGATTTTTTGACGATTCATTTGTTTTCTTAGTGCAATGCTTTTTGGACGATTCATTAGCAATAATGCCATCGTCAGAGTCAGCTTGCACGGCGGATGGATTGAACCACTGAAAATTCGTTCTCTGTAACTTTGCAACAGGTGAAACCGGGACATAAGTCGAAGATTTTGTTTCGTTCTTTTCGTATTTCACTTTTTCAAACTGTCTCGGAGAATTATTACTTTGCTCGGAATTAACAGCCACTTTCCATGGCTTTCCTTTTTGCGAGCTTTGAAAAATAAAAGGGTTGTTTTCTTTTGTATTCTGATTGCTCCATTTGGGGGACTTACTTGAGCAGGGTGAAGGATTATCCAGTTCCCTATTTGCAACACTTCTATCAACCCGTTCCTTTTGGTTGGAATCGTCATTTTTTTTCTTTTCACGATTTTTTCGTTTCTCACTTCTTGGAGTTCTGGAAAATAACAAAAATACAGTCAATAGGAAGTTCAAGTACTATCCTTGTGGAAAAGCATATCCATCACTTATGTAATCTTTGTAGAGTTTATATTCATCGGAGATATTCTAATAATACTTATGGGTGAAAGCACAAACACATACCTATCCACGATGGCTTCGTTAATATTGTAGATCGTCTCTCCATGCTTTGAAAAAAAATTACTTCATGTGAAATTTAATTATAATTGAATAAATAACAAGACCACCATGGTTTCATAATCATTACCAACAGATAATCATTTATAGTTGATGATGTGTGAGTAGTAACATAAGGCCTGTGACTCAAATATGATTTAAATTAAAAGTTTGATAAAATCAACTTTCTACTCCATTAATCAATTACAAACGATAATACAATAGTCTTCCAAAACGGTTCCTCTTCCAATTCAAAAAACAGTCCAAAATCAGGATAGGCCTATTTACTCATTTTCACTTGTAGGTGAAGTTTTAGGTGTGATATCCAAGTTATTAAGTATGATATTAATGTTTGGCTGGATTTGAGCTAAATACATGACTTAAATTTAGAAATTTCTTAAATTATCAAAAAACTGCATTTTAAACTCAACTACAGTAACAGTTCCTCAAAAATGAAGGGCCTCATTTACTTTATGGAAGTGATACAAGGTACTATAGGGTGATACCCTACCGTACTGCTTCAAGAGAAATAGCATCCCCATATTCAATTATTTATTGAATATGAACATATTGTTGAATTGAATGAGATTTAATTTGTATAGTAAATCAAATCATATTCATAATCACGTAGTTCATTCTTTGAAGTGAGAAATAAATAAGAATTATATTTTTTGTGCATTCACAAGATTTCAAATAAGGTACCAGTAACTTACCTTTTCTTTTCGACTGGCATTTCAACACTTTCACTAGATTCTGAAGCATTCGACTGTCTTTCAACATACTGATTTCGGCCTAATTTCTCACTTTGCTTGAATCGAGCCGCCTGCTTTTTCTCTTTACTCGCTTTGAATCGATTTCGACTGAAATAAACCAGGAATGATAGTTACAAAATATATTTATTTCAAAAATTATAGGCTACATGTAATAGTAGCCTAATGAAGCAGACTCAAACTCTTGATAAATTTTCACAGCAAATATTTTTAGCAAAACGTATAACTCAAGAGGTTAGTAGAAACTGGTTCAACTTTTTCCAACAGTAGGCTACAGTTGATTAAAAATTTGATATTCATCCAGTGTAGAATAGAGAGAACACTACCTAGTGTAATTTAAAAGTGGTAAAGTAATCTGATCGAGCAAAGAAAACATTAGACTAGCAAGGTAGGAACATGAATCCAGCTCGGTCGATATTGGTTTCAAATTATGGGAAACATTCTGTTCTACAAATTGAGATCATATTTATAATTTTTTAATTGATACCGACCGAGCTGGAGTAAGGTTGCCATCCGTCCTCTTTTCCCCGGACATGTCCGGTTTTTTGGTCATTTGAAAACGTCCGGGCGGATTTTTCATAAATCCCTCATTTGTCCGGGTTTTCACGGAAATGGGCAGCAAACATACAGTAAATCATAATTTTTACCTACTTATTTATAATAATTATTGAGATCCAAGTCGTTAGAGTCTTTCCCTTAGTCCAGTCATTTTATCCAAAAAAAGGCCCTTTGTGGGAAAAAATTAAGGACGCTGCGACACTTTCGTGTAATGTTCCTTGGTCCTTGGACAACTTATATTCAAAAAGTTGACCTTCTAAACCTTGACCAAAAACCACTAAATTTCGGTTCGGCTTCTAGTTTTCTGCGATTTACGTGGAAATGGAGCGTTGGACAGGAACATTTAAATCATAATTCTTTTAGCTTATAAAATTCCCAAGCGATTGGTATCAAATTCAACCTTCTATGTTGAATAATGACCGAGTTATGATTTTTCAAAAGAGCAGTACCTATTTTTTCAAGGATAATGAAAATTTGATAATTCTCAGTATTTGATTGTTTATAACTTTCACCTGATGTTTTGGAAATGTGTAATTCAAAATCCCTCTGGGGATAATTTTTTCTCTACAATTTGAGACCAAATTGACCTCTCTATCTTGAATAGTTTTCAAGCTACACCTTTAAACAAATATGCTTGCATTTCAAGAAATCCACTTTTCTTGCTATTTATTCGAAAATCAATCTTTACGTACCTATATTGAAGTTTCCTGTCAGAATATTTTGAATTTGATCATTTTCCATTGAATGACCCACCAACCACACTCAATCGAGGTCATTTTCTAGCATAAAGAGTCCTTAAAGGATCCTTAAGGATCATACGCTAAGGACGCCTCTAACTTTGGTGGGGGTGAACGAATGTTAACAAATCATAGCTCATTCTTCTCAGCTCATCAAGGCGGTTCAAATGCATATATCACAAGTCAAATTCGGTCAAAATTGAAAAATTTCATTCCTGTGGTGACTTCAACTTTCATCTTAGTGTAATTAGTATGGGCTATTTTTTGCATTCAAATGCTCATATCTCAATATTACTTGATGATAGAGAATCATAATTGGTCTCAAATTATAGATTATAACGTTTTCTTTTATTTTCAGTAGATATAGTTTGAAATATCTGTTCCACAAGATCAAGTATTCTTGTTTATATAAGAAGCAAAATTGTCAAATTATTTTCTCTTTTAATATTTTTGTATATTTCCAATTGAAAGAACATGTACAAGAGGTTTCTCTTTCACTCAGCATTGTAGTGAATTAAATTCTCTACAATTTGAAATCAAATTCAAGTTTCTACAGTGTTGTGATTCTTATTTACAGACCATTTAATAAATGTAAAATTTTGTAAAAAATTAAAAACCTCACTTTTTTAATTCTTCAATAAGGTGTAACTTTTTTATTAAAGGGTTAAACATGAAAATTATAATTGTATTTTGAAGAGAAGAAAATTGTAGAATTCTCTACACATTGGTTGTATCCAATTTACCAGACTTTTTACCAGACTCAATTCCGAATTAAGTTAGAAGACTTAAACTATTCACAAGAATAGTAGAACTGAATACACAAGAATAGTTCAAATCTTCTAATTTGGGATTGAATATTGAATCGAGTAAAAAATCTTGTGATACAACCAAGTTGTAGAGAATTTTCTTCTCTTCAAAATATATATTGTATCAAGCACAAGGTTTAGAAGGTCAACTTTTTTGATCTAAGTTGTCCATGGACCAAGGAACATCACACGAAAATATGGCAGCGTCCTGCATTTTTTCTCGTGCAAAACTTAAAATGACTGGACTACCTGGGAAATTGTTTTTTATCAATAAAGCACTTGTATGTTCTATCTATAGTATGTTCTCAGATGATAGAGGATAAGATGTTTTGCATTATATTTTTGTATCGATTGTCAATTGCCTAAACTTATAAAAATGAATATTCTCAAAATATGTAACTTTTATCCTTTCATTTATTTATTGAACTATCATACAACAAACATGCCTGGATATGTTCAGAAAAAAACTTGAAATTATGAGAAATTTCATGAAATTACATGAATTTAGTAAATCACAAGTTCCAATGTAAAAATAAAGCCTGGGTAATGTAATAATAATTTTTATTACTTGAGAACAAAATATGATCATGGCTTTTAATGTTGAGGAGGCCCTTTTACTTCCCTCCTTTGGGAGATTGTCTCTCGTTAGTAAAGTCAGTCGTTTCCCGTCTCTGGAGGAATAGTAATTGTTGCATTACACTTTAACTGATAAACTGCATGTTATTCAGAGGTGTTCTGCGCCACCAATTGGTTGCTGAGACTGGCTTATGGTTGAGAGGATCAACGTGCTAACCACACGTCACCTCTGTCCTGGTTAATGATTATTTGCTTGCTGTATGGTCTGTCCGGCCAGGAGGGAATTCTGGTGGGGTGGGAGCGGCGGCTTCGGCTCAGTCAGTGTTGGTTCGGACTCTGTGAGTTCTAATTGAGAATTTATGGCTTTTTGGCCGGTATTTGCCGGGCTTGAGCCGTTTGCCGGGGTGTCTTCCATGATTGGATGGGCTGTATATTGGAGTGAATATGAAACTGGCAACCAGCTGGTAGGCCTAGGCCCTTAATGGACTGATGAGTCATTGAGACAGACAGAATGTAATAATTTTAATTATTATTTGTAATAAATCTGTTTATTATTCTAAATTAATATCATCATATTAAACTAGAACCTTCTCATAAGATGAAGTGTAAGATTCAATATTCCACCTCTTTTTCTAATATAGGCTATTCAATATTAAATCCCCTTTAATCTCTACAAACTATTACTTATAAAATAAAATATACTTTTATCCGGTTGAATAGTTCTCAACTTAGGATAATTATATTCATAACTATGAGAAAAATTTTTTTCCATTACTTTTCAAATATCATAAAAATTATCTTAAACAAAAAACATATTAAATCAATTAAGTTGATAGTTTTATATAATTACAAAATTTTAGTGTCTTGAGTGCAAAAACATAGTTTTGGGGTCTACATTCTCAATTATATCCTTTTGACACCTAATTATTTAACTTTTTCATCTTACACCAAGGGGTATCGAGTAAATAAATAAATAAACCTCCCCTCAAAGGCCACAAGGTGTCCGGTTTTTTGACCCAAGCAATATGGTAACCCTAAGCTGGAGTCATTTTCCCATCTTCCCAGAATATCGTCTTTGCTCGATCATACTAGGCTGTATCACAATTTTACGAGCCCCGTTCTTGTAAATACCCCGATACAAATAATTTGTTTCTTGGACCCTTGGACTATATAAAACCAGGGTGCTTCAAACCGCAAGTTATTAGTCCTGGTTTGATAATTGAATATTAACAACGTCACAAGGGAGTGGGAAGGGTGAGAACTTTTAACCTTAACCAGAAAACAATTAACGAGTTAACATTTCCTCATCTTGATCATTGCCATGCATAAACGCTCAATAGAATCTAGTATACTTACTTTTGTTGTTTTATATTGAATTCACTCATAGTGGAGTCTACGTGCGATCATTCAAATTTCTCAAATAATTCGAAATCTGATTCTCAAACAGAATACCTGTAGAAAACATAGCAGTCATAAGTTTTTCAATTTTTCCCCATCAAGATCCGGTAGGATACATTTCTGTATATTTACTACCTTATAGTCTACCGTGGGTGTAAAATATAACTTATTGAAGCTTCAAAATATAGCCTAATTTGATTGTTGTTCATTACTTTTTTTCTTGTTGATAAAAGTTTTCTATTCAATAAGTATATCGATTCACAATCTATTAATCGAGGAATGATATGGAATCTATAAATAGTACACAATCTATTTATGTATTAGTAATACATAAATAGATTGTAAGTTATAGGGTGGTACAGATACGGAAATAAACCCAAAATTCAAATAAGTTAATTGCTTATCTTTAATGTATTTTAGTTATATTAATAATAATAATACCAAAAAAGGTGGAACGATATAACTTAAGTTAGTCATTATTGCTAAAAAAGACAATGTAATAGAGTAGTTAGTCAATGCTGCTAGGCCTACTTTTTTCTTAGAAATTTTTGCGTGCTGATTTAATATTGTTTTAGTTTAATGCCAGCAATGTGTCATCTGCAATTTGTGGATAAAAAAATATTGATGGACAAATTCAAGAGAAATAAATTTATTGTTAAGGAGCACATGAATGATGTAAATTACCTAGATCTAAATGCAATTACAATACCGTATTGTATTGTTTCTCAATTCAAATCTCTGAAATTATAACAATATGAAATTAAGCCTTGTAACCTATTAAATTGTGTCGAATGAAGACTAGACAAAGTAAGTATTCATTCAAATAAGTAGGCAAGCCATCTTTAGCTTGAATAGGAATAACTAGTTAAGTAACAAAAATGTCATTGATGAGCAAAAAAATGCTTTAGCAATCTAGTCTACTGAATATTATGACTGGAGATTTCAATAAGTGCAATACAGTTGGTATCCAAATGATTAGGGTATCCAAATAATAATTTCAAACGCAACTATTTTTTGATAAATAAAGTCCAAAATCTTGCAATTGCAATTGATAAACAAAAAGTTAAGCTAGTAACACAGATAAGTTACTAACCTTCAACAAAAGTTTTGATGATAACACTGGAAAATTGTTTGACAGGCAAAAGCTTATAAAAAGCTTCATGGATGTGAAAAATAAAATGTTAATATTTCAATAGAATCCTTCAAATAATACCTGAAAGACAAAATACTTTATATTTATAAATATTATCATCACCATAACCTCAATGAGACTTCCATTCCAACATTTCCAACTTCCAAAAATTTGACACGCATCGGACTCGGAAGTCGGAACACGCCAAACTCTTCCACCGACAACAATTAACAGACATCTCAGCTAGCGACATTTTAGGTAGTTTTTCTACGGAGTGTTTGTGCCTCCTCCTTCTCAGAGGTTCTGACCATTCTGAAGTCATATGATCCACCCAACTCACAAGCGGTCGTAATATTGCCTTGAACGTCAAATTTTCTCAAACTGAGAGACCCTTAAAAATATTTACGTTTTAACTCAATAATTTAATAAATCAATTTTATTGGCATTAGAATAAATTTTTACCTACAACAATCATCAAAAATATATTGAATAGGCCTGTACATTGTTTAAAATATACAACACAACTTAACAAAGTACCTTATTGAACTTGTTACAAAGAATCAGTACTTGATTTCTAAAAAAAGAGGTATGGGAGTGGTGGGTAAACTGACCCAGGGTAGGAGGTCCAGGGAATTTTTGTAAATCACACTTGAATTGTAGCTTTTCGAAACCAGCTTTTTTAGCAAATCTGGTTAATTGGGCAGCTGTTTTTCTATAAAACTGAAAATACAATTTTAAAGATTGAAAGAATGACGCTGCTCAGGAAAAAAGTATTTTTCGGGAAAATGGTATGGGGTGTAGTGTTTCAGAACTCCTCACCAATATTCTAAGGCATTGATTCTGGGTGAGAAACATAACTTACTACAATGGGCTACCATAACGGTACCATACCATAATTAAATTCAATCTTCAAACTGTCCAAAGTTTAAGATAGGCTAGGCCACCACCTTATTGTTGACTGTTACTGTATTTTGAATCAACAATCAAGTAGCCTAATATTGTTGAGAATTAAATTCTGAAGAAAAAGTGCTCAGTTTTATTTTCTTCTAGAGTGCACTCAAACCTCACAAATCAGGATTTCAAAGAGAAAAAAACAGCCAAAAAATTCATTTTTGAAAAGCTTTTGTCTCCTTTAAATCCTGATTTGTGAGGATTTGGTACGTTGTAGATGGAAAACTAACTGAACGTTTTTTTAATAAATTGATTTCAAACTATACTTGTGGTGTGGGACAATCAACAGGACTTGAAAATGAAGCCAGGAGAGAATCCAATCTGAAGTTTCATAAAGTGATGGCCCAGCTTTCCTAAATGGCTCTCAAACCAATTGGTAGGTACCAATAAATAAAAAATGGAGCAGGTTACAAGTGGATGAAATGGGATTTTTGAGAGCGGTAAAGGGGTGTATAGTGGTGCCTCGAACAGAAGAGCCTTTGTCAAGATGGCAGAGGGGAGTGAGAGTGTAACTACGCATGCGCAGAACTATAACTTCTAGGGAAAAATCACTTCAGCCAACCTAACACTTTTATACTAAATTATAGTTCCAAGATGCTGAATCAACAAAGCACACATTGCATCTGCCAATATGACTTTGTTGTCTTCTCTATGACATACACTGTACAAAATCTACAGCAAACAGGGCTGTGATTAATAATAATAATAATTTGTTTATTTCACTGCATTTTTACATACATTTTGACATACATTAAATCTGTATACATATATTAAGTATAATAATTGAATCTCACATGTAACAGAAAAAAGAAAACCACATTGCATCCCTCTTTAGGTTGATCCTGTGATGAGGGGTGACTTGCTCTCTAAAAGAGTCACTTAATATAATAATACAATAAAAATTTTGAGGTAGCAAACAAAACAGTACATTTTATACAATAATAAGTGCACTTTTATTCTTTCTTTACAATTGCGACTTGGTTTCCAAGTATTTCAAGCAAAGGATGAATGAGTGATGATGATGAAGGTTTAAGATGTAGGTTATATGTCTATCTATCCACAATTCAAAGCTCTATATCAACTAATAAAACCGAAACACTTTAAAAAATAACTTTCCATTGCCAAAAATATCAAATTTTGACATGCAATTTAGAACTTGAAAAGTCAACACGTTAAGATTTTGTCATGTCAAAACATTATCATTATTATTAACTAATAAAACCAAAACACTTCACAAAATAACTTTCCATGGCCAAAAATATAAAATTTTGACTTGAAATTTAGAACACAAACATTCAACACGTTAAAATTTTACATGATAAGATCTGAATATTTAATATTAACAATAGATAGAAATTGAATAGAGACAAAAAATCCAAAATCAATATCACACTACTATTGAACTTTCTCTTAATAGAAGCGATTTATTTTTTTTATAAGCAATTTAGTTTATTTTTAAACAAATTATAACTGGTTGCATCTGATATATCTGATTGCAGTTTATTGGAAAGTCGTGGTCCCTTAGCAAATGCATGTAATAAGGAGGCCACTCTACTTCTTGTGAAAGTTTCTTTTAATTTATTAGAGAGATTACAACAAGTGGAATATACAATGTTCTTCATAACTGAAAACTCTGAATGTCTTATACAAACGTAAATACACAAACTTCAAAAGATTTATTTTGAATAGGGTATAAACACTAAAAATGTCAAATTCTTTGTACAATACTTCAGTTGGATATCTTATAGGTTTTTTTAAACATATTTTTATTATTCTTGTATGAAGAATTATGAGAGGTTGCAAAATTGAACTCCCACAGCTTCCCCAGAAAGCAATGCCATAACAGATAATTGACTGTATCAATGCCAAGAATACCATTCTTAATTGATAAATACATAGGACATTTCTCAACTGAACAAATTTATAAATTAATTTTTTTAATTTTTGAGCAAATGTATGAAATATGCGAGTTCCACCATAAATGAACATCCAATATTACACCTAAATATTTTATTTCATTTTCATTCTTCAATGTAGGACATCCACAGCTGTAGTATGGACTGGTACAATTTACATTATGTGTAACTACTTTGCAGTCAGTTTTATCAGGAGACAATCCAGAGGACAACAAAGAAATAGGAAGCTAGAATTTTGGTTTTTAGGATATTTAAGTGTAAAAGACTTGAGAAGACTTCAACCAAGACTTGATAATATTAAAACATTTATTGGCTCTCTGGAAAGCAATTAGCCATGTTTCCCCCAAACTATAGCAACTGTGTCATCTGCAAAAGAGTACAAGGAGCAATTTAGTAGATCTATATTTAATAAATCATTCATGTATATTAAAAACAAAATTGGCCCAAGCACTGTGCCTTGTGGAACCCCAATATTTACATTTAATAATCCACTATTATTTTTATCAAGCCTATAACTTCCATCTTGTTTTCTACAACTCAAATATGATTCAATGAATGACAATGCAATGCCTCTTATTCCTATTACATCCATTTTGTCCATTAGAATTCTATAGTCAACTGTGTCAAATGCTTTTTGTAAATCCAGAAATATTCCTAAACATTTATCTCCATTATCTAATTTGCCTAAAATTTCTCTAGTTACTTTTAAAAATTGCATCATATGTACTCATTCCCTTACAAAACCCATATTGATTACTGAATAAAATTTTATATTTTTCTAAATAGGATACCAGTCTCAACTTTACACACTTTTCAATTACTTTGGATATACTTGAGAGTAGTGAGATAGGACAATAGTTACCAAGTTCAGTCCTACTACCACCTTTGTAGAGAGGGATAACTGTAGCTCTCTTCATTTCATTGGGAAAATACCCCTGTTGGAAGCAAAGATTTATAATGTGCTCCAATGGGTCACATATTGCTGAAGAATTTTCAATCAGACATTTTTAATAGATTCCATCTACTCCCAGAGCAGTACCTTTTCTAAGCACCAATATATTATTTGTTCTCACCTCACAGGCAGTAACTGGATAAAAGAAAAACTACCTATAAAATGATCTTTCCACCTTATATTGGAAATGATTCAAATTTGACCCTATCTCTTTTACCCTATTTGAAATTTTTTTCCCAACATTAATAAAAAAATTATTAAACTATTCAGCCATTTGTTTACTTTCAGTAGCTTTCACTATTGTACCATCCAGTGTAGTAATTTCTTGAATAACATTTTGTTCTCAAGTCTTGGAATCAGTAGCTTCATTTATAGTTTTCCACATTTTTTTAACATCTTTCCCACAATTTATAAACTTATTTACAAAGAAAATTTCTTTTTCAGAATGCATTGAGCTATATACCTTTTGTATATAGCTCAATGGCAGAATGTATCAGTGCCTTCAAGATAGTATTATATTTCTTATAATAATGCGCATTTATTGTATTGAATGGTTGCTCCCTTACCTTGATAGTAATACCTTATAACTAATCTACAGACCGGGTGGCTACCGTAACGGCGACAAACCAAAAGTTTGACATGACACAGCGTCAACAAACCAAAAGTTTGACACAACACAGCATTGATAAATCACGTGACTTTATCTTAAGCAAAGCTTTGTGGTGGGGATAAAAGATAAAGCTTGAAACCAAAACGGCGACAATCCAAAAGGGCGACACAACACAGCGACAACAAACCATGTGACCTTTTCACCATGTGCCATTCTTTTACCAACATAGTAATAATGCCATGATTACAATAAAATCGACCAAATGTAAGCAGGAAGAATAATAAATTATTCATCATTCATTTGCAATTTATTATTTGAGATGAATCAATTTTATTTCATTTCAATTATTATCAATTTTATTTCAATAATAGATTATTCATCATTCATTTGGTTTGTCAATCACTTGGTGGCCGCCCCTACAGAAGAGGGCCATGTCTCATAAATCAGCTGACTACAAAAACATTCCTAGGGCCCTGGCTTATAAAAATTTTACAATCCACATTACTCATAATTCGTGGATTTTATGGGTGTTTCTGTCTCATAAACGTTTCCAATAAAAAGCAAATTCTACAGTTTCAGCTGATTAAAAAAATTACATGAAACAAATTTACCTCAAGTAAATAGAATATCAGAATAGTCCAATGCTGTTCCTTTAAAACCAAAACTTTGCTCCTAATTTAATGATTTTGATATATAAATCAATTTATTATTATGAATATATTTCATAATAAATATCAATCATTATTTTTATAGTGAGATTTGAACAGGAATCATTTTTGTCACTAAAATATTATCATACAAAGGAAATCGTAAACAAACCAACTCAGAAGACCCTTGCCTTGTAATCTAAAATGGCTGCAATGATTCAAGTTTGAACAGCTGATGCCGTGTATTTTTTGTCTGAACCACTTTACATAGACATATAACCTACATCTTAAACCTTCATCATTCATCATCACTGATTCAAACCAAGTCACAATTGTAATTGGAATAAAGTATACATGGGATTTCCTATTCCACTTGAACCATTGCGGCCATTTTGGATTTGAATGTTAGGGTCTTCTAGTGAGTTTTGGCTGATTGTTGATTCAACAGCTGATCCTTTCCAAAATTTGGAACATTGTAAATTGAGGGTTTTATTGGTGAATCTACAATCCCAATCACTTGTTTTTCATCAGAAAAACAAGCTGTAAATCTTTATAAGCCAGGGCCCTGGAGACATTTTTATGATTATTATGTAGTGAGCTTTACGGTAACCTCAAATAGGTAGATTGTTAGCAGTTTGTTGGAATATTGAATGGTTTTAAAACAAGCATAATATGAATAAATGTATGAATGAATATTAGTACCTAGCCTATCATGGTCTACTGCAAATGATGATTATATTTTTATTTAATTTCAATCCTTTCCCAGTTTGTTTTCATAACAATCTGTTGGCCATGAGCGGTGTTTAGCCACAAAAACCAAACATGAATGTTTACAAATCAAAGTATAATTTTCACCACCAGAGAGCCCAGACCCTGCACAGAAGTACCATACCGTAATAATATTATGAAATATTGTGTTGCAGGGAAATCATAATCATATTGATCCCAAAAATAGAAATATATTTAATTCAAGAATATATTATATATTTTATTAAATATATTTAATAATATTTTGATTGTGGCAGATGGTGAGAGTAGAACAATTTTCATTTGGACAGCAGTGGATTGGACAGCTGGCAGCAGTGAATGGCATCCATGTTGCCAAAGGCTCTTCTGTTTGCAGCTCCAGTACATAAGTTTCATTCGATTTTGACAAGTGGGAGCAGCCAGCTTCACACACCTGGGGTATAGGCAACTGGAATCAGGGATTTTTATTCATGGATAATAATTATACCAAAACTTTAAATAATAGAAATCAAAGTAGGTAGGTACCCTTTTTTTAATATTTTCATTTTACACAATATTTAAAAAAAGGGTACTTTGATTTTTATTTAAAGTTTTAACAAATACAGTAGCCCTAAGAGAAAATAAGTATTGATCAATTAGGAATAATCAGGTACCTTACTCATAATAATTAATGGGAGGTGTGGTATTGTATGTGTATTTCAGAGATTCATAATGAAAATTCTCTTCATCTATAGCTCTAAACTGATAGGCTAATAATTAACCGCTAATTTATTAAATTTCAAAATAGAAAAATAATAGCTTCAAACATTATAGCATCACAAGGCAAGCCATTTCTCCAAACAAGCTGCTATATAATAATGAGGAATGCGCTCAATATTATCTCATTGGAATATTTTCTTAAAATTCACTTTCTCATTCTTCCATACTATCACTACCTCAAAAATTTGATTTTAAATCTAGATTCATCAGAGTTATGGATGCGTTTTAAATTTCAAATAATAGAAAATTGAAATCCCTACAATTTTAAATCAAAGATACGACCATTAATTGAATCAATCTCAATTTAAAAATAAATTTTGAAGAAATTGTTATAGTAAGGAAAAATGAAAAAGTGAATTTTCATTGTTTGTTTTTGTCAATAAATCCAATTTCAGATTATCAAAGTCATGATTTTCACATATAAAATGATAAGGGAATTATGCTCTACAATTTGTGCTGAATGCAAAATTTTTCTGTCAATTTCACCCAAGATATACGTATTTTAACAGAAAAAGTCACATTTTGTCGGTTTATGAGATGTTGATGAATTAAAAAAGTACTCAAGATCATGAAATTCTTCAATCTTGATCAAATTTTATTCCAATAATAAAAATGATATATATATAACTTACATATTTGATAACAGAATAATTTGAAACAGATAATATTTGCACTTTAACCGCCTTGATGTGCTGAAAACAAATATCTAAAGTTTTTCAAGATCCGTTAACTTTCACGATAGTAAAGGCGGTCCTTATTTTATCATCCATGAAGAGTCCTAGAAAGCGATCCAAATCCACCCCCCACCCAACTACAATGCCACCCCCCCTACCAGGACAGACCATACGGCAAGAAAAAAATCATCAACCAGGATAGAGGTAAAGTGTGGTCAGCAGGTTGATCCTCTTAACCATAAGCCAGTCTCCACAACCAGTGAAGGAGCAGAACACCTCTGAATGACATTCAGTTGATCAGAGTGTAATGCAACAATATTACTATTCCTCCAGCTCCAGAGATGGGAAACGACTGACTGTCTTTACTTACGACAGCCAATCTCCCAAAGGAGGGTAGCAATATAGTGGGTAGCCACTTATTATATTTAAATATGAGCTCACACGAAATATTCCAGTAAAGATCTTCAATACAAGGATATAGAGAATCCACAATCTCATAATTAGACTTATTTGGGATGCCCACAGTGGTTAAAGACCATTTCACCAATCCATCATTTTTTAGAAGCTGGGCCCTTTTTTGGTCAAACTTGCATGGGCTACTCAATTCATCATAACTATTTTCTGCATTACTTCAGAAAATTTGGATCAATTCACTTCATTCGTGTAGATTATAAAATATACTGCATATGCTGCAGAAATGTTATGAAAGTTGAAAATGAGATTTAATATTACACAGTTTGCTTTTGCTTGAATAACTGATTAGATTATGTAGATTGTGGAAACTTACTGCAAAGCTACACGTACACAAAATTTAATAATTAATGAAAAATTTAATAATGCTGAAAGTAATATAATAGGCCTACATGCTCTATTTACCAAAAAGGTAGATTTCACACTCATAAATTAATGTCAATTCCTGGACCAGAAATATGTAAATTTCAAGGGCCAGAGAATGGGACAAAAAACCGAAACCATTTTAAATAGAGAGACAAACGGAGGGAGTCTTATGAATAATCCTGAAATATTCCTACTCAAATTAGCTCTTATTTCCAATCTATAAGGATAAATATAACAAGATTGTTTGAAGATTGGATGAAGGCTATTAAGTAGCCTCTGTGTGCTGCTCTGCTGAGTAGCAAACTTGACGCAACAAAGAACCTATGAATTTTTATAAACAAATATGGATCAAACGTTTTAATTGCCAGGAAAATATTATAAGAATTATTGGTGAATACTTTTATTACTGACATTCTCAAATAATGTCTATTTAAGATGATTATCACAAAAAAATATACTGTTGTGAGAATTAAAAAAAGGTTTTTTTCTGGATTTATCTTACATTAAATCACAAAATTCATGATAATCAAAATCGTTAAGGTTCCTTCAAGTACAGAAATGATTCTCAATCTGATAAACTGATTATTTCATCCAATAAGATTAAAAGTAACCACTCTTGACTGCACAATTTCAAGAGAACCATTTCTCCATGTAGTAAACTAGTAAACATCTAACAGGGAAACCTACCACTTAAAACTAATAATATTTATAAATCCTTCAAATGAACGGGAAACTATAGAGCCCTTTTTCAATATTGTATCCAAAAAATTGTTTTATAAATCATATTCACAAAATTTTTACTGTAAAGTGACATTGAGAAATTTTTTTTTTGAAACAAGGTTTCTCTGACTTTATGTTACATTTTATAACAAAATGTATAACAACCAAAATTGATTTAATCCATGGATGTGTCATCGATCTACAATTGCAGAGATTTCAATTTTCTATAATTTGAAATTTGAAACGCATCCATAACTCTGATAAATCTAGATTTAAAATCACATTTTTGAGGTAGTGATAGTACCTACCTATGGAAAAATGAGAAAGTGAAAGTTTTCAGTTTTTGTTTTCGTTAAAAAATCTAATTTCAGCAGGACGAATTCATGATTTACACATATAGAATAATCAGTGTTGGGGAGTAGTGCGCTACTTGTAGCACGCTACTTTTTTTTAGTATGTAGTGTAACAACGCTACTTTTTTAAAATAGTATAAATATAGTAGTGTGCTACATTTCGAGAGTAGTAAGTAGCGTAAATCACGCTACTTTTGGTATGCATCAACTCATATAATCGATAGTACAATGATAAATTGATGCCACCAGCCGACCACGGCCACCAGTGGTCTGGTGGCCTATAATTATTTATATAATAAATGATAAAAAATAAGCTATAATATCGTTATTTACCAAATATTCCATCAATTTTACCTCCAAAATGACCCACTTTTCAATAATTCAAGAAACAGAAGCCAAGAGGGAGATAGGTCTGTAATTTTCAAGTAAATTTTTTGTTTGTTCTTGATTTGTGAATTGATATGATATGAAAATGTTGGAATGGAATGATTTTGTAGTTCCATATTTCTCTATCAAATTAAGGTGCATATATAATTATAATTATTATACATTCTACAATAGTGTTTCCTTAATCTCAGGGCTACTTTTATCAATGTATTTTATTTTAAATAATTACCAAAGTACCCTTTTAGAATTATTTTTCAATGCAAAAAAAATCAAAAAGGGTACTTTGATAATAATTATTTAAAATAGAAAACAATTCTACAATAGTATGGTCTATATTCACATTATACAGAGTGTTTCAGAAGTAGTGTCAAGCATTTTAGGGTATTGTTCCTTGGTAGAAAACATACCTTAATATCATTTTCAAAATGTCTGAAAGTCCTCAATTACTCACACAGCCGCCATTTTTGTTTTCTCATTTTCATCTAATCTTTCGACTTTATAATTCTGTAGTGGCCTTGAGAGGGTACTATAGTGATCAATTATACTATGTAAAATCAACCGAGAAATCGAATAAAACCAGATAGAAGTTTGTAACTATGATGGTTATTGAGATAATTAGAAAAATAAGCTGGAAAACTACATTTTACAACTTTAAAGGGATAGAAATAGGATATTTAATTGTTGACTAGAATTTTCGGTTGTTTCATTGTGTGTATTGTAGGAAATTCAATTCTGAAGGAAAAATGTTCAGTAACAGTTTCGTCTAAAACGCACCCAAACCTTACAAATCAGGATTTAAAGAAGACAAAACAGACAAAAAGAGCAGGTATGAAAAGATTGCTGTTTTGACTTCTTTAAATCATGAATTGTGAGTTTTAGACGAAAATGTTACCAAAAGTTGTAAAATGTAGTTTTTCAGCTTATTTTTATAATTACGGTATCTCAATAACCATCAAACTTACGAACTTCTAACTGGTTTTATTCGATTTCTCGGTTGATTTTACATAGTAATTGACCACTATAGTACCCTCTCAAAGATTAGATGAAAATGAGAAAACAAAAATGGCGGCTGTGTGCCATGAAAATAAAAAAAACAAAAATGGCAGCTGTGTGCCATAAAATGCTCGACACTACTTCTGCAACACTCTGTATAATAAATGAATGTCAATCAATATAGTAAATGTCTAGCCTAAGCATAACGTTTTTTCGTTTTGATGTACATTATTTGCCTAAACCACACGAAAAAAAAACATTCTATCATGACTTTTTGTAAAGTAGCGGAAAGTAGCAAAAAAGTAGCTAGCTACTTTTTTTTGTAGTTGTATAGTTGTAGCTAGCTACTTTTTTAAAAAAAGTAGTTGTAGTGTAGTTTAGCTACTTTTTTAATAAAGTAGTTGTAGTTGTAGCTAACTACTTTTAAAAAGTAGTTTACCCAACACTGAGAATAATAGAAGAGTTTATGCTCTACAATTTGGGCCGAAATTCAAAAGTTTCCAGTAAATTTTATCCAAGATAAATGTTACGCATTTTAACACAAAAAGTTGCATTTTTCTTGGTATATTATGTAGATGAACTCAAAGTACTCAAGGTCGTGAAATCATTCAATCTTGATCAAATTTTACAAATAATATATGTATTTTAACCGCCTTGCCGAGGTGAAAATAATAATGAGCTAAAGTTTGTCAAGATCCGTCAACTTTTACAAAAGTTACGGCGGTCCTTATTTTATTATCCTTGAAGAGTCCTTCATACTTGAAATAACCTGAATTAGGCGGTAAAGTAGATTTTTCTTCTAAATATGATCTTACAGAACTTCAATCCCGTATAAGGACATAAAGATTTGTTTTGGCTATTTTTAGTGAAAATATAATATTTTTTGTTGTACGGTACCATACAAGGATATATGTTGAAACCCATAACTTGGAAATTAATATTTATGAAACCTAATCAACGGGAATCGATCACAAATACTATTGCCAATATTCTTGTTCCCAATAGTCTATCGAAAAAATTGTTTTCAAATGATATTCATAAAATTTGTACTGTAAACAGATATTGGGAAGAAACATTTTTTTTTAAATGCTTTTTTCTGGATTTAGGTTACATTTTATCAAAAAATGTGTGATAACCAAAATTGTAGAACAATTTATTTTGACAATTATTATGAATTGATTGCCGGTAATTTGAAGTTTCTATCATCACTGGTTACGATTCTACAAGCATTTTCTTGGAGCGCTGCAGTCTCAAAATATCCGCCATTTTGAATACGTCATTACTCGAGCCAGTCGCGACCCTCAGATGTCCATCAAGTGGTTTGGATATCCTTAGATACCCCAGAAACACAATATCAGGGTCTCTTAATTGTCATGCTCACGAACTTGCACACGGCAGATTGTTTTTCTTCACAAGGAACCGGACTAATACGTATATCTGAATAAATTTTTTTTATGAAACTAGTTGGGCTTTGGAGCTAGCCTAGCTAGCCCGGAGAATATGCCACTGATAACACTCATTGTTGAAAATGGAGTAAAATCCAAAAACGCTCCACATGTGAGTAAGTTATAGTAGTTTATATTCAAATATTTATGACAGCAAAGTTTTTTTATTTTTTCATCAAAAATATATTAATGTTTGCTATTCAACTGAAAGAGCTTATTTACTAGTGGTAAGCTCTATGTTACAAGTTTAAATTATTCTTTATACTCTTCGAGTAGTTGTGAAATTGATATTGTGGTAGTTATCCATAATAAATGAAAAGACAAGATGTTGTCGAACCATTGATTTATTATAAAATCGAGATACCGGTTTCGGTTGTTACACCATTATCAATCTCTGGTATCGATCAATAACTCGAGAGATAGTGAGCTGTCGAGCTGATCGGTCGCAAATTGTTTTGCTCCCTTATCTCTCGGAACTTTCAATCGGTAGCCGGCAAGATGTATTTCGTTTAGTCTTTTAACCTAATTTTGTGGCGTTATTCTTATTTCAATATAAGTTTTAATTTTGTTGGTGAATAGTTCGTGGTTTTTTTTTTTGAGGCAGTTGTTCGCGGGTGATGAATAAGAACACGATTGGAAACTATTTTCGGCAGAACGATAGTGAAAAGAAGAGGTCAAGAGCGAAAAGTTCACCGGAGCTCATAAAAACTGAGAATAAAAAACGTGCTACGTACAGAAGTGAGAATGGGAGAACAGGGTAGTATCGAAGTTCTATTGAAACAGTTAGAAACGCGACTGTGTGAAGCTATGGACGAAAAGCTTTCATTATTAGCTACGAAAAATGATTTAAGTGGTCTGTGTGATCAAGTTAAAGAACTTTCCGCGGAAAATAAGCTGCTAAGAGCGGAGGTTGAAACTCTCAAATTAAAAAATGATCTGGTTCTTAGGCGAATGGAGAATCTTCGAGGAGAAACAACCTAATTTTTCGAGGACTGAACTATGATTGTGCAACTGTGTACTACGCAGAGCTAGTTAAAACTTTTTGTATCAGTCATGTAGGGGCAAGAGCGGACACTTGGGTTAATAGGGCTCATGCATTGGGTGAAAGGAAAAATAATGGACCAATTATAGCACATTTTCCTAACGACCGCGACATACAGTACATTACAAAAAATAGCAAAAAGTTGAAGGGAACGAGATTTGTAATCCACAAAGACTTTGCGTCGGACACCAGAAGGAAAAGATCGAGAATTTTCCGTACGTGTAAAGAGTTGAGAAAACGTGTTGTGGGGGTGAAAGCGTGTGGAGGTCGATCGACTGATGGTGGACGGCCACTGCTTTACGGTGGATGAGGGCGAGCGGCTGGTGTTGACGGGTGGAGGCGACGGCTGGATCAAGCCTGGAGGATATGTTTGGCGGGGACGTGTCTCAGACGGTGAGGAGCGTGTTCGAAGAGGAAGCGCGTCGCCAACGGGACGTCAACAACGCCAACTGAGGTGAGGCCATCAGTCCGAGTGAGTGTCGACGGTTAAGTGTGATTGCGTACAATGTGGCTGGTTTAAATAGTAAGTTTGTTGAAATCTATAATTCAGTTAGAAATCACGATATTTTTGTATTATTGGAAACATTCATAGAAGAGGGAAGAGAAACATACATTGCTAATAGTTGTCCAGGTTACAACCTGTATTGGGAGTTCGCAAACAGAGATTCAAGACATGGCAGAGCGAAGAAAGGGCAATTGATTGGGATTAAAAAAGGAATAGATGAACTGTCAGTATGCACTGTACAAGATAGCAAAATTGTTGAAGTTAATACAGGGGGAGACTCCTTCTATTTCATTGTACCGATTTATTTCAGTGGTGGGGGTAATATGGAATGGGAAAGAGATTTTTATAGATTATGGGAGTTCATGGCTGCACAGGACGGTAGAAACAATATAATTTTGATAGGAGATTTTAATGGTAGAATAGGGGATAGGCAAGATTTGTCAGAATTAGCGAATATAGTTGGAACAGGGTACAACATATACAGTAAACGAGTATCAAAGGACGAGGCAATTAACGCTAAAGGCAGAAAAATACTAGAATTGTATGAGACTTTCAATTTGATCATTTTGAATGGTAGAACAAGAGGTGATAAGTGGGGGGATTACACATATATGAGCAGTAGAGGATCTTCTGTAATCGATCTATGCTGCGTGACCATGGAGTTAATGATTCCCTCTGTAAGCGATTATAGCGTAATACCGGAATATATCTGAGCATTTACCTATCGAAATAATATTAATATCATCCAATTCCCTAGATAAAGAGAGCATTATTCTTCCGCTATTGCCAAAGTTGAGATGGGATAGGATTAGAAAAGAATCTTACATTGAAAAACTCACATGCTACTGCAGAGAGATTGATGATTTAACAGAAGATAATGAGAACAATCTTGAAATGCTAAATAATCTCGTTTATAGAGCAGCAAACTATAAACCCGAAATCAGTAGTCAGAAAACGAAAAGAGGAAGTATGGAAGGAAGATGGTTCGATGAGGAATGTGAGAGTATGAGGGTGCTAGTGTTTAGCCTGTTAAATGTATTTCGAGAATCGAATTCGTATCAAGTGAAGGAAAATTATTTAAAAACGGTAAGGGAATACAAAAATCCATGTAAAAGTAAGAAAAAGAGTTATTATAGCGAAGTAAAGAAAAACTTTGAAGCAATTAAAGACAGTGGTGTGTTATGGATGCTGATAAAGAAATTTCAGAATAAAGAATTTAGAGTTTCTGATAGTATTAGAGCAGAGGACTGGGTGGCTCATTTTAAACAAGTTTTCGGTTCAATGGACTATGTAGCTACACATTATGCGGCATCATATTCTGAGGATGAAACACTCGATAGAGAAATAAGCATAGACGAGGTGGAAAATGCATTAAAAGCCATGCATGACAATAAAGCACCAGGAGAGAATAGAATACCAGCTGAGTTTTATAAGAATGCTCCTAGAGATTATAAAGATATTGTATTGAATTTTTTAATAATATCATCGTAGGTGGACAAATACCAAAGGCCTTCTCTTCACGTTCGATTATATATCCATTGTACAAGAAAGGAGAAGTCAATGACGTTAATAATTATAGCTATAGCTTTCATCGATGTAATCGTTAAACTATTCTCATCTATATTATTGAAAAGATTGAACACCTGGATTGAGAAAAAATATATATTGAAAGAGAATCAATGTGGGTTTCGAAAAAGTTATTCGGCAATTGATAATATTTTTGTATTATATAATATGATTAAAATTAGTTTAAGTGTACCTGAGAAGAAACTGTATTGCTTTTTCGTTGATTATAAGGCCGCATTCGATAGTATTGACAGATATTATTTATTTTTCAAGTTAAATGATCTAGGAGTTTCATCTAGATTTGTTGAGATTCTCAACAAACTGTATATAGAGACAAGTGCTACAGTTTGGTGTGGAGATGACAAAGGTCTAACAGAGCATTTCTCCACCGAAAACGGACTAAAGCAAGGCTGCGTGATGTCCCCATTGCTGTTCGCTCTATTTTTAAATGATTTGAGCCAATTTGTGGGTGGAGGTGTGTATGTGGGCAACAATTTGATAAACTCTTTGCTCTACGCGGATGATGTGGTCTTAATGTCGGAGAGAGCGCAAGAGTTGCATTCAATGATAGATAGATTAAGCGAGTACTGCACTAGGTGGAATCTAACTGTTAATATGACCAAGTCGAAGATAGTTGTGTTCAGAAGAGGTGGAAGATTGTCGGCAGAAGAGAAATGGAAATTTGGTGCAGAGGAGATAGAGGTTGTAAATACATATAAATATCTGGGCGTAGTGTTCTCCTCGAGATTGTCTATAACCGAGCATTTTAAGGCCAGACTTTCAGCAGCAAAGTTCGGAATTAATAGCGTGTGGCGCAAGCTTATTTTAAATGATGAGGCACCGTTATCAATGAAGTGGGTGATATTCGAATCGATAAGCAAAGCGGTTGTTACGTATGCAGCTCAGGTTTGGGGGTACCTGGAAAGAGAGGAGTTGGAAATATTTTTCAGGGCTTTTGTAAAGAGAATATTTTGTTTGCCAAATAATAAGCCAAATTATATTATATATTTAGAGACAGGAGAAGATATTTTATGGCTTTATACATTGAAAACTCATATAAAATATGTGTTAAAATCTTTTGAACTCCCAGCTGAAAGATACCGGGCTGTGATTGCAAAACACTGTTTGAAAGAGAAGTTAGGCTGGTATACAGAATGGACACGGATATTGAGTGACTTTGATATTGAATTTCCGATAAGAGCTCGCAACTAGCAGGCCCTGAATTTCAGACAGGGGTGGAAGGCAACGGTGAAAATAAAAACAAGAATTAGAGATAAATGGTTAGAGAGAAGAGAACGATCACAGTTTCATGAAGTTTATGCCACTGTAAGGATAGACGAGAAGACAAGAGATTATATGAAGGATGATAACAGATGAAGCGTTATTTCAACTATTTTTAAAGCTAGAGGAGGTCTATTTTCGCTCAACTTTGGCCCACATAGAGAGGAGGAGATAGTTATTTGCTCAATGTGTAACAGCCGTGAAATAGAAGATATTTTCCATCTAATCGGAAGCTGCTCCATACTTGGGAAAATAAGGAATAAATGGTTGAAAAAGAGGAGAATAGAAAGAAGCATAGTAATTGATTATTTAAATGGAAAATGCTGGCAGAGTTTAGTGGGGTTTTTGAGGGAGGCTTTGTCTTACAGGAAAGAGCTCATAGACGAATTCAATTTTTAATTTGTAAATAATAGATTGGACTAAACGGCAATACTTCGTTGTTAATTACTAATAGTTACAGAAGATTTACTTCAATGGGATATAAGTTCAACGTTGATCGCTTTTTATCTTTATTTTGTTGTTATGTAGATGGTAGTTTGGATATTAATCTCAATGTTATTATTTTATTGTAGGCCTGATAGAATCTATTAGGATAGAATTTTATTTTCAATTAGATAAGTTAGTGTAGGATAGATGAAACAAGAATAATTCTTATAATTATTACCTTATTTTTATTTATTTAGTTTTTTTCTTCTTTTTGAAGCGATCACTAAGAAAAATTATTATTGATTATGGAAAATAATTAGTAGTTTATATCCAAGTTTATCGTTTTTGTTTGCTGTGTTTTATTTATTTTTCTATTTTTTTTTTGTGATTAAAAAAATCAGTCACATTGTCGCTTAGAATCGTGTTTCTACTCAGATGTGTGAGAAATTCAAATATTCAGAACTGAAGAATCTAGAAAAAACAGAACAATTCTCTATCAACCCGGCTGACGGCTACGGCTAAGCCTAAAGAACGATTTTACTTAGACAAAAGAAATAATGAAAATTTATTTTAAAACATTTTCAGTGAATGGCATTATTAATTTGTATCAATTGATTGATTTTCATTTTCTTTTGTGAAATTTGGAATGTGTAAATAAAGTTCTATTCTATTCTATTCTATTCTATTCTATTCTATTCTATTCTATTCTATTCTATTCTATTCTATTCTATTCTATTCTATTCTATTCTATTCTATTCTATTCTATTCTATTCTATTCTATTCTATTCTATTCTATTCTATTCTATTCTATTCTATTCTATTCTATTCTATTCTATTCTATTCTATTCTATTCTATTCTATTCTATTCTATTCTATTCTATTCTATTCTATTCTATTCTATTCTATTCTATTCTATTCTATTCTATTCTATTCTATTCTATTCTATTCTATTCTATTCTATTCTATTCTATTCTATTCTATTCTATTCTATTCTATTCTATTCTATTCTATTCTATTCTATTCTATTCTATTCTATTCTATTCTATTCTATTCTATTCTATTCTATTCTATTCTATTCTATTCTATTCTATTCTATTCTATTCTATTCTATTCTATTCTATTCTATTCTATTCTATTCTATTCTATTCTATTCTATTCTATTCTATTCTATTCTATTCTATTCTATTCTATTCTATTCTATTCTATTCTATTCTATTCTATTCTATTCTATTCTATTCTATTCTATTCTATTCTATTCTATTCTATTCTATTCTATTCTATTCTATTCTATTCTATTCTATTCTATTCTATTCTATTCTATTCTATTCTATTCTATTCTATTCTATTCTATTCTATTCTATTCTATTCTATTCTATTCTATTCTATTCTATTCTATTCTATTCTATTCTATTCTATTCTATTCTATTCTATTCTATTCTATTCTATTCTATTCTATTCTATTCTATTCTTCTATTCTATTCTATTCTATTCTATTCTCTATTCTCCAAACTCCAAACTCCCAGAGATTCCTATTCTATCAAAGACTCCTATTCTATCAAACTCCAGAGATTGATAATGGTGTAGCAACCAAAACCGGTATCTCGATTTTCTAATAAATCAGTGGTTTGACAGCATCTTGTCTTTTCATTTATCATTCTATATAGTTTTGATTACAAATCAGGCCCGTTCCTATAAATGGGCAGACTGGGCAAATGCCTAGGGCGCTAAATTTTTGGGGGCGCAAAATAAAATAGTAAATTATAGAAACAAATTATCTACTAAAAAATATGTGACATAAATTTTTTTAATAATAGGCTACATATACAGAGTGTTCCAGGAGGAATGTGCAATACTTCTTAGGCTGATTCTTACCCCAAGTGGAGCAAAAAGTTCCATTGGAGATACCCCCAAAAATGCTTTGTTGCTGAGATAACAATGGCAAAAAATTGAAATTTTAAAAAAGATTTCATTTTTAAATTTTATAGAGGCTTTATTCAGGTTTGAAAATTATCAATTCCCATGTTAAATTAGCTGAGTAATTCAATGAAACCAGGTTGAAGTTTGTAGCTCCAACAGTTATTGATTTAATTGGGAAAATATGCTAAAAAACACTTTAAGCGTTTAATGCTAACAATTAAACGTTATAAATGAATATGAAATCATGAATTTTTAATTTTGATAGGTAGAAGTTGAAGAAAAACCAGTTCTAAAGATAAATTTCGATGGCGGCGATTGTATGATTATACAATTTATTATATAATTTAGGATTTATAAATCCTACCCAAATCTCAAAAATATCGATCAAAAATCGAAAAAAATAAAAAATAGGACAAGAGGAAAATCTGTGTTTGGTCGCGATTTTGCTATTTTTGATCAACATTTCTAATATTTGGACTCTCTTCAACTTCCATCTATTAGAAATACAAATTTATGATTTCATATTCAGTCATAACCCTTAATTGTTGGAAAGTGGCCGTTTTAGGATATTTTACCTATTATCTCAATAACAGTTGAAGTTACAAACTTCTAACTAGTTTAATTGAATTCCTCAGCTGAATTTTACGTAGGAATTGACCGTTTTCAAACCTGAATAAAGCCTCTGAAAAATTTGAAAAATGTCAATTTTCCGCCATAGTTATCTCAGAAACAAAGCTTTCTTGTGCTATGTCCAATGGATTTTTTGCTCTACTGTGGGTAAGGAATCAGTCTGAGAAGTACCTATTGCACTTTCCTCCTGAAACACCCTGTATAACAGAACAAGTAGCCTAAATAAAATAAAAACGCTTTTGACGGTACTTGCGTAACTAATGCCTATAGTCCATTCACGATGGCTTGAGACGAGATAAACAAAAGCTCTGTATGTGTATGTGTGCGATTGGAGTTGTTTCGTTTTAGCCACGACATAAACAAGACACAGCAATGCAGAAATCCCGAATTTTGTAGTAGGCAATCCAGAAAAAGTATCTCTAAGTAATCTTTAGCACATTGGGAAATTGCTTGTTTCGGTTGTCTCTTGACTGCATGAACCTAAAATGAACAAACAATTATAGTGAAAGTTTATGTGTCAATGCTTACTTTACAGTCCCGACAACAAAATTCGGGATTTCGGCATTGCTGTGACTTGTTTATGTTGTGGCTAAAACGAAGCCACTCCAATGCACACACACATAGGCAGAGCTTTTGTTTATCTTGTCTCAAGCCATCGTAAATGGACTATAGGCATTACTGTTGGGTACAACAGCTGGTACCAGTGCATCCGCGTAGCATCTTCTGCTGTCACATGGAATGCATCCTATAGTCAAAATAGCAACCATGCAAATCTAGGAAGGGGGCGCCAGTAGATCATTTGCCCAGGGCGCCAGCCACCCAAGGAACGGGCCTGTTACAAATTGAAGAGGAATATCGACATTTGCGGGCTAAGGCACGGGTAAAACTGATTTATTATAGGCTATTCTTCTTCCTATTTTGCTACTACTAGAAAATAGCTCTTGAAAATTTTCACATTATTTATTAATACTTCATTGATTAGATAATTTAAATAATATACTCGCTAATAATTTATTATAATACTCTACTTTTCAAGCTTAAGGGTATGACGAATAAATAAGTGAAATGTTTATAATTTTTGCAAATTTCTATAAATTATTTGAATTTTGTTATTCTATGATTTAATTAGATACCGGTACGGTATAACTTAGTTTAAAATTTTTCAGATTAAATTGTTTCAGATACATTACTGCTCTTCTCTCAATCTATAAACACTCGTTAGCATTAGAGATTCGTTAATATTTATTTTCACCAGACAACCAATTATAATGAGTTTTGACTATTTCAAATTCCATCCGCAGACATAGGTTTTAGAATTTGGGATAAATTATGGAGTCAGCAACCGTGACGAGGAAAGTGTATTTTTGTTAGGTATATTGTTTGTCCAAGAAAAGAAGATATTCTGGCAAGATTGGAAAATGACTCCAGCTCGGTCAATATAGGTTAAAAAATTATGAATTTAGTCTCAAATTGTAGAGCAGAGTGTTTTTTTTACAATTTGAGACCATATTTTTAATTTTTGAATCAATATTGATAGAGCTTGAGTCATTTTATATCTTGCCAGAATGTCTTCTTTGCTTGGATAGCTTTATGTATCTGTTGTGATTTGTGTAGTGTTCTATTAATTTCCTCCCAGCTAGATTGACAATTTTCCAATGATATTAGCCGCAAGGGGTGAAAACATTAAGACAACAGTGATTTATAAATAGGGCGGTAAATAAGACTGACCCATCACATAGTATTTGAAATCCATTCTCTAATTTATTAGCTTCGAACTTTCTGTGCTGCTGGTTCTCACTCGATATATTAACACTGATCATATAAATAGGAAATTGATTATCCATTACGGCAAACGTTTCTTGTTTATCGAGGCAATATGAAGACTGCAGGATCTGTTCTCTACATAGTAAGTAGCCTATTTTTTTCATAAAATTATTAGCTAGGTACCCAATAAAATAATAGTTAGACTACTAGACCAGATATTCCTTTAAAAATGAGAGAGAGATATGGTTTGATAATTTACGGTGACTTACCGGTTTTTCAAATCGTTTTATAACGTATGATTATTTTTGCTGTAAATTTCAATCATGAATAAATGAATAAGAGTTAGCTGAGTAAGAAATAAATGCGGTGAATAAAAACAATTCTTGCAAGAAAATATTCCACTGAGATAATATTATCTCAATATATATTGAGCGCATTCCTCATTATTAAATAGCTGCTTGTTTGGAGAAATGGCTCGCCTTGCGATGCTGATGTTCGAAGCTATTATTTTTCTATTTTGAAATTTAATAAATTAGCGGCTAATTACTAGCCCATCATTTTAGAGCTACAGATCAAGAGAATTTTTATTATGAATCTCTGAAATTCACATACAATACCACACCTCCCATTAATTATTATGAGTAAAGGTACCTAATTATTCAATACTTATTTTCTCTTAGGGCTACTGTATTCGTTAAAACTTTAAATAATTAAAATCAAAGTACCCTTTTTTAAATATTGTGTAAAATTAAAAAATATAAATAATAATATTACTGTATAATGATATTATTAATTTATTTGGTTATTATCAATTATATGGAGGTCAATGTTGAAATCTGAAAATTGGAAGCCTCAATTGAATCTGGCGACTACATTATAGCTAACTGTGCAGCCTGAATACCGTTCAACTAAATTTCAATTCAGCTGAAGTTGAAAAATAGCATAATCTGATAATATTTAAATTCTATTTCTTCTTTGTCTTCATACAACTTTGACAGATTAAATTGTTGATAATGTAATAAATTTACGTCATCAGTTTTAAACAGTAGCTTACTCACGATTTTGTTGTTTGTAAGACGCATTTAGGAGCACTGAGCCACATCTTTAGCATACAGCAAGGAGTAGACAAGACAAGGCTAGAGAATATTAAAATGGTATCTATAGGTACTTCTATAAAAATGAACTTTATTTCATTTTAAAAAAGCATACAAGAAAAATATTATAGCCTGATTTAAAAAACAGGAACTAAAAGTTAACTACATTAACCAGTAAGTTATTCGTGGTTAAAACGTGAAAAATAGACTAATCACTAGAATTTAACAAATAATTACTCATTCACAACTTGTAATAATATATACCATACCAATGCAATTATATAGGTTGTACCTATATTTATAATGGTGATCTTGAACACGGTAAGTAGCCTAATAATAAAAGTAACTTAAAAAATAAAACCCATTCATCTTTTGAGTCCAGCAATATTTTCAAAACTCTTGATTGTGTAGTGGCAAAACTGGTGAGATCATCACTACAAAAGTGATTAGAATATGAGATGTGGCATGTACATGGCCCTAAATAGCGTCCAACAAGCGAAAAATCGTGAGTGACCTACTGTTGTTAAAGTAATAAGTAAATGTTAATAACTTGAATTCATTACATACATAGGCTCAGGATAACTTATAACTAACATAAGTTACTTCATACTCTTACAAGTCCAAAACACAGAATGCTATATAACTTATTACTAACGTAAGTTACTCAATACTTTTTCAGATCCCAATGCTGTTATTGGTCCTCCTGAATTTAGGCTGCGTTCTCTCCATGGCAGAATACGCCGGGTTCAACCCTGCCGGTGTGGGAGTTATACCGCACGGTCACTCATTGTACGGACTACCAGCGGTTTCAGACTTCCAGCGCACCAGTAGAAGTCTCGAGCCTCTGGGTCCTCTGATCAGAACGCTTATTCACAGTACACCAACAGAAACTACCTATTAGCCCGGTGCTGCAGAGAATGTGCCCGAGGCCCTCTACCTGTATTACAGGCCGTCCACCTGTATTACAGGCCGTCCACCTGTATTACAGGCCGCCGTTCCAGAAGTAAGTGATTTCAATAGTGAGCAAGTTTTGAGAATTCGAAAAACTCATCTAATAAGAGAGGAAGATTTTTTTTATGAAGAGCTGAAAAAATATTGAACTTTGTTGCCTGCTTTCCAATTAATAAATTAAGAATTTGACACTTTTAGTGCATTTCATTCGAAAAAATGCACTATTGGTCTTTCCCTGACAATCAAAAATTCATAATGTGATACATTTTCCACACGTTTCCGAGCCCCTAGAACACGAATTTGATGTCCGTTCAAATTCATATATCTATCTATATATATGTACAGATTCTTGTTAACACGATAACTCCCGAAGGGCTTTTTGGTGAGCGACCAAATTTTGCACAAAAATCATTAGTGCTAATATCTCGGTCGATTTCGTTAACCAGCCAAATTGGTCAAAGAGAAGGGGGTGAAATTAGGGGATGAAAATTTAGAAAAATCACTACAAATCAACCAATAACTTGATTGTTTTGGGACAATAAGATAAGAAAAAGATAGAAAACTGTGGAAAACTGTCCCCATTCACCCCATTGTACGTAAGATGGATGAAAAATATGCTAGAAACATAGAACTCAGGGAAAGGTTAAAACTAATAATTAAAGAAGAAAAAACAATTGCGGTATTTAAAATTGAATATGAATGCAAAACTTCCAGAAAAGCGAAAACAATATAAGTTACTCTGGAAATGGAATTATAGTGTAAAAAAAGGTAAAATTCTGATAGAGATAAAATAGTTCTTATAGATATAATAGGTAATGTACCATACTTTATTATTAAAAATTAAAGAACTGCCTATAATAGAATTTAAACTAACTAGGTACCTGCAAGTCAAAAAGTCCAAGAAAGGAGAAGCCAAGAATCAGTGCGAATTTACAGTGAAACGTGAAAGAACTGTTGATATTTAATAGTTTATTTCCAGTAACTTATGCCACATTTTCCCAACATCCTTTTCCTGTGTCTGGACGTTTCTTCTCTCTTTAAACATTCACTGCACTTCTGATATTTCGAAGAACGATAGAAATTAACATTCTCTTTCGATAAACTATACTGTCCATAAGTCGTTTCCTCCTTATTTCAACTGCGATTTCCACTTTTTCAATTTGTTTTTACCCTCTGAAGATCCAGTTCTATAGTTCTGCAATTGGTAGTCAGGAAAGCTACATTTTTGCTCTCTGTTGATTCCAGTTCTTCTTCTTCCCTTGTCTAATTCTAATAGCATATAAAATCACTCCCTCTTTCTCCTCCTATCCTTCTTCGTCACCTTCTCTTCTTCTTTCTTCGTCTTCTTGTTTTCTCCCCATCATACCTTTCGTACTCTCTTTCCCTTTTCATTCACCTTTCGCTTTTTATGTTGTTTCGTACGTCGGCTGATGAACTTCTCGATCACTTCTCACTCAGCATCATCCCTCTATAAAAATGAAGACAGCTCATTTGACATTGACAAATGCGATCTGACTGCTCTCCGATACACTCAGTGATTCAACAGACAACTTGAAGCTCTTCATCATGACCTCTGTGAGTAAGCTTACCTATTCTTTGATTTTATAGAATCTGTTTACTTCAAGGGATAAAAAATTATTATTCTGTCTTTCAAAATTGATCAATCAAATTGACACTTTTATCAGAGATGTTGTGGAACTTATCCATAATTTAGGTAGATAAGTGAAAACAAAGGTTGTCAGATCCACAATGGTATTTTAAATAAACTTTGTGAATCTGACAACCTTTGTTTTCACTTATCTGAATTGATTAATCATTCTATTAACTTATATTATTCTTGTAGGCCTACGGTACCTAACTACCTAAAGATTCATCACTACAATTCAATCTGTTGTTCAATTGAATAGAAATTGAATATAATTTCATAAATCTCTTATCTTTTAGTACGGTATTATAAAATTTTAAACGCAGATGAAACTGATGGTCAATTAATTTCTTAAATTCTTTTTTGATTTCGGCCTCCTGCTGAAACTATGAGACAACTTTTCTCTATTCGTTTGATAAATAATTGCGCTTCTATTGTAGAAATACTATCGTCGCAAAACAATCATCACACATTACAAAAGAGTCTTTTTCATTAGTAGAAATCAGTATAAAATGTATCATTGATGTGAAAAGTATATAGTCTAGTCCAAATTAATAATCATTAATAATCAATCAATATATACAATCCAATCAATGAAATAATAATATCAACTATATATAAGATAATGGAAAGAATAGAATATTTATTGATTTCCTTCTGATTAATTTCTATAAATGAATCCCAATAATAGTTTCATTCAATCCTTTCTCTAATTTTCAATCAACATCCTAGCATAATTGAATGCTTTATTTTGGGCTTCTTAAACCCATTTACTAGAACAGTTGCTACTAGTGCGGGTTAGAGAGAGACTGGTATAATTTCCCATTATCATTTTGAAGAAATATATTGTAAATGTTAAGATTATGAATACTACGATTAGAAGATAAGAATGACGTTAGAGCCAGTCTATATCAACACTCGAAATTATTGAAATAGATTCTAATGAAGTAGGTACCGGTATTCCATTTTATATTTTCAAAGACGAAAGAAAAGTAGGCCTAGTACCTAGAGAAGAAATTTTGATTTTTATAGTATTTGTACCTCTATGGACAAAATTAGTTCTCACAAAATATAAGTTCCGGGTTCCAATTTTTATAGTACAAGTATTTCACAGTATGAATATCTTACAATAATAATTATATTGATTTCTCGAAAATTAAATCAGATTTTCAAATATAAAATATTGTTTCGTATTCACTAGAGTAGCCTGTGTAAAAAGCCTGAAATTCCACAAATACCAGCAATTAACTTCGAACTTCAGCTATAATATATTATACTAAATAATTACTACTATAATATGCAAAATTGAGTTCAAATTAGCCTATACAAAAATTACAATTGAGTTCTCATATCTATAATTGGGTGGCTCGTTGGAGGAGTGATAAAGCGCCGGTCTGATAACCAGGTGGACCCTGGTTCAAGTCCCAAGCGGGGAACAGTTTTTTGACCACAGCACAATCACATAAATACGGCCACCCCGTCTTTCGGAGGAGACGATAATCCGTCGGTCCCGACTACCTGAAAGTAGTCGTCATCTATCATCCATATCATTACCCACGCACAAGCCTATGAGCTCATGTGGGCTTCACCCTCATAACAATAACAATAATATCTTGAAGGATGGCACTTGGCACAATAATTTTGGAGTTGAATTCAAGACAATCAAATTACTGTAATGCATAACTTCAAACTAACATTCCAATTAAAGATACCTTCAAGTAGAAATGGGCTCTGTTCCGCTAGTGTAATTAAACAAATACCCTATTTAAAATTTACTTTTGAATTTAAAATATTCAATAATTTTCAAAATCTAATTACCTAGTTTTGTCTTTTGAAATATCTATTGTTTTTAAACATTAAATATTTTAAACTTCAGTATATCCAGTGACGTAAATAGCACACTCGCAGCCCCCGCCGTGCGTGGGGGGGCGGAGGCTTCTGAGGGGCGCCACATTAAAAATGTATTTGGTTGTAAAAAAATGATTTTTTTTATTTAATTTTCAAAATTAATAATAATTGAATAATTCTCTGATGAATTTATATTCTTTAATTTTGTTTCTAATAATTCTAATTTAGTAGCTCAATAGTTTCAATTTTGGAGTGAGAAAATTTGTGAATAGTGATAGTGATTGAGGATTAAATTAACACAACCTCTAAGTATTTATTGAAAATTTGGAGTACGTTTTGAATTTCATTGTCTGTATTTCTACCTTAACAAGTCTATTGTGATTCATTTCATGAATATATAAATACAATTCGACAGATTTTTTCCGACTTTCAAGGCCCCTGAGTAGGTATGAGCGCCCCTCATCCCATGTGAGCTTGAAGGCGCCCCTTAAATACTGAGATTCTTCTTCATATAATCAATCTACTTTGGGGCTCTCAAAGACTAGTGCCCAGAAACTAAGGCCAAACATTCTTCAGATCAAATTCTCTAGGGACCTGAGGGGCCTGCATTCTTATCATCGTCGTAATCACTGGTCCCACAAGGATCTGCTTGTAGGGTTGTGAATATCGAAGTGACTATAGGAACTAATAAAGCACAAAGCACTCTTAGAGAATAAGTGAGTAGTGTGTAGCTTTTATTACTGATATTTCTCTACTTGACTAAATAGTGATTTTATGGTTTGTCATTTTAACTTATTCAATATTCTTTAAGTTTCTATTATTTTATTTCTCTCGTCAACAACCTTAACACTAGTAAATTTAAAATTTCCAATATCATTCCTGAACCAAAAATTATGTGCTCAAGAGAGGTTATAATTATCATCATCTCATTTGGACTGCATTGACTTCTATCAAAATTCAAGATTACTAGTGGGGGCGAAGCTTGTTTTTTATCTCCCAAATAATTTCAATTTTCACATCTCGATTATATCACTGTACCTATATCAATGAATAAATAATAATGAAAGGAATGTTGTAGTCAACTACTGAAAATTATTGACCATGGTGCTTTGAATTTAGATTAATTATAAGGCCAGAACCTCTTGAAAATATAGTCCTAGAGTACAGAGTTCTTAAAAATTTTCCCCCTGACCTAACGTTTATGATATGATAAACAAGACAGATAGAACAATATAGAATGGATAGAATGGACTCGTTAATCACCCCATCACCTCTCTCTTGTCTCCTCAGTCCTCTGTACTGTTTAATAGTACGGTACTATTGATCTAGTCGGACTTGCTGAAGATTTTGTAAGAGCAGAGAAAATAAAAAAATGGATATGAAACTGGCTTCTAGCTGGTAGGCCTTGGCCCTTCATGGGCTGGTGAGCCGAGGACAAACAAAGAATAGAAGAGGATTAACCGGTTGGTGATGGCTCTTTGATCTATTTCAGATAGGGGGGGGCTCCATGGCTTAGTTACGCCACTGAGTATATCTGTTGAAATTTTACTGCATAACTCTATCGATTCTATCTTCATCCTATGGCATTCAATACAAGTAAGCCCCATGGGCTGAAGAGCTCGCGTGTGAACCCTCAACTCATGACTTTAATTATTCAGAAATGTGAACCACAAATCATACTAATACGATACCTAGATTTATCTGTTTATTTAACTTATCTGTGATATATCATTGAAAAAGCCTATTTAATTGCTCACTTTTCTGTAATTGTTTTATGGCCAATAAACTTCTTGACTCTTGGGCTGAGGCCGCACTGCCGGTGGGTAGAGCCTGGAGGATGAAGGGTAGTTGGTAAATCTATAAAACATACACACCATCCACAGTAATACATCGTATGAATGGTATGACGTCATTCTGTTTTTTGAGGTTATGTTGTCCATATTTAAGAATTTCAAGATGGCGGCTGAACACATACCATTCATACGATGTATTACTGTGGATGGTGTGTATGTTCTATAGATTTACCAACTACCCTCCACCCTCCAGGCTCTACCCACCGGCAGTGCGGCCTCAGCCTTGTTGTTGAAAAATGGCGTTTTCTAGCATATTTTTCCAATTATCTCAATAACCGTTGAAGTTACAAAATTGGAACTAGTTTCATTGAATTCCTCAGCTAATTTTACATGGGAATTGATTATTTTAGAACCTCACTAAAGCCTCTAAAGAATTAGAAAAATATATATATTTTGAAAAATCTCAATTTTCCGCCTTTGTTATCTCGGTAACAAATCGTTTTTGGGGGTTGGTCCCATGGAGCTTTTCAGTCTACTTGGTGTAAGGAATCAGCCTAAGAAGTATTGCACATTCCTCCTGAAACACTCTGTATAGCCCAGAGGAGAATTTCACTGCCGACATAACCAGCCATCATGGATAATCGCGATGGTTCTCGGTTTTATGATTAAGTTTTAATGACAGTTCTTTATTAGAATCACATTCATAGAATGCCTCAAACGATTTTCCAGAGGTTACTTACTAACTACGGTAACTATATGCCTTTTTGTTTCAACGTATTTATTGCATTGTTGATTGTTATAGAAATCTAATTTGAATAAATGAAAAGAGAACTGAATTTTTGTTTTGTATATGGCAGTTCTTTGCAGTTGTCCTCGTGGCCTTGGCCTCTGTTTCCTTCAGCTGGGGCGCAGTACTGCCCTACAGCTCATCAGCAATGGTCAAATCCGAGAGAAGCGGAGACAACTTTGCCTACTCCATCACGCAAAATCAGCAGTCCATCGCTCCCATTTCTAGAGCTCTTCCTTGTAAGTATTCGAAAAACAACGAGCACTTCAATTATTTATTCTGATAGTAGGCCTATTATTCATAACTCATGTAACCTATTTGGTATTGGTCATTCGGTGAGGGTGGTTAGTTAGTTGGTTAGTGATCGTGAAAATAAGTAGGTACGGTAGTCACAAACACTGTGGATACTGTTCTAAGATGGGTGACCAGTATTTGAATACGCAAATACGCAATGGCGAAATGGAACCTACCCCTAAGGATCTTCCCGCCATTAAAAGCTATGTGCATATTTTTTAGGTATACAAAATAATATTTATTTAATATTTTTTTTAAATTAATACTGTATTAAAATATCAATCAAATTGCATAGAGCTAAGAAAGTTGTATTTGAATATTATTATTATTATTATTATTATTATTATTATTATTATTATTATTATTATTATTATTATTATTATTATTATTATTATTATTATTATTATTATTATTATTATTATTATTATTATTATTATTATTATTATTATTATTATTATTATTATTATTATTATTATTATTATTATTATTATTATTATTATTATTATTATTATTATTATTATTATTATTATTATTATTATTATTATTATTATTATTATTATTATTATTATTATTCCCAAAAGAACAAGTGTGAATATAGTGGACTAGTTGATTAGTTTAGTGAATATTTAAAGACAGAATATGGATAAGATACGGTACTCACATTATGATAAACAATAAAGACAATATCCAAAATTAATAGTTGAGTGTAGGAGGTAAGGAAGAGGTATTATTCTATGAACTGATTTATAACTTTATTGCTATCTTGAATTCTTTTTTTTAATCCAATCCAGTTGTGTGCACTGTTTTTTAGATCAACTGAGAAGCATAATCCAAACAATAAAATGAATAGGATTTTTCTATATACACAACCAAAATTTATTTTACGATGAACACTGTAATAATTGTAATCAAAGAACTTCACTGTTGATTATAACCACGTAAAATAAACATCATTAATCAAATAATACATCAGATCAAATATATCACAGAGCAGGCACACAACATTTATGGTTGGATAGATGATAGAGATGAACCAGGTCATTATATTCACGGTAAGAGCTACTGAATCAGACTAACAAAATCGTAACGAACCAACGAATAATTAGTAGAGATAAAACTCTCTTATCAGTAACGGTAAGATTAAAGATAGCAATAATAATTTTCAAGGGCAATCATAATCCATGGTATAAGAAGCACAAACTATTAAGGTGTGTTGTTGCTGGGGCGGTGCGTTCGCGTTCGGTCGGCTGTGGCCGGTCGCAGCTCTTGCTATTAAATAGTGAGAGTTGTGATTGGCCGCGGCTGGTCGGCTGCGGGCGGTCGTAGTTCCGGTCGCGACGTGCCTTTACACTCTTACCTTCCGGGACACAGAATTTATAGGAGAAAAATAAAAATAAAAACTAAAATATAACAGGGCTCACAACAACACACACAAAAGCCCAACAACAATATAAATTACTGAAAAGAATTATCCTTTCTATAAACATAATTGATCAAATAGATATATAAATTGAATAATATAGAGAAAAAATTAACATGGATCAGATGTTTGATATACAACAAATACAAACTAAAACCTACAATAATTTTCAAGATTTCAAAAATACAATAACAGAAGAAAACACCTTTGAATGCATTATGATCAATATAAGAAGCGTCAAAAAACACTGGGACACACTAATGGCAATCATGGGAGAACACTGAATAGAATAAAAATGCTCATCCTGATCGAGACTAATTTGAAAGAGAATGAGATAGATTCTTATGAAATTCCGTACTATAATCACTTAAGCTATTGCAGAGAGGATAGAGCAGGCGGAGGTATACTCATTTACTACAAAAACAAAATGAACATCGGAATATTAAATCATGAGTTTACGGCTAGTGAATCACTCATATTTGAATTAACTACAAACTGCCATAATTATTTAATTGCAGTATTCTACAGGCCTCCATCAAATAGTATAAATCAATTTAATGATGAATTAGAAAATTGGCTGCATACTGTACCTGTAATTAACAATAAAAATCTCATAATCATGGGAGATATAAATATTGATATATTGGAGGGAAATATTAATTTACAGCAACAAAATTATATGAATATAATGTATACAGCTGGTTTACAAAATGGAATAAGAGAGCCAACCAGAGAAGAACTGTATGCAGATCATATAACTTCATCATGCATAGACCACATTAACACCAGAATAAATCCAAATCGAATAGAAACAATGATTATTAAAACTAAAATAGCAGACCATTATACGGTTGGTTTCAAAATACAGGACATAGAAGCAGATACAGCAAAGGCAGATGGAAAAATTGAGATTATTTCAGATAGGCTAGTGGGGAATATGATAAGGAGTACAAACTGGAACGATCATTTAACATCAAATAATTCAACAAAAATCTATGAATCAATAGTTAGAAAATTTAAAAACATATACAAAAAAGCAACAATAAAAATTCGCAATAAGAGAGACAATAAAATCCAGCCATGGATCACTGACAACATTAAAAATAGGATCAAAATGAAAGATACACTATGGAACAGACTAAAAAGACAACCAAACAATAATCAACTAAAAAATGAATACAAAACACATAGGAATAATTTAACAAACGAAATTTGTAAAGAAAAACGTAAATACTACTACAATCAGATAAACAACCATATAGGAGATGCCAAGAAGACATGGAATGCTGTAAATGAGATTCTCAATGTTAGGAAGAAACCAATCCAAGCAATAATAAAAGAAAATTTCAAGATAAAGGGAGAAGATGAAATCAATGAATTATGCAATAGTTTCAATGAACACTTTAAAACTAAAATAGAAGGAATGAATAGAAACATATCATCAAATGAACTCCACATACCAACAATAAGACCTGATGGACTAGACATGAGAAATGACCCTTATACAATAATAAAAACAATTGAGATGAACAAATTACAAAATATAGTAAATAACCTCAATACATCAGCTTCTCCAGGTATTGATGAAATTAAACCAAAACACATAAAAGAACATTTTGAAAACCTGAAAGAAATTCTACTTCATCTATACAACACAATAATAACTACAGGGAAAATTCCAACCAAGATGAAAACAACTCTACTGAAACCTATTTACAAAAACGGACAAAAACAAGATATACAGAATTACAGACCAATAGGTGCTATATCAATACTTATGAAAATATTAGAATTCATCATTCATTCTGAACTCATGAAATATTCAATACAAAATGACCTGCTAAATGAAAATCAATATGGATTTATTCCAGGCAAATCCACAACCCAATTATTGGAAAAAGTATCATATTCAATCAACAAGAATATAGATAGAAGATTCTTGACCCTGGCAGTTTTACTGGACCTCAGTAAGGCTTTTGATACTATTCAACATGAAATACTTATAAGAAAATTGAGTTCAATGGGAGTACAAGGGATGGATTTGGAATTGTTCAAGAGCTATTTTACAGATAGAGAAACAATAGTTCAAATTGGAAATAGCAATAGCACTCCAAAATCCCAATCATTCGGGGTCATTCAAGGCTCACCACTATCACCTTTGCTCTTTAATTTGTATATAAGTGATTTGAAAAACTGCAATTTCAATGGAGAAGTCTATAACTACGCCGATGATACAATAATAATATTCACACATAAAAACTTGACAGTCGCAGCCGAAAATGTACAAAAAGACGTGGACACAATTTCAAAATATTTTCACAACAATTACATTCATATTAACAGTACAAAAACCAAAACAATAGTATTTCATAATCCAAAATTGAACATAAATATCCTCGACCCAAACAATAGACTAATTAGTCACAGCTACCAATGTCTTAAAACAAACAATCCATGCACCTGCAAAAAAATCAAACACTCTGACACAGTCAAATATCTGGGTTTACATTTTGATTCAAATATGAAATGGTTCACCCATTCCCAAATGTTGGCAAGAAAACTGAGGTATATAGCACATAGATGTTTCCAACTAAGAGATTTGATTCCAACAAAAGCAAAACGCACTGTCTACTTCAGTTTGGTGGAATCACAAATCAGATATGGTTTAACTGTATATGGCCATGCCCCAAACTATATACTGAATCCAGTAACTCGACTAACGGAAAGAATAAAAAGAAACCTATTTCAGAATCAAAACACAAATTCATTACAAATACTAAATTTTCAGAACCTATGCAAATACATAATACTTTTGAAGCATTATTTTGATAGCTGCTACCGACAGACAAATGAAAATAGATATAACACAAGACACCTACACTACAGAACATCAGAATTTTATACTGAAATGGGAAAGGCCGTTCCTAAATATTTTGTACCAAACATACTCAACAACATACCAAATCACCTCAAAAGTCTAATCACCTATGCAGAAGTCAAAAGAGAAATGAAGATTCACTTCATTACAAATCAATAGGAAACTAAACATTACTTCAAAATAAAATAAGAATCTATCAATGATAAATAACTCAAATAAAATTATAAACAGGAAATTGTGAAACTGTAGTCTAATCATAGAATTATATATATATGTAATATAAAAAAATTGAAATATATTTATATAGTAATAAAATCCCCAATAAAAGCTAACATTAGCTTCATGGGGAAGCCACCATAGTAAAGATTTTCCCCTATATTCACAATAAATATTCTCACACTGTATGACTTACCTATTTGGAATATTGTAAAGTGTTTTATATATTTATATACTGTTGTTTGTCATATATTATAAAGTGAGATAATAAACGAAAAAAAAAATTATTATTATTATTATTATTATTATTATTATTATTATTATTATTATTATTATTATTATTATTATTATTATTATTATTATTATTATTATTATTATTATTATTATTATTATTATTATTATTATTATTATTACTAAGAAGGGAGAAGGGAGATAAACGATCTGATTGGAGATTATAATTGTTGTAAATTCTGATTGGAAAACTAAAAAATTAGGCTAATTTTAAATTTTTTTAAATTGGCACTACACCGGAAATCTTGATTAAACTATGAACGTTTTGTGTAGAGACTTTCCAAACCTGTATTGTCTTTTCACCGAGTATTTAGAGTATTATAAGTTAGTAAATTCAATTCAATATGTTTTACTTTTTATGAGTTATAATTTTGGAGTTCTTGAATTGCGTTTATCAGTATTTTTAAAAAAATACTAGGTCATTATTATTTTTATTTCTTCCTGAAAATTTTTTGCAAAAACAATAACCCAAGCATGGGGCAGAGAATTATAAAATCATAACACCTGAAAAATCTAATTCACTATGGATAAGTTACTTGATGAATGGAGAGTAGCTTTTCTAGAATTAATTCCGGCGATTTCGCCGTCCCGGCGACAATTATTTTCTTTTGGGGATGAATATTAAATTTGATTGTAAAATTTGTAATAAATTTATTGATAAAATATCCTTTAGAAATCTTGCAACTCTTCTAGAGGGACAGAGGGTTATTCACGATCTGTGCTAAGTTGTGTTATTTTGTATTTGTTAAGTCAGTAGTGAATTATAAAAAAAATCGCCTGCTAATTTTTTTCTAATGTGATGCTATAGCAACTGACTCAAATCAAACAAAATCTACAACTAAACACAGACCGTGGATACCCAGTATTCCACTACAAAATATACTCTTAAATAAGAAATTATTTTAAATATAATCAATTATGGAGGTTTAAAAAAGTTGATATTTAAAAACTATTATTTATAAAGGGAGACTTGAGACAGTTCATTCAGAGGGGCTTGAGAGACCCTTTATAATCCTTCTTTTATAGTCCTATAAAAGACTATATAAAAAAAATTATGTACATTAAAAATGAACTATTATTATGATTTGGACTATTATCAAAACCCAAAAAATTAACTCTTAGCTAATGTTTAAGTATTTTATAAAATTATGTAAGTATTTTAATATTTTATGGAGAACCTGAGTAGGTATGCTGAATCATTGAAATCCTGCAGAAGCTCAATATGCATGTTTTCATATATTCACATTAAATTATAATAAATATATTGAATCATAAATTAGAATTGATGGAAACAAATTGAAAATAATATTGAAATCGTTTTCAAAACCAGTTAAAAGTGCATAAAATGTTTTAAACTCGAACATGTAACTTGAGATAGAATTGATTAATTGAATTTAGTACATCTCTAAAAATCTAATCTATATCTAAAAATTGTAGGACGAATCTAGCAAAAGTCTAATTAAACTAATAAGATATAAGTTAACATTTGTCTAATAGTAATATCTACCATGAATTATCGTATTTGGTGAATAACTATGAATAATTGAAGAAGTGGCAATTAACTAACTATAAATAACTGGAGAAGTGGCATGGGTGGGGACATCGCCGTCCGGCGTTTTGCCGTGTCGTGTGTTCATCTCCATCTAGTGCAATTCCCTTCTACCACCATCCGGCGGCAAAACCGGACGGCGAAGTAGAGATTGGCCTAAGGCCTGGCCTAAGGCCAGGAACACACGGTCCGGCGAAATCGCCGTCCGGCGACGTCGCGTTTGCGACTGTTGCCGTCCGGTTGTATCAAGTACACAGGAAGGCATGGGGAAGAACACACGGCGAACGACACACGGCGAACACATGGGGAGAACGACGCCAGACGGCGAAATCGCCGGCCCGGCGAGAAATTTAGCCGGCGACATCACCGGCTATTCTCTACTTCGCCGTCCGGTTTTGCCGCCGGACGGTAGTAGAAGTACATTGGCACAAATGGAGATGAACACACGACACGGCAAAACGCCGGACGGCGATGCCCCCACCCATGCCACTTCTCCAGTTATTCACATGTGTAAAGTTGAGGGAAGAATTGTAAGGGTAGCTACTACGATATTTTGCTTCTGAAGAGTTTGCAACACTGATTTAACCCTCAAAGTGGTTGTGTTGCCGTTTAATAATTAAAAAACATGCTTTGGTCTTCCCTGAGATGCAGGAATAGTGAATAAAATGCTCCATGAAACTGTCGTTTTTCTAATATTGGATGAACCCAGAGACTACGGTTGAGTTTCTTCTTTCTCCTGTGGTGGAGCAGAGATAGCACAGCCAATTTTCACAGGAAATATTCATCCCCAATAGAAAATAATTGCCGCCGGACGGCGTCTTGTCGTGTTCTGAAAATAATTTTCGCCGGGCCCGGCGGAAATTATTTTCAGAACATACGACAAGACGCCGTCCGGCGATTTCGCCGTCCGGCGGCAATTATTTTCTATTGGGGATGAATATTTCCTTCTTGGAGGACAGTCGTTGTTTTGAAATGGCACTGTCCAGACGTAAAAAATTGGCTGTGCTATCTCTGCTCCACCACAAGCAACAAGGCCAATGAGTATGTCCATGTCTACGTTGTCACCACTCATGATGGGAAACAAAACTTGGAAACTAGACAGTAACAAAAATATTATACCCTACTCGACAGTCGACACTGAACGAAAAAACGGCAACACAACCACTTTGAGCGTTAAATCAGGGTTAAATCAGTGTTGCAAACTCTTCAGAAGCAAAATATCGTAGTAGCTACCCTTACAATTCTTCCCTCAACTTTACACATGTGAATAACTGGAGAAGTGGCATGGGTGGGGACATCGCCGTCCGGCGTTTTGCCGTGTTGTGTGTTCATCTCCATTTGTGCCAATGTACTTCTACTACCATCTGGCGGCAAAACCGGACGGCGAAGTAGAGAATAGCCGGTGATGTCGCCGGCTAAATTTCTCGCCGGGCCGGCGATTTCGCCGTCCGGCGTCGTGTGTTCTTCCCCATGCCTTCCTGTGTACTTGATACAACCGGACGGCTACAGTCGCAAACGCGACGTCGCCGGACGGCGATTTCGCCGGACCGTGTGTTCCTGGCCTAAGGCCAGGATGTCGCCGATGTTGCCGGCTCAATATCTCGGCTCAATAGCCGGCTCAATTGATGGAGGGGGGGGGGGGCGAAAGGGGGGGGTTGTATTTATGTGATTTTCCTGTGTTTAAAGAATTGTTCCCTGGTCAAGAATCGAACCTTGGAACCTCTGGTTATCAGACACTGAAGAGCTTTAGAATACCGTACCATATAGCTTATATTGTTATTGAGCTGCAATCGATAGTCTAATGAAGATTGTTTAGCCTCTTAGCCATTGTAGCTAATGCCATTGTAGCTATTGTAGCTGTAGCCTGTTAGCTATTGCCTGGAGAAACATCGTTAAAGTGGCTGGAGTCGAAAATATGGTTTTATTCAAGTTTTATGATCTTTATTCATTATCTTTATTCTTCATTGTTTTGGACTGTTTTTATAACATGATACGAAAGAGCAGTTTTGGGCATTTGATAGCTTGTTTCACTCACCTCTGTGTATAAATATTATTGTATAAATGATGATTATTTATTATTCATATTTATATATCATTTATCTACTATTCATTTGATTAGTATCTATCATTAATTTACTACTTATTCATTTTTTTTTAGTGAGAGCACAAATGCCCGTGATGCCTGCGGGATCTGCAGTCTACCCGAGCGGCATCCTCCCCAGTGCCCCCCACTCCATCGCCCCCCTCGCCAGCGTCCCCCACCATCAGACACTGAACTACGCCGCTCAGCCCTCCATGTTGATGCCACATCATGTGGCCGCCCCTGCTCTCGGCTACAACCCGCATCTATTCATGACCCAGCCTCAATCTCAGCAGGTTCCAGTACTCCATCATGCACCCCAGTACTTGCACTGAGCAATTCACGATCATCGAATCTTCAAATCATTGATTCTTGAATAGATTAGGTAGTAGGCTAGTTAGTTAAAATAAATGAAATCTGGAAGTCGAAATCTAATATTGAAGTCATTGATTCAGAAATAAATTAGTAATTTGAATGAATGAAATCTGGAAGTCGAAATTTAATCTTGAAATCATTGATTCGCATCTCAAGATATATGTGAGGAAGAATGAAGTGGTGGCTTGCGTGTGGGTTCATGAACGTCCAAAAAGCCGAAAAACTATGGATGAACTCATGAACGACTTTTTAGTGCGTTTTGGGAAACCGGCACCAAATCGAAAAACTTCATTAACATGGTGTATAAGAAAGTTTTTTCAACGGAAAGGGTTCGTGATGCGCCATGTAGCGGGAGGCCAAGCACTCATGTTGAGACTTGTGCTGCTGTGGAGTTAATTCAGCGATCTGTGGTATTATTAAAGACGAGATTCGGAAACATCGATACACCCCAATTGATCAGCTGAAGGAAGCAAATCGTGCTTCCTTTACAACAATCACACCAGATTTGCTGGAGAGGATGAATCAACAAACATGGCGCCGAAGAAAACTATGCGTTGAGCATGATGGGACGCACACAGACGTTTTAGATGCCTAATATTGTAATTTCAAATGATGAAATTATTAAAATATTATTATTAATACTTCATTACCAAACAGTTATTTAACCCTAGCAGTGAGTAGGGACTTTTCGCCCATTCTGTAGGGACCTTTATTGTCAAGAATGTCACATTGTTTTAAAAAAAATGTATGGAACTCCCACTCTAGTATTTTTAGTGAGCAACAAATCAGTTCAATGTACCGTACTGTAATTGCATTGATTAAAAAATATTAATCATTCAAGTAATATATCACTATATACGATTATTTTTCATAAATGAGCGCATCTTTATAATATTAAATTAAGTCATTCAATTTGAAAAGAATGGAAGAATTAAGTAGTTGTAGTCTACTATATAATTATTCAACCAGAAGATTGTACTGCCCTAACTTGTTAACTTATTCAATGTTCACTCTGTTGTTTAAAGCTACTAATTCATGTAGGCTAGCCTATGATGAATAAAATAACAAATCAAAGTACCCTTTATGGAGTTTTTATTCAATGAACTACCTGCTCATGAACAGCGTTAATTGAATTTATAATTATTTTGTAATATCAATTTGTATCAACTCATTTATATTTATTCTCACATGTCTAAATAACATTATGAAGTTAGCTGCACCAACTTTGTCAATATAGACAATTACACTTTGTAATTTGAAATAAAATACTGGAAATTATTATGTTTTCCTGCTTTTTTTAAATTTAATTTCTGTTATAAACATTTTCAAAAAGTCTGATTTTATTATTTTATCATGCAAGACTTTGCTTCACCTGGACAAACGTTGTGTGACTTCATGCATGTTCGCACTGAAATTGAGGAAATTATTATTTGTACTACAATTGAATAAAAGCCATTTAACTAAAAAGGTAGAAATAAAAATAATATTTTGATAATTAGCAGGATAAAATTATATGGTTTTTATCATCATGAATGACTCAATTTAAGTCATATACTCAATTTCTATCTATCTTCTTGATATCTCATCGTTTCACAATATTGGATCTCATTGAATAAATTACCAATTACGGTACATTGATTTGAAAAATATATAAATAATTAATTTGATTTCATCTGTTGTAATTTATTATCAGATTAATGCTTTTTGTGGTTTGCATTAATTATTCCTGAAAACAAGTTTTATTGATTGAATAAATTATATTGAATTGCTTTTAAGTTCATTGTTTGCTAATTACTTGATTGGTGGAATGAGTGATGAATTAATCCATTGGCTACTTTGTTATCATCAGATGAATCTTGAGTGTAAAGTAAACATATCTGTAAGCTGGTATGCCCCAAGCAACATCCAAATTTATGACTGCAGTGTCGTGTAAAATAGTTCAGAGTGAAATAATTATTATATTGTTATGATTTATAGATGTGATGCAGTCAAAAATAGATGAAAGATTGATAATCTCGCTCTCGAATTAATCAAAAATAAATTAAAAATTGATAATATCGTTCTTTGATTAATAATTTCCTCCAAGAAACTTTGTGTGTTTCCACCCATGTGCCCACCCATGATGCCCAGTGAGCATCTATGAATGAACCTGATTGATTTTGAAATAGATGTTATGATTAATAATCTGCTCATTGTTCAAATGAGTTCTTTACGTCTCCATAAGTGTGTTGTGTCAGTCAGCATCTTAATGATTAAATTCTAATTTTGAAAAAAATTGAATTATTGAAATAATATTCTATTGATTCTCCAGTAGCAAGTAGGTATAGTATATTGGATAGCATTCGATTTAATTTTCGTATTCATTATTGAAACAAGTATTATAATTTAAGTTTGTGTTAATAATGATTTTTAATTGTGCTAGCTAACTCAGGAACTCAGCCACTAAGAGTATTTTATAATTTCAAATTCAATGCTTTAACATTCCATCCTCATAGTGATATTCAATTTATTTTATCTTAGTCTTTGAAAAACTAAGCCTATTGAAATATACTTGGTTTAATCTGAACCAACAATCCTACACTTTACAATAGTCTTTGGTCTTTCTATTATAAAAACTGTTTAATCAGAAATCAGGCTCAGACCGATTATGTACAGTCTCTATAGCCTATACTATTCTTATTCTTTTCATCAAGTTGAAACGGTTATCTCATCAAGTTTTGTCCAATTTCTTCAATTGATTTTGTCCTATCTCCATTTTCCTGTACAATGTTCCATACAGATACAATAATTATTATTGTCAATATATAAAACATTTGAAAGGAGAACTGTAGATTTGGGGACTTGGAACTTGAAGCATTCAAAGCAGCTTATTGAAAGAATCAGAAAATCTAAATCTATAACAAATTTTTTCAGGAGAACAATTTTGAGGTGTAAATTACAGCAAATACCGGGAACTTATAGGCATTTGGTGAGTTTAAGCAATAGCCTACTGTAATTAAGGTAAACTACTCAAATATCGGACGCTTAAGGTGTAGTAGCACCAAACATTTGTCATTATAAAATTGCATGTTGCTCTATTTTATATTAAAACGTATTCAACTGACGTGCCAAATGTTACTTTATCGTTCGATACCAAATTTTATGAGATAATTTAGTCTAAAAAAATTAAAAACGCTTTTTTAAGGGTCTAATTAAAAACCATCATTTTGCCCTAGATCCGGACAGAGCCGGCCTAATACCGGACACTCAGGTCCAAATTCCGGACACAGCAAGTATACTTGACTATTTCAATATCTTATTAGTCCAAAGAGCAAAATCTCATGAATTTTCAAATTAGTATCTATTTTTATAATAGTAAAATAAAGTTTATATATCTGAGGTGATAGAACAAATAAAAATATGCACCCTGACCCCCCTATATACGTATCACCGCCACTTTACACCAATGTTTCAAGCATGGTCCAGCTCCAGCTTATTGGGCTACTAAATGTTGTAGCATAGACAACGTTTTACTTGGAATGCTTCTCTATCAAATAAAATGAATCAAATAAGGCTTTAAAAACTGGTTAAAATGTTATTTTAATGATATTTTCAATTGAAACCTATTACTCATTCAGTCATATGCCGATATTTAAACCACGTTGAAATAAGTTTTGTAAACTTGGACTAACTTTAAAATGCTTCACCATCACTAAAAAATGATGAAAAATGCCCTAAAAATGGGGTAAAAAGTTATTATAATGGTCATTTATTGTTGATTTTGAGTTGAGGTTTCTAGCTCCTGCAAAAACTCAGTCAAATACGGATATTTCAATGATAGTTTATTGGTCTACGAAACCTTGTAGCCCCGGCCGAATTTTGGCCTCCTTCTTAATCATAACAAATTACATCGAAAATAACTTTAAATGGGTTTAAAGTATGAATAAATAAATTTAAAAATAGATTTTAGAATTAACAAGTTTGGGCCAAATTCCGACACCCCATGTCGATAATTGGAAAATGTGAATATTTGTGAGCCAAATTCCGGACACCCATTTTTTTTTTTTTTTTTTGATTACCGAATTGCAATTTTCAAGACTTGGAATTCATAGCAAATATATTCAAGTTTGTGATGACATAAGAATATATAAAGATTTAATTGAATATATCAAATAGGAAGCTTAAGACACTCGCCTGATTCCTTAGCAAAATCACCAAGATCCTTAGCAAATTGACAACTGCCGGTGCATCGCTTCAATCTAACCTCTGCCTAATTTTTATTTCTGAATGAAAACAGCTGATTTTTTCCCCGCTAACTACTAAGAAACCTATCTACAACGAAAAAATATAACCATAGAGGTGAACAGCCGAGTACTCTTATTATTTAAGGTCAAAGTGGAAAGTGTCCGATATTTGGGGGGTGGTCGATATTTGGGTAGTTTACCTTACTTCAAGTTACACAGCAAATGTACATTTAGAATTAGATTAAGTTATGATTCAAGATTCAATCTTGTTAACCTTCATTTTCATTGGAAAAAATTTAACTCAGATTAAAACTGTAAAAATTGAAGCAGGTACAAGGTACCTACTACAAAATAATAATAAAGACCTCTTTATTCTTCGAAATTTGATTCCATCAAAGGGAAATTGAATGTAGGCTACTTGAAGGTTTCTCTTCAGAGTTATTAAAATAAAATCAAAAATGAATTTCTGAATAAACTATCAGCTTATAATCATCAACTTCCATTCTATGATAATGATTTATTCTCAGTATTCTCTCAGACTGTATAAATAGTCTAACTTACATCATTATTCAGAAACATCAAGTTCAAGTTCGTTATAAATTAGTTTCTCCGGACAATAATAAATCAAGTAGTTTTGTAGAGGAAATATTCACGGTATAATTTGCTATCTGTGTTATTACTACAGAAACGTGTTGACAATCTTAGAAAAAATGACGGGGAATTTTTGGAAAGCCGCCCAAAAAAACACCAAGCAAGTACTGAATGTGATGATACTCAATTTGAATGTGGTGGTTGAAGTTGAGTTAGTTGGATCAGCGCTCGCTAGAAAGCGCTTGCTGTACGACGAGAGGGAAGTGCTGAAAAATGACGTTAGCCTGCCGCCATGTTCCATGGAAGATGTTAGTAGTGAGTGGAGAGAAGTGTGTGCTAGCATGGATATAATGTGTCTCCGTAATCTGTGTGTTCTTTGAAGTAAGTAATCGATAATTTGGCTTTATTTTGTATCGTAATTGATCTCATTTACATTACTTGTATTAAAATTGTATCAGAATCCGTTCAGACGACGTTATTTGCAATGTTTTGATTAGAAGACTCACGGCTGGAGGGTTTTAGGGGGAATCGATTGGCTATACGGCTCGCCTAAAATCACTTGTAACTCAGCAAGTTCCTGCTTGTCAGTGTATTGCTGTTAACCAGGTGTATGTTATCTGTCACTTTGCCATTGTTTCAACCCCCGGGCGTCATAATATGAGACGAGACAATTCCGCTACTGAAAGTGATGTGTTCAGGCTAAACAAATAAACCGTTCTGATCTGTTTATCAGGACTAGATTAGGAAAACATAAACAGAGATTAGTTTTTCTGGAAAAATGCATTTGAATAAGATTGTTCTTTTGATTACGGTAATTCACCCTCATGGTTTTACATCTTGAATTCGAATCAGTCTTATCACCCACATTGAAAAGAATAGAGGGTAAATAGAATGTGAACATAAATAATTTTTCTTATCAGAAAAAGTTCTCAATTACGTAGGTACGAGGAGAACCTCCAAATAAAATGTTTCGGAGAAACTATTTTTTGTAGAATAAAACAGAAAAAATTAAATGGTAATAATTGTAGAGTTACTTTGCTGTAGGTATTAATTCGCTGAAGATTATAATTTGGTAGGTTCGTAGTGTACCTATAAAAATGTAAATGAAGGTGGGTAACTTCATCGGAAGCGATGGGTGATAATGATTATTATTACAGTATTATCATCATCATTCGAGGCTTCTCTCTTATCAGCGAGTATAAAATTTGAATTTTGGGAAATTTACCGGCACTTATTTTGGGATCATTTTACCGAAATACCTACTATGGAGGATTCTCCGGTAAAGATAATTTTATATTCTCTATTTTCTGTTCAAGGTTGAATACTGTTAACGCACAAGTCCTTGTGCAGTAGGAAACATGATGAGAGATGAATTTCATGAATATTGAAATTGTTTATGGAAAAACCATAATCATTCTCTTACTCATTTTTTTATAGTATTCTTTAAACTTTTATATTGTTTTACGTTTGCATGAGCTTCTTGGATTAGGCCTAGTAGACTAGTAGGACACAAATAGAGAAGGACAAACAGTAGACGAAAGATAGAAAAAACTGAATTCTGTCAAACCAAAAGTCACCCACTCTGGTGGAAATATTCTAGGAATCCATGGTGTTGGAGTTTAAAAAACTTTTTAAAATTATTCGAAACATAGCTAGCGTACTGATCAAAATTAACGTAACATAAATATTATCAAACTCTGGAAGACATAACCAATTGATTGATTCACGCATGCATTGATGAGGATTGCTATTAGGAGTTCCATCTTCACAAAACAAGGGATGGGGATGAGAAATTTCCAAGCATCCAGTTTCTTCTAAAATGGTTCTTGATCTCACATTACTTTATACTGTTCTGAGTTACCTTCTTTTTCATTTTTTTAAAGTATTCTGTATTGTTTTTTAATTCTTCAATGAGAATAAGAAATTCTTTAATGAAGCATAATTTTTGTTATCTAGTATTTCATTCTATTATTGAATTATCGTTTGATTTGGCACTCAGCTCACTCCATGAACAATATTAATCTTCTCACGTAATAATTTCTCTATTGAAATTATTGTGACATTCATTAACGTGCCATAGTCAATCCAGTCATGATTCTTGATTGCGAAGTTTAATTGGTAAATAAATGTTTGTAATTTTATTTTCATCATGATCAAACGCATACCTATATTTTATTCTCACATTCTCTCAAAGTTTATTCAAGGAACTTATAAAAAGCTATTTTTAATTTGGAAAAGAATAAATAAATTGTATCATATTTTTCTCTACGAGTATGTAATGTATCAAAATTCTATAATACTTAATTGTTTGAATGTTTTACAGAATTGTATGGGCCTACTGGTCTATTGTAATTCAATTCTATTCATGTAGATATGTTGATGATGGTTTATGAATCAGTCTCTGATTCATTCGATAAGTCGATTATTTCATTCTTCGTTCTCTACATTTAAGTGTTCTCTACATTCAGTCAAAATTATTGGATTGATACTATAGGAAAAAGATTGGATGAGCCTAACGCGCTGTTACGAACGCGCGTCTGAAGTGGCGTAGTGTGACATGGCTCTTATTCTCTTTGACGAGAGCTCTCCATGGATGAAGAGTCAAGCCTGTAAAATGTCAAACACCCAATTAATACATTACCTGACAACAAGTCTAAATAATTATGCAGTGAACGTGTCAACCACCTGGAAAATGCTAATTAACTTGATTGTTTCGACAGACAGCCTTCGGCACCAACTAGGAAAGGATAAAAAAGAAAATTATTTTTGTTGTTTTAGCAACAATGTGCTGGTGAAGTGAGGAAGAGGCAATCCACAAGGACACAGTAACCTAGATTCAGAATGGAGCAAGTCCCCAGAGCCCAGAGCTCACCAGTAGCCCAGGGAAAATCAGCTTTATGGAATGGAGTTACGCGATAAGAAGTACTCTACTGTACTGTCGGTGTGATTAAAAAACTCTATTTGGCGGAGTTCGGACTAGGAAGTCCTCTTTATCACTCAACATTAATCAAGTAGAACATCACTAATTCGAAAACTTATAATTTGTTAGTTTTGTCTTTCCCCTTGAAAAACCCGCCTTTGTCTTTTCCCCCTTCCCTTGTGCAACCTCAATGTTTTAAACTTCCTTTGATTCGAAATATAAATACTATAATAAATGAAAAGACAAGATGTTGTCAAACCACTGATTTATTAGAAAATCGAGATACCGGTTTCGGTTGTTACACCATTATCAATCTCTGGTAAACTAAAACTTAACAGACAGAGCAGCAGTATTTATACTAACGGTGAAGCACCGCTATTGGTCGACGCTTGAGCCAATGACCGTGAACGTCTGCCATTGGCCTAGACAAGCTCCTCCCCAATTAGCGGTTCATTCAAACATTACAAAATGGCGTTTCAAACAGAAAATACAATTTAAGATCAATAAATAGCTACAGTAACCTACAAAATATGGGTAAAAATATACGGAAAGATGAGGAAAACAACGGAATGATCTAATACAGTAATACCTGACTAACAAATTAGGATAAAATTAGATTTGTAGTATTGTATTGATTGAAATGAATCTGGTCGTTCAAACTCAACTGTGAATGATCTTAAGTTGCCCTGGTTATTTCTAAAGCTTCCAGAATGTTGAGAGTTCTGCCTTTATTATTAAAATGCAGAAACTCAACATTCTCCTCGGCCTTGAACATGTGATTATTTGTTATTAAATGTTCAGCAAAGTTTGAATCTCCATTACACTTATTCCAATCTTTGATACGTTCTTTCACCCTAATTCGGAAATTTCTACCAGTTTGACCAACATAGGTTGCATTACAATCCCCACATTTAAGCCTATATACCCCACTCCTATCCCATACATCAATTTTATCTTTACTACAGCTAAATAGACTATTTAAAATCGGTATTATTTTCGGTTTAATTTACTCGTACTTTTAAGAGGGTAGACAATATTAATACAAATATTGTTTCAATTGAAAGGTTTTGTCGTCTTGTATCGTATTCATCGTATGAAGTTTGATGTATTTTTTGTACCTTCTTGAGAGGAAATGAAATGAAACAGTGGAAAGCTGCGGCTCTATTTCCATTAGGCAATAATTTGTATGCAATGCCATTAGTGAAAATTCCAGTTCGAATAGACTTGGAAGAGACAAGTTGCATTCAAGGCTAACTTATTATCCGTGCCAAGATGTTATTAACTTCGCCTCAATTGATTTTATTCTAGAGGTCTCATTGATTATTCAAAAGTTAGCATTTTTGGGAATAATCAGGTCGAAGTTTCAATTGAAAATGCTCAAAAAGTTACATCAGAAATACCCTTTCACTATTTTTAGTTGATGATAAATGTCGCGACTGACATTGCTTTCATGAAAAGAGATAATTTTTCTTGTGACTACACTTTAATTTAAAAAAAAAAAAAAACATGAAAAATATTTTTAATTACAAATGTTATACTCTTGTATGGTTTTCTCACCCCCAAGTCGATGGTTTGTGTTTTTTTAAAAAGGGGTATAAGATTTTCAATTTGATAATACTGTAACAAGATAGAATTCGTGAGTTATCTTTAAAATTATTACTCTAAAGGAACCCAAGGTGAAAATAATATATAATTTGTTACATAAATATATTTAATAGACCTTGAGTATCTTCAAAGTAATAATTTCAGAGAGAATTTACGAATTCTATCATGTATCATATTATTATATCATCAGATTGAAAATTCTTATGAATTATTAAGTTATATTAAGTGTTTGTCAATGATTTGTTTGAATTTATTAATTTATAATGTAAATATTCACACTCACGAGTTTGTGTGATGAGTTTAGCCCTTTTATGAATGTATATTGTTCTATTAGATAGGTCATCTTATATTATCATATTTTATCATCCTAAATATTAATTCTCTATCTCCTGTCGGATTTTCAACAATCTTTATCACTTTTCATCTGTCATTTAATGTTCAACTTAATGATTGACTTAAATGTTTGATTTAATGGTTATACAGTGACTTGAGTCACTGTAAATGGTTAGAGTCTCTTGACGATTAGGTCCACTTACCCTGGAACTACGGTTAGCCCCACCCTTGACCCTCTAATCTGCTCTCAGAGTCACTGGGATCCTATTGAAACTGGGAAAGTTGAATATTAGCTGATAAGTAGAAGGGGAAGATGCAGTGTCTCTCAAGAGCTTCTTAATGATGATCTATTAATTACTCCGATTCGTCCTTTGAGTGAGAATTAATTGGAACACCTAAAAGATCTCGAGCCCATCGTGGTATAATAATTTTGAGTCTGAGAAGATCGCGTCCTGGAATATGTGATGTTAAATGAGGGTGTGTGTGAGAAAGAGAGAGAGAGAGAGAGAGAGAGAGAGAGTAGAATTCAGTCTGCAGTCAGAATTATTATACATTCAATTTTATTTTTATATTTAGACAATAAAGTTGGCTCAGAAGAAATTCAGTATTGCAGGAAATTGAGATTATTCTCTTGATTTCTCTCACACTAACTTTTAACAGTTTTTTTTGTTTGTCAATGGCGCAACAGCCCTATGAAGGGCCTAGGCCTACCACCTGGTTGCCAGTTTCATATTCACTCCACTCTACAACCCGTCCAAGCACAGAAGACACCCCGGCAAGACAGGAAAATGACCCCAACCCGGCCAATACCGACCCAAAAGCCATAAATTCTTGAATAGAACCCACAGTCCCCGAACCAACACCGACCGAGCCGCAGCCACCCCCACCCCGCCAGAAAGTTCTCCCACCCTGGACAGGCAATACAGCAGGCGAATAATCATCAACCAGGATAGAGGTAATGTGTGGTTAGCACGTCGATCCTCTCAACCATAAGCCAGTCCTCACAACCAAGTGAAGATGCAGAACACCTCTGAATAACATACAGTTAATCAGTTAGAGTGTAATGCAACAATTGATATTCCTCCAGAAACGGGAAAAGACTGACTGTCTTTACTAACGACAACCAATCTCCCAAAGGAGGTCAGTTTAACAGTTAACAGTTAACCAATCATAATTTATTCAAATTCATCTGCTGATGATTAGAGTGACTGAGAATAATATGATTCATGATAAAACGATAATATGATTTGTGTAGGAATAGGAGCTTTAATTTCAGCCAAAAAATACCATATAATAATGGTTTGAGAGATAATTAACAAGCTAAGTCGAAAATGGTTTCACTGCCGATTCTAAATACAGTTAATAATTTAGTCCAAGTTTAAACTTCACTCCAACAGAGACTATTGTTCTACTAGTATTGAATTTAATATAATTTTATATTATTTAATTATAAATATAATGAAATCATATTCCACCCAGTTTTGGTGGATGTATTCAAGTCATTGACAGATTGAAGAAAATCACTTCACTTGGTATGGGTATCATTTCAAAAGAAAGTAGCCTACTTATCGAATTGATTGCATGTAATATATACATAATTATGATATACTATATGAAATATTTGATTCATTACAAAGTCATTGTATTACTCTCAACATTTAACACTTTCTTATAACTCTGGCAAGCTTTTACAATTTATAATGAAATTTTGTTTGAAATTTATTCTATTATTAGCTAGTATTGTAAATGAAATCTCCTCAACAGATGGTCTGCCTTAATAAATCACTATTGATTTTTCAAAATTATTTATTGTTATGAGTGCAAGAAATGACTTTTCAGAACTGAAATCTCTCTTGGGACTCAAACTAATCATATAATTGGAATAAAGGTTACTCGAATTTTCAATGGATTGAAATAGCATCAGTGATAGCCCTCATGAACAAATTGAATATTCATTATAATAATTATATACATCGAGGCTTTCTAAATATATGAAAGGGTATTGGATTTCACTTTATTAAAATTTCATCAGTGGTTGCCCTAGAATATTGAAAGCGTTACAAACTATTGAGAATATATAGCGAAGAAAGAAGATTTAGCCAAGCCTTTTAACTGGATTCCGTATTAATATTACAAAACAGCAATTTTCAATTAATCTGGTTTGGGAGTTATTGAAGCGGCAAATTGCTGGGTGAGAATTGTAGTGGAGAGATGATGTTGGGATAAAATGATTGGGGGAAATTCGAAAGGCGATAAGGGAAAACTTGACAAAAAAGGTGAACTTGCTGTCTTCTTCACCCTCTTTTTCGTCTTCTTTCACCTCCTGTTTCGTCCTCTTTTTACGGCGGAGACAAGCAGCAGGCCGTGACAGGAATAAAAGGTTCCACCGCTAAGTGAGATGTAACTTTAATTAAAGCCGGCTGTTGAATTTTTAAGTAGATGAAGAAAACCCTGCCGAGTTGTGAAGTTGTCGGCGCCTTCAAAATGCTTCTGCGTCTGGGTAGCAGAGTTTTGAATTCTTTAAAAGAATCAGCCAATATAAACTCTACAAACAATGATTTCAATCTTTTTTGAGAATTGAAAGCTATCTTTTCCACTTTCTCCATGTATTCGAGTATTCGTATCAGTCATCAAGTCTATTGTCATCTATGTGTTGCTTGAGCATGTTCTATTATGTCAGTGAGATGGGTATGACGGTATGGGTGTCGATACAGCAGTTCTAAAAAACATCGATGTTTCCCATTTATCGATGGTTTTATCTAGACATCGATCTTTTCATGTTTTCCCCCAAATAGAACTATTTCTCATTATCCTTTCCATGATAAATTATTCAAAATGAAGCTTATCAATTTTATCACAATTTTGAAAGTTGTGCAAAAAAGGATTATCATGGATATTGCAGTGATTTACTGTATTTATATCATGTACAATAATCAAGTCAGTGAATAATATTAAATATATCAATAAAATGATCGATGGGAAAACATCGTTGTTTAGTCCTTCGATACCCATTCTTGCGTCTGGGTATCGTACCGTCTTTGACGCGCCTGCGTCATACTATCGTCCATCTTTGTCTCTTCATCTCTCTGCTCATAGAGAAAAGTACTGAAACAAACACTAAACATTTTTTAATTCTGTGAAGGATCATGATGGTCACACAACAGAAATAGCTAAATAATCGATAGTTTGGATTCTTGAAACATCATTTGAATATATGAATATTACTATTTTCATATAATATTTGATAAGTATATATGGATATATGATAGAAGATCATAACATACTTTAACCAAGTCACTGATCCACTTAAGATTACCTTGGGTTTCGATGATTTCGTAATTACATCATTTTATACTTCACTGATTTTTCAAAAGCCCCTAACTTGATTGATTTTAGAATCTTATATTCTGTTCTATTTACTACACTTCAAGCCAGTCTACATCATAGAATTTACATCTCGCTTAATTCCTTGTTTATAATAAATAATTGATATCTTGTATCATAAGTAAACTCTCTCTACTTCATTGATTTTCTAAGAACTCATATTCGATTGATTTGGAGTACTCTTATCTCGTTATCTGAGCTTCGAGGTTTGAATATTTGCTTGTCTCTCAATAACAGGGTGGTTTCATAAATACGTCTCTTTCTACTTGACTGGCTTTTCAAGAGTGCCTTATTGGGTTTGGGTTTGGACACATATTATACTCCGGATGGTTTGACTGTATCAATAAGAGGATGGCTACCCTATATCAGTAACTTTTCATACTTGAATGGACCTCGATCATGAATTCTCTAAACCCATTTCGAGAGGAAATTTCCAGAAGATTTGCCTTGAAGTGGTAACCTCATATGAATAACATAATATAAGATTTCAGCTCGCTTCAAGTGTCCTTTCCCTATATTGTGTTAGACATCCCCTATTACAGTGGAGCAGGAAATCCTTTCGAGAGTTTTCTCGTGGAAAAGTCGTGATGATGTCAAGTCCTTAATATAAAACAAAAGGAAAATTTTTATACGGCTGGTTTATTTTCTACAATGAAAGCTCTTGGAATAACATTTGAAGGGTGGATGGATAGGTATACATATACACAATACAGTATTTGGTGGGTGGTTCGATTGGTTTCTAGGGGGCCTTTCGTGGGGGGGGGGGGGGTGTTGGTATGGCTCAGGCGAATGATACCCATCTTCCGGATCCAATTTTCTTTCTCTTAACTCTTACGGTTTTTCTCCTCTTTCGAATTCTGTTGACGATTTGATTAGTGTACTATTCTGCATCATCTACAGAAATGAGTTTTGGTGGTGAAACAAGCGAAAAAGATATAGTGGGAGATGGTGGAAAGACAATAAGATGAGGAAAGAGATGATAGTAAAGAAAAGGAGAAAGATGTTGGGTAGATAGTGAGAAATATAAGATAAGGAAGAAATAATAAAAATGTAGAAAGGAGGTGAGAAAGAGATAACTTTGATGGTAAAGAGGGAGATAACATGATTTTTAAAAATTCATCAATTATTTTATAAAGAGCGATGATAATAAGTAAGCGATGAGAAAGGATACAAGAACGGAATAATAAAATGTAATGGAATAAAATGTAGAATGAAGAAAATTGGAGAAGTGAAAGAGTATGGCATTGATGAGTTTGATTAGACATGATTTTTTTGATAGTGATAGAAAAGAGAGTGATAGAGGAAGGAGGTATGAGTGATAATTGTAGGTAATTAGGAAGTAAGTGGTGAGAGAAGAGAAAGTGAAGGAAGAAAAGGAGAACAAAATATAAAGTATCTCTGGAAAAATTAAAAATGCTCGAAAATAGAGAGAAGGTGATGATAAAAAAAGAGTAAAATTAGCTGATAAGAAAATATTGAATTTAGAAAGAGAAGGATTAGATTAAAAGGAAAAAGACATACTGTACTTTCTTCTAAAGCTATACGTTGAGACTCACTACAGGATAATAGATCTCCTAAATACATAGATCCTCTTTAGACTCACGAAACCAATATTCGTGTTCAATTCTTATTAGATAATTATTTCTGTATTATAGATTTTTGTATTATTTAGTATTAAACGATGGAGAAATCTGATTGTTCACACTGAATTATTCCAGAAAAAGAATCCTTTCCTTTTCTCTCTGGCAGGGCAGCGTTCAAATACCATTACGTATTATTATTCGCTTGTATAATGCTCCAGTAGTACATTGGAAAAAATCTAGCAGCGATTCGATTCAAAAATTCCACGACTAACCATAATTAACCAAATACCACGACCATAACCGGTGAACTTATGTATGAAACTAATTAAAATATAACTGTAATAAGTACGAACATGACAGAATATTATTGAACAAACATGGTTTGACAACATGAAAGCAACTTGACTCTGGCAAGTTGAAACTCCTTTATTTTGTAAACTTTCAGGAAAGGGAACAACCACGACCTGATAAGGGAACAAACCTGTTGGTGAAGGGAGGGAGGAAAATGGGAAAACAGGAAAAACATATTTTCCAGTTGACAAGGCAGCAGTAGCGTTATTTGCCTGTGGGTCTCTCGTCTAATGTTTTGCGTGGGTAGTTTTCCTGCGTTAAGGGAAACCGAATCAGATGTTTCGTTCATTTTGTATGAGAATGAACACTCGAAGACAGCGGAGTACTTCAGGGATCAGCCATAAGTCCGGGCTTCTCGGTTATTCTGCACTGCAATGTTTTCCTTACACAATAATTCTGCCCTTCTTTTCATCGATCCGTGCTCACTCTGTATTAGAATTTCTTCATTGCTCTTTCCTCTTGATTTTGCAATAATGCGCCTTCCATGAAGAGATAAAAGAGAATCATTTTCAGCTTTTTGTGTGGAGATAGTGTAGAAGACAAGTGATATTTCAATGAATTGAATATCAGAGTTTCTTCGAAAAAAAAACATAATTTACTTTTTCTTATAGAAAATGGCTACTTGGATTTCAAATTCATTGAAATTGTGAAGCATTAAATTCATTAGTGGTTCTAAAGAACGCATTGAAAATTTATAAGGTGAGGTTATTTTGTGGTAGTTATTGTTATCTGTATCAAATCAAAAAGCTTAAAGTTTTTTTATTACAACTTGTAGGCTTTTCATCTCATGATTTTGTAAGTTGTATGTCCGTTATACCGTTGACAATAATTATAATAGCTAAGCCATAAGGTAGTAATGATGCTGTTGTCTAAATCTCCTCTTTGGAATTTTTGTATTACACTTTTTTGGCGAATACTATTTTCTACTATGAAATAGCCGTTTCTAATGACAATTCTATTTTAACACTTTAAATAAAACGATTGATTCAGTCCATTTTCATTAAAATTACCTTCCTTAATCTAATGAAATAAGTGTTGTAAGCTCTTATTTCCTACGTACGAGCATGAAAGCATCACGTACTTTGTGAAAGGTGTCTAATGTTGATTTTTATCAAAAAACTAAAACAGATCATAAAAATTATAACACAAATTTCAAACATGTTAATCTCTATGTTTAATTGTTAGCGATTTTTCGGAACTAAACATGTTGAGAGAGCATTTTGTTCAGTGTATGGTGTCAAAAGCTGTAATGGAAAGAGGACTTTAATTGGGAATTTTCTACTTGAATGAAGCCATCGATCAAAAAGTTCAACCGCTGATATGACAGGACAATACCATCGTTCTCTCTCTTCTCTGCATCATCCGTGTTTTATATTTGAGCTCTCAAAATCAACTATCAACTCTGCTATTCAACTGTCCCTACAACTTTCAATCACAATTTCCAAATATATGGAGTGAAATTTCACCACGATCTATTTGACTGATCAGTATATACTCGTATTTTACTGCAAATGATTAATGATCATTTTTAGGTTCAGAGTGTTTTCCAAATGAAATACAGTAGACAATATAGGATTTACAGTTTCAGAGCTATAGTGTTAATCATTCAATGAATCATGAGAAAAGAGTGTGAAAACAAAAAAGGAGTGAAAGGAAATTATTGAAAACAACTTACATTTAAATCAAACCCTATTTCAATTTTAAAGTTTAAAATAGGATACTTTTCTATCTTCAATTATAGGCTACTTTCAGAAAAGGTTTGTAAAAATCAAAGAATAAGAACTAGGGGAAAATTCGTTTTCTTAGTTAGCTTTTTCAATCCGTTCTTATTTGATGTAATAAACTACATCTCAGACTAATGATATCATTTTTGATAAATGAGATCATTTTCATGCGTGAACGGGTCCGTCCATAGATTGATGCAATTGAAATACCTTTACTTCTGGTGGATACTAATGGTGTCTGTCTATTGTATTTGGCGAACTTTCTCGGTGCTTCAACGTGAATGACAGATTTAGTGCAGAAGTTTTTGCAATGATCCCTGTGGCGCCTGTCCTCAACAATAAACAGAAAACGTGATTTCTGAAGCATAAAAAAGTGAAACGCTCAGAAAAAAAGAGAAAGTTCGTTTCCTGACAGAGAATAGTCGCTTCTTCATGCTTTATCCTTGTCTCTACATGTATTGAAATGGTAATTGGCATTATATTGCTATGTCGCAATAAATTTGGTACAAGTCCGCAAACTTGGAAAGTTTATCTCGATCTCTTTTCCTGTAGGATTTTTTACTTTCAAGAAAAAATATTAAAAATGGAAAGAGCTTCTTTAATCTGACAGAAATTATTCTATCACTTTAATATTGGGTAGTATTAATTACTATTAATGTTGGGAGAAATCAAGATTTATAATAATCTAAGGTAAGCCATAAATTGTTGTAGATTTATTTGGATAAGAATAATATTGTAGTTGCATGTGGAAAAACAACTTAATTCAAAATGATTGGGCCATTTGTTTCATGTTTGTGAACGTTCAATGAATGAATTTGAATTTAGAGCAAACAAATTGAATTTTAAAAAAGAAAGTTAATAGGTTTCCATAGTAAATGTAATTTACAATATTGTATTGAAAATACAGAATTGAAATTATTTTTGAATGGGAAGCTTTTCGATTATTTGCTTCTCATGAATCTACTTTCCTTCAGATATATGTTTTAATGTCTTGATAATGCGAATAATTATGTAAAAACACAAATGTCAACTCCACGATAAAACACTACTTTCACAAAATTTGGGGGGAATTGATAAAATTTGTGTTTTTACTCATTCTCATTCACTCTCATAATAAAAATAATAGATAAATTCAATTGATTCACTGTGTGAACATAATTATAACGAATGAAGAATAATAGGAGGAATTAATTTTTTCCATAATGTTTGGTCATAAAATGAATAGCCTACACGATTTGATGACATTCATTCAATGAATCTATTCCAAACAAATTGAATACTCACGACACGATTCATCACTCAATGTTACATTTTTCAGCTATAGTCTAAGTAGTATTCCCCACAATCAATCAAAGTCAATCTACTCTTATCTACTTTAATAATTGAGGTCTATCTCTTATTTACTCAATCTACTTAAGATAAATTTGCTTTGTTGCAATGTATCGACGATTGAAAATTACCTGTCTTCTGTCTATTCAAATTTCAAAGACAATAGGGTTTGGAGATGTGTATTGGCTGTAAGCCTACTGACAGTCAACAGTTTGATAAGGCATCAAAGCATTTAGATAGAGAAACCGCACCCATGAAAGTGTGTGCTTGCTTAGGGCCCAAAACTTTGGGCCAAATACTTCGAACTTACTGAGTAACTCTCTTGTATCAAACTCTATCTATAGTATGGTTTATCAGAGCTCGAGTTTGGTTGTTCATCTATCTGATACTTGCTTGCGAAACTAAATAAGGAAATGCTGGAAAGAAAATGACTCTCAATAAACACGTAGAAGATGTTTCAAGAGTCGATAGAGAAGTGAATAATGGTTAACACAGCATTTCTGGACCTAATCTGGACCTGTTTACCAAATTTCAACATTTACTGCCGATTGGTTCTCGAAAAATCTAAGAAAAACTCTGGAAATTCCGAAAAATAGTAAAACGTTAATATCGAGCGTAACCTTTTGGGAAGTATATCGGACATAGTTTGAAAATTGATTCAATGTCTTCTAAATTAGTTCATCTATAATCTCGCTGAACCATTGAATTTACAGTAAGGATTGGTCGTATCAAGGCGGAAGATATGCAACCCGCAATACATCTACAATTTTGAAAACCCCTGGTTACTGGCGTAATCTTGAACGGATTTCAAAAATATTTTTAAACAACATTTCTAGACTTTATTTGAACCTGCTTGCCAAATATTAACATTTTCTACCAATTGGTTCTCGAACAAATTAAGAAAACGCCGAAAAACTATATAAAAACTCAAATATTTGGCGTATCCTTATGCAGTTTCAAAAATCCTTTCTTAGCGCGCGTCTAACGTCCAACTGAACATGCCTGCCAAATTTGAACGCATTCGGTTCTGTGGATTTTTAGTTCTGGTGATGAATGAATGAATCAGTGCCATTTCGCTTTTATATATAGAGTACAGTATGTTTTATCAGATTGAGAAGAGCATGGCTAAAAATGATAAATATTGTAAACATGAGTCAGTGTGTCACTTTATTGATGCTATCTCCTCTTTTTATCAATCAGTTTATTGGATTAGTCTACTACACTATTGAAAAGAAAGTGTCATTGATGAAAATATACAGCTCTCAAGTTTGTTTTGATCACTTTTCACAGTAAAAATTCAGTTCCAATTCATCAAGAGCTTGTTGTACATAACTGTCGCAGCTTTGGAGCCAATATTGATGAAATTTTGTGGAAACATATTTGAAAGGTCCCGAGGATTTATGGGACTGTATTTGAAAATTCACTTCTGACTTGGATGGTTGCCCAATTCACTTCAAGGAATGAAACCTCACCATCATGTGACTCTTCCAATATGATGTGAAGCTTGAACAGATATGACAGGCCAATTTCTTAAAAGCATTTCAGTATCATAAATATCGAATTTCAAATTGTGTGACACTATCTGTAACCCAGTCTGATATTGGAAGTATTAGTTTCATTGAATTATTATGCTATTGGTATTAAACGTTTTGAAACATTGCAAAAATGATTGAAACTTCAACTGTTATCCCAGCAATTAAATCTTTTAACTGTCAATATTAGCTGTAATCTATTTCATTTGAAAGTACGTTCCATGAATAATGTTATGGATTATTTGTTCCGTGATCAAAGTATTGAATTAAATAATATGTATTGATTTCAAAATTATGTTCATTGGAAGCATTAATGAATGATGGTAGGCTAAATAATATGTAACAAAAATATTTATAACTATTGATAAACTGCTGAATTCGTTGTCTATTCTATCCATGCAAATTGAATTGAAAAAAACTAGTTTTTGATGAACAAAACTAGAAATCAGTGCCGCATTTAGCAGTTCAGCGCCCCTAGGCCTACAGACCAAAGGGTGTCTAGCAGTCGGGAAAGTCGGGAATTAGTCTGGAAATGAAATAAGGTCGGGAAAAGTCGGGAATTATCCTGGAATTTGAAGTTGAGTCGGGAAATCCATAGATTAAAAATTGTTAATTTTTTTATTAGTTGAGTTACTTTGATATTGGGCGGGGCGGGCCTGAACAAGTATTAAGTAGGTTATAGAAAATCGATATTTTGGAAATATTGATATTTTTGAACCGATATTTTTGACATTGATGGCCAGGCACTAGAGCGAGCTTAGTGGGGAGACGGTTCAGTGTTTCCACTTTGCTTCTTCAATATTTCCCTAGCTAGTGCTAAAGCATAGTAATTAGTACGGTGGAATTAGTTGAAAAAAGAGGCCCAACCTCAACACCCAAAGAGAAAGGACGATTCCTACGCCAAATTGTTCTATACAACCCCTTTGGGTTGTTGGTAACTATTGTTTGGTAAATAGTTACACCCTTTTGAACGTCGGGTTTTGAGGGGAGGGGGTTGAAAGGTGCAAAATTTCAGTTTTTCGTGAATTGGTGCTGAACCAAGCGTCGGGCGAAATAATTTCATGAATGTTTTTTTCTAGAGAATAAAATTTGGAAGTATTTGCAAAAATTGGAAAAATAAGTGAATTTATCACAAAAAGGATGATAAAAACCGGTTGTGAACCTTCTTATGTCAAAGTTCTCGCAATTCTCATAGTAACCATCTGAAAGAGGACGATTTTTCTACATTTCTTGATAATTTTCAGATTTCTTGATCATAACTTCAGGATTGGTAGCATTAAAATGTGAAAAATTGGAATTTCTAATTAGCAGGTATTATTATTCAAGAGTACCATTTAAATCTGAATTTTAGAGGTTTTTACCGAATTTTGATTATAATATATGAATTTATACCGCCGTGATGAGTAGATAATGATGAGCTATTGTACGAACAAGTGATGATGGGGTTGTATGGAACAAGTTGGCGTATGAATCGTCCTTTCTCTTTGGATGTTGAGGTTCGGTCTTTTTTTGAACTAATTCAGTGAATATAAAGTATAATGCGGATGCATTAGGAACAGCGTGCACAGAGCGGAGGGGTAAGCGGGTCAGGTGGAGAAAGTTTCCAATCGCTCCATGCGTTGTCCTTCTGTCTCTACATATTCTTTGACTAATTGCACCGTACTTTATGTAAACATAAAATAATGTTAATAGTATGTTTTAAAATATACCCTATTTTAATACATAGGGTGGTATTTTTTAGACATAAAGTCATATCATTATCACGTTTAAAAACGCATAGAGAAACTCCAACTTTGTATTGAAAAAAGTCGGGAAAAAGTCTTGAATTTCATTTATGCAAATTGCTAGACACCCTGAAACCAAAAAGCGCCCATTCCCCCTCCCACAACACCTGAACTCCTCCCCTTTTCCACGGACTATGACGACACCCCATCCACCATACAGATACATTACTTTTATCATAACTGTTTTGGATTAAAAGAATATATAGGCTCACAATTTAGTAAAACATACTCATTATTCTTATAATATTTTACTGTCAAAAGTTATTAGGATAGTGTCTAGAATAAATTGAAAAATTTGAGTTTTTTAGTAACTTTTTATTTTAACCCTAAAATAAGTTTGACTGGACGAGTCGACTTATTCACTAATGCACCCTGTTTTGTACCGCCGGGTGGTCGCGTCAGCTTACACATATGATAACTATGATTCATGTTTCGTAACACTGTGAATGTCAGTGGCTACATTGTTATTGTTGGATATTGAAAGTTTATTAGATAGTATATTTCCTTTTGAAGATAAATAAATATTTGCTGCTAGCTGCCCAAAACTTTTTCGATCGCTTGTCCGATCATATCTTATCCACGCTCGTGTGTGCGCTTCTTAAAATTTTGCGCCCCCAAAAATTTTGCGCCCTAGGCCTGGGCTTAGTGGGAAATGCGGTACTACTAGGAATTATTCTATTCATCACTGAATTCAAAATTCAATTTACTAATATTCTAAATTTTAAACTATTAAAATTAATAACTATTCAACTACATTAAAATAAGTCTACATTAAAATTTTAATTGATGATTTCTAAGTAGGAGCTATTTGTATCAATTTCAATTTAGGTACTCACTTTATGTCACAAACTCAGATAAATATATTATATCCAACACACACCTGAAAGACAAGTAATTTTTGTTATTAATTTCAAAATTTAATTATATTGTATTTAAATGTTATTAATTTTAATAGTTTAAAGTTTAATAGTTCACCCGTACATCATTATCCATCCACAAGGAACAATATTCATGTGCGCATCATTCGGAAAGTAGGCCTATACAATTACAAAACAACAACTCATTTTTATAATTCATTACAATTAACATCATAGCTAACAAAGCGTAACAATACAACAATCTTCAAATTCAAATTCTAATTTATTTGTTATTATTGTATCAAACCAAGATAGTATGGAAGATAGTCTGGTATATAGCAAACAAGACAATACACTCACTATTTCACTATTAGTACAATATACTATTTTATCCAAAACTAGTCAGCTGATATCGTCGGTAAACGAGCCGAAGACAAGTTGGAAAACTTAATTGCCTCACTAGATAAACATTCAGTCTACCTGCGTTTCCTGAAACAAAAGCTGTGAGCTACATTTGGCAATGCCAGCCGGGAAACCTATGTCTACCTGTAACCCGCATCTTAAGAATTTGATGTTTGACTATATGAGAATAATGTACTATTTTTGCACCATTTTGTACCACCAAATGAAAATTTTGTTAACGTTCCAGAACAAAGATATTTGAAAAATAAAGTGCGGGTTACAGGTGGACACCCCTACCCGCATTTGTGATTTTTCAAAATTTGAAGATGCCATAATAATGTACTATTTTTGCTCCTTTTTGTACCACCAATTAAAAATTTTGTTAACGTACCAGAACCGAGATATTTGGAAAATAAAGTGCGGGTTACAGGTGGACACCCCTACCCGCATATGGAATTTCTCCAATCTAATTATACCAAATTAAATGTACTATTTTTGCACCTTTTTGTACCACCGATTAAAAATTTTGTTAACTTACCAGAACCGAGATATTTGGAAAATAAAGTGCGGGTTACAGGTGGACACCCCTACCCGCATATTGAATTTCTCAAATCTAATTATACCAAATTAATGTACTATTTTTGCACCTTTTTGTACCACCAATTAAAAATTTTGTTAACGTACCAGAACCGAGATATTTGGAAAATAAAGTGCGGGTTACAGGTGGACACCCCTACCCGCATATGGAATTTCTCCAATCTAATTATACCAAATTAATTTACTATTTTTGCACCTTTTTGTACCACCGATTAAAAATTTTGTTAACCTACCAGAACCGAGATATTTGGGAATAAAGTGTGGGTGAGGGGGGTGGAGAAAAAAAGGAAATTCTCAATAACATCTCCATTATAGATTTTAAATCAAATCTGACTGAAGCATTATTTTCTACGACCTTTGTAGCATGAGAAACGGATGTTAGATGAAGATTTATTACGACAAGAGGTAAGGAAGATGCGTAATTAGAAAATGGTGATTAGAGGTGGATATTTGTAGGCCTATAACAACTTACCCTTGAATAAATATTGGATTATTTCGATGCTAGAATGTCATACCCCTTCTCAACTATCAAGAAGCATCGAAAAAGATTTTTGTTACCAGCTTATACCAGAGATATATGCAAAATCGTGGTATGGATGGGCGGGGGGTAGGTGAAACATCGAAAATCTTCTATAACTTTCTCAATATTGGATTTTTTTCGAATCTGTCAATGCCAGAATATTAAACTCAATCTCTACTATCGATGAGCATCGAAATAGATTTTTGTTACCACCTTAATCCAGAGATATATGCAAAATAGTTATATAACTGGACAAAGGGGGTAGGTGAAACATCGAAAATCTTCTATAACTTTATCAATTTTCGATTTTTTCAAATCTGTCGATGCCAGAATGTTGACCTCCGTCTCTACTATCGAGAGGCATCGGGAAAGAATTTGGGTTACCACCTTAATCCAGAGATATATGCAAAATCTTGACATTACTGGGCGGGGGTAGGTGAAACATCGAAAATCTTCTATAACTTTATGAATTTTAAATTTTTTTTGAATCTGTCAATGCCAGAATGTTACACTACTTCCCTACTATCGATAAGCATCGAGAATGATTTTTGTTACCACCTTAATCCAGAGATATATGCAAATTTCTTATATCTATGGATGGGGGGGTAGGTAAAACATCGAAAATCTTCTATAACTTTATGAATTTTAAATTTTTTTCGAATCTGTCAATGCCAGACTGTAACACTACTTTTCTACTATCGTAAAGCATCAAGAATGATTTTTGTTACCACCTTAATCCAGAGATATATGCAAAATAGTTATATAACAGGACGGGGGGGTAGGTGAAACATCGAAAATCTTCTATAACTTTACAAATATCGTAATCTAATGCTTCTGTGTACAAATAATTATAAATATTATTCAAATACTATGTCTATCATTCATACATATTAAACAAGATTGAAGTGGAACTGAACGTATAATTCAAATAGAGTAGTTAAATCTATTAGGCTCAGTTCAACCTGGAGAGATTTTAACAGAGTGTTCTCTCTCAGAGGGCTCTCTTTATTCTCAGAAACAAGTCCTGACGTATACTAAATCGTATAATACAGTATTCTGAATACAATAGACAATGGTAGATATCAACAGCTATCAATAAATATGATACTCTAAGAAATCTAAATGACAATAGAGAATAATGACAGAAAGAATAAGAACATAGGCTACAATGAACAAAGTATGAGTTAACGATTGGTTCAAAATACATCATGCACAATTAGCTTGTTGGGGATTGAAATTTAAATTATTCACAGACCATGGAATGAGGATCAAACACTCAGTAATAATTAATTAGCTCACCAAATTGTAATTAACACTGAATTAGCTTCTTACATTAATATTATTGACTTATTCTTCATTAGAATCAATTTCTTTATTTCAATAACGTTTTACATGACAACTTGAGCTGTTGGCTTTATTACAAAATTAAATTACATATACATTAATGTTATACTGTATTACATTACATATTTTTCTATCATTGCATTATACAAACTCCTGATTTCATGTGCCACAATGCACTTCATGATGAAGCCTAAATTTCATGAGAAGACGAAACCAAGATAAATCAGGATATTCAAATATCAGTGAATAATCTACTATTTTTCACTTGGACACATCCTATCAGATATTTAATTCTAATTTGGGAGATAGTCAAGTACCTTATAGTGAAAGTTTTTGTGTCTCAATTTGTTTAGTTTTTGTGTCTCAATTATGGTGAGTGCCAACATTTTCATTTCGTTCTCTAACTCAAAATGTCAGTAGTTATATTTTTCTTAACCGAGGCCTTGATCTAGTTTAGCATATTAAAAATAAAACAGTAATTCGTAACATTTTATAAAACATTAATAATTGATAAAACATCTTGATATTTCAACTGTTGAAATACTTGAATTTTTCAGAAAATTCTCATTTGTGTTACAAGTTGATCCTTTAAAAACGAATTATCAAAGAGTAATCCACTTTACAAATCTACAAAACTGTCATCAACATGAATATCTGACAAGATTATTTCGAGAAAATTACAACAATGTTATCAAAATTCATAAAATTCATAAATTCTCTGAAAAATTTGAATAAAAAATGTTGGAAAGAATATATTTAATCGTGAATATTAATTATTCACCTTTTGTGATTTAACAAGCAATTTCACCTCAAATTATATAATAATTTTGCAATAACATCACAATTTTAAAGCCTGCCGGATTTAACGTATTTTTTTATGCTAGGCGCTACATAATATGCAGTCCCGCATTACATTAAAAACTCTCGTTACGATCATCTTCTTTCTATCCACATTGAAAAGAATATTTCACTGATAATTCAATTCTTTGAATACTCCAACAGTAACAGAAGAGTAGTAGGGAAGTTATCGATAGTAGGGAAGTAGTGTAACATTCTGGCATTGACAGATTCGAAAAAATTTAAAATTCATAAAGTTATAGAAGATTTTCGATGTTTCACCTACCCCCCGCCCAGTAATGTCAAGATTTTGCATATATCTCTGGATTAAGCTGGTAACAAAATTCTTTCTCGATGCCTCTCGATAGTAGAGACGGAGGTCAACATTCTGGCATCGACAGATTTGAAAAAATCGAAAATTGATAAAGTTATAGAAGATTTTCGATGTTTCACCTACCCCCCTTGTCCAGTTATATAACTATTTTGCATATATCTCTGGATTAAGGTGGTAACAAAAATCATTCTCGATGCTTATCGATAGTAGGGAAGTAGTGTAACATTCTGGCGTTGACAGATTCGAAAAAAATTCAAAATTCATAAAGTTATAGAAGATTTTCGATGTTTCACCTACCCCCCCGTCCTGCTATATAACTATTTTGCATATATCTCTGGATTAAGGTGGTAACAAAAATCATTCTTGATGCTTATCGATAGTAGGGAAGTAGTGTAACATTCTGGCATTGACAGATTCGAAAAAAATTTAAAATTCATAAAGTTATAGAAGATTTTCGATGTTTTACCTACCCCCCCATCCATAGATATAAGAAATTTGCATATATCTCTGGATTAAGGTGGTAACAAAAATCATTCTCGATGCTTATCGATAGTAGGGAAGTAGTGTAACATTCTGGCGTTGACAGATTCGAAAAAATTCAAAATTCATAAAGTTATAGAAGATTTTCGATGTTTCACCTACCCCCCCGTCCTGCTATATAACTATTTTGCATATATCTCTGGATTAAGGTGGTAACAAAAATCATTCTTGATGCTTATCGATAGTAGGGAAGTAGTGTAACATTCTGGCATTGACAGATTCGAAAAAAATTTAAAACTCATAAAGTTATAGAAGATTTTCGATGTTTTACCTACCCCCCCATCCATAGATATAAGAAATTTGCATATATCTCTGGATTAAGGTGGTAACAAAAATCATTCTCGATGCTTATCGATAGTAGGGAAGTAGTGTAACATTCTGGCATTGACAGATTCAAAAAAAATTTAAAATTCATAAAGTTATAGAAGATTTTCGATGTTTCACCTACCCCCCGCCCAGTAATGTCAAGATTTTGCATATATCTCTGGATTAAGGTGGTAACAAAATTCTTTCTCGATGCCTCTCGATAGTAGAGACGGAGGGCAACATTCTGGCATCGGCAGATTTGAAAAAAATCGAAAATTGATAAAGTTATAGAAGATTTTCGATGTTTCACCTACCCCCTTTGTCCAGTTATATAACTATTTTGCATATATCTCTGGATTAAGGTGGTAACAAAAATCTATTTCGATGCTCATCGATAGTAGAGATTGAGTTTAATATTCTGGCATTGACAGATTCGAAAAAAATCCAATATTGAGAAAGTTATAGAAGATTTTCGATGTTTCACCTACCCCCCGCCCATCCATACCACGATTTTGCATATATCTCTGGTATAAGCTGGTAACAAAAATCTTTTTCGATGCTTCTTGATAGTTGAGAAGGGGTATGACATTCTAGCATCGAAATAATCCAATATTTATTCAAGGGTAAGTTGTTATAGGCCTACAAATATCCACCTCTAATCACCATTTTCTAATTACGCATCTTCCTTACCTCTTGTCGTAATAAATCTTCATCTAACATCCGTTTCTCATGCTACAAAGGTCGTAGAAAATAATGCTTCAGTCAGATTTGATTTAAAATCTATAATGGAGATGTTATTGAGAATTTCCTTTTTTTCTCCACCCCCCTCACCCACACTTTATTCCCAAATATCTCGGTTCTGGTAGGTTAACAAAATTTTTAATCGGTGGTACAAAAAGGTGCAAAAATAGTAAATTAATTTGGTATAATTAGATTGGAGAAATTCCATATGCGGGTAGGGGTGTCCACCTGTAACCCGCACTTTATTTTCCAAATATCTCGGTTCTGGTACGTTAACAAAATTTTTAATTGGTGGTACAAAAAGGTGCAAAAATAGTACATTAATTTGGTATAATTAGATTTGAGAAATTCAATATGCGGGTAGGGGTGTCCACCTGTAACCCGCACTTTATTTTCCAAATATCTCGGTTCTGGTAAGTTAACAAAATTTTTAATCGGTGGTACAAAAAGGTGCAAAAATAGTACATTAATTTGGTATAATTAGATTGGAGAAATTCCATATGCGGGTAGGGGTGTCCACCTGTAACCCGCACTTTATTTTCCAAATATCTCGGTTCTGGTACGTTAACAAAATTTTTAATTGGTGGTACAAAAAGGTGCAAAAATAGTACATTATTATGGCATCTTCAAATTTTGAAAAATCACAAATGCGGGTAGGGGTGTCCACCTGTAACCCGCACTTTATTTTTCAAATATCTTGGTTCTGGAACGTTAACAAAATTTTCATTTGGTGGTACAAAATGGTGCAAAAATAGTACATTATTCTCATATAGTCAAACATCAAATTCTTAAGATGCGGGTTACAGGTAGACATAGGTAGCCGGGAACGTAGTAGTACAGTTGTTACTGTTGCAGTAAACAAACTCACGGGTTTAATGTAGCCTTTGCTTGTGTTGGTGTGTGTGTGTGTGTGTTGGTGTGTGATCCAGAACATGACAGAGCAGGGATTTTCCCGGGTGGGAAACTCAGCATTATTTACGACTACCGCACTTCCCGGCTTTTCCAGGCGCTGCTCCACCCCCCTTTGGCCGCATAATGCTTTTGCTGTTAGACAGCGTGGTCTCCGAAATAATTATCCCCTTCCCGAGATTAGTATCTATTTGGGCCCTTTTATTTGTTCATAAAGGGTGTCGCACCAACAGCTATCATAACACATGCGGAAGCGGCTCTCCACCTAATAACACTCGGTATCCAGTGTATAGTAATATGCCAAACCCTTCCCAAACACTACTGATACTCTTTCTTTTCTCTTCTCTCACTCACACACTTTCACTAACTTTTTTCTTTCATAAATTATTTCTTTCTTTCTCTCCCTCTCACAATTCCAATCTCTCTTTATTATTTTCTCTGTCGCTTCTCTCAAAATTTCTTTATTTCTCTCCCTCTCACAATTACTCTCTCTTTTTTATTTTCTCTATCTCTTCTCTCACAATTTCTTTTTTCTCTCCTCTCACAATTCCACTTTCTTTCTTATTTTTCTGACTCTTCTCTGACAATTTAACAATTTTTTCCCTCTCACAATCACTCTCTCTTTTTTTATTTTCTCTGTCTCTTCTCTTCTCACAATTTATTTCTTCCTCTCCCACTCACAATCGCTCTTTCTGGCACTCTCCTTCTCTCTCTCTTCTTCTGTCTTTCCTGTTAGAATTCCTTTATTTTTCCCTCTCTCTGAATCTCTTTCTCTCGCACTCTCTTTTTCATCCCTCTCAAAAAACATTTGCAACATTGTTGAGCTGCTTCTCCACGTAGTTGTGTTAATTATTGCTCTGGGAATAATGTTGGTGCGACTCGGAACAAGTAAATTGCCGTTTTTTAACGATGGAGGTTTGCTGTGTTTATTCTTCTAATTTGCTCGGCATTTTGTTTTCTTTACGTACTGTGTTCCTTTCTATATATTGTTGAAATATTAATTATGGCTGTTGATTTTATTGGGTGACGTTTTCTGTTGTCTGAAAAGTAGGAACTTGCTAGTCCGAATACAACAAGTGAGTGCTTGGACCATAATAACCTCTCACTGTTGTACCATACTATGTATGGTACCAATCCTCTTCAAATGGGAATATATTATTATCATATTCAATGCTAATATTATAATCATATTAATTACGTATTATTAGTTTTATTGAAATTTTTTTGATTGCTGATTAATTGCACATGATACTTATCATCAATTACTAGCATTCCAATGCTTTAATTGTAGGAATGCATTTATGCAAATGACGAATCAGTATATAATGTATAACAGAGATAGACTGAATACTCAATAATATACAGCCATGCTTGAGTATTATGTAAATCATGTTTCTCAGTACGGTTATCTTCAAGGCTTTGTAGGATTCATAATTCAAGTTGAAATTAATACTCACAGGTAGAATACATTTTTTAACTATTCATGACGTATGTTTGTTGAAATTGAGAGTGTTGACGTTAACTCGACAATATTCTGATCAGAGTGGAATTTTACTATAATAAACTATAACTAGTAGGTTACTTTAAATTATTTCTCTATCGTGATTAGAGTCGTTAGGTCAGGTCGGAGGCCCTGAAACTGATCAGGTGCGACCTGAAAACTCTGTCTCCAGACCTTAGCCAGCAAGGTCACACGGTATTATTCATTCATTAATTTATTTTAAAAAATACAATAGATTATAGATAGAACACAGACAGAACGTCCAAAACTTCTGATTTTCAAAATTTAATAAAAATCTTCTAAACTTGAATTATGCTCATCAAATTCACTCATTATAATCATCATTATTTCTTTTTTTTCAATTTAATTAAAATTTAAAGGTTTTTATTTGTTAATTCCCTCTCATTCCTGGTTTCTTGTCATGCACAATAGCGACATCCTGTTTACTTCGTACGAGGTTTGGAAAATATAATATCTTTATTACTGACCAATCACCAATAAATTAAACTTGAAGCAATTTTTTCCTTTCACAACTTTCCTTCCTGAGTTGTAGTATGTCACTTAAAGTGGTCTCATGAATACTAGAGATTCATAAGCTGTGAAGATCTGAACTTATGAAATGAAGCTAAAAAGCGAGTGATTCCTTGAGGAGCTTTGCTCGTTGTACTTAATCCCTCAAAACCGCTCCTTCGTAATCTGTCTCTGTCATCGTCTTGCTGTTTATCTCACTCACTTTATCATCCTTTCTTCGGGACCTTTTTGTCTTACTTAAAAGCATGTTGACTGTTGACGCTTAATACCTTTGTCATCATCAAGGCTCTAGTATTTGTCGTTTTAATTCATTGTGGGTTTAATAAGGATTGCAGTTGGAAATTCTGTATTGTAGAATTGTAGTTTAGTCCCTGTTTAGTTCATTCAACGATCATATAGTAACAGTTTGTTGAAATAATACAATTTGTTAAGCTATGTGTAGTAGGTGTTGTTTGTAGTAATGTAATGTTAATGTACTGTAGATGTGTATAGTAGGGAAATATTGTTTGATATCCATGTTCACTGGAAAAATTTGATATTGCCCTATAATTTTTCTAAAATAGAAACCGTGAAACTATCACGAGTCACAACAGTTCCTTAATAAATTTTTATTTATCAAGTTCATAACAAATTTTTGTGTTTTTAACGATTCTATTCAATAAATTTCATTTGTGAATTTGTTCGTAGTGTTGCTTTCACTAATATTATCAGTTGTTGAACTTCTCAAGATCTTGATATTCACCTCATACTTAGTCCTAGTGGGTTTTGTGGGAAAATGGATTCCACTCTTATGTCTCCACTTTGCCCACAGAACTTTTATAATGTACGTAGTAGATGAATAAAGTAATTTGTCTATCTATCCATCATGAACAAATAAATGAACTGCGATTTGAAATAAATTACTGAAGTCGGTGATTTCAAGTGAAATTATATCCTATTTACACGAATATGTATTTTAATTCAATTTATCAGTGATTATCATTAACTAAAGCCTTGTGGAAATGTCCGTACTGGTTCGTTCGCTACGAAAGCCATACTGAATACGAATAGCATAGTCTCTTCACTTATAGGCTGTGCTCTTGCTTCCTTGATTTGGGAGTAGGAGGTCATTGACATTGACATCGCCTGGTTCGCTTTGCTTTCACGCTGCTATCTTTATTCATTTACTCACGAATCTAGTCCATCCTCATTCTGTCTTAGTTGATGGTTCATACGTTAAATGATTTTAATTTGATTCCGTTTTTGTACCAAATAATGAATAAATATTCAAGAAGAGAGAAGTCACGTATTGGTGTAAAGTGATTGAAATAAATGTCGATTTTTTTGTGTTGTGGAACTGCATGATGAAATGAATGTACAAGAGTACAGGTCAGAACTGTTTGAAATGTGTTTAGAATTGAATAATGTTATTAAAAATAATTTTAAAAAATTTGGAGCAGGGGTGAACCCAGGAATTAATTTCGGTTGGGGATATGAAAAAATCAGAGGGGAACCCGGGGAAACCCCTTCACCGGGGGGGGGGGGGCTGTTTGTTGTTGCTGCCTTGAAATATCTATAGTGACCTATGAATTTAGCCTTCTCTAAACAAACATTATCATATCTTTTCACCAAGTAAACTAAGTTGAATAAATAAATTTGCCGTATAAGTATGTTTTCTCTTTGAAAGGATAGTACATAGTAATAATGAAGATTTTATTTACCAATTATTATTGTAGATGAATTGATTATAACAAGAGCTTTTGATATCTATCAGTCGTTATATATTGAAAAATTGTTGATAAAATATTGTTGATCGAATATTGTTGATCAAATATTGATGATCGACTTGTTGATCAAATATTGTTGAACAAATTGCTGATCAAAAATTGTTGATCGAATATCAACAATAATAATTGTTGATCAAATATAGTTGATCAAATTGTTGATCAAATATTGTTGATCGAATTGTTGATCAAATATTGTTGATCAAATTGTTGAAATGAACAAAAATTTGATCGAAAATATTTGATCAACAATATTTGATCAACAATTCGATCAACAATATTTGATCAACAATTTAATCAAGAATTCGATCAACAATATTTGAACAACAATTCGATCAACAATATTTGATCAACAATAATTGATCAAAAATTCGATCAACAAGTTGATCATCAATATTTGATCAACATTTGATCAACAATTCGATCAACAATATTTGATCAACAATATTTGATCAACAATTTCATCAACAATATTTGATCAAATTGTTGTTTAATTGTTGAAAAATAGTTGAATAATGAAAAATTTATTCATAAATTATTTTAGAGTAATTGATTTTAACACGAGCTGTTGGTCTCTTTTAGATGTTGTAAATTGAGAAAATTGTTGAATTGAACATGTTGCACTAATCTTCAACATTTTATTAGGGAGAATATTCTTGTTGCATTCATTCAAGCAAGAAATGAAATATTTGGGCTTGCGATGCTTTGTTTCAGTTTCATTCCGCGGATTAATACTTGAGTGTAATAATAAATTAGAGGAATCGACAAATTCAATTTTAAATCGAATGAAAACTCATAAAAATGATAATTCAAAAGTAATTTAGGTTCTATTGATTTTCTAACAGATTTTGATACAGCTTAAGATTTTATCCACATTGTCGATATATTAATTTGACATTTTTTCTATATACGCTAATGTCACCTATCAGTTTCAGCTATATATATTCCATAGGAATATCAATCAATCACTTGAATTATCCCGTTGAAAAAATCATTTATACTGTATTTCATATTCCATGATTTATATTTCATAGGGATATCAATCAATCACCTAAAACCATCTCATTGATTTAAGGAGAAAATTACTTGATGCATAGCTGTAATACTGTATTTTCATTCGGGGATGTTTTCATTCTGAACTTTGAAAATGAATAATTTTTGATCTTTTATGCTCATGTTCATTCATAAAAGCCAAAAGGATTCCATCCAGCTTCCAATTCAGTCATAAAATTTAATGGACCGTTCAGTTCTGTATTCATATTTTAACTTTAGCTTCTAATGCTTGATTATTTCAATCTCCTATTTGCTTCGAACTCGTCTACTACGCCCATATCAATAATAATAAATTTAATTTTATTGGAAAGGAGTGATGTTTTCGGCGGCTATCATATTTTTAAATACGGTGCAAAACAACTTTGTTGCTCGCTGGTAATTTAAATACATAATTCGGATTTTCAAAACAATCTTGATAGAATTAATTCATTCACGGCACCACTGAATTTCTATCAATAAATTAGTGACGATTATATCATCCTCAACCTTTGTGTTTTTCTATTTTCCGTTCAATGAATCCCCTATCACAAACATCTCTGTTTCTGTTTACGCATTTTTCCCGTGGAATTGCCATATCGATTAGAATAATGGATGAAAATATTAGTTGTCTATCATAAATTAGTGAAAATAAGTTAATAAAATAGAAAACTAATGAAATATTTTCTCTGTTGATGTTCCACTATATATCAAACTTTTTCCAGAATTGTCATAATTATATTATCAGAATAAAATTGAAATTCACACTTAGGGCTATTTTAAAATTGATAGATATAAATAAAAATCAAATAACCTTTTTAAAAACTTGTGATAGAATAATATTTTTCTAGTTTTTAAAAAGGCTGTTTTATTTTTATTTATCAGAATAATCTTTTCAATCTTTCATGCAAGTATTTTCTTGTGATTTAGCTTTTGGAAACCCGCTTTTTGTTGCTTAACTCTCAATTAGAATAATTGTAAAATTAGAATAATAGTAGAATAAATAATCTCTCAATTAGAATAATAGTAGAATAATTGAATAATTTCCTTCCTCTTGAGAAGCACTTCATTAATAAATAGAAGAGCACTCATTTCATTATTCCCGTGTCTTTTGACTGAGATTTCTTGCAGTCTTCACTAATTTTTGAAGGAATCTCGGAACTACCTGCTGTCCTTGGTACGCGAGATTTCTTCTTTTGGTTTGTGAGTGTATTTCTAAGAAGAAATAGTTGACCAACTATGTTGTTCCGGTCTTTGGTTCGATACCCTTTTTCATTCTATATTATCAAGAATCACCTATATCTATATCTCAAGAATTACCTATCACCCTCAAGAATCCCATAACTAATTGAATTCCAATACTGTACTTGTTCTGAACTCTTCGGTACATTTGTCGTAAATATCAGCGATTGGTAAGAATATATGGTTTTAGCCATTCATGTCAAGTCTCCCAATAAATAGTTGCAGCTTTCTGTTTCTATTTAAAAGCACGTGATAGAGACGTTGGCCTTCATCAATGTAGTTGCAGGTCAACTATAACCTTGGATTGGCTACTTTATTCTTCTCAGCTACTCATCGCTGCTCCATTCACAGATGCGATTTCTCAATTTTACCGTTGGCGTTGGCTATTATTTTCTACATCCAACAGGTAGATAAGAACCAGCTAGTGGGAGTGGAATTGGACAAACGTGGGAGTTTATTTTGAACGTGATTTTTTTAATTATTTTGCCAATATTGTTTGCTGGAAAGTTGCAATTGTTTTCGCATGACACCTGTTTGTGGGGAATGGGCTGGAAGTTGGTTATTTCTGAACTTCAATCAATATTCTCTGTGAGGATATATTTTTATATCGCCGATCACTCATATGTAACGTCAAACAAACAGTGGTTAGGTAATAATCACAGAACGTGGAATCTTGTTTCTCCTAAGGAGATGTTCTTGTTTCTACTAAACGCTCTAAGATTGGCGGGTCTATCATCCATTGTTGATGAGTTGCATGGGGCAAAAATATAACTACCCGAGTGAATGGAGAGGAAAAATGATCACGTATTTCAAAAGTCAACAGAATTAGCGAGAAATTTATGAATACGGAAGTTAAAACACAACTCAATGTAGTACATAGTGTACCTAGCAGTAATGTGAATAGTATTAGTAGTAATAGTGTAATAGTAATTCGTAACAAAATTATTATTTAATCGCCAATGTTAAGACTATATGTCAACATAATTAAAAACTATATGTCACACATCACACCTCAATTTTTTAGTCAGCGACTATGAGTAACTCTCATATTAATTTATTATTATTATTCTTGCATCCTCTAGATTGAAGATTAGAACGTTGCATCCTACGCACATCCTGCCAATTGAGCTCTATATTGAGTTTTCAAGCAAGGATTCAACTCCACAGCTAAAAGCGCGCTCATTTTTTACAAATGATTACAGACAGCTATCGTAAAGCTAGAGAAATACTGTTAACTTTGTTTTAAAACTTATCTTTCCTGTTATTTACCTTTGCTGTTTAGTTCAATCACAACCAACTAACTAATATAATTATGAAAAAGCACTTGTTCTATATGAATATTTCATTTTCTCTGAACATTGCCTTGTATATTTTTGTCAACCTTCTTTTGACATACTTATGCCGTCTCAGAATAGGATAGTAGGATAGAATAATTTTTTATGATGTGGCGAAGTTTGGACAGTAGTTGGCAGTAGTTTACACTCGCTAAGCAACTGCGCATGAGCAGGAGATTTACTTTACGTTCGCTAATCACCTGTGTTGTGATAAGCTTCAGTCAGTGAAACAAAAAAGATGCAAATTCATGTAGCTAAATTTCCGCCATTTATATCCATTAAGGATCCAATGGCCGCGGTGGCTCCAATAAGGATCCAATAAGGATCCAATGGCCGGTGGATCCAATAAGGCGGCGTTCATTACCTTTGGCTGCGATGGAATCAGGTTCGAATCTGATGCCCGGCTGATTTTTTTGCAGTTCATAAAATTGTTTTTTTCTACAACTGCGCGTGAAACAAGATTTTACAAGCTGAATTCTCCTCGTAAAGTAGCCCATTTCTGATGAGTATCTTCATTACGCTCGCTAACCATCTGCACATGCGCAGTAGAATTACTTTACGCTCGCTAATCAGCTGATCATGGCTCGCCAAAAGTAGGTCAGGTGGAGTCATAACATAAGTTGACAATGTCTGATTGTATTTGTACCGGTAATTACACAAGAGTAATTTAATAGTTTGCCGTATTTGAGGACTGACAAAACTGTAGATTAACAGGTTTGTGCAGTTGTAGAAAAAATATTGTATGTAATTCGCGCGTAATGCTTCTTTATCGCTCTTGCAAAATTATCATGCTCTGCTATGCGTTGCGTGATAACTGTTTTGCGCAAACGATAAAGTCGCACATTATGCTCTTAATACATGAATAGCTATTTACTTTAGTATAATTAAAACATTTAATCATATTAAAGAATATATTATAATATATTCATATATATATTATAACATATATATACATATACATATATATAATATATAATATATATTTCGGTTTTAACTGGATCAATTCATTTTATTATTACAATTATCGTCAGAGAAATTTAATATTAGTTTATAGTAGGCTATTTGACAAATCATAGTAGTTCAACAGGTTATTCATGTGCAGTTGTAGAAAAAATATTGTATGTAATTCGCGCGTAATGCTTCTTTATTGCTCTTGCAAAATTATCACGCTCCGCTTTGCGTTGTGCAATAACTGTTTTGTGTGAGCAATAATGTTGCGCATTACGCTCTTAATACATAAATAGCTATTTTGCCATACTTGTATGTAATGGATAACTTTCCAAGCTAGATTTGCGTTTGGGAAATTGCTGTTTACAGAGAATCAAACACCAGCTGTTCTGAATGCGGGAATAATTTTAATGATTATTACAGCACTAATCATCATCACAATGATAATTACAGCACTGAAAATCTTGCCCAGCTGTTTTTCCCGTATTCCAACATATGAATTAACGAGTTGAACAAGCCGCCATGACAGTTTTCAGTGTGCTTTTGTGTTAGCTCAGCTAGCTGTTGTGTTGAGGTTATGTTGGCTTCAATTCATGTTTTCAGTTGTTTAAGGATTTAATAAATCCTTCTCAGACTAGTATGACGAAAAAAATGTACATAATTCGTGTGGGAAGGTTTACATACTCATAACTATTTTTCAAACTCACCTAAACGGCTCGTTTGTAAACATAGATTATTCGTATGTAAAAACGCCTTTCCCACACTCATTATGTAATATACTATTTGAGCGTGGAGCGTATGCTTTACTTTTTAAATGGCCCCACAAGAAAAATTTAAACACAGAGCATTCACATTCCATGCTTACATGGAAATCTCAATGCTCTAATCTCACTGTTTGCTTCCAGGAATGTATAAGTTTGAATGGTCGTCTTCTGAAAGACATGAATATTGGCATTTTTTGTTAGAACTATAAATTGCAACTATTCTACTTCACATTTTCAGCAATAAAACTAATGATTACATTTCCTTTATTCACGAACGTGCTACTTCAAAAGTTCCCGTTTTTCTGTGTCACCTGTTACAAATCTTATTCCAATTCCACCACAAACAAGCGTTCTCATGACTTATATTCCCCTTTGGTTTGCTATTCCTTATTCAAGAATATGAAAGTTTATCACATTAAGAGTATCTTAATCACATTTTTTTAGTGAATCTTAAACTTTTGCATGCATAAAACCAGAGAGGATTAGAGAGTAAATGTGTGAATGAATATTTAGTTCATCTCTGAATACACTTTATTGAAACCTGTCGTGTTTTCCATGATGTGAAACTAATAAGCGAATATTTGGTCGGTTGTAAACACGAGTTTCCTTGCAAAGTGAATTATTGCTGAGTGTAAATTTCGGAAAGGATCGATAAGTGATTGTATGTTGCCAGGTGTTTGGTTGGCGAACGAGCTTATAAGTATCTATTACAAAGAACCCCTCCCCCCGCCACTGCATTGCACCAAAATCTCTCTTCGACGAAAAGGCTGTGGAAATTATAGAACCTCCCCCTCCCCCTGACCACCAGGCACCACTTCATAAGCTTTTGGGGTTGTTTTTCAGCTTTTTTCGCTTGAGATATTCATCGGGTTTTCATTTTGGTTGAGGTATTTCACGGTTACATGCATTGAAAGTAGATTGATAACGGTAAGCCATTGTTTATTTTAGAATTCACTTATTAAATTTAACAAGGCATTTCAATGTTAACTGACAGCTGTATAAGTTGGATAGATCAGTTGATGAATCCATCTATTGATGTATTTTTTATTTTACACTCACATTACAGAATTTCTGTGACTAAAATTAAGGCATGTAGACAACTTTTCCCAATTAACTAATTGAATTTCCCAAATAACAATACTCCGTTCTCAGCAGTTATTGTAGCGAATTCAAAATCCCATGTTTTACTATTCTTTACAGCATACCATTAACTTGGAATGTGTTTTACATTTTAAAAGAAAGCTTTGAACTTTCAAGAAATGCAATCCAAGGATAGTACGTTTTATAGAGTCTTTGCATTCGAAAATGACTATCAATAGTCGAAACATGCAATGCTTTAGTAAATCATTGAATTGTGATACTGTGATATTATGCTATTCAAAATAAAAAATCAGTTTATAGTCTTTATAATCAGTCTGATTATACTCGCTCTATAGAATGTTCAAAGAATGATTTCATTATTTTATTATGATTTTCGCTAATGATTCCGAAATGGAATATGCTATCTTTTCCACCTACAACTAATTCTATCTAAATCTATCACAATTTGAAGAGTAATTTTACATTAGCACCTAAATTTCACAAAATCTGTTGGGCTCCATCTTTATTTGGGATAGATCAAAATAACGGATGTTTTGAAAAAATCTTGTTAAAGTTAATTTCGTTGTATTGGAAAAGCGCTGGAAAGGAGGTAGACTATATAGTTTATCAAACGGATTAAAAATTGTTGATTAATTTTTATTGTAATAATGAATTTTTTTTTTTTTTTTTTTGAGGGTGATGCCCACATGGGCTCTTGGGCCTGTGCGTGGGTAATGGGAAGGATGATGATGAGAGATGAATGGACCTACTGCTTTAGGTGGGTTCCGAACCACCGGGAAGCGATTTTTGAGGCTCATGAATTGAATTCAGAGGAGCCGGTCACCGTTACAACAGTGGTGATAGAGGCACGTCGCTTATCTAATCTCACCGATTAGACGCTCTCTACCACTGGGACAAGCCGCTTCCCATTTTCGTGATAGTTATTACCAATAACTCAATTTTCAATCCCGGCATTATACATATCATTATTTGTTTATAATGAATCGAGTTACTGTATTACATTACAATATAACCAGATCTAGAGATTGAAGAGATTCAAGTGATCTCTCCATTGAATTCCAGTGATCCCTTATTCCTCGAATCCTTCGATTAATGCTTATATTGCATTGTTCAACTGACAGTTTATGATCACAACATTCCCGGAATAATCCCTTCATATCAGATTACAGTGTAGGGATTTAAACGATTCAATTGGATGAGAAATTAGCTGCCTCTGAATGGGTGAATCTCTGATGATGTGAGATTATAAGATCCTCAACACGCGCATTAAACAGTACTCGGATGCTGTAGTAGATGGCAGTCTGCGTACGTAACATAACAATAACGTAACAAGCGGCTAACAATTCAGTCGGTACCATAGTGACAATGAATCAAATAGTAATAGGGAGATAATTACATCGAGTAGGATGGGAGTTTGTGTGCATGTATTTCAATAGCAGAGATTCATAGCAATTGAATTCCATTTCAGCGTTGCACTACTATACACTGTGCTTTGTATTGGTGGTGATGGAAATTAATATCATAGATTCCAGCTTTTGAACAACAGAGATGTATGTATTAATCCGATGTGCAATTATGGCAGTGACAACTACACTTCATTAACACACACGCACACTTACATGTGATTGGTGTGGGTAATACTAATGATAATAATAATAACGCAGAATTTGTTTTAGATCGAAATCACGTGATATTACTTAATTACATATTTGATTTAATCTGTCATGTTAGCGGTTATCTAAAAACGCGATATTGGAGTCGGTTTATTCGATGAGAGGTTGTTGAACGGATTAACCTCCAGTAACCTATCCAATCTGTTTGACACAGTAAGGGTTGAATGAACGTTCTAATATGCGCTCTCCTGGTTGGTTACATGATTTTTTAGTTGGATTTTTTTAGCAAAGTTTGGAAAGTGAGAGATTCTCTTGAAAGCTTCCCTCTCTACTATCTAACATCATTCTTTATTTCACTCCGTAAATTATTAGTTACCTCCTGGATAGTAACTTATGGTCAATTCTAATACACTATAATACTAATGAATTCAGTTTGATAGTTTGATAAGTTCTTGAGTTAAATTTATCTATCAAACTGAATTTATTAGTATTATAGTGTATCATACTGCAAACAAATTATTATTAATTTAGCAAGTAGTATTTTATTTTGACTTATTATTATTAAAGATGATTTTGTTTGATTTTAAGCACAATTTGTTTTGTTTCTAGACTTTTATTATTAATAAGGCTTATATCATTCTGTAAAGTGCAATAATTTAGATTTTAGTTGTAATATGTAAAAATAAAAAGTGATTTGATTTGATTTTTTATTACTGAATATTTTATTATAGTGAAATACAGAGTAAATGAGGATTGAGATGGATTGAAACCTACAAAAACGAAAAATATCGTGTTGGAATGAATAATATAAGGGGACTGTCAGTGATCTAATTTTCATTCATACAATAGCCTACAGAGAAAGTATAACGCAAGCTTGGTTGTTCTTGCTCTTATTTTATGCTTCCTCTTTGATAAGAAGTTATCAATTTTTTTCTCAATTTCTTTCTGTATTTATCTAATTTGACTAGAAAGTCTCAACATAAAATAATCTTGAATGCTGGTACTGAAATTTTTTTATTTACTTAACAATAAATTTTACAACTTTACTACATTAGACATGGATTTGAATAAGTTTAGAACAGTAAACTTTAAACTTTAGACTGTGTTAGGTTTAAACTTCTGACTGTGTTGCTGGAGTGTAGACGATGCTCTAGACCTCATCCACGATGACTTGAGACAAAGTAAACGACCCCACAAAGTAAACAAACTGGGAGCTAATGTAGCGAGGACAAACCATAACAACTTTACTACACAGTCCCGACGAAAGAAATTAACGACACACACGCACTCATTCATTGGCAATGCCATGACGTGTCTAGGCTACGTTGTTTATTGGGGTTTGTCGGGACTAAGGTAGCCACCCCACACTTACTCACACACGCACAATCATTTTGTTGATTTTGTCATAAGTCATTGAGAAAAGGGTCTAGTGTTTCCAGCAGCAAATATCTTGGATTAATACATACGTCTATACTAACCATTTCAATTGAAAATTAAAATAATTTAGAGTCTAGATTTTGTGAAATTATTTTTCGATTATTAACGGGACACTTTTTCCTGACTGACAAATTAGCCGGCTGCCCCGTTTTGTAAGTGTCTCTAATTGAGCTGTTTGAATTTCTGGCCATGCGAGAAAGTGATCGAATCAAGTTCTCTGTGGGTATTTATAATAAATTAAGTTGGACCAGTGCCTAAAAGCCTGAAGTATTCTCATTCAACGGCACCTTGCCTGCGTCAAGTTCAATCCAATACTGGAACGCTCAACCCACCAATGAATAGCGAGAGATCTTGTACTTTTAGGACTCATTCAAACTTATAACAAGCGTTTGTTTTCCCCTGTTGGTGCACATTATTTAAATACGTTTTAGTTTCTCAACTATTCATTGTTTTGTTGTACTGGAAGGAATTTTGTGATAGTTAAACTTAAAGTTGATAAGAATACTTTGTCTGTATTTTTAGAACGTACGAGGGACGATCTAACAGCTGATGTCTGCATATATTCTGAGAAACTGTACCGGACAAGCTGATAAGAGAGAAGAGTCACGAATGTACTCCAGTTAACTGGTTCGATACACTTTCCCTGCATATCATCAGCTTTTGGAATGTTCTAGGGACAGACCTTAATCTTTGTTTCGAACTATGTCCTTCTTTGTTGCTCTAACTCTATCCATCTGCGGCAGTGAATCGGGTGATTTTGAAAACTAAATATGAATATTAAATTGAGAGGTTTCTTAATTTTGATTATACCAAATGAAATGAAACTCACAGATTTACCATTTATAATTATTGGAAAATACCATGCAAAAGATATCCACTCTAAAAGTATTATTATAAACGGACATGTTTCGAGACTTATCCCATTTTCAATGTGACTAGAATTATACTCTAGTATTATTCTAGTATATTCTTGTATTATTCTAGTCACATTGAGAGTAGGCTTAGTCTTGAAACATGTCTGTGTATGATAATACTTTTAAATTTTTAAAAAAGGGTATTTGCCTTTTTATTTTATTTATCAATTTTTTTTTAGATAGCCCTAAGTTTAAAGTTTAATTTTCAGATTTCGACTCGTATCTTGTACTCAACATGCTTGTGTTTCTAAAGAAATTCATGTTAAATGTAAAATGTTTCTAATAAGATACTTGATTTACATTACATTGAATCTCTTTTACAGCATTGCATTCATAATAATTTAATCAACTGGATGATTTATTTAATTAGTTTATTCTATCTTTGAAATCTCATTTATTGTGGTCGGAAAATTTTTAAATTTTTTAATTGCGAACACACATATTCTTCAACTATTTAGTACAATAAAGTGTAAACAACCAAGCTTAGGATTTCAATCAACATCAGGAACAGGACATCTTCTATTTGTTTATAATAAAATGGCGCGTTCCAGCAAATTCTTCAGTATACATTTAGCTGTTGATTGCTTAGCTTTAATTGACAAGAAAGTTTTAAAATCTCCCAAAACACAGCGTGGGATTTCTAGCCATAGCAAGAGAAGAGAGGAGCTGGTGGCACATTTTCGTTTAAGCGACTTAAACTCGGCGAGATAATTTGTTGCCTAATCTGTTCCTATGAGAGGGGGAGGGGTCCGTTTTGAAAAGGGGGGAGTTAGGGTCACAGTGAAAGTTGGCAATCTCAATTCGGCATTCGGACGCACTTCAAGGCTAGAGCGTGAAGAGCAAACAGCAAGAGAAATTTATCCATCTCCCTTCCTTCTTTGATTTCTCTCTCTCCGTCATACGCATTTCCTGTCTGCTTTTAGATTCAATTTTATTATTAGTTTTCCTAGTTCCTCGAAAAAGTATTTGTTCTATTCTTTCATTTCTCATGACTGCATTTCTTCTTCTGAAAGATTATAATATTGGGCTATTGGAAAAAATATTACCTTCAATTACTCTTTTATTTCCTTCTTTCATAATCCTTTTATATTCCTTCATATTGTATATTTCTATCCTAGAAATCCTTCTATTCCAAAAGGTCCTGACTGCCTAAAATGTCATCTCTCATCATCATCCCTCTCATCACCCAAGCACAGGCCTAGGAGCCCATGTGGGCATCACTTTTAAAAGAAAAGTTCAGTTAAGTTTGTCGCTGAACTCTCACCACTTACTTAATTTCACGGAAATTGTATAATCTAAACATTCCGAATCGGCAGTGTAATTTATTACTCCGTGATTCACTTAACAGCCAAGATTGTAGTTTTGCACGAGTAAAGCTGAGCCAGCATTCGGCTACTTGCCTCGCCTGGGCACGTTTACGGTCCCAGCAGACGCCTTTTCTGAAAGAGCGCGTTCGAAAGAGGAGCTGGAAAAAGCTGAAAGGACCGGCGAGAGAAGGAATTAGGAAGAGTGGATGAGAATCCGGAAGAAGGCACATTAGCAGAGATGAGAGGGTGGCTGCTATATTGTTATAAAGATAGTCGTTCCCCTCTATCTTTCCAGAAGCGGGATCCAGTTATCCTGTGTGACTTATTCAAAACCGCAGTTCTTCCGCTGGCTCCACGAATATAATACGCTAATATGCCTCCAGGAATTTTCCGCCTTTCTATGGCCAATTTCAACTTTGAAGTACGCGTTTCATTTATTTTCCTACCCTCTTTCTCTGGTAGCGCTTACTTTTGTGTCATTCCATGTAATCTGGAGCTGAGTGGAAAATATTGTTGGGACGATTTTGTGGTGTAAACAGTGTTTATGCTGAAATAATAATGTTTAGATTGAAATAATGCTTTGTGTGAGATGATTTTGTATGAATATATCACCAGCTTCTACAAGTTAACTTAGCTCTCAGAGGATAACAAAGAGAAAATATAATATATTGTTGATTTATCTCATGATAATAATTATTCAGGCTCACACATCTGCTCTCAAGAGCAGATCTCTCAGCCTTATGAGATAAAATATGAAAATGAAATAAAATTCATGTTTTGTATGAAATGAAAAATGAAATGAAATATGAAAATGTGATTTTGTGTTCTCATCTCATTTCGTAGAAATATTACTGGCTTATCCTTTCTATATTTATTTATTTACCACTCATTTAATCAGCTTATTATACTCAATTGAATATCACAGTATTTCACATAATATGTTTTGTTTATGTACTAGGTTATAAATTTTTATAGTAGATGATAATAGATTTTATTACTTAAGAGCTTCAGTCATTGAACGAAACTTTGTCATCAGCCCTATTATTCTTGCTCCTTCCTGTACGTTTTGTCAATATGGTATTTCTAAATAATATAATTCTGTTACAGATGTGGATTACTATCCGGGGTTATTGAATGGTGTTTCAACTAGAAGTCATCATGCACATCAGGTAAAAACAAATTCTTCTCAATGTTCTATGTGTATCATTTTTGTCAATATTCTGGTATAGTAGCCCATGGATGCAATTAGCAAACACATGGAAAATGGTGTAATCGTAGTTCACAAATATTTTGGCTAATACAAAAAAAATTCTCAGTACTTCGGGTAATTTCAATTATCACTTATTCTTCAAGTACTCTGCTGGATAAACCGAGTCCTGAAACTGTAAAGATTGATTCAAAAGAATTTATTCAAAACCAATCAACTCAATAACAGAAATAATATTTACAATAAACTCTTCATTTATTCTTCAAGTACCTTGCTGGATAAACCGTGTCCTGAAACTGTAAAGATTTATTTAAAACCAATCAACTCAATAACAAAAATAATATTCACAATAAAATTTCTATATTGTAACAATATTTAATTAACATTTGGGGTAGTGGAGACTTCAGCAATGGATACTAAAAAAGCATTGAGTAGAAAAATGGTATTGAGCATTCACAGCAATGGACTAGCAGAAAAATTAGTATTAAAAGAAAAATTAAACTGCGGAAAACTTGTTTTGAGTATCGTAACAAATAAATTATTTGATCAATATTGAAATTTTATCATATTTTCCTGTAGGTTATCTTTATTTTATTTTTCGTATCGTACTATAAATGAAATTATTTCAATTTTTATCTGTATAAATAGTAATAATAAGTTTGTAATGTCCTGTCCATAGTTCTTCAAGTCTTTTGTCTTGATGTACATTGGTATTTTGGTATTTTTGAGCATTTTGAGTAACAAGTCAAAAATGACATCCATTTTTCAATGAAGAGCTTTGGTAGGTGTTGCTTAAGAGTAGCTTAGTAAAGGCTTATTCATCGGCTCTTGAAAATGATCAGCCTTTTATAAAGTTTATAATCGACGGTCGGCTGTGAAAAACTGTATGAAAATATCGTCGGGTCAAACACCAGCTGCGGGGAAGTACGTGTGAACTCAGAGAGAAAAAACTGGAACCATCACAGCTCTTAATTACTGTTTGCCCTTCCCTGGGAGACTGGTGTGTGGTTTCAGCCGAGCAGAAGTGAGACGACCTCCGATGTTTCAATACAAATCCGTATAAATCAATCACCATCACTGTCTCCCTTACTCTCGCTCACGCACGCACTCGGTCTTCCTGGATGTCTTTCTCGTAGAGGTTTTTAAAATTTGGGTTGAAGGGAAAAAGGGCTGGCGTTGGGTTGAGTTGGTCTTTTGAGTAGACGCGTCAGACGTGGAGTGAGTTCGCTTCCTAATTGAATTTCGTCTCTGCTGTCACACCCCACCCCTCACTCTTCACCGCCCACTTCCAAAAGTCCTGAAAACATCAGACACGATGAGAGCAAAGTGAGGGGGGGCTGTAGGGGAAAGGGTGCTTAAGGGATAGGGAAAGCTGTGTCCTTTCATAGACGCCACCGATTCCTCATTTCTCTCTCTCTTCCACTTTCTCTCTTTATCTCACACACTCACACTCTCTCTTTTTCTTCCCTCTCTCATTCATTCCTATTTTTTGTTTTCATAACATACAATATATTTTCCATAGCCGATATTCTGTAATCTACCTATATGAATGAAGTGAATGAATGTGAATCTGAATCCTCTCTCTATATTTATTACTCTCTCTCCGGGAGAGTGATAAGAGTTGTGTGGTAGAAAGGACCAAGAGTCCTAACTCCGCCCTTAATAAAGTCATTCAACTGATTCAATTCAGTCTTTCTCTTTCTCCCATCTCCTCTCTATCTCTCTCTCTCTCTCTTTCTCTCTCACCTCCTCCCTCTTTTTTCTCTCTCTTATCTACTCCCTCCTGTGCTCTTTTCTCTCCTCTCACTCTCTCTCGCTCATTTTCTTCCTCTTTAGCAACCCGCTCGTGCTCAAAACTCAAACTCCAAATCACTACCCGTCAAATCTGTAGCAGTCGTTTTCTGTCCCCTAATACTGCTGCCGCTTCCCTAGTTATATAACAACACGTTATTCGTCCACTGTGAAGAGTGGAATGATATAATTAGCGGTGAGAAAACAGGCCATAAGCTTTGACGGAAAGATAACTGTCACCTCCTACTCTGAGATAACTCTCTGATCAATGTTTGAGGCTGGTTGGTGACCAGTGTGGGAATCTTTTACACGATTTTTGATCTCGTTCCATCCATTCAAGAGATCACCATCTCTTTAATTTCCACCAAATGTTCCTTCTAATTAACCCTTGATCACTTTCAAGGATTCTTTCACACCTCTTAGTACGGGCAGTGATAACTGATGTATCTCAGTGAGTAACTTCACTCCATACTTGAATGTACAGTACACGTCATTCGTATGTAATTTTGGTGTTGGCGAAGCACTTTAAAGTTAGAAAATATTATATTATGTATGATAAAATATTATGCATATATTTTGTGATCAAGATACTGGTGGTTTTATATGATGATAAACAGATGATAGATAGAATCGAAAGTTTTTGAGAGAGAGAAACATAGAGTTCGTTGATTCACTGAACTTAGTTGAAAATTCGCCAATTTCCTTATCACCAACTATTACCTGTGTTTGTGTTATTCTTCATCCGACACTGAACTTTTGATTTCTTCTTCTTAATACTCACTTTTACACTTATTTAAAAAGATCTTTTTGAATTCTTAGTTCTTTAAAAGATTCGTGACGAATCAGGTTGGTGTTCAACTTGAGATAAACACGTTCAATTTTGTTCACTCTTAAAACCTTAGAGATGGAAGATTAGAGAAATGTTCCGTTATGTGATTGGCACTTACAGAAATCGCTTACAAAAAACTTATGTCTCAATTTGGAAATGTTAATTTGAATGTTGATTTTAAATGCTATCTAATTTAGACCAAGACAGTTACATTAACATATTGAAATAATCATTTGTTCTCATTTATAAACCATTTAAAAAATGCAGGCACCCTCTACAATAATACAGTACAAAATACCCTTATACCCAATAGAGGTTTTCTTCTTCCCTTGCTTATATTTTTCTCCCTCTTCCTTTTCATCAACCTCTCTTCTTTTATCCCTCCCACTCTTTTTCTGCTTCACAGCGTCTGCGACCTCGTTGCGGCTGAATTGCAAAGATGAATGACAACAGTTGAGTGAACGGTGTGAAATCGTTGCAAATTAATGATGCCAACTTGTTACTGCAGATTTCTTTCGCTCAAGATTCAATCCGTTCAAATGGCCTTTGAATTCTCAGAGGGAGCTCACTCACTTTGCGTCTCAGTTGAAATATTTTTATTGTTAAAAGATCCAATTCCTGCAAACGATGAAAGATAACAATATTTCCCTCGGTGATTGATTCCCTCGTTTGAGGGAACGAACTCATTCAACACTTGACTGCCTTATCAATTCAATTCAAATATTTTTATTGTGAAAAGATACAATACTTTCCAGCAATGAGAATATCGTTTGAGGTGATTTTACTTATTTGAAGGTTGTTATTGTGATTTGAGAAAAACATTATCATAATTTCTAGAGATTTTGTTAATTTCCGTTTGCTACTGCATCATACTACTGTATTACATAACCGCTTTTCATCATAGTTATTGTATTGACAAGTGAAGGCTCCAATCGACGTTTTTCAATACTCACTAATTCGTGTAATATTCAGTTTTTAAAACTTTCAACTCTTTCTATTCGTGTAAACGGTAAATTTGTATAATATAAGCGAACAATGTATAAAACGGTCGTATAGTTGTTAAACTCCACGCCCAAAAATCTCACTCTGCTAATAGATTTGTTTGATATGTCGCACTGGCGACTCGTGCCCACGAAACAGGTGAAGTGCTGTACAGTAAAAGATACGAGCACTTCACCTGTTTCGTGGGTACGAGCCGCCAGTGATATGTCGTAATTATTATGGATCAGCGAGTATGAATTGAAATGTAGTAGGCTTTGTTGGAAAGCGTTGATTTTCCGGCAATAAAGCCACCATCAATGCTCTCACACTGTCACTGATAATTATAATTTACAATCGCAACAAACATTACACAATCACGTGACGTGTTGATGTTGCGTCCATCCATCCATCACGATTCGCTGTTTCATTGAGCACTGTGCTAATTTGTAGAATCGAGGGATGCGCTAATACGTAGTGATCCGCACATTGACAGGTTGATTAAAACGCGTTTCATCCCTCACTTTCATCGTTCACTCTCTCGCTTACTTTCTCCCTATTTCTCTCTCTCCCATGCAAACAAACCGCTCTCTTTCTCTCTCACCTCTTGATACTATACACTCCCACTCTTCAAATAATCAAATATCCTTTTTCAAGAATTGAATATGTTCATTGACAATAATTGGCTTGTTATTGTTCTTTGATTATTGAATTTTTATGTTTATTGTTTATTGACAATTCATTTTATATTGTCCTTGTATATTGAATTGTAATTGTCCATTGACAATTAAACTAATTATTGTTCATTGACAATTGAATTGTTATTATTCATTGAAAATGTATTGACTTGTTACTGTTCATTGATAATTGAATTGTTATTGGTTTTTGACAATTGCTTACAATTTACTTGTTGTGTTTTTTGACAATGTTCACTTGTTATTTTATACTGTCCATTGAATTCTTGATGTTCATTTACAGAAATCTTAACCTGTTCAAACTTAGCCGTTTCATGACAAGTCATTATAATAAAACGCTTTTTATGACTTTAATATGTAGTAAAAAGCGTTTCTTGAACCAAGTTTTTTTGCATCCTATCTGCAATAGTCTGAACTAATTTGATGCTAAATCATTGTACGTCTACAATCAAATATCTCGTTTTGTATTAATTGGTGTGAAAGCACCCTAATCCCTAATTCGCCCATCACTTGACTGGCAAATCTCTCGTACTCTCTTGCTACCATCCCTTGTCACATTCCATAGCACAGGTCACCTTCTCTTCTAGCTCAACAACCACCCTCGAAACCCCCTTATCGACCCTTTTCCTCACCCCCTTCAACAGCCCAACCCACCTCTGACAACAGAAGTGATGACGCGTGATGACCCAGTTTTGTATGTGTTTGTTGGTCAGATAACAATCCTCGGTCACTGACAGTGTTTGTACACAAAAACTTGACCGCCTTGTTACAGCTGACTCACATCACTGACTGACTATATTGTTATCTCAAAGGTGACTCAGGCTTCGTTTCCACTGTGCAGAAGTGGAATTGAAATGAGTTCTTTCTTCAAGAATGTATAGATATGAACATAGCTTTTTTTGGGGTTGCATCACTGATACTATATAGAATGCATTTGTATTACATGCTACTTCTATATACTGAGAACTTAGTATACTGAACTACTTAGTATACTGATACTATTACCATAGAATAATAGACCTCTCTCTTATAAGAAGATATAAGGATCCTCTCAATTTGCTATCACAGAGTGCATTTTAGTATTCTTGTATCCGTGGGTTGCGCCAGCCATGATCAACTATTCCGATTCAGCTGATCCCCTTGCATTGTAATCATCCTGGATCAAAATTAATCTTTCTTGATGCAACCCTACATTGAAGAACTTATGTATTTTAGGTTGGTTATGGTATAGCGCCCTAACTTCGGTCGTATTATCAATAGCAGTTCAAATTGAAAACAAATGAATCATGATTATCAGAATCTTTCACTGAACGACACTTCACCTGTTTCATGGGCACGAGCCGCCAGTGATTATAATGTAGAGACACATTAAAGGACTTTTTTTCATGTTAAATTTGAGTAAATTATAGATTTAAATCACTCAAAATGTAGGTCTTGAAATTCTCTACAAGCTCATATAAGAAATTTACCTATCAAACAATTCTGTAATCTGTAAATTGAAAAAAAGTGCGCAATTTTTTGTTTAGGATAGGGAAATCAATGCTAAATTTATGACTAGAGGAACTCCGTGACGTCAAAATTATAACTTTCACAGCCAGCTGCTTCACTCTGCCTCACCTCTACTATTCTATACACCTTGGGTCAGACCTATCAATAGCACATTAAAGAATAGTATATTTCGTACCTAGGGCCGAAAATGTGCGTTTACCGGCTCGAAATCGGTTTTCAAGTCCGAAGCCGTACGCCGAGGACTAGAAAAGATTGAGAGACGGAATATTACATTTTCGACCCATGGTGTCGAACTTTATTTTTTGCCACACAACATTCATGCGAAGAAAACAAAATAAAAAATTAGTTAATCAGTTCCAAGAACAGCTAGACCAGTAACCTTATTATGCTATCTTCGCCTATACTGAATTTGGAGTAGGTACCATCTGCTTGCTATTGAAACTTCACGTTAAAAGTTTATTGATTTACTGACTGAATATTACTTTATAACTATCAGTGTATTCGATTTTCTTAGTCCAGTAACGTTTAAGACCAAGATAATTTTTGTACGATCATCCTAAATTGTACAATATTAATTCAAAGTTGTTGATTTTCAACAGATATTGGCTAACAGAGAAGCTTAGTCTAGTTGCATTATCACCCGCTAGATGGCGCTGGCTAACCTGCTAGACGAAGTTACACAGAGTCTGACAACAATAATATTGTTCAAACATGGATTTCACGTTCATCATTATTCAACAGTTAATCAATACAAACATTTTTAATCTTATCAAAGTTGGAGTATTAGTTATTGAAGCAGTTTTCCTTTATTATTCAACTACTGATTAATGTGAAAACTTTCAACGTTCAGTTCTCTTGACAAGGGATCTTACCAATCAAAATAACAGATGAGAGACTACCTTTACATCAAAATACAGATATGTCGACATTGACTCCCAAAACAGCTGATATTAAATGCAATCAAACCGGGATGCTACCTATTGATCAACTAACCCTTAAATTGACAACGACCTTCAGTCAGCTGACATTCAAGGTTATTTTACCGCCCTAGGGCCGAAAAACGCATTTTCCCGGCGAGTTGCTGGCGACCTCGCCTGAAAACGATCGTTTTCGGCCTCTGTATGATGCATGTAATAGTTCATTTCATACCAGTGTGGCGAAAAATAATTTTTGCTACACTTCACGGAAAGAATAGTCCCTATGTAGACTAGGAAGTCGTCATTTACATGCATAATCAATCAGCTGTTGTCCTCGAGCGGTAAGAGCCTCTTACTATGCAAGGAGCATTTTCTTTCCAAGCGTGGACAGCTGGCGCCATCTAGCGAGAGAAAATGCAACTACAATGGCCGTCTCTTTCTGTGACGTTGTCATAAATTGGTCAAAAACAAGAAACTTTGTATTGCTATTGTACAATTTAGGATGATCGTACAAAAACCATCATGAGCTTAAACGTTTCTGGACTAAGAAAACCAAGTATTCTGATAGTTATTAAGTAATATCCAATTGGTTAAATCAATAAACTTGTGATGCAAAATTTCAATACTTAGCAGTTCAGCTTACTCCAGATTCAGCTCAGCCGAAGCTAGTGTAGTAAGTTATCTGATCTTAGCTGTTCTTAGATTTCATTAATCCTATTTTTGTTTTGTTCATTCATGAAATTAGATCGATTATATTTATTTGAAGTGTAGCGAAAAAAATTATTCACAACTCGCCCAGGAAGCTTTTTACGGTATTCGGAATTATTCCCAGGCTCGGCAAGCCTTGCCCGGGAAACTATCCTCATACCATAAACTTTTCCTTCCCGGGCTTGTGGCGTTATGTACTATTACAATTGAATCAATATATGGTCGCATTTATCATAATGTGTTCTATTTGAGTCAACTGATGATTTGAATTGAACAAATTTGAAACGCTTCGTGTGAAACAAAAAGATAAAAAGAGACATTTTGAAACACACCGAAGGTTTGCTCAAGAAAAGAAAGGAAAGTAAAATTTTAAAGTAATGAATTAATTTTGAACTCTCATCTAATTGGTAAGTAGCAGGAGGAAAACAATGAAATCCATAATTAGTAGTCGAGATTCATGTATTAAAACAAAATCAAATAAAAATCTTTACAAAAATATATTCAGAAAATACCTTGTACGTAGCTAGTGTGGGCCCAACACTTTTTAATATTTATTTATACCAGTTTGCGATGATACGATGAATTTGATTGAAAGACCCGGGGGTGCACCTTCCCCATGAAGATGTAATTTGGATGACCACGTGATAATGGACCGTTGTGTCCAACAAACTCTCCACAAAGATGAAAACATCCGAAATCACGTCAATGATCCAATTTCAAGAATCCAATTTCAAGGAACCAATCTCAAGGAACCAATTCCAAGGACCGCTGTTAGGAAAAAATGTAAACTAGGATATTACTCTATTCTTAATTCATCTATCCTGTCAAATACAATATATATAATAACAAACAATACAGAATACTACTATCAAAACGTTATTAATTCTTTTTTGAGAAATTTAAGTTAATACAAATCTTCAAATAACTAGCACAATAGCTTTACTAATTTAAAATCAGGTAATAGATAAGTTACAACTCTCCAAAGTTTAGTTTACATCATTCATAAAATACCAAATATGAACCAAGCAAATAATAAAAGTAGTGAAATTGAGTTACCTTTTGAAGCGGATTTGCACATTTCCAAAAATAAAATAAACTGCTAAGGTCTCTTATAATATCATTTGAAAAAAGGAAAACTCGACTATTAAAATAAAATTTAAATTTCAACTATTTACATTTTACCAAATAAAACTAAGGGAATTACATCCTGAATGGAAATTCAAATTTAAAGAGACTTTTGCAACAATGCAAAAAGAAAGACTAGAAGCAGGACTAGAAGCAGAATGAATCGTCTGTCCGACTAATAATTCACAATCGATAATTAGAATGGGATGAAAAAGATTCTGTCTCTGTCTGACAATTCATAACAGACTATATTTTCAATAAAAAATAGTTATACATTAGAGAAGGCTTTATACGCTAGAGAAGACTTTGATATCTAATCTTGCTCGAGAAAGCTACCAAAACAACTTGAATTAATTTTCAAAATAGAATTTAATTTAGTTGAAAATTAATTATATTGAAAGAAATCTGATAATCATAACAAATTTTTAGTACTATTGATACAGTGCATAAATAATACTTTGTAATTTCCTCTAGATTATTTTTGATCATGGACATTCATCTCCTAAAAAAAATTCAAATTTGTCAGAATGTTTTGTACAACTATAATCCATTTTCTTACCCTGCACTTGATTCTCATCCTTATCATTGCATCAAAGGAACATCAGGAATAGAATTATTATAAATTACACCCTTAGGATTCGAACGCATGTTCTCCTATGTGTGTCTATGGCCAATTACCAGTTAATTACCAGTCGGTCCCTTTGAACGGTCTATACTTTCCGGTGATAACTGTACTCATGTCAACAACATGCTCTATCTGTATAAATTCGCCTGTAACTGTATACCTATGTTTACCTGCAATCGAAATGTCACCTGTATGCTTAGACTGTATTTGCTGGAGATCAGGTTCATAGCCTGCGGATTTATACTGTATTTCATGTAACTTCCGAATTTGAATTCATTGTAATCCCTATCTCATACGTGTTATATCTATACGAAAGTTATATCAAATAGTGAAGAGGTGCTGTTCATACACAGAGCCTGTCCAAAGGCATGAACTATGGATTTGACCTCTTGCAGTATGTTCAAATTGCAATCACAGACTGTTCGGTGTTGACTGAGCAGACTAGATAATAGTTTGGTCACTGATGATGTGATTTACCTGGAATTGGAGTGACTGATGTGATTTGATTCATGGCTTCGATTAATGTTGAGGCGCTCTGTGGATTTCTGAGAATTGCTGTAGATGTTGTCTCCTCAATTTGATAAATAGAATCACACGAAGTGACTTATCAGAGTTATAAGGAAGTTGCAGGGAACCTTGTATAGTGATAAAATCGAGAAAAAGAGGAAAGTACTAATGAGAAGTTTCTATGATTACATTTCTCTCGTTACTTTGATCATTTTCTTTTTTTTTTTTTGCAGAATTACTTCAGAAAGTAATAGGTCAACCCTCAAGGTAACGCACCCATCATAAAGAGTAAAGTATCATCTAAAAATAAACTTACAAACAAAAATTACAAAGTCTCCCATTGCAATGAAGTATTACTCCGGCAAGGGAGAGAATATTCACATTTGAATAAACTGAATTCTTATTCATCAAGGTTTTTAAAAAGAACGGTAATCATTGTGAAATAATTATATTGAATGCTATTAAAATAGTATCCCTAAGTTGAAATTGAAATTGAAATTCCTAATCAAGAGGAAACTAGATCTTAATTCTTTTAGAATAGAAATAGAATTGTTGATAATCGATTAGAGGGGAATAGAGAACAATCTTATGAGGAGGAAAACACGTTGTGAAGGAATAACTAATTTAGGAGAAGGCCAAAAAGTTGAAATCATCAATTTGATTAGTACGTGAAACATGGATGAACTAATGGTGGTGAGTTTATGAATAAATTAATAAAGATAGATAATGAACGAATGTAATAGTGTATTACATAATGAGTGTGGGAAAGGCGTTTTTACAATTTTTTAATTATGTTCTCCAAACGAGCGGTATGCGAGTTTGGGAAATAATTATAAGTTTGTAAACTTTTCCACACGAATTATGTACATTTTTTTCGTCATATCAGACTGAGAAGGATTTATTGAAACCTGAAACAACTGAAAACATCAACTGGAGCCAACATAACCTCAACACAACACTAGAACAAACGCACACACTGAACTGTCATGGCGGCTCGTTCGACTCGTTTATTCATATGTCGGAGTTCGGAAAAAACAGCTGGGCTAGATTTTCAGTGCTGTAATTATCATCGTGATGATGACTAGTGCTGTAATAATCTTCAAAATTATTATTCCCGCATTCAGAACAGCTGATCTTTGATTCTCCTGTAAACGGCAATTTTCCAAACGCAAATCTATAGTTGGCGCAATCTAAGTTGACGAAAACCCCCTCCACCCGAGAAATAGCTACGTTGCCAGATTGTGTGAAATTGGAACATCTTCAAATACACAATTAAACCCCATATCTAGACGTAGAATTTTATCCTTGATATGCCAGTAGTATTGAAAAAGTTCCTGGGTAGAAGGATTCAAAGGAAATTTGATTTTTTTTGAAACAATTGAAAAATCGCGAAAATATTACTTTCTTTTGTATATCACTTCTCTCATAATCATGGGTTGTAGTAAAAAAAGTTTTTTATATCAAAATAACTAGGACAATTCGAGCTTTCTAATGGTTTTTTGAATTTTCTATATCCGACCAATGATTATGTTTCAATTAATGAATATGTTTGCCAATGTCGAGACTACTCAAACAGAAAACATGAAATTTTCGATGATCTAGAAACTTTTTTGTTTGAGAAGATAAGTGGGTGGTGAAAGCGAGAAAGTTGTTCAAAAACAATTTAAATTATTTTTCCAAATGTCGGAAATAGTCGAAGATCGTAATTTGGCCTCTCAAGAGTTTCAAAGTAAGAAGAGCGGTATATCCATGAATCATTGTATGTTAAAGATTGTAGTTATTGAAGCTAATCGACTTGGATATTCGAGCTGCGAACAGCTGGTTTATCATAAAAATAGTGAGTTTCACAACACCGCGTGATTTTTCCGAAGCTACGCTGTCACTTTTAACATTCAGTTGAATGAGTTTGCGTTATATTAGGAGAAGTTTCAATTTCACGCAAAATGACAACGTAGCTATTTCTTGGGTGGAGGGGGTTTTCGTCAACTTACTTAAGATTGCGCCGACTATAGCTTGGAAAGTTGTGTATTACATACGAGTATGGCGAAAAAAATTTATCAACTTTTACGAGAGAAAGTGTAAGAGAATGTAAGAGAAAGGGAAGGAAACTTTGATATAGAGTGGTGAGTGAGTAAAGCGGGAAACATTCTCATTTTAACCGAACCAATTGTGTAACTCGTATAGTTTGCAATTGACCTTTGCACTGATACGATTGAACTAGCCAACTGAAATTGTTCAGATAATGAGTTTTGTAATGACTGGTTAGTTAAACAGTGGAGTGTGATACAATTCTAATGAGATTGCTGATGAGTTCAGTTTGCAACTTGTGGAGTAGGTGACACCTAATTGAAATGAATGTTTTTGTATTTGTGTTGTCGTGAAATGTTTCTAGTTGGAACAACAGTTTCTAGAGCATTATTGGGACTCTCCAGTCTATTACGTACTGCATCCTTGATACTAATGGATGATGGATGATCAATTCATTGAATTTCAGTTACATTTCAGTTCACCCTGTAACAGAATATCGTCCAATTTAATCAGTGAAACTAATTAAAAGTTGAAGTTAACTGTTTTTATTTTTTAGAACTTTTACTCGTATGAGGTAATTTAGGTAATTTGAGGTAAAAATTTTTGGTTAATTTACTTTTATTCAGGGTATTCCAATATCATCTGTTATTTGAGGAATTCCTTCATTCAGGAAATATTCAATGGTAGACTACTAAAGCACATCTTTCTTCGTTTATGAAAAAATCCTTTCGGCTGATTTAGTGACCAGTTTAGTATAATTTACTGATCTCTTTTCCGGGTTCATCTTTCATAGTACTGTATTCTCAATTTTTTCCACTTTCAACATTCGATACTTCTGTGATTTAACATTAATAAACAGATTCAAATTTTATTAATTTGATAGTTAATATTAAATTATCTAGTGTCTTCATGAGCAGTGGAAAGATTATCACGGCATACTTGAAATAAAACTATTTCACTGTTATCCCATATTGATGAATGTATTATGTTCTCCAAAATTAAATTTGTAAATTTCCGCCCTGTTAATCATGTGTGTAAAAGTAATCTTCTCGATGGGTTGGCATCTCGGCAATTTGTTGTGGCATTAGAATATAGAAGGTGAAATTCAATTTCGAAAATGGGATTCCCCGATGATAAATAGTTAACTTGTTGATTCGCTATGTATAGAATATAAGCCATTACACAGATTATATAGTCCATTATTTATATTATATAGAACAGTGATTGTTCCATGTGTTGGGTTGAGGGGGAGGAGGAAGAGGAGGAGGAGGAAGTGGAGGAGGAGCAAGAGCAATTACCTCTCAGCCGATTAGCCGTTTACAAAACCAAGGCCTTATTAATCTCCACATTGAGCGATTTAGTTCATCGAGGTGATTGGTGGAAAACGGGAACTTGTTCAAAAATGTTCACTCCAATCTCCAACTTGTACCAATGAGCTCTGCAAATTAGTTTGCATGCAACCTTTCTCTCTCTCTGTTTGATTTCTGATCACATTTTGGTTTATTTAAACAGTGAAAGATAAATATTATGGCTCTGATTCCACTGTGGAGAGCGTGGAAATAATATATTTGTTAACAGATAATAAGAATTCAATAACTGAATAACTCTAAAAAATATTGACTTCCATGCTTGATCATAACAGATTAACTTTTACTGTAATAACTTGTAGATTCGCATTGGATCCAATCGTACAATTTCAATCCTAGAATTTCAATTTCATCCTCTATCATGGAAGATTAATTCTCAAATAAACCTTACCGTTGATTGTTCACGGCCTTAATGATTATTTTACATATTACTCATAGTATTACTCATATAGTACTCCCGTACATTCGTAATTAAGTATAAAATTTCATCAATCCTCTTGGAATGCTTATAAAAGTTCTCGGATATCATTTTATTCTCTTCGGGGTATTTATTTTCGGGTATAATCTCTGAAACTAAGCGGACTTTTCCTCGTTTTGAAATTGTTTGAGAAAATTTTCCTCATCGTATAACCTTATTCCTTGGGCGTAATTAATATTTCAACTGAATCGACTTCTGTGAAGTATATTAAATATTTTCTCTTCATGCTCTTCCTTTACAATTATTCTCATTCCCACACACGATGAGGAATGAAGCTTTGCAATATTGTAGCTCTGCTAATTAAATAAAAGGTTCATTGATATGACTTCCGGTGGAGAAGTTGGAGGGTTCCAACTTCTGAAAGAGATCATGCAGTTTGAATTTGATTAAATTAATAAAGCGTGAAATCGAAATAATATTTGCTCTCAATGTTTGTTATTCTCTATCCGGCAGGTATTCAATTTACTCAAGATTTTAATTGAGTGTGAATGTCTGACATCAATTTCCGGTTACAGAATACAATGACTATCGTTCCGAAAGCGTTCCTTCACAAATATTGATTTTAAGAACGAATATAAACCAGGATTCATACTTTTGATCAACCTTTCATTCATAAATATTGATCATGAAAACGAATATAGGCAAGGATTCATACTTTTGATCTCGAAAAACTGATAATTCCATTCTTTGCACATATTCTTGCTTAGAGCATTTTGATAAATGTCCTACAAAACGCGTTCTCTTATTCGGATGGAACTCTTTCGATTGGGATAATACATTTTCGATCCAATTAATGAAAAAACAATGCGAACTGGGAACTCTAAATTGAAATGAGTTCACTCTATCTTTTATTGAACGAGCGATAGCGAGTTCTTACTTTTGACTCAAGGCAGAAGTCGTTGTCCGTCTGTTCGTTCGTTTGTTTGTTTGTTTGTTTGTATGTTCGACAATAACTTCCGAACGCCTCAATTAATCAAATTCAAATTCAGAACATATATTCTTCATACTTTTATACAGGTCAAGTTCGTTGGACAATGGAATCGACCAACTCCTTCGAAAAAAGGATAAGCTCTCATCAACAATATATCTGTATATACTCCGGCATCTATTCAATTTCAACACAATAATCAAGGCTGGAAAATGTCATAAGGAACTTGAATAATTTTTTTCGCCATACTCGTATGTAATACACAACTTTCCAAGCTAGATTTGCATTTGGAAAATTGCCGTTTACAGGAGAATCAAAGATCAGCTGTTCTGAATGCGGGAATAATCATTTTGATGATTAATACAGCACTAGTCATCATCACGATGATAATTACAGCACTGAAAATCTATCACAGCTGTTTTTTCCAAACTCCAACATATGAATAAACGAGTCGAACGAGCCGCCATGACAGTTCACTGTGTGTGTTTGTTTTGTGCTACTGCTAGTGTTGTGTTGAGGTTATGTTGGCTTCAGTTAATGTTTTCAGTTGTTTGAGGTTTTAATAAATCCTTCTCAGTCTAGTATGACGAAAAAAATGTACATAATACGTGTGTAAAAGTTTACAAACTCATAATTATTTTCGAAACTCGCGTACCGCTCGTTTGGAGAACATAATTATTCGTTTGTAAAACCGCCTTTTCCAAACTTATTATGTAATATACTATTTTGCTAAATCCATCTGATTACAGTGGAACAGCTGATTGAATATTGAGAAATAATAATGTTCTCAAATAAATAAATTTTTTCATGTGAAGTCATATGTTAATATTGATTTCAAAGTTTAAACATGTGATAGGAGTCTATTTATTTGAACATCTGACAAAAGGCGGCAAATTTGAATTATTTTACCATTGGTTATTTTTCAAGTATTCTTGTTGTAGGAAGTTTGTCGTTACATTTGATTTCCATGCTTTAAAAAGTAAGACTAATAAATAAGTCAGCCGTGCTTTTCTACGGGATTTGAAGAATGCTATTAAGGAGATCTCTAATAATTTATACGATTTATCCGAATGGAAATACTGAACTATAAAAAAAATCCATTCTTGAACGAATCTCTACAATGTTTGTTTTCAATTTTATACACTAAATAATTTACAAATTCGGTTGAGTTTAGAACAAGAGGCGGTCAATATCACTCTACAGAGTGTTCCGAAGAGAACTAACTCAAGTAGGCATACTATCAGTTCTTCGAGCTGAAAGAAAACAGAACATGTTATCGGCTAAACACCGAATTCTTCTTAGTTTTCCTATAATCCGTCCTTCTATTATTTTAAGACTTTTCATCATATCTAGATAATGGATAGACTCTACACGAAGTTTCAATAGTATGTATGGTTTTCAGACAAAATAAGGGAAAGTTATTACATCCAATTTTGTAAATTTATTTATTTACATTGCTGTCTTACATTCATTTATACAATACACCAATAAAAATCCACAAGAATAAAGGGTACATTATTAACACATTGAAAGTTACAGAAAAAAATCATTACGTGAGTTACTGGTAACAAAATAATGTATAATACAGAAAAATAGGTGGGAGTGTCCAGGGGTGCCCATCCCCCAAGGCTGATGGCGCAAAATCCCCCAAAATTCATTAATAGTCCTGTACTATAATTCCTCAAAAACCCCAACCAACTCCCCCCCCTCACTACTAACAACAAAACGTGAGGACCAATTTACCAGTAAAATCGTTGACTTCATTGACTTAAATAATTAAAATATTTCAATAAAAGTTTATTTCAGCAACTATAGGTAAGTTACTCTATTTGACGTAACTTTCGACTTGAAGCCTAACACTCGAAATAGAGAATACCATGTCTAGTATTCCAAGACAGTAATTCGCACTTCATAATATAGAGTGTCTCACGAGAAGTGTAACAGCTGGCAACCATATTCTACATGCAGTTTGCAACAAAAAATGTCCAGTAAAATTTTTTCTTATCGACCTTCGTTTTCGAGATATTTAGATTTTTCGATATTCTTCAAGTAGGCCTACATACCGTCATTAAATCGTCAATATATCGTTGAAAAAAAGATAAAATTTCACATTGATTCAAGGTATAACACATGCCGAAGTCAATTACTGAGCAGTATTTTTTAGCGGTCAAAGTTGAAAAAGATTGATTTTTCAAGTTTTTTTTTTAAATTTCAAAACAGATTTTTCTTGATTTTTTTCCAGGGTACAAAATAATTTTTATAGCGCAAAAAGTTTTTCATTTGATTATTTTTCATATGAGACCAAGTACAGGGGTCTAGTTCAAATCCATGAATCAGAATTCCAGTTTTAATTTGATTGAAAATGAGACTAATCTTGTTGAGTGTGAATAATCGTCTACAATTTGATCGCTCTGTTTCGAGTGATTTAGGTCATACAAAATACTATTTCTACTGTAAATTTGGCTTAGAAATGCAATGGAACTGGTTAGAATTTTGAATCTGCAGTGGTTATTGGGATATTTGTAAAAATATGAAAATAATTAGTATTTTCCAATTTCAAAGAGGATTAACATGTTTACCTGATGCTTCAACTCACTTTTCTGTGGCCGAAACTTGTGAATAATTCAGTTTTGAATAAGAAGTGTTCAGTCAATAAACAGGACTTATTTCAGTACCTATTTCTGAAATAAATAAGGCTACAGTATAATATTAATGATACTCACATACAGGGGCGGATCCAGGATTTACTTCTGGGGGGGGCACAACCCAGGTTATGAAATTATATTAAAGGCTAGTGAGGCGAAATTATCACAAGTCTGCACCCCCCTCCCCCAATTTTTCACAAGTGCCTCTTCATACCTAATTAATCCCCCCCCACCCCACCTATAATAAGATAATATAATCTGTAGAAGAAGATATAATATAAAGAAGTACCACCAATTAATAGGAGGGGTTTTTTAAATATAGAAATTTGAAGAAGAGTATTTTATTAATTACAGAAACAATGATGAAAATTCCACAAAATTCACTCTATCTGATTTGGAAAATGTGTATTGTTACATGATTCATCAAGCAGATTAAATTTTTTCCTAAATTATATGAACAGTTTTATAACCCTCCAATTCAATTTTAACAAAAGATTAAGAAACAAAAATTATTCATTAATAGGCTGGTTAAATATGAAAAAATGCTGAAAGTAAGTGGCTTACCCAACTCATGTATTTTTGGTACCGGTACATTACTTTCGTTTTTCATTGTATCTTGTATTCTTATCTAGTAGGCTACTTGATATTTTCACTTCTTACGCTATGGCAAAAAGGGGTCGGGGTTTTCCCCCCAGAGATTTTTGTTGAAAAAGGTAGTCTCAAATGCATTTAGAACAGCTAGAAAGCCATCCAATATGTATTTTCAATCTTACAGGAGAGCAATCATTTCCAACCATTGAACCATTTGATTCTGAGCAATTATTTCCAACCATTTTACTTGATTCTGACTAGTTGATGTGGGTATTGGGTATGATGGTCACTGGTCAATCGTCAGTGCCCCATATCACACCGCGCATCTCAAGCTGCAGCTTGGGAATACTTCCTTTAGTATGGTGCAATTAGTCTAGCCTTATTTTCAAGGGTTAAAGTTCCTCCCCAATACCAAAATGACGTATACAGCCCCTAAACTATAAATTGCTCAAATAAAAATTTCGTGAAATGCTACATTTTATTGATCTTATGTTTTCGAGGAGGGGGGCTAAGATGTGTAATTCTAGTTTTCCAAAATATCTCGAAGATTGGCCTAAAAATGTATAAGTTAAGTTCATCCCTTCCCTTTTGTAACTTGAGAACCGTTTAATTTAGCGGAATTTTGCATAGGACAACTCTTTTAAAATTATTTCAGTTTCAGTTTTTTAGGTCTTCGCCGCAGTCAGTAGACCGGGGAATTGTAAAATGTTAAAAATAATCTTATTGTCAAATCATGAATTATGTAAATATATTGTAATGTTGACACATTTTGCGCTGAGCCGCATAGTTCTTGAGATATTTTAGTGCCCCCCCAACGTGAAAATTGTGTTACTTTTACAAAATAATATTGAATAAATCAGTTCAGAGTTGAAGAAAAATTCTTATTTTGGATGTTGAGGCTTCAGTCTAATTGCTACTATAGCTGTTGCCAAAATTTTAGACACTTTCCTCATTGATGTAGCCTAATACTAAAGCATCTATTGTCTCTTTTAATTTTAAATCCACCATCCAGGCATAGCTAAATGACAACTCTAATCGACAGCATCAGCTGTTGGAGCATACAAGCAGACAAAACCGACTAACGTTTTGGCGTCAGCTATTAGGCTACTTGATACACGCTGAAAATAGGGTCCGGGGCTTGCCCCGAAAATTTTTGGTTTTTTTACTCTAAAAAGTATATTCATAGCAGTTTTAAAACTTTCAATTAAACCCCCTTGGAATTTTTAATTTGAGTTTATATGTACAGTATAATTCAATTTAGTTCATTCTATCTAGTGTATGTTTCATCCGTCTGGGGGGCACGTGCCCCTGTGCCCCCCCTCTGGATCCGCTAGTGCTCACATATGGTCTTGATTTCTACGATTTATGGTCTCTATGATTTTTTTCTACGATGGTCTTGATTCCGTATTGAATTAAACTACAGTTCAATCTATGAGACCACCTTATTATGAGATTATGAGTAAATCGAGATAAGGAATGTTTTCAAAGGAAATCGAGAAAAATAATCTCACTTTTTCTGATTTTTGTCTTGTATGTATTGACTATGAACAATCTTCACTCAAAAGAGGCTATTGATCTCAGTATCCAAAATCACAATCAAATGTGTGTTTTTTTTTTTGCTCCTGTTATGTATAATTGATAGTTTGTTTATAGAACTTGTAAGCGCTCCAGTCCTTCGTCAAGAACCAAAAATATTACTAAGAAAGAAAAAAAATCACAATAAAATAAAAAATGAAGTCAGTAGAACATGAAATAAGTTAACGTTTTCCCACTCCATGACATTCTAAAAATCATGAGCTCGGTTACGCAATAATTAAAAAATTAACACTTTAATTAAAAACAACAATATTTAAATGCTCTTCAATATCACATTCAATTTCAAATCAGAATGCTCAAATATCCTGTTATACAATAAGTTGGAAAAATTGTCAAGGTCTAGATATTTATTTCCATTTCCAGATTCATCACTATTTTCTTGCAGCCGTGCTTCCCCTGAGAGCTTGCACTCAGGCAGCAGCCACTTATTAACTGTAGCCTATTCTATAGAACTCATGCAACGCTGAAAATAGTCTTCCCGGCTAGCCTACTTATTAATGAATATTTTTTTAATTATAGCCTAATTTACCTTTCATATTACCTTTATAGTTCATCACCCGACGAAGCTTTTTTGCTCCTTCGGCTTGTTTTTCCATAACGTTTTCATGGACTTTCACTTTGATTACCTATTTTATATTCCACCGGAATGTAACCCCTATGTACTGTACATGAACTCCGCACATTATTTGTATTTTTCAACTTTTTTGGAATCATAACTTAGTAAGTCTACATTCAATTCAAAAGTAAAAATAGAAAACACTATAAATTCATAAACCACGCACTGTATTACGAACACCAAAAATACCACTGCTCAATCCCACAGCAGAACAACAACTGAATGTGCATATGAGCATTGTATAAAATTGAACATTGTCAAGTCGTCAACTACGAAGAATGAATAATTACAGGAACCGATTAAAATCGATTTTGTTTGTTCAGGTCTGAATTCTATTGAAAGTTTTGTGTTCATTCTGAGAAATGAGATCAACTCAGTCAAACGGAAGCCTGGCAGCCGCGGTGATTTTTAAACATGAATCGTTAGACATTGTTGATCCATAATAACTATAGGCTATTAATAAGTAAATTAACTATATATGTATTGGTTCTACATCTACAACTGTCAGAGACATTATTCTACTCAGTTGGATTATGAAAATAAATAGAAAACGTTTAGGCCTACATGTGAAAGTGAACCATTCAAAATAATAACTCCATATTACTTTAATCAAATTAATTTGTTGATTCCCCCCCAAAATTTTCAAAATCCCCCCCAAATTTCGTGCCGATGGCGCAACTTGCGCCATCAATCCCCCTGTGGGCGGCCCTGGGAGTGTCAATAGAAGGAGAAATGAATGTAAGCCCCACGAAAGTAAATTTGATAGAATTGTTCGCTGAACAATGTTCAGTTAATAGGTCTACTCTGAATTCTTGCAGTCAAAGTCGTCTTGAACCAGCAGGCCTACGTTCTTATTGGTGCATTTGCGGCAGAAGAGTTGCGGATGATGATGTATCAAAATATGATCAAACGATTGATCAAAATATACCGTACATAACGATATCCTCACAAAAATGAATCATTCATCAGTATTCAATAAATCCAGGTATCGTATTAGTATGATTTGTAGTTCATATTTTTAAATAATTAAAGCCATAAGTTGACTTTGAGGGTTCGCATGCGAGTTCTTCAGCCCATGGGGCTTACTAGTGTATGAGAATATCCAATTCGATTTCTTTCGCCATTTGAGAGGATAATTATATTCTACAGATAAAATATGAATCATTTTCACTTTTATCTTCATCTTCATTTTATGTTCACCTTTCAACCCACTATGAATGCACCCAAGTGCTTTCAAACCTTTGATAAAAACCACTCATAATTTCAAGACAATTATCTTCCCCGATCTGTACCAGCTTTTTTGATAGCAACTTTGTCGTTCAATCGAATCCACTAATCTCCACCAATAGCTCTTTGTATTTGAGCTTCGAGCGCATCGCCACACCGGCAATGAAAGGAGCATTGACAAAAAAGGACAGCAAAGAAGAGAAAAAAAATATTCTTACCGCTACTTTCCCGGCTGATGGTTAGCTGTTGCTCTCTTCATTGTACTCGGGACTCTGGAAGAGGTATGTTCTGTCCAAGCAAAGAAGACCCTCTGGTAAGATGAGAAAATGGCTCCAGCTCGGTCAATATTGGTTCAAAAATTATTGATTTGGTCTCAAATTGTTGACGAGAATGTTTCCCACAATTGAGACCAGATCAATAATTTTCGAACCAATATTGACCGAGCTGGAGTCATTTTATCATCTTGCCAGAGGGTCTTCTATGCTTGGACAGATCATACCGTTATGAGGAAACAGCAGGCTACAGAAGCCGAGTCTACGAAACACTTTTGTGTTTTATTTATTACTGTTTCTCCTCCTACTCTTTCCTCTTCCTCCTCTTCATCTCAACCACTCCCTCCACCTTTTCATATTTTTCTTCGCCATCCATCTCCCCCATTCTTCAACAGAAATCAAACAGTTTTCGCCACGTTTTGTATTGCTCTTTCTCTTCTTTCACTGTTTTTCTTCTATGTAAGAATTTTCCTTTCTTCTCCATTCCCCTCACCTTCACTCATTCTTCCTCTTTTTCTTTTCCTCTCTTCCTCTCTATCGTCTTTTTTTCCTCCACCTCTTCTCAACCTCCTCAGTATTTGTCTTTCTTCTTTATCCCCCTTACCAACATTTATTCTCCTCATTCCCTCCTCTTTTTTTCTCTTTTTCCCCTCCTCTATTTTTTTTCTTCAACCTCCTTATTACTTGTCTCCTCCTCTTCATCCTTTGTTTTCCCTCCACCTCTTCCCAACCTCCTCAGTATTTGTCTTTCTTGTCCCTCCTTCTGTCTTTCTTCATCACCCCTTCCCCCACTCATTCTCTCTCTTCCTTTCCCCCCCTCCACTTCCCTCCCAATGCGCACGTCCAAGCAAGAATCCAGCGAGCAAACCCCCCGAGAAAAGCAAACATCTTGCCGGAAAAATACCTTCAACCGTCTTCTTTCCAGTCTATTCAGTCTGTGCATTATTCCGTTGATACTTCGTCGCTAAATCTTCGCTTCTCGCCGAGTGAGTGAGATAATCTGGAGTACGAAATAAGGATAAAGAACGCCTTGAACTGTAACAAACAAATGTGGACTACTGTATTATTCTGTTACGTTGTCTGAGCTTGCTAACTGTTTAGGGCTGCTGCATTATTAGTGTTATAAAAAGTTTATATGAGAGCTCAATTCCTAATCCACGGTTGATTTATTTTTTGACTCCAATTCATTCAAATATGTTAATTTGAATATGATAAGTATTGTAGAGAGACTATAGTGATAGTCTACAGTCTATAGATACTGTATAATCAGATAATCGAGTCTTTGTAGGTGAATATATCATAGGAGCCTATAAGGAAACTGTGCAATACAAAGATTCACAGTTCAACTGATTTAGGTTCGAAAATTAATTCCTATTCCCATATGGAATGGATTCAAATGTCTGAATGTGATTTTACTTGTTACTTGATTGGATCCATCCATCTGGATTGTATTCTAAATTGGAAAAGGGACAGTTTTGGGCCTGTTGAACCTTCAACCATTAAGTATTATTTGTAAATAACTGAATGAATAAATAAATCTAAATGTGAGTGGTGAATACAAGCATCCATGGAATTAGCAGCTAAGGAAACACTTTCAATGTATTGAAGATTATAACCCATGCAATATTGTCGTATTGAGAAGTGTCCAGACTCGGTATCGCTACCACCTTCATTATTCAACGGTCTGTATTTAATCTGCTTACTTTGGGTCTTTGCTCTACTCTGATGTGTATAAAGTCGTCCAATTGTCTCTAATACGATGGTTTCAATCATTTATGTAGAATTCGGATGTAATCTTATTTCTGAACCCTTTTCGAAGCTTAGGATCTCTCATTTCCAAACCCTTTCCGAAGCGTAGGACCTTGCATTGTTACTGCTTATGTGATTCATATAAACAATAGACATCTACCAACAATAATATACAAATATCACCTCGGACGTGTGGTGATGTTATCCCTGAAAGGTTTCCAGCATTGTTGTGGTTTAGTACCCAACAACAGAGGTGCGATTGCGAGTTTTGTGTGATGTATCGATATCGGACGCAAGAGAGTTGAGAATCACACAACAGCATGGCGTAAATACTAAATAAGACGAAGGGTCGTTGTGGAGCGGTTGCTTCTTGTTCCTGAATAGATTTTCATCAAATTTGCCACTCGATGTACCCCTCCCTGTGCTCCTACAACCCCAGTTCAGGTTCCCTGCTCGTTTAATCTCATTTGCGATCATATTGTCGAAAAGGTTTCGGAATTGATGAGAGGACACGAGAAAGCCGGCTAGGTAGAAAGAGGGGGGGAGGGGTAATGGTATCAGCAGTTGGTGAGTTGAAGTGATGGGTGGGGGTTGTAGGGAGGGGATGGAGCACAGAATTAAGCATCGGAACATTACGGCGAGACTTATATAACAGGAGTAACTTAGTTTCATCCCCCGGTAATATTCTCGGCGGTATGTTCCAGGTGGAAAATTTAGTGGTGGGGTGTGAGAAGGAGGGAAATGTTTGAGTGGGATGTGAGAGAGAATGTGGCAGCGATAGAAAAAGAAAAGAGAGAGAGAGAGAATGTGTGTGAGTGGGAGAGTGACAAACAAGATAGATAGATAGATAGATAAAATGTCTTTATTTTCCACTTTGTACAATACATAAGTGATGTGGGCGAAGTTGAGGCACAAGAGCCCCCTCTTCCACTTAACCCACAGTATTAAATGAAATAAAATAAAAGTAAAAATCATGAATATAATGTGTAAAGAAAAAAATGAATAAGCGTTACCTATACTAGCATATACAATTTGAAGAACAAAAGATACTAAAAATTAAAATTGAAATAATAATTAAATCTATCAAGTATGCACGCACACACACACACACACACACACACACACACATACACTCAATAAGAATAATTTGAAATTGAAAGCAGTCTCAGAAATCGCCTAGCCAAGCCCACCCCCCCTAATCCACTCCACCACAGCCGCACTGAACCGGCGCAGGCTCTCTGAAAGCTTAATGTGGACTGGCAGTGAATTCCAGAGCTTAATGGCTGTAACCTGGTAAGATTTGTTGTACAATACTGTTCTGTGAACAGGAACTACTAGTAAATGGGAACCATGACGAGTCCCTCCTCTACCAACATCACTCATGTAGCGGAACCCAGCTGCCAAGTATTGAGGTGAATTTGATTTTAAAAGTTTAAAGAGGAAGATAAGTGCATGAAGACACCTACACTCATGTAGCTTGAATATTTTCAGTTGGTCAAAGTATTCTGTAATATGTTCGTCACGTTGTAAGCCAAAGATGAAACGAACACAGTAATTCTGTGCGCGCTGCAATCTTTGAGTAAGTTGAACTGTCATGTCAATAGTAACTAGGTCACAATAGTAGAAGAGAGGGAAAATCAATGCCTTAACCAGCATAATTTTAGTTGGAAAAGGTAGGAGATGACCAATTCTCTTTAATGAGTGAATACCAGCTACTGCTCTATTGCATGTCAAGTTAACGTGGTCAGTCCAGTCAAGAGTATTGGTGAAGGTTAAACCAAGGTTTTTCACATTAGTACTGTAGTCGAGTTGAATGTTGTTGATTACGATATGTGGTAAGTCAGTGAGGTTGAGTCGGGTCAATAGTCTTGATTGGCCAACAATCATGACCTGAGATTTTTTCTCATTTATTTTAAGGCCATTATTCTCAGTCCATGTAACTATGCGAGCAAGGTCTTGATTAGCTTCAGCTATAGCTGCAAACAAGTCATCAATATTAAAGTGTTTGTAGAGCTGGAGATCGTCAGCGTACAAGTGATGCTGTGTTGTAGTCAATACATCAGTCAGGTTGTTAATGTAGACACTGAAAAGCAGAGGACCAAGAACTGAACCTTGAGGAACCCCTCGATTCACTGGACGCCAGCGAGAAGAGGAACCATCAAGTCTCACACACTGACATCTATCCTGCAAGTAAGAACGCACCCATGCAACTGTAGATCGAGAGAAGCCCATGCAACCCAGCCTATAGAGCAAGATAGGATGAAAAATGCAGTCGAATGCTTTGCTGAAATCAATCAGAACAATAAGAGTGAGCTCCCTGCGATCAAGGGGCTCCCTGCGAACAAACAAGGAGAGAGATATGAGTAGAATAGCGGATTTATTCTTAATTGTGAATGGATAAAATTGAATGAACGCGACAGTGTAAGAGAGTGTAAGGCTCCTATTAAAAATAATATTTTACAATAAAAATTCATAATAATATGAATTTTCAAATTCTCTGATACCCTACCCAGAAGCAGCCAAGGAGATCTATGCTAAATATATCTATCTGCTGCTGAGTGATTTTTTGTATTTATTTGAAGTTTTAAATATTATTCTATCTTCAATTACTATAGTTGTGGAAAAAACATAGTAATAATATGATTCGTTGATAGAAAAATATATTTCACGTAGAGATCGCCTTACCTGTAACGAAATTTATATTTATAATTTATATTTCGTTACCTGTAACGAAATTGTTGAATATTTTTAGTGCAAAAAAGTGTTAACATGAATATGAACTTCATCGAGCATTCTAAAATCGAATTGGAAGTGTAACATTTTTCATTTTTCCTCTGATTTTGAAATAGTCTATTCAAGAAACAGTTATACCACGCATAGAAGTTTTTAAATAATAGAATACTCATATTTTTTATTTATACTTGATTTCATAAATTTTTCAGTTTCATTAATCTGTTTGAGGTTTGGGGCTGCTAATGAATGTAATCAAAACTATTATAAAGGGTACTGTGATTTATTATAATTCATCACATGTCTTACATATCAACAGGAGGATGAAAACTGCATGAACGGCAAATTTGTGAATTGTGATTCAAGAGAAACCAAAAAATTGAATAAAGGAGTGCAAATGTGAGAGCTGTAGAAGAACGGCGAGTAAAATGAGATCCGAAAAATGTGTAGTGGATGGTTACTAAGGTCATAGGAAACAAGAAACTCAGCTCAGGCGTCAGCACCCTGCTTGAGGAAATAAGGGTGTCTGCTGCTGCAGTAGAAGCCAAACAGATAGGCGGTTGGTGTATGCCTTTCCTTGAAGCTCAACTCTGTCGGGACAGTCTTAAGCTGTCGGTTAGATCGAATTTGTATATCTGAGGTCGCTCTCAACTAGATTTCATCTTGAAGAGCGCTCACCGACTGTCCTGGCAGAGATGAGAATTAATAAGAGTCGTTCACCGACCGCCAATGTATTTGGTGTTTGCTGCTGCTACTAATAAGTCCTCGCACATTTCAGCCCCTCCTCCTTTTTTAGTGCAGTCCACCCCAAGATTTTCATCAGATTCAGACGCTTGCCCTCTTTACTATCTTCTTTCTCTCTCTTTTCTACAAGCTCAGATTTCGCCATTCTTCCTATTTCCTGCATTTCTCTCTAGGCTACAACTACAGTATTCATACCTACTCTTGACAGATTCAGATGTTTCTAGTTAAAATACAAATGGAGTATTCTTCAATATATATCATGACTAGCCGGCAGGCTCGCTTCGCTCGCATTCTCCGCCTAGACAGTATCAGCAGTGTCAGTGAGTCAAACAGGCTCGCTTCGCTCGCCTGCATAAGCTCTATCAGTGTAAGCTGAGACAAACAGGCTCGCTTCGCTCGCCTGCAAACTCCGTTCAGAAGGGACTCAAAATCTATTGAACAGCATTTCTAGACCTAATCTGGACCAGTTTACCAAATTTCAACATTCTCTACCAATTTATTCTCAAAAAATCCAAGATAAACTCCGAAAATTCCGAAAAATAGTAAACGCTAATATTGAGCGTAACCTTGGGAAGTATATCGGACTCGGACATAGTTTGAAACTTGATTCAATATATTCCAAATTAGTTAATCTATAATCTCGCTGAACCATTGAATTTACAGTAAGGATTGGTCGTATCAAGGCGGAAGATATGCAACCCGAAATACATCTACAATTTAAAAAAACTGATTACTGGCGTAATCTTGAACGGAATTCAAATAAATTTTAACACAACATTTCTAGACCTTATCCGAACCTGCCTATCAAATAACAACATTTTCTACCGATTGGTTCTCAAAAAATTCAGAAAACACCGAAAAACTATAGAAAAACTAAAATATTTGGCGTATTCTTGAAAATTTTTTAAAATCCGTTCTTAGCGAGCGTCTAAACGTCCAACTGAACATGCCTGCCAAATTTGAACGCATTCGGTTCAGTGGATTTTTAGTTCTGGTGATGAATCAGTCAGTCAGTGCCATTTCGCTTTTATAGATATAGATGTATCAATGATCATATTTCATGTAGTGAAATAGTGTTGAATGCTGTTTGTACAGGGTGTCACGAGAGAAGTCTACGAAACATTTGAGGCTCATTTGTTACACTAAATAGTAGAGAAAGTTCAATTGAACACATGTCCATGAATACTTCACAAAAATAAAACAATTGCGGAAGATTGTACATTTCCCATCAAATCTTCAGACTTGTATAATATTCAGACTCTTCATTGAATTACCAGAGTGATCATTTCTTGAAACTTGGTAACATCAATGCTTATCACTGGCGCCTTGTGCCCACTAAACAGGTGAAGTGCTGTACAGTAAAATATATGAGTACCTGATCGTGGGCACGAGCTGCCAGTGATGCTTAAGGAGATAATAGGTAAAATCAATGATGAAGAAATCAAATAATAGAATTTGAAGAGATGGAACTGGATATTCCATTATAATCTAGATTTTTAATGAATAGTACTTCTGAAACATCTTATTCTAAAAAGAAAAGGTGGTGGCCGTGATTGCCTTAAACTTACTCTTATAAACCTTATAAATCGCGATTGAAAGAAGGCAAAACAGATGAAACACTTTACATTGGGAAAACAGTGTTCTATAAAAAATAATATTCCTGTATTATTCGCTTTAGAAAAACATTGTTCTATTGAATAAAAACATGTTATTATTCCTATATTATTCACTATATGATTCCTTTATGGTTATAACCCTGTAGAAAAAAGTAAGTGTGAAAGAGTGTTCCTAACAGGAAGCATTTGAATTAGGAGGTGAGATGTGGCTCGTGTTTGAATAAGGCAAAGAATGGAGGGGGATCATAAATCGAGCATGCAGTTACATGGGATTTGTCAACGGTTTCATCTCTCTTACATGCTCATTCCCATTCATTCATTCTCTCTCTCCAATTCTCTGCAAATCTCTGCCTTCAATCTCTCACTTGCATCCCCTCTTTCTCTCACACTTTTCGAATTCTCACTTCTCCTATCTTCGTCACTTCCCTTTTCTCTTCTTCACTACCCTTCTCTTTTCGTCACTCTCTCACGTTCTCCTCTTTCCGTCTCCCTCTCATTCTCTGTCTTTCTTTCTCTGTCTTTCTTCCTCTCTCTTGCTCTTGCATATTCACAGTTGTCTCTAGTATTCACATAGAGCGGAACACTTTTCTCAACCACATTCAGTAAACTATATACGAGCAGGAGCAGGACCAGGAAAAAAATGAAAAAGAAGGGAAGCCGACAACGGTAACGTCTTATTGACAGCCGGCGTAAAAGCTTATGAAGGCGACGCGTAAAAGATGGAATTTGCAACGAGGAACGTGTCTACAATACGTGAAATCTGCTGCAACGATCTTGAGAGAGAGAGAGAGAGAAAAGTCAGAAAGTGAGAGAGATAGGAGGGAGAGAATGAGAGGAAGAGTGTGTGTGAGATAAATAGATGAGAGAGAGAGAGAGAGAGAGAGAGAAAGAGTGTGTAAGAGAGTGAGAGAGGCGAAGAGAAATAGAATAAGAATGAAAAAAATGTAAGAGATTGACAGAGAGAATGGTATGTCAAACTACTATAGTGAAGACTGAAGAGAAAATGAATTCAACAGATATGAAGAGAATAGAGAGGTATGAAGAGAAGATAGAGATAAAATTGTGAGTGTGTGTTTGAAAGATTATGGAGCATCAAACTGCAACAGCTAGTAGAGACTGAATTCGCCCATATGTGTGCCTCCATTCAACAGCACGTGTTTGATTTTGTCGCTCGCTGCTCACTCAGGCGTGACTACTGTGTTCGAATCACGTAGCTACGTGAAAATTTGAATTGATGTGTGTGGTGTGATGATGCACGATCATAGATTTATTTATTTCGCGTCCTTATAGTGCGCGATAACGATTGAATGTTTGTTTATTTAAATGTTTGGTTTTGGACTATGTATTTTCATTTTAAGATGTATTGTGTCAACAATATTATTGCTAACTGTTGAGAAAGGATATGAATTGAACTAGTTTAATCAATTATGAGTGCAAAATCTGAAAGGAATGTGAAAAGAAGGTTGAATTTAATCGAAAAATATATTTTAATTACTGTATCAAACTATTTTTTTTTATTTTAGTCTAAAAATATAATAATTATACTTGTGGAAGAAGTTAGTAGAACAAAGTGACTTTGTAGTGAATAAAAAGACTAGATCTTATCCAACCTTAGATTTGTTAAAAATCGAGATACAAAATTATAAAATAAGATTGATTTGTTTTGGCATGATTCAGATCCAGGCTATCTCAATAAATTATTCACTTTAATCTCAAAAACCACCTAAATCTTATAAACTTCACTATTATTGATGATTTTCTCACAAATCAACAAATTTGACTTAATACTGGTTGTATATTAATCGTGATAAACGTTGTAATGTAATAATCGTTGTGAAAACATTTGTAAAAGCGATTCCCGTACTACTGCACAATATGACAGTGGTATTGTAAATACACCAAAAGAACGTCCAAGTATCTAGGCTCGGCTCTGAACCAACATGAAACTAAGAAACTGAGTCTGATTTCATTTACATAAAAGACCGATTCTAGGCGCGTAAAGTGAATCGGGCACATTCTACCTGACACCCCTGTTTTTGCTTGTTGAAGGTAACTATTCCCCACCCTAAAAACGGTTTAGCAAATGCCAAAAAAATTGGCGGTTGAAGAATTACTGTTGTTGGAGCTCATCTCGGTCTGGACAGTTGATGGGGCTGTCTATAAGAGTACATTGAAACTAGAGCAATCCCAGCTGTACTAATTCGAACTTAAAGACAGTTCCAGACTGTCCTAACAGAGCTTTAAGTTGAATAACAGACATCTGCCAACCGCCACTTTGGATGGCGTCTACTATACCCTACCACCCTAAAACAACCCTCGGCCCCTCTACTTGCTTCTCAGTCGACTCGAAATTTAATTCTAATTAGTTTTACCTCTACTAATTATTCAATCCTCTACCATTCCACCTTTCTCCTTTGCGGACCATTTCCATTTCTCCCCTTCCTTTTCTGTTTCTACCCTCCGGCAACAACCAATTCAATAGGAAAGTGAATTCAATTCTTTAGTGTAGAATAGAGCAGCTTGTGTCTCGAGCACGTAACCTTCTATCATGGATTGATATTGTTTTGATGATGATAAGAAGGGTTTGAACAGGAGTTATTAGTTATGATTTGTTTTTGTCCATCAGTGGTAATAGATTAAAAAAATGATTCTTTAGTAGTCTTCTACAACGTTCATCCGTAGTCAATGGCGACTCTTGTGTATATAGTGTAACTGTCATATTTCGATAAGGGTATTCACAGGCGTTATTAGTTTTGATTAGTTGTTAATGTCTATCAGTGGAAATTTTCTGTATGTTCGGAGAATGTATATGTATTCTATAACTTTCTATAACCAATAACCTATTTCATAACTATAGTCGATGGCTACACTATATAGTCAATGGTTGAGTTTATAGTGTATCATATCCGCATTATGAACTGCAACTTCTGTTTTTTCCAACCTGAATGTAATTTGTAATTTTTCTGTAACTTGTATGGATTCTAAAAGTTAGGAGCATTGAGTGTAAGAGGAGGCCGCTTATCAAAAAATGAAGTAATACTATTTTCTTGAAAAAAGACAGCAAGTGTAGTTAATTCAATTCTCTGCCAGAAAACTGGTAAACTTTCCAACCAACTATCAAATTTATCGATACAAAGAAATATCCAAGGCATATATTGAATTGAGTTACTAGTAAAAATTTTATATCCTATATCCAAGGTTTTATGCGCCCAAATAATAACTCATCAATGTTTATTTAAAATAGTACATTATCAAGTATATTACATTCATAATTGTTTTATAAAATCTTCTAAATAGTTATATTGCTTTCATATTTGAAATTTCTGAGGGGCTTCCATAATACTGAATTGTCGATTTTCCTCATTATTTGCCTTCTCTTAGCAGATTATTAAATCAAATATTGAGTATTATTACACCGGGTATGAAGTATCTTACCAGACTATTACATCTAGTTTTGAGATCAGATTTACAATACGCCCTTAAAAGTTGTTGATCATAATAATACTATTATTATCACGTCTTCCTTGAGCAGCTTTACATCGTACTAAACTGACTAATTAAGTAGGATCATCTTGATGGAACAATAACGACGCTGAACTTGAGAAAAACATCTTGGAGCCGAGAAAAATCCGTGCTCAGAAAAGTGTTTGCAGGAAAGAGGAAAAGTTCAAACGGATTTATTCAGTGGAAGCTTTGGTAACGTCTTCAAAAGTGGGAAATGAAAGAGAACGAATGATGCCATACCAGACTGAGAGAAAAAAACGAATGAAATAACTTTAACAAGTGCAGATCAGCTTCTGATCGAAGGAGGGCCGGCTGCCTTTTTCAAACACGGCTGTTTTGTCTTTTTTCCACGATTATCATCATTTCTCTGCTTTTTTCTCTCTGACTTGTGTACTTTCTCCCCATTTATCCTCTCTTCAGGTTACGTTTTAACGAGTTGGAACAGTGTGGATTTGTTTCTGACAGAATCGTCTTTGCCATCGACAACAACTGAGCTCGACTTTTCCTGCCAGAAGTCAGAGGAGATTTTCAGTTGGTTTGTCAGGTTTTGAACATGTTCGTGTGCGATAGTGTTCTAAACAGCACAAATACATCACTTAAAAGGTCTATATTAAAATTTTATTCTGCATTATTTCACAATATCAATTGACATTATATTCATTCTCTCTCCCAAGAGTCAGTTTATAGTGTACTCAATGTATATACAACAAGAATTCATAAATAGTTTTTTAAAGCTTCTCTCATCAGCAAATGTTTGTGGATAGGATATAATGACTTATTCATTTCAATGAGGTGACGAAGTTTAGACTGTCCACTCTACCACTGAACCTCGTCACCAATGGAAGTATACAATATAATTTAAATTACAAATTAGAAAAGTAAATTAGGAATGGTTCATAGTTCTCTAATGGAATAGTTCATATTCTCCAATTAGTGATCTCATTCAATGAAAAAATGGAATGTAGAATTTAATCGAATCACTCCTGATTTGACATTCGTTAGATGAAGTTGTCCAACATTTTGTCAAGTAGATGAATAAAAATAGTCCCATTTCCAACTGTTGTGAATGAAATTTTATTGAAAATTAGAAAGGCCTAGTAACTTTTGCTATTGAGTTGAAAGTCTGAAATTTTTTATTGCAATAGTTTATTGTAATTTCACTGAGGAATTAATCAAATCTATAATTCATTTTACCTGATACTACTTAATTTCACTAAATTGTCAATTTCAATACTAAAAACAATTGGCCGTAAACTGGTATTTCAACTGGAAGCTTCGAGTATGACAAATGAAACATGTTCAACCTACTGTTGAATCAACAAGTTCGTTAATTCCGCTTTTGATTCCGATTGTCGGAAGTTGGCCGTAAAAATTAGATTTCCGTTTCAATTGTCGCCTATTGAAAGAGAGCAACACAGCATGCTTTCAGCTGGAATTACTAGGACGCCATGCTTTTTACAGCTTCTCGGGGCCCGTAAACGTGTCCGAGACTGGAAAGATGAAGTTTTATCGAATCGTATTCTCTATGTTAACCGTGTTGGTCGATTTTTTTGTGCTGCATTGTATGCGCCCAATGCTGAAGCATAGGCAGCATGCTGCGGAGCATGCGAAAATTGACCAATGGTGGAGATAGGAAAGCGGTGACCGAGAGCCACTTGCTGGTCCGCTGGGATCTGCGGAAAAAGGCATATTGTTGAGGGTTAGGAAACGATGGAAGGTGCTCGAATGGGCAATTCTCATCCGGACGATTTACGATCTGTGGACTGTGTAGTGTGTAGCTGAGATCGTGAGGAGAATTATTGTGAAAAGTTGTGGAGATCTGTTGTGAAAAAGCTGTAGGATAACTTATTGATATCAACTTTGATGAATTTTATTATCAATTTCAAATAAAATTATTTTCTTCTGAATAAATTTTCTAAAACAATAAGAGTTGTTCATACACAAGAGGTGTATGTGAATACTCTACGCACGGAATGTGAGAAAGCACTGATATTTTATAAACTGAAATGTTTTCATTGTTCCTAATTAAAGATTAAAGTAAATTATGAACTATATTTTGACGCCTGAATATGTTGGCTACTTTTAATTTATCAGGTCCCCTATATTTTAAGATAATTTGAGAACTATCATCAATCCTTAGTTATGTTGTTTGAATCAAGTAGTGTTTCAAGTAGGCCTATCATGTATGTTTGTATTTCATGTACAGTATCTGTCATATTTCCTTTTAGATATGGCTACTTATCAAAGTGTATTATTAATAAAATAGAGATCTCAGTACCCTTTCAATATTTTTTATTTTAACACATTGAAAAATGTTTTAAAGGGTACCGAGAACCGAGATTGCTATTTTATTGAATAATACACAGTACTGTATCTGTTATTTGATATTCACATTGTCTGATAATTTATGAATAATTTCCATATTACTTGTATCTATACACTATTCATAATATAGATTGCTATGAAAAATATTTCTGCATTTCTAAGTGTAATGTGAATTAATTAAATTATTATTTCTTGTTGGTCAATTTATTATTATCTGTTCCAGGTGAGTGTTGGCCTCTTTTTAATTATTGTGAGTATGAATTGAATTATAATTTTGGTCATATTACGCTATTACATTTCTTATTCTGTTCTTTTTTATTCTATATATAAATTTTAGAAACTTACTCTTAACTGTAGTCAATGAAAACTGTAGAAAATTGTGCAATCATTGATTTGAATATATATACAAATGATAATGCCACTGTCGTAATGTGTTTACATCGGAGTTTGTAATAATTTCATTCAAATTTTAGAAAAAATACTTATCACTTTTTGGTTTGTTTTGATATGAATTTGTTAAATTTTTTACATTAAAATCTAAGAATTTACGAGTAAATTACTTTAAATTAGCCATTTTGACCTAACGAACAAGTCCTGGTCGTTGATAATATTTCTTGGTTTATGGAATGCCTAATAAAAAATGTTCTGGAACTAGGTAGTCCATCAATCAATTTTTTTCATCATCATCCTTAGCCATTGCTTTCTCATATTTTCACTATAAACTATAAGAAAATGTCAGCCCAACCCAAAAATCCAACCAATTCACATAAAAGATAACACTCTTCTTGGAGGAAAGTAATTTTCATTGCCTTCTTTTATAATTCTATCCAAAAATGGCTGTAACTCTATGAGTTCTGCTCTTTGAGAGTATTTGGGGCTATTTAAATCTTCCATACGGTGCTGTGCATTCTGCATTGATATTCCATCGCCATTCCATAGATCTGAACCATCTTTGGGTAACCTCGGCTCCCCCCAGAGAGGCATAATAACCCGTGCCGATTCAAAAGACTCTTCCTCTGCAGATTCTCTTCCACTATTTGAGGTATCTTTCGAGTTTAGGCTGAGTTTTGCTCCAAATTCATCTCCAATACGATTTTTATCATCGTGAAAAAACATGTTTCCAACTCGTGGTCTCCGTGAAGTGGTCTCTTCAGCATCAAACAATCCATTCTGACCAAACAACTCTTGTTCCACGGTAAGATCCTCATCTTCGTCTCCAAATGTACTTTTTTTTCTAGAACTTTGATCACTGTGAAACAAACCACTTACAAATTTCACCAATGAGAACGGTTTCTCAGTGTGTTTTACAGCCTTTTCCACAATATTTTCCCCATTATTCCCGGGCTCCGATTCTGTTTCCAACAAATTTTGACTGTTGCTCTCTTCTCCGTTTTTTATAAGTTTTTGATCACCCTTCATTTTGTTCTTTGATTGACCCAAGTCAATCGATTTCAAATTGAAGCCATTGCCGTTCCTGTCCTTAGCAATGCGTAGGTGGACTGGTACATTAATTTGGAACTCCAGTGTTGGTCCATTTTCAATGTCATTTTCATCGTAGCAATCATTTTTGGAAACAATTTTACTATTCAACTGTTTTTCAGTTGTCATTTTCAACTCTTCATCTTCATTGAGTGTGGGATTAGATTCTTCTGTGACCATTCGATATTCATTATCCTTGCTACTGGGAGATGAAACCCTGTTTTCCATCCGAATTCCGGCATTTTCCAATGATTTTTCTTTGTCAAACAAAGAATTCTCAGGATTCCTTAAAATTGGAGTCTCGTTATTTATCTGGGTTGAGGTGTTTATGAGTGTATGTGATTCATTACTCTGGTTTCGTTCCAATTCCTCTTTCTCTTTTGAAAGTGACTGACTGATTAAAAACAGTGGTAAAATTCTTGAGCCTTTTGGAAATATTTTCGAAGTATGTGGTAAAACAAAGCCTGATCGGTTGTTAAGAGGGTTTAAATATTTGTTTTCTTCTATGCTAGTGAATCTCGAGTGAGCAGCATTATAATCTGGAAATATTGTTTTATATTAATTCAGCTTATTCTATAGTATAAGTATATTTTTCCATTTATTTTCAACAATTTAGCCTACAATAAATTTCAACAGTTTTGTAAAGCGATAACCAAATTCATGTAATTTAGTTTACTCAAAAACTTAAAGCCTTATTATGTATCCTGTCTCATTCATGGAAAATCTTGAGCAAATTATTTTAAATCATATTCTATAGAAAAATGGACAAAAGCTAAAATATCATAAAAACTGTTCCAGAAGTCGAACTTTACTTCCAGTAAATTAGAAGGACTCTTAAATATAACCTAAATACAGTATCATGAAAAATAGGGTTGAGATTTCTTTTGAAATAATTATTGCAAAGCAACCAGAGTTCTTATTCTTAACTTTGAATTATTTGCCAATCTCTTACTGTACTTTTTTATGTGAATTTTACTAAAGTTATGTTTGTGTTTTTCAACTTTCTCAGCAAGTAGCTTAGTTTTTAGATGCATTTAAAACTAGTAGTACAGTGCGTGCATTATATGGTTGAAGTTTCATTACCGTAATTAAATATTGATATTTACCTGGATTTTGAATGAACTGTTGAGTTGAACTTATTAAAGCCATGAATAGAATTATTAATGTTACTAGCATTGCTGATAGTTTCATAATATAAATTAACTGAATCCTAAATCTTTTTGGTGTCCATATTGATACCCTAACCATGATTGATTGGTCAGCTGAATCTTCAAAGTGTTGATGTATCGATCTTGAACATTGTATGAACAGACCCTTTTCATAACCATCTATCATTTAAAAAGTCACTAATCATGTCAGCCAATCAGTCTTGTATGTTTTATATCATAACCATCCATTATATAATCTAAAATTTCAGAAGGTTTTGCCTTTTTACTTTCAAAATAATAATTTTATTATCTATTCAAGAAGAAATTGAGGGTGAATAGAGGATCCGATATAAACATAACCTTCTATCATTCTAGATGATTATGATATAAACATGCAAGACTGATTGGCTACCATGATTAGTGACTTTTTCAAGTAATAAAATTTGTAGTGAGCTGTTCTAAATCCAGTAGGCCTAGAATTGTTATTTCATAACAATAATAATTAATAATAATAGAGCTGATGAATAATTATTATAAATAATTTATTTTACTAATAAATATAATCATAATGTTATCAAGCATTAATTCACCTATCATATTTCATTTTCTTGCATGCTGAAAGGCCAATAAATTCCTTTACTTTGATTACCAAATAAAATTTATGCAGCCAAAATATAGTTTATTATAGAAAGGTACGACGTACGAGAAAAATTTGAAGAAGTACTTATTTCTGGCTTCATTTGAATATTCGGGAAGCTTAATTATTTATGACAACATTATAGAATGATTGAGTGGTTTTGCGAGGAAAATAAATCTCACAAATTTGCTTGTGAAAAAACTTGCTAAAAATACAAATGACATCTCGGAATCTCTGCATGAGGCTCTCTTTCCTCCAGCGCGGCACACTTAAGCTTGTTTTTCATACGTTTGTTCTCTACCGAACAAATTACAGTATCTTCCTTTTTTTGGAGAGATTAAACCCACTATTATCGCTATTGCTAATTTTCGGGAGGTTTATTATTTCTTGTTTATCTTCCATGTGCTGTCCAGCAATTCTACTCAATAATGTAATGCCTTCATTCTTATATGAAGTTATATATGTCTTCGTTTATCTAGTTTCTTACCTCCTCCCACGTCTCTTGTTAGTTCGTCCCCTAGATTTTAATTTTTCCCTTTTCCTTATGAGTTAATTAGGAATCATGATCTAACACATAATTTTATTCCCAATAACAAAGCCTAAACAAAATCTGTCATTTTTTTCAAAAGTAGGTTGTCAGAAACTGAAACTAGAAAGCATATATACATAGTTTAATAATGCCAGCATTACAAAATTAACAACAATTTGTATCGTATTGTATTGAAAAAATCATAAATTGGATGAGCTGTTGTAATTTTCTAGCATTTTTTACAAAATGGTTCTAATCCGAGTAATACAATTATAATATTCTACCAACATGATGTTTCCTGAAAATTATCTGTTTCCTATGATTCATTGATTACAATATAGCACAAAATGTGAAACAGTTCACTCACATTATGATAAAGTAACATTCAGGAGCATTACTCCTGAATTTATTATGCAGTATATATAATACAGTATTCGAATCAGGACTGATAGAATTAACAGTACAGTATCAAATGTCAGCCAATATCAGAACTCAGAACATACTTTGTGTTTGTCCCCCTAGCCCTAGCTCCTTGCACCATGGCTAAACAGCTATTTCTGTCCATACCTGTAGGCTATGTTTCATTAATTTCTCATTAACTATTGTAGGTCTGTTTTATTAATTTTTCCCAAATTAATAATTCCTTTTTTTGATTTTTTGGCGATAAATTCTATTCAATTCTAATGTAATCCATATTCCCGGAGTTTCGGAACCCACTTACTCTCTGCAGAATAATAACCTACTTCATTTCAAATTCTTTCCAATTTGTATTTTTTGAATCTTATCAATCTATATCTTAGATTAGATACACTAAGTGACACTGAGTGACATTAATCTAGAAGTAGCCCATCTCCATGAATCTACTTGGGTACCTAATCTTCTTGATCCTGCCTCACTACTCGTATTATCGTTAAAACTGTTCTCCCTAACTGACATCCGGTCCTGCTGTTAGTTGAATAAGTTAAAATTGATGAGACCTGTTTAATTGTTGTGATTGGAGATGTTTTAACGAGTGGTTTAACAGTGCGTTAAAAGCGGAACAAATTGATTAGATATTTAAGATGTAAAGATGAGATTAGATATTTAAGATGATAGTAGTGATGCTGATGATGTACAGTCTACAGAGTACGGATGTGGGAGAAAGAAAGAGAAGAAGATGAGAGAGAAAGGAAAGTAATTAAGAGAGTAGAGGAGAGTGAGAAAGAGGGAGAATGCTCCTCCCATTGGTATAGTCTGTCAAAGCAAAGAAGACATTTTGGCAGGACGGAAAAATGACTTCGGTTCGGTCAATACAGATTTAGAAGTTATAAATTTGGTTTCAAATTGTAGATCTGAGTGTTTCCTACAATATTTGAACCAAAACTATAATTTTTAAACCAATATTGACCGTGCTGGAGTCATTTTCCCATCTTGCCAGAATGTCTTCTTTGCTTGGACAGACTATACTTATTAGCAATGCTCTCGTGCCTTCCTAATTCGACTCTCGATATGGAAGCTGAACAACGGATGCCTCCAGCCAATATAATATATAGTGCGTTGCTTGGAACCTGTGCTTAGAGGTACACTATAGATATATAGGTACTGTAGATATAGCGATTTGTGAGGTGGTTTCAGAGTATGAAAATAGGTATAGTTGGGTGCCTGTGTTTGGGTAGCACTATATGGATATGGTGTTTAGTGTGGGATTAAAGTATGAATAGGTATAGTATCGTGTTAGAAATATGTGAGGGAATATAGATATAGTTGTGTGAGTGTAGAGTAGATACAAACAGCTCCAAGCCAGTTTATTCAGTTAGGGCTTTGTGAGCCAAGGACGCCTGACCTGAATAGTGCCGTCATTTCACAGCAAGACCTCAATTTGGTGGCGAGCGGCGTGGTGTGAGTTACATTACTGTACGGCTAGCGTTTCATGTGGCAGGTGCAGTTGGTGGAATCAAATAAAATTGGCTACATCTTAGTTACTAAATAGTACGCAAACTCGCTAGTAGTGTAGTAACTACAGTAGAATGGAAATATTTAAACTTACTTGAAGTATTTTGTCCTACAAACTTAAACTTAGCCTACACCTCTATTTTCAACGCATTTAAGCAATTTTGTTGATGTTGAGCTCTGTGGAATGATAATTTGTACAACTTTGTTGATGCTGTGGAGCTCTGTAGAATGAGGATTTGTACAATTTTGTTGATGCTGTGGAATGAAAATTTTTACAATTGTGTTAATGTTGTAGAGCTCTGTAGAATGAAAATTTGTTCAATTTTGTTGATGCTGTGGAGCTCTGTGGAATGAGGATTTGTACAATTTTGTTGAGCTCTGCGCAATGAAATTTTGTACAATTTTGTTTATGTTGTAGAGCTCTGTAGAATTAAAGTTTTTACAATTTTGTTGATGTTATGAAGCTGGAGGATGAAATAAGAGAAGAATAAAATTTAATGAATTAAAATAAAATAACTCTTAAGTTTTGAGGTAAACAAGAGTTTGATGTAACAATGAGGAATTGGGTTCGGGAAGACACCTTCATTGCTCTCATAACAAAAATGAACTTTCCAATCAAGTAATCCAAATAAGTAACAAGTAAACCCAAATTGAGTTGGAAATACATCTTCCGATTCCTATACCTGTCTGTCAACTCCATTCAGCTCTCTAGTACTGTAGTAGCTCTCCAGCTCTTCAGCTCTCCATTATTCTGTAGTTTAACTTGACTTAATTTATTGAAAACTTTATTTGAGATAACCCTACAGCTCTTGAGAGACAGTAATAATATTAGTGTTGACATCAATGATCATTGATCAATGTTTGAAAAATGAAACAACAGTAATAAATATTGATAAAGTAGCATAGCTGTGAATCGGTCTTCGGATCCCTGCTGGACTCCTTGACACACTTCTTATTTATAGACGTTCATTCACAATCCACTGTCTTTATAGCTATATTTATAATTCTAATACAAGAGTGTCTCCTCATTTACATATCTATATATCTCTTGTGTTGCTTCTTTGCCGGTTTCCAATTGCTTATTATTTGTTGCCTCTGTAATTTGTTGATATGCATGTTGAATATATATATTATTGGCTAGGGAGGAACTGTCTGTACGTTTGCCAAGGAATTTGCCCAGATAAATAGTGCATTGCATTGCAACTGAGAATCATAATTTTTAACAATTATTACACGTAGACGTGGTTAGAAGATATATTAGACTATATCAGTCTGATTAAATATACTGATTAAACAGTCTTTCTAATTTGATATTGCATTGCAAGAAGTCTCCAGTACAATTTATTTACCTTTCTATGGATCTTCGAATTGAGTACCATCGGTTTTTTTGTATGCTCACGATTAAATTATCAATGTCAATGTCACGTTATAGTAAATTATTTTGTTAATCAGACCAATGACCTATTATAATCTTTTAATCAATCTATAATATTCCATGGATTGTGAATTATTTATCAAAGTTAGCTTGTTTTCGTCAGTTCTAAAATAATAATCTTCACTAAAAAGTTTCAAATCACTATGATGCTAACTCTCTATTGTCATTTGAGTTGGCATTTGTTAAGGGTAAAAAAATATGTTTGAGTTTGATAAAAGTGAACTATTTAGTGACTTTTATTATTATAACTCTTTCAAACAAAATTAAATTTTCCTTCCGAATATCTGTATTTTTCATTCAAGAACATGAAATAAAATTATAAACTGTATCGTATGTTTGTGTTCATCTCTTTATTATGAGCCCAAAAATCTACGGTTTTTCATAGTTTATTGTTGAAAATCTCCTCCCAAATATGGTCCCCTATCTCCCTCCGTTTGACCTCAGTACTAGCTTTTTGAATAGTGCTTTATCTGGGTTGAAAAGTTATATGAATCATATAATTTAAAAATTATCCAATGATTTGTGTAAAAAATGTCACTTGTTGAGTAGTTGTGAAGGTAATATTGTGGTAGTTCCATATTGAATGAAAAGACAAAATACTGTCGAACCACAGATTACTTAATATCTTGTCTTCTCATTTCTAGTCTGGTGCCAATGGGGGTAACCTTTTTTTGTGGTATGTCGTTGATTTTTTGATCGATTATGATAGATTTTGATGTGTAGATTCCGAATCCGAGTGATGCCAAGCTGTAAAAGTTGAGCATTTTTGTAATTCAAGATGGCGGCCAAAATTTAGGTTCCATTTCTAGTCTACCACGATTTCCGTCAAAACGAAGCGTCGGACGATAAAAATCATTCTTATCTTTTTTTTTGTAAATTAAATTTCCAAGAGAATGGTATTAGACTCATGCCTCTATCCTTATTGGAAACCGAGCTATGATTTTTCAAAAAAGAGGTTAATTTTCAAGAAAACCGAGAATTTTAGTATTTTTAGATTTTGTTTGCTTAGATCTTCTGACGTATTCATTTGAATCGTGTGATTCAAAATCCATCTGGGGATAATTTTGTCCTCAACAATTTGAGACCAAGTAGACCTTTCTTTGAACTAGGAATTCGAATTTTTGAACTAGGACAGTAAAAAGATATCCTTTTATTTCAAAAACCCCTATTTTTGGGGAAAATTGTTTTAAAAAAGTTTATACGAGCTTGTACTGAAATTTTCTTTGTTAATAAAATCTTTTAGATTAATTTCTAGCAGATAAGTCACTTACCGACCTGAATTTTCGTCATGTTCGAAAGTAAGGACCCTTTAAGGATCTCAATCTAAGGATACCTCTGACTATTGCTCATTATTTTCAGCTCATCAAGGCAGTCTAAATTCATAAATAATATGTTGAATTCGGTCATAATTGAGAAAAATAATTTCTGAGAGAATATCGACTTTTCCATTATATACGAAAAACCGCCATTTTTTGCTTACAAATAAGTATATCTTCCAAGTCCTTTGAGATGAAAAATTTAAATTATCATGGAAATGTAGAGAAATTCTTCCTCTTCAATCTCCCGTAAGTAACTTCTATGGCATCACGCATTTAAGATAGTTGAATCAACTTGAATAAATTCTGAAATTCCATACATTCGTTTTTTTAATGGCTTGTCAGGCAATCAATAGACTCAAAATCATGTTTGGACCAAGATAATAACACGTTTTAGGCTCAAATTGTGGGGAATAATTTGTTCTACATGTTTAATCCTCTCATAAACTTTTGCACCATCAAACAAACTTAATTTAGAGTCCATTGATTACTTGACAATCCTTAAAAAATGAATGTATGGATTTTCAGAATTTATTCAAGTTGATTCAACTATCTTGAATGCGTGTGCCATAAAAGTTATTTATCTACGGGTGTATTGAAAAATTCCTATTATAGGAGATTGAAGAGGAAGAATTTCTCTACATTTTCATGATAATTTCAATTTTTTATCTCAAATGACTTGTAAGATATACTTATTTGTAAGCAAAATATGACGGGTTTTTCGTATATGATGGAAAAGTCGATATTCTCTCAGAAATTATTTTTCTCAATTATGACCAAATTTAACATATTATATATGAATTTGGTATCATTCTCTTGGAAAATTAATTTACTAAAAAATCGACAAGAATGACTTTTTTCGTCCGACGCTTTGTTTTGACGGAAATCGTGGTAGACTGAAAATGGAACCGAAATTTTGGCCGCCATCTTGAATTACAAAAAATGCTCCACTTTTACAGCTTGGCATCACTCGGATTCGGAATCTACACATCAAAATCTATCATAATCGATAAAAAAATCTATGACATACCACAAATAAGGTTCCCCCCATTGGCACCCATACTATATAAATGGATAAGTAAGTGTATGAATATATCAATGATATTCAATAATCATTTATTTAAAATAACAACATTTTGGTGAGTGCAACAGGCTCATGCCCTAAACTGCTTCTCTACCAATTCATACTGAACAGTCTTAACCCAGGATATTTTAAATAATGATACAAAATATTACTTAATGTAATGATGATGATGATGATAGAATTAGAACCTGGTCTAGTTAATAATCATAATAACCCAAGTGAAGGGTGTAGGACGTGCGAAGTTTAGGGCACTGATAAAATCCACCTGCTTTCCAACAAACTCTGCAAAGTACTTCAAAGTACTGTAGTGATAAACCAAGCTGAGTTCCAGCATGAATTCGCACATCATTAGCCAATGACATCATCATGTCGCCTCTCTAGACGGCAAACTCTCAACTGTTATGACACAGCGAATACTGCTCATTATTATACCTATGTATGTATCACTTTATTACACCTCTATATATGCAGAATGAATGTAAATGAACGAATACTGTTGATAACTATACCCATGTATGTGTCACTCTATTATATCTCATTGTATATGTATACTTGGTAAATGGATGTACTGTGGATATAGTCTGGTCGAGCATAGAAGACATTCTGGCAAGATGGGGAAAGACTTAAGCTCAGTCAATATTAGTTCAAAAATTATAAATCTGGTATCAGATTATAGCAAAAATTTTGCTCTACAATGTGAGACTGAATTTATAATTTTTTAACTTATATTGACTGAGCTGGAGTCATTTCCCCATCTTGCCAGAATGTCTTCTATGCTCGACCAGACTATAATCAAGTCTTGCCATTTAGTGTGAAACCAGGAAAATAGCAGCATCTAAACTTCTAATAAGATGCTCCTAACTAAGATGTTAATTATGTTGGGGACAAATTGTGCACCATGAAACACTCAGCGAATAATTGCAGTTGGTAGAATATGATAGGCATGGTACCTCATTAAAACTGGAGATGAAATTGAGAGACATAATGCCGATCCCATATAAAATGGGAAATGACAGAGACAAAGAAAAAGATGATGGTGTTACTTAAGATTAATGATAAAGATTTATGATGGTTCATTTGTCTTTTCATGACCACGATTAAATTAATGTGTGAATTGATTAAAAAAAATTATATCTATGAGTTCTATTTGGAAGCTCACCATAATGATCTGAAAATAGTTGCCGGGATTTGTCAAACTCTTCATGAGGTTTTAATGTTCATGTGAATAATGTGTTAAAAGTTTGAGGATAATGAAATCTAATTGGACTGGTTGAGCAGATGAATTTGAATGCACATCAATACAGTATCTACCCAAAACTTCCACTTTTTAAACTTGACGATAATTGATCATGATTTTCACATTCCCGAATTATTGTCATGTTTTTTTCTCAAAAATATTTATGCAGTATTTCCATTTCTACCAAATGATTTGCCTGGCCTGAAAAAAAACAAAATTTTTAAATCCCGCTTTTTTGAAAGTCCTATTAACAATAGAATTTCCCAAATACGTATTCAAATTCTTTGACAAGTGAATGAAATTGAAGATATTGAATTTAAGGTCAAATTTATTTACATACCACAATCACTTGATCATATCTCGTTATTCTGAATTTGGATTATTCTTTAAAAAAATATTTTTCGAAAGTTGTACAGAAATGTCAATTGGAATTTTGAGGTTAGACAGAAATGACAGATAATAATCAACAATAGTAGTTGTTTCAGAATAGCTTCCACAGAAATTTGATATGATTTTATAAAGAGTTCAATGATTTTTACAGAAGAGCCATTGAGAAGCATGTATTTTACTTCCACTATTACCAACATTGAAAACTACACAGGAATTGAAAATGTTTCGGATGTTTCCATTAATATTATCTTTTATTGATTGCATGAACAGCAATCAACATTCTCAATAGCCATATGAGCAGAGTTTTGCTGATCGCCACTAATGTAGAGCTGTAGAGATAGCTGGACGCGTTTCGGTGGTTGACGCCCATTCTCAGCGCAATTGGAAAAGTCCATCATTATGTTGCAGGGGATTCCAGTAGATTGAGTGGTTATATCTCCGCAGTTCATGTTGTCTTCTTGAGGTTTATCAATGCACATTTTGATCGCTATCTGACTTTGTTTGGCTGCTTGGATATCACAGTTTGGTTTCGCCAATTGTTGACAGATGGCGTTATCAGCGTTTTGGGAGGGTTCCTGTTGTACACTGGAACAAAGTTTACATGGTCCTGTACCAGAACTACTCTGCAACGTTGCAGAGTTACGCCTGCTTTCCTGTTTTATGCTCCCACTGCTGCTTTTTCGTTCTGTGGGATGTAAAGTAGGGAATGAGTATAATGAAATGTGTACAAACTATTGAATTTGAAATTTAAGTTTTCTCTTCAAATGAAACTAATAATAAATTGAAGATGAACAACAATTCTGTAAAAATGCGACATTCGTATTTCAAAAGGTACCCTGTATCTCGCTACCTGTAAATCTTCGCCCACAAAACTTTTGTGAAATGTTTACAAAGTGTAAATAAAGGCATTTATCTATTATCCACTATCTTTGTATAGTTTTTTTGTGAAAATGTGATCTATTGTTCAATCTCACATCAGGGTACCTCACATGATTATTAGTCTAAAATTAATCTTCAGTTCACATTCATCATGGAATAAATCCAATACTAATAATGAATTAAAACTAATAATTATTTGAAACTCAGGTTTACTTAAAAGTCATGTAACTTCCATTAAAACTGACAATTCAATAGAAATTGAAGTTTTCTCTTCCAATAAAACTATGCATGAATTGATGAAATTTATTATTTCCCTTGCAAAAGCAAGCAACTATCACCCTAAACTAATATCTGAACAAATCGCACAAGTATTTGAAAACATTAATAAGAAATAATGTGCTCTACTATAATCACTATAAGGAACATAGAAATTTAAAAGAAAAAATCTAAGAGAAATTAGGTACTCCCCAATCAAAAATTAAGATCTACATTACTACTGCGAAAATGTTGTTTCGAGTAGCACACAAAAAAATCTCAATTCTATTTTCAAATATCAAATCTTATGATAAATAACTGTTAAATAGAATAATTCAAGCATCTACCTGATTTAATCGAATGCTCACTAGCATTGCTTGAGCGAAGTACGACTTTTGGCACTTCTTGTGAACCACGAAATCCTTGAGAGCCACGTGAACCTTGTGAATCTTGAGAGCCACGTGAACCTTGTGAACCTCGAGAGGCACGTGAACCTTGTGAAGCAATTGATCCTTGTGATGAGGATCTGTTCTGCATGCTGGAGCAAATTCTACAGGACATATTTTCACCACTACTCCTCTCTTCCGCGGGCTCTTGATTCAAATTATCGAAACTAAGTTTCCGTTGATTGCCATCTTGGTTGAAATTATCGCTGCTATTTTTCCTTTCTGAATTCGGGTGAAGAATTACAACACATTCTTTATTTGGTGGACTCCTAGGTACTTCCGCAGCGCACTCTGAATTCTTTTTTGATATTTGCTGGGATGATTTTCCTGTACATTGATTGGGTCCTGCTGAAGTTGGTCTTTTGCAAGAATTTTTGTGTTTCTTCTTCGACTGGCATGCCTGCAAAAAATATTCATTAGTTTTTTGAATTCTTACGGAGAAAAATTGTTATACTAATATTCTTGTCACTGATTTTCAAGCTGTTACTAAATTTATTTCAATATTTTTTCCAAACTTGAGAACTGATTTTGCATTCTATTAAAAAAAAACTAAAATATGAATAGAATATACTCGAAAAAGATATGTTGTCTTTATCTTAGGGCTACTTCATTACTGTTTTTCTTTTTAAATAAGAATCGCATTTCTTTCATTTAATTATTTTTGCATTTGAAAATGACTCTTAGTAGTCGAAACATGTTATGCATAAATAAGAAAAATCGAAAAGAGTCCTGCGTTTCTTATTTAAATTGAAGAAGAGAATTCACATGTGGAGAATACTGAAGAGCACTAGATAATATTCGTTATTATTGAATTAGGAAATAATTTTTTGCAAATATAAAGTATTATAGTGAATCAGTATTGAAGAAGTATCATTGCTATATTTTGTCTCTTTCAGGCCGTTCCAAAATTTTTTATTTTTCCAAATTTAAGAACTGATGTAAAACACAAATTGATAAGAGTTACAAATCCAGGAAATGAATTATTGTTTGTAAATTATTATTTTATCAATATTATTAATTAGTATGCAATAAATATTAATAATTTGGTAAAATAATCATCGACTGAATTAATATAATGAAGGAATTTCTTCAATAAAATTGATAGTCTTAGGCTATTCGTCAATAATTTCTAAATGTTATATTTATTCGAATGAAATTATAATTTTTATTTTTTTGCTTTATTTTGTCAAGTCGTTTTGTAATCGTAATAGTATTACAATATTGAATTAAAAACATGGTCCTGTTCCTCTTATTATAAGGGTGACCATGAGTAGGGGTCCTATATCTGGGAAATCTTTCATTTATGTATCAAATATACAACAAACATAACCTGGAATGTATTCTAAATTTGAAAAGGGACAGTTTTGGGCTGAAGCCTGTTGAACCTTACCATTAAGTATTATTTGTCAATTTCTGAATAAATAATACCGTCAAATCAAAAGACCAACCTCAACCATAATGTTTATAGGTTTGATAATAATAAGTTTAGTTTATAATTAGTTATTAGATATGGTTTCTCACTTCATCAAATACATATTAGGAATACTACGAAAATTTTGGATAAAAATATGAGAGAAATATAAAAAATAAACTTTCTCAGCTATGATAATTCCAGTCACCTTTTTTGCACAGCTTTTTTGTGAACTCGGCTTCTTTGCACAAGGCATCACACTTTCACAAGATTTGGATTCTGTGGGATAGAAATCATCAATTTTCCAAAAGGTTTTTCCTTCTTCCACGACTTGATAATCCTTACAGCAAAATTTCTCATTACTTGTGGAATTCATTTTTGATTGATACTTTTAATGTAATTTAACTAAAAATGAGTTTTGTATGGGAAACTTGCCCGGTAACCTGATAATTTCTAAACGAAATTTTGAATGATTTTTTCGTTTCTATGGTGAAATACAAACATTCTGCTCTATTGATCAAAGAGCTGTATGGAGAAGTGATATAGTAGATGCCATCAAAACTGACGGTTGGCAAACGTCTTTTATCCTATTATATTATTAAGCGAGTAATTTCTGTATGTATGTATGTTTGTATGTATGTGGAACCACGGATCTAGAAAACGTCTCTAACGATTTCCTCGAAATTTGAAATGTAATATAACCAAGATGGAAAATAAGATTGCACCAGGTCTCATGTCTGGGAAAACTCTCTAGCAGGATTAATAAAAGAATAAAATATTCCTTATTCTAATCCCAAGTACTGCGTATAATGGCTGTTAACGTTAGCTGACCAACGCTATCCAGCTGGAGTGAATGGAGTTAAATTCAAGTCTATAACACTGGAAATGCCTGTTATAGAAATGCCTGTTATATACAAACATAACCTGGATTGTATTCGAAAATGGACCGTTTTAGGCTTAGCCTGTTGAACCTTAAGTATTATTTGTAAATAACTGAATAAATAAACTTGATACACGAGAACTGTTTTTCTTTACTATTACGTTTCATTTGATTCAAAAAGTATACAAGTAAAGAGAAAGGGTGAGAGAAATTGATTGATTGATTATACTCTCCTCATGTGAGAGGGAGAGTGAGAGAAAAAACAAGAAGACATTGTATTAAAAGAGAGGTAACTTATCTTTTTATATATAATAACAATATTATAATGGTTTCATGAAAAAATTAACGTACACCATCATTAAAAATGTTTCAATTTCTTGTCTCTTATTTGTTTCAGGTGAGTTTCAAAGCTTCAACAATGAGAATTGTTGTTTCGACTTGAAAAATGTAGGCTGAGCGTACTAAAAAGAAAGGTATGCTTATATACTTATCATGAGTTCACTCACTAACGTTTTTATCTTCTACACCCCTATTGAATTGGGAATCAGTTGAGGAATTTTCTAATCAAACTAGTATGGGAAGATTTTTGAAGAGTTCATTGATCAATTTTCTATTGATACATGATCTACTATAATTTTTGACATAGTAAATAGAAAATATTCTATCGTGCCTGATATATTTCTAATGGTTATTATATCAGTTGAATAATGATGCATTCAAATTTTATCGGTCACATCATCAAAGTACACATTTTCAATTATTTTCACCCCAATCATCACGAAAGTTCTAGGATATACATTGTATAAGATATACAATAGAATGCATATAACATATAACCCAATTAAGTATTAACTTCAGTAAATATTCGATATTTCCTATCATGTACTGATAATCTACTAATACATTTCGAAAATCATTTAATATTAGTATGGATTCTAAATTACTATTCCATTTTCAAAAAAATTGTCTGGTAGTAGTTTGAACACTATAAACATTTTCAATAATATTTCAGAGATAGGAATATTCATAGATACTCTAACATTCCCAAATATTTATTGAATGTATCTCAAACATGAATTCAATTACTATCGAGGAAATGATAATGTTTTGTAAGGAAAAAATACTGAAAGGGATCTGCTGTAAATGAAACCTTTTCTTAATATAGAAGGAACTCTATAATAGCTCTATTATGTTGGGTTTATACGGTTGAGTCGATAAATATGTAATTTGAATATTACTCACCAATTGAACAGATTCCAGCAGTGTCAGCTTTCCTCTACCACTTCCATCCCTATTCCTCACACCCGGAACTCGGGAAATCCGTTGTTGTGGTCGATTAAAGAGGTCCTTGTGGAAGGTGTGCTTGTGTGAGGGGGGTTTGAGAGGTGGGGGATCAATGCACCCACGTGGGTGGGATATTATTCGCTCCATTATCCATTTACGATATCTGCTGCTATGATGGAATCACATTGAGATTCAAGCTCCTTCTTCATACACTTCATTCAGATCTCAAACCGTATTTATCATATTTCTTCCTCTCTCAGTATTCATTTTCCACATAAATTATTCGTCTTTTCTTAAATAATTTTAAGACAGCTTTCATCATGACCTCTGTCAATAATAATTTTTCCCACTAAGTTTAATTCAATAAAATTATTTTCCAAGGCTTCATCTGCCTCCTGTACGTGATGTAATCTTTTAACAGCTGATCTAATACAACTTTAATCTAATACAACTGCGAGTCTATGCTACGACCTTTATTGGTTATTGTTTGTCGTGGCTAAGATAGCCACCCCATACTCACAAGCAAAAAGTTTGTCCATTCTGTCTCAAAAGTTGTGAATAGACAAAATGACAACTATAATATTGATGACATCAGCTGTTGGAGCGAACAAGGAGTAGACGAAACCGCCTAACTTTTTGGCGTCACCTAAACATGCTTCATCATTTTCCTTGTATCAGTTTCCAAGATATTAGTTAATTTCAATGTATATGATGACACCCCTTCTCATTATGGATGCACAATAATCCCAGCATTCACAAATCCTGACAACTGTGGAGCTAAACTGTGACGCTGCGGAGGATAGAGGCTTTGCTCGGTCTCTCTTGAGAGCATTCCTCATCTCTCCGCAATTTGCGGCTATAAACTTGTTATCCTTGCCACTTGCTTTAGAATATAGTCTGTCCAAGCAAAGAAGATTTTCTGGCAAGATGAGAAAATGACTCTAGCTCGGTCAATATTGGTTCAAAAATTATTGATTCGGTCTTAAATTTTAGATCAGAATGTTTTCTACAATTGAGACTAAATCGATAATTTTTTAACCGATATTGACCGAGCTGGAGTCATTTTCTTATCTTGCCAGAGGGCCTTCTTTGCTTGGAAAGACTATAGAATAGCTGTTCAATCCAGAGTCCACACTTAGCTTCTATTACCTCCTCCATAGTTTACAATGAGCTTCAGTAACTTATGAGTGTTTTTTATAACCTCGTTAGGACCGACTGAGATTAAAAGCAATTATATTATCTGTATTTCTAGTGCTTGGATAAGTTATAAATTATTGATGGTTTATTATGTGCACTGTGTTTATAATGAAGTATGATAGATGAATGATGGAAGAAAAAATTTAGTAGATACAAGTATCATGATGGACAATATTGAATTCTGCTTGATATTTTGCATTATGTAGTTTTACATAAAATAAATAATACAATGTAAACACCATTACTCTGGCGGCTCGTGCCCACGAAATAGGTGAAGTGCCCGTATCTTTTACTGTACACCACTTTTACCTGTTTCGTGGGCACGAGCCGCCAGTACCAAAGAAATTGGAAAGAAAAACAATGTACAATAGCAATTATGCATGAAAAATCTCTCTATCGAAGTTTCTCATATCAGGACAAATCGAGGATAGTGCAGAAGAAATGAAACTTGAAAATTCATTACCATACACAATCATGTTGTAATGAAGATCTTGAGATTTTTATAACTAAAACACAGAATTTCCATCTTCAAGCTCTAATTATCTCAAGTTTCTCATCAAGGCTAAAAGACATTGGTAATGATGTTCCCAGCTCAGTATCTATCCATGATCTTTGAGATCTAGGCATCAATTAGAAATCATTACATAAGCCACTTGAAATTTATTACTTCATGAGAATACTAGTTCTTAAACTCTGTTTAAGCTCTTATAGAAAGCTTTTTACGTTGAATATTCATGATCCATAAAGCTGTTATTCAAATTGTATGTGTGTGAGGTTGAAAGTTAAGTGACATAACGATAAATCGTCAGTATCAATTATCGGTGTCTTAATTGATATAGTCTGACCAAGCAAAGAAGACATTCTGACAATTTGGGAAAATTACTTCAACTCAGTCAATATTGGTTTGAAAATAATTATATATTTGGTCTCAAATTGTAGAGCAAGATGTTTTCTACAATTTGAGAATAAATTTATAAATTTTGAACCAATATTAACTGAGAGGAGTCATTTTCCCATCTTTCCAGACTGTCTTCTTTGTTTGGACAGACTACACTGTGCTATGACCGACGGTTGAGATCATGTACTTAGTTGATCAATTAACACTGAATATCAATTTCGAATGAAGGACAACGTCACGTCGATAACAGTGTGGTTTAAATTGGTCCATAAATTTCCAACTTGCGGGATGAAAATTGTTACAGGCTACAGTTTTTATTTATAATATTGTAGGCCTAATAACATTTTTAATCAACATACTATAGACAGTTGTAATTATTTAAGAGGATGAAATCGCTTTGCCCCTTTTAGTCAAGATTGCGGCTAATTTCTATCAAGTGCACCGAAAAATTATGTTTCTATTTAGGCTATGGTCTTCAATGAGATCATAAAATCTTTAATGTTCTTGTATTATTCCTATGACTATTGTAATCTAAATGACATGTATAAAATGAAATAGAAGAGAAATTCAGGAAACGCACATAGATCCAATTAATCTGAATACATATTTAAATTTAATCAGTGTCTTTTTCACGATGGAATTATTTAGAAGTGTTATTTTACTAGAATAGACGATTTGACATTGGATTTATAAGTTGATTTCATTGTACGCCTAAATGTTCATTTCTAGCCTTTTCCTCTTTAACAAGACATTTAGAATTCAGCAAATAGCTCCCTGAGGACTGGAGTGAATATGAAACTGGTAACTGCTAGGCCCTTTATGGATTGTTGAGCCATTATTAACAAACAAACAAAAGAAAAAAATGGTCCCTGGAAAAGACTGATCAAATTTTATTCCAACTCGAGATAATAATGAGATCCGTAATTTTTCAGATGAGGTCACTAGTTCCTTATAAGCAGAGCTTAGTTTTTGGGAAAAGTAGTTTTTCTATATTTTTCCGTAAAATTGTATTTGATTAATTTTCGAATAGTATTTTATTCCATAACTAACGGGGGATGAATGAATGAAATGATGGAATAACATAGCTGCCATTAGGTTTCACCAGTAGGCGGGACTCCCATCACTCAATCAAACATGAAAGGATAGATGAATTTCGGATCATCAAAATGCTATTCCTTTTTCGATTCTGAAGTTTTATTCTCGATTCCTTTCTGAAGCATTGAAGCATTATGAGACGGGGGGGAAACGTTAATGTTGGAGGGAGATATGGGAAAAAGAAGAAAAACAATGTAGCTTCAGCTGGGGGTGATTTGAAACGCAAGAACAAAGGGAGGAATGGAGAGTAAGTCGTGGAACAATGCTTGGAAGATGAAGGAGAAGGGGTATCAAAGAGTAAAGATGATGAAGAAGGAGGGGATATCGAAGGATGAGAAGGGAGAAGTATCTTGAAAATAGTCGAGGAATTCATGGAGGATTGTGAGAGGAAAAATCCAAATCAGTCGACGACCGAATTGTTGAGGATTTTTAGGAAAGGGGAGAAGAATATTGTGGGCTTCGTTTCAATCCAGCGTGACAAGACCGTTGAAAAGTCAGAAGATTTTTCTCTGGACGAACGTCAAATCTCTCCTTGCAGAATGCAATCTCTCGCTCCAACATTATTACTCTGAACTGGGCGTGAAAGCTTGTTCTGTTGTGGAAAATGTTTTGAAGGGTGTTTGTAGAAATGAACAGTTTTGACAAAAATTTGATCAATTTTTTGTGGCTGAAGCAATTATGAGCAGTATTGATGAAATGAACAGTGATTAGAGTAGTAGTGAAGGTGATATTGTGGTAGTTATCCATAATAAATGTAAAGACAAGATGTTGTCAAACCACTGAATGATTAGAAAATCGATATACCGGTTACATCATTATCAATGATGTTTAGAGTTTACCAGAGGTGATGTTTAAGGTGATGATGTTTAGAATGATCTCAGAGTTTACCAGAGATTGATAATGGTGTGACAACCAAAACCGGTATCTCGATTGTCCGAGATAAATCAGTGGTTTGACATTTTGTCTTTTCATTTATAAGTTATTTCTCTGTGGTTAGGATGACATTGGAATTGTGATAAATATTTTATTTCACACTATTTTTTTATCTGTATAGTGTAGTGTGGGTATTGAAATTAGTAGTATCACTGATTTGTTTTGGTGAAAAGTATTATTTATACAAATATAAAACGAAAATGATCGGTTTAAAGTTTTATAAATAGATAAATATGATCATTTAATTGAATTCAAACTTGATAAACTTGATATGGAAATAAACTTTTTCTTACATAGTAGTAACTAGTCACGACCTGTTGTGGTGGTCATCATCAGACTCGTCTTGAATTTAAAAGTGGAAAAAAGAATGGGTACACAACACCAATTTAATTGAAACAATATAAAGAGTGTTTGGAGAACAGAACAGCAAAAATAAAAAGTGAAGATGCTGTATTATAAATCGAATAAGTTGTATGTATCATCAAACATTATTAAGAGTTTTTTCTTTTCATCTAGGGCTACTATCAATTACATTAATTGATAAAAATCAAAATGTCAGTATTTTATCTAGAAACAATTTGAGAATGTCTCTAACTAAAGAATACGAAACATGTTGTGTCTGAATGAAACACACTTTAAGGGTACTGCGATTTCTATCCATTAATAATATATTGTTTCAGAAAATAAACAATTAAAATATTGAATAAAATCACAGTTCCTTTTCTATATTTCAAGAGTCTTTGGAAAATGTAATTATTCTAATTCCATAGGACAACAACATAACATTACAAAGTAATAATGAAAGTTGTTGACTATTTTAAACATTAAATCATTGAAACATGATCTTTGAGTGTATTTGGCAGAATGAAAAATCATAAATGAAAAGACAAGATGTTGTCAAACCTCTGATTTATTAGAAAAACGAGATTCCGGTTTCGGTTGTTACACCATTATCAATCTCTGGTAAACTCAATTTCAAAAAGTGAATGAAAAATCATTGCGGCTGAATGAGGATTTCTTCCTCGCAAACTGGGAAAGAGGAAAATTGACTGCAGATAACCTGAACTCATTCAGAACTCCAAATCCTTCATATTCAATCATCGGATTTTTTACACTAGCGGCTCGTGCCCACGAAATAGGTGAAGTGCTTTAGAGTAAAAAATACGGGCACTTCACCTGTTTCGTGGGCACGAGCCGCTAGTGTAAAAAATCCGATGATTGAATATGAAGGATTTGGAGTTCTGAATGAGTTCAGGTTATCTGCAGTCAATTTTCCTGTTTCCCAGTTTGCGAGGAAGAAATCCTCATTCTATCGCCTTCGAAGTGCTTTGAAATGTCACGTCTGAACCGTGCAAAATTCAATAAATGTATGAGAGAGCGTACGTGTGTCGTCTTCAATCTTTTCAAACAGCCGGAAAATTTGAACGATCATAAAACACGGAGCACTCATCTTTATTTCGCCATTTCCTCTTATCTGCCCGCGCGTTGCTCTTGCCAATTTACGAGGTATGCAATATTTTCTGCCGCATGTTGTTGCTTTTCTCCCCAGAGTGTAACACTGCTGCTTGCAACAGATACATTGATTCGATACACTTGCAGTCTATTTTGGAAGCTCTATTGGGATTATTTGGATCTATGTGAGTTTCCTGAAAGGAATAGTAAGGATAGAGAGAGCTCAGTATGTTACTTCCCCTACTACTTTACGTTATAAATGTCATTTATATTACAAAAGTGATAGGAATAAAACAAAATATACATTCACATGCCGTATTCGGTGGGGAGTTCCAAAAGGAAGATCCACCGGCACCATAACCTTAATTTCCGTAAATGGGAAATCATGGTAAGGAATAAAACAATGAGATACAAGAACATTGCAGATCATATGTACTGATTGAAGACCATTTGTATAGAAATATAATTTTTTAATTTGTTGAAAACGCAAAGAACATTGACTTGAACGTTAAATCTGAACTTTAACTCTTAGCTCTTACTTAAACTCAACTCAAGTTACTCTAACTCCAACCAACCCCAACTTAACTTAGAAGGCTAAGTGATGTGAATTGTTTGCTTTTTCAGATTTCTACTATCGTATGGTTGCAGGTTTGACGGGGAGTCCGATCCCACTAGACGTACAAGTTGCAATCATACGATAGTAAAAAAATGAAAAAGCAAACAATCCACATATAAGGCTAAGGTCATAGCTCAGTATTGCTTCCATAGTAACCTCAGCCCGAGTATAGCCAACACTATTTCTCGTTGTACGTAGAAACGAACAGAGTAGCCATCAATAAATTGCAGGATTCATAGAAAAGCCGTTTGAAAGGAGTAAGGTGAAATTGGGCTATCTGAGCTGGACAAGAAGTTATTTGTAGAATTGGATCAAGGGGATCATAACTGCAAATCTAAATAGAGATCGCGTGACACAGCAACAGGGATAGGAGAGGGTGCTTGTTCAACTCAAACCTTTCTCCTCAATTCAATAAAATGCTGGAGAAGGGAGGATTAATTGAGGGAGAGAGCATAGGAGTAGGAATAGAATAAGGAGAAGATGGTGAGAATGGAGAACGTTCGGAGAATATTGCAAAATTCTGGAGAAGGGTATGGTGGAAAGCGAAAAAGAAAATGAAAATGAAACGAGAAATGACATGAAGCTGATGAGGAAGCAAGAGTTGAGAGAGGAGAGTAATCAGGAATAGTAGAAGGAGAGGAGGAAAAGAGTTGATAAGGCAGAAAATATACAGGAAAAACAGGACTTTGAGAAATAAATTGAGAAAACATCGGAATTTGAAAGAGGAAATGGAAGAATAATAGAATGAAAAAAGTGGAAGGAATAGGTGAAACAGGAGGAGACGGCGAAGAGGAAGAAAAATGAGGAGTTGTGAGGAAGAAGAAGAGGAGGAGGAATAAAAGAAGAAGAAGAAGAAAATGATGAAGAATGTAATAAAAATGTAATGAAGTAGAATTAGAAAGGGATGCGAAAAAGGAAGACGCCACAGTTGAAGAGGATTATGAAGACAAGGAAGAATTTTGGAAGAGGAGTAGGAGGAGGAGGAGGAGGAAGAAGCATTGGAGGGAGAGAAAGGGAAGTATGAATTCGAGGCGAGGTTGCAGTATTTGAGAATGATGCCAAAACTAAGAGGGTGTGTTGGGAAGGAAGGTTGAACGGCATAGTAAAGGGCAGGGGAAGGGGGAGTAGAGCAAAAGCATACGAATTTATTGCCTCTGCTAACGCTAGCCTACGTTTAAAGAGCCAGTGGATAGAATCAATTTAGTGGAGTACCCTGTCCCAGCACTAAATTCGATCCCCTTGTAATAGAGAGTGCTTCATAACTACACCAGATAAGGGCTTGTAGCCATTGAATTGGATTCGAATCGACGCCAAACACAAACACAATGATTATACGGGATTAATTAGTAATTGAGAACATGCTTATTGATAATGCTCCGAATATCGGGTGATCAGATTACTAGGTTACGAGATGAGTGATCAGTAAGTGATAAGGATAAGTTTTCAATTGAATTCGTTAGAACAATCAAATTCATGAATTAAATATCGGGGCACCGAGTTCCACTCTGAAGCTGCGGTAGTACTGTTGGATTGTTGCATAGTGAATAAATCAATGGTAGATAATTTTATCAACATATTTTTCAAACACCACTTCTTTCACTATAGTTTTTGTATGTTTTATGTAGATGTTTCATCTACCCTCTGAGCAGTGCGGTCGAAGCATAAGAAAGAGTAATGATTGGAATTTCTTTTATCATGAATTTATTTCCAATCAGGCCTATTAGTAACTTGTTATAAAAAATTATATTGAGAGTCTTCAAATTCATTTTAGAAATCCGGTATATGAATTTCATGGAGGTTTCAGAGTCATCTAGGCCTGTATTAGAATTGTAAACGAATGTAACGTTGAATCTATTCAACAAAAATCTTGGATCTCAGCTAAAAAGACTTCGAAAATTAGAGAAATTAGCATAGGCTTCAATTTTCACACACAGTTTTCAATTTTTTGTAAGTAATGATGGCAACTTTTATAGAATAACAAGTTAATAAAAACAAATTGAGCTTTCACACTCACTACACATTAACCGCGTTGTAAAACGATATTAGCCCCACTGTTATGACAGCCGCGCTGTTAAAAATATCATGTCATCGTTCAACGCTCGCTCGTATTAGCACAAGTTGAAGCGCATTTTTAACGCGACTCGCCACATGTGTGACGTCATTAAGTCCGTCACCGTCAATGAGTTGACGTTCTGCGAGCGACAAGCTCGATGTGGGTGTTTGCGCGTGTGTGCAAGGTAGTAAATATTGCAGACCCCCTCATCACGGCTCGACAGAAGAGTGAAAAGGTAATTAATAACATATCAGTGCGCCGAGAACGTGTTTGCGGTGAAGGGGGTTGTGTTTAGGGGGGGGGGGTGTAATTCAGGGGGGGGGATTATTTAGGGGTTGAGAGGGTAAGCTTGGTCTGGTGTGGATGTGACATTCCGGTTGAGCGGAGAAATCTGTTATTACGACTGAAAGCTGTATCTCTGACAGGGGAGCACAACACAGTATACACTGTTCAAGCAAAGAAGACATTCTGGCAAGATGGGAAAATGACTCCAGCTCGGTTAATATTGCTCCAAAATGTATAAATTGGGTCTCAAATTGTAAAGCAAAGTGTTTCCTACGATTTGAAATCAAATTTATAAATTTTAAAATATTTACGGAGCTGTAGTCATTTTCCCATCTTGCCAGAATGTCTTCTTTGCTTGGACGACTACGGCTGTCGTATTGCCGCGTATTTGATGTAGATACAACTGTCACTCACTCAGCCGGTAGTTGTGAATGCCAGCAATTCGCCACCTGCTATATCCTCATCCTTCTTTAAACTTGAAAGATGAGACCGACCTCGTCAGTACTGACTTTGGTAGCGCCCCATCTCATCTTTTTCTGAATAGAAGGGTAACTCCTATTTTTTCCTTGTTTCGAGTTCTCATCGTAACCATAATTTCCTCACCACTGCGATCTGCGATATCATTTTCTCTTCCTCTAACTCGTTCAATTTGATATAGTTTGTAAAGTGAACAATGACTGATATTCTAATAAAATGTTTCCTTTTCTAAATGAATTTACTACAATTCTCATAAAATGAAGTGGTACTGAAGATTTTAAAAAGTTTCATTAATACAATTTAATTCAACCAATGGAAATTAAAAAAAAAGAATTAAAATTCTAAAGGTAAACTTTACTAATATCTTCAATTACACTACTAATCTTAAACTTTTCTAAATGGAGATAAATTTACTTTTCAAGTCTTCATTACTCAAAGATTACTCAAAGTACAACGTACACCAAATCTTACGAAAGTTTCCAAGTCTCCAAAGTTTCCATGTTTTCTGGCATAAATTGTAGTGATGAAGACACAATTAGTTTGTAAAGTGAACACTGATATTCTAATAAAATGTTTCCTTTTCTTAATGAATTTATTGTAAATTGATTCTCATAAAATGAAGTGGTACTGAAGATTTTACAAAGTTTCTTTAGTACAATTTCATTTAACCTATGGGAATTACATTCACTTACCTTCATCAATACTCAACCTCCTCAACTGGTTTGAATAAAACGTCCAGTTTTAAAAGAAAATCGTAGATGCCATTGAAATGAAATTATCCTTTCATTTATTCACAAGAATTGCAGTTCTGGTACTCCAGTTACTCTGAAAATTTACTTTACATTCCACTTTTTTCTTACACTCAATTGTGGCATCATTTGTTTGTTTTGTTCAATTAATGTAACATCTTCATCTTTCTTCCGTTTCGTTCAGCAGGGCCGCCCACAGGGGGGATTGATGGCACAAGTTGCGCCATCGGCACAAAATTTGGGGGGGATTTTGAAAATTTTGGGGGGGAATCAACAAATTAATTTGATTACAGTAATATGGAGTTATTATTTTGAATTGTTCACTATCACATGTACGCCTAAACGTTTTCTATATATTTTCATATTCCAACTGAATAGAATAATGTATCTGACAGTTGTAGATGTAGAACCAATACATATATAGTTAATTCACTTATTAGTAGCCTATAGTTGTTATGGATCAACAATGTCTAACGATTCATGTTAACAAATCACCGCGGCTGCCAGGCTTCCGTTTGACTGAGTTGATCTCATTTCTCAGAATGAACAGAAAACTTTCAATAGAATTCAGACCTGAACAAACAAAATCGATTTTAATCGGTTCCTGTAATTATTCCTTCTTCGTAGTTGACGACTTGACAATATTCAATTTTATACAATGCTCATATGCTGATATGCACATTCAGTTGTTGTTCTGCTGTGGGATTGAGCGGTGGTATTTTTGTTGTTCGTAACACACAGTACGTGGTTCATGAATGTATAGTGTTTTCTGTTTTTACTTTTGAATTGAATGTAGACTTACTAAGTTATGATTCCAAAAAAGTTGAAAAATACAAATAATGTGCGGAGTTCATGTACAGTACATAGGGGTTACATTCCGGTGGAATATAAAATAGGTAATCAAAGTGAAAGTCCATGAAAACGTTATGGAAAAACAAGCCGAAGGAGCAAAAAAGCTTCGTCGGGTGATGAACTATAAAGGTAATATGAAAGGTACATTAGGCTATAATTAAAAAAATATTCATTAATAAGTAGGCTAGCCGGGAAGACTATTTTCAGCTTAGCATGAGTTCTATAGAATAGGCTACAGTTAATAAGTGGCTGCTGCCTGAGTACAAGCTCTCAGGGGAAGCACGGCTGCAAGAAAATAGTGATAAATCTGGAAATGGAAATAAATATCTAGACCTTGACAATTTTTCCAACTTATTGTATATCAGGATATTTGATCATTCTGATTTGAAATTGAATGTTATATTGAAGAGCATTTAAATATTGTTGTTTTTAATTATAGTGTTAATTTTCTAATTATTGCGTAACCGAGCTCATGATTAGAATGTCATGGAGTGGGAAAATGTTAACTTATTTCATGTTCTACTGACTTCATTTTCTATTTTACTGTGATTTTTTTTCTTTCTTAGTAATATTTTTGTTTCTTGACGAAGGACAGGAGCGCTTACAAGTTCTATAAACAAACTATCAATTATACATAACAGGAGAAAAAAAAAACACATTTGATTGTGATATTGGATACTGAGATCAATAGCCTCTTTTGAGTGAAGATTGTTCATACTCAATACCAGTGGCGCCGACTTCATCAAAATATTGGGGGGGCAAACTGAAGATTAATGAGATGTGGGGGGGGGGTGCCATCCGAGGATGGGGGAGGGGGTTGTGAGAATACACAAAAATACACAAGCAGTGAGACTGCATCTTTGCATGTGATTTCGTGCTGAATTCCGGTAATGAACAGATAATCTGATCCATTCAACTACTTTGAATTCCCTATAATTATTATTACCCTATCATTAATTTAATTCATATTGACCATTATAATCGTGATACTCGGTAGTAAATGAATTAAGTTTCTCCTCCAATTTTGAACACGAAAAAAATATTTAGAAATAAAAATTAATATAGGTAATAGTTAAGGTACTGAATTTATTCTGATATGTAGGTTGAAGACAAATTTGCATCCAACTTACACATAATATACATCTAGTTCGTTTTTATTAGAATTTTTACAATTTCCACTCATATTAAACGGATATAAAAAAATCGCACGAAATACATGAAACACGAATAGATGTGCCATGTGCTAACCACAACTCTCACTAGTGGAACTGAAAACTGAGTAATTCTGGCTATGAATGTTAGTTCCATTATTGTGTAGTTTGTTATGTTTATCTAGATTTTGTATTTGATTTGTGTTTTTAAGTTTACATTAAAAAATTAATTAAGAATGAAGTTCTTGTAAAATGTTGCGACTTATGCGGCTATAACAATCTAAGCCCAGGCGCCTAGCTGGATAATGCAAATAATAAACAGGAGACTGATCGTCTATTTCTATGGTTTGTGGACAATGTGGAAGTAGTATTTCAAAATAATAATAGTAGGCCTATATCATTCCACACTATCATAGTTCAGTTTCCAGTTGTGAATATAATAAAAATAGCTAGACCATTGTTTAAAATTGGTTTCATTTGAGCTATTTGGAATTGATGATGGCTAAAAATATTCTTTCAATAGGCCTACTTATTGATAATTGATACTCAAAAAATTGATGAAAATTTCTCTAGTAATCTATGAATATTGGGGGGGCAAAATACACGCATTGCCCCCCCCTGAGTGATTATTGAGGGGGCAGAAAGTGCCTTGCCCCCCCAAAGTCGGCGCCACTGCTCAATACATTCAAGACAAAAATCAGAAAAAATGAGATTATTTTTCTCGATTTCCTTTGAAAAGATTCCTTATCTCGATTTCCTTATAATCTCATAATAAGGTGGTCTCATAGATTGAACTGTAGTTTAATTCAATACGGAATCAAGACCATCGTAGAAAAAAATCATAGAGACCATAAATAGTAGAAATCAAGACCATAATTATGTGAGTATCATTAATATTATACTGTAACCTAATTCATTTCAGAAATAGGTACTGAAATAAGTCCTGTTTATTGACTGAACACTTCTTATTCAAAACTAAATTATTCACAAGTTTCAACCACAGAAAAGTGAGTTGAAGCATCAGGTAAACATGTTAATCCTCTTTGAAATTGAAAAATACTAATTATTTTCATGTTTTTAAAAATATCCCAATAACCATTGCAGATTCAAAATTCCAACCAGTTCCATTGCATTTCTAAGCCAAATTTATAGTAGAAAAAGTATTTTGTATGACCTAAATCACTCGAAACAGAGCGATCAAATTGTAGACGATTATTCACACTCAACAAGATTAGTCTCATTTTTAATCAAATTAAAACTGGAATTCTGATTCATGGATTTGAGCTAGACCCCTGTACTTGGTATCATATGAAAAATAATCAAATGAAAAACTTTTTGCGCTATAAAAATTATTTTGTACCCTGGAAAAAAATCAAGAAAAATCTGTTTGAAATTAACAAAAAAACTTGAAAAATCACTCTTTTTCAACTTTGACCGCTAAAAAATACTGCTCAGTAATTGACTTCGGCATGTGTTATACCTTAAATCAATGTGAAATTTTATCTTCTTTTCAACGATATATTGACGATTTAATGACGTACTTGAAGAATATCGAAAAATCTATACATCTCGAAAACGAAGGTCGATAAGAAAACACTTTACTGGACATTTTTTGTTGCAAACTGCATGTAGAATATGGTTGCCGGCTGTTAGACTTCTCGTGAGACACTTTGTATTATGAAGTGCGAATTACTGTCTTGGAATACTAGACATGGTATTCTCTATTTCGAGTGTTAGGCTTCAAGTCGAAAGTTACGTCAAATAGAGTAACTTACCTATAGTTGCTGAAATAAACTTTTATTTAAATATTTTAATTATTTCAGTCAATAAAGTCAACGATTTTACTGGTAAATTGGTCCTCACGTTTTGTTGTTAGTAGTGGGGAGGGGGGGGGGGGGAGTTGGTTGGGGTTTCTGAGGAATTATAGTACAGGACTATTAATGAATTTTGGGGGGGATTTTGCGCCATCAGCCTTGGGGGGGATGGGCACCCCTGTCGTTCAGTAATGGTTGAGTAATCCTGAAGAAGTTTCCTAGATTACCTCTCGTCCTCAATTTATTCCAGTTTTCTGTTGTGTTTGTTATGCACCCTTTTTCAGTATGCTTTGCCCATTTTGTACAAAACAGAGTAAGCAGTCCTTGTAGGATGAGATGTTCATAATTTTCCTTTAGAATTTCATTCATTCGTTTCATTTTCCCTTCATAAATGTCCAAGTTCGACTTCTTTTGTTTGTGTTTTCCTCAATTTAGAGTGATGATTCTCACTCTTTTGCTCTCAAGTTTTGTGTTCGTTACATAAAACATTATTTTGTTGACGTTTATGAATCTCGAAGTCTTTTCATAAAACTTTCTCGCCGTTGAGTGAGAATGTTTTCAGAAAGCTTTCATTTTGCCCTCGAGTCCTCTGGCATTAAATTTAATTCATGCCGCAGCCAGTGAGTCGGATGATTTTCCTCATTGAAAGTCTTCCACCTTAATTGAGGCAGTTAACTGATAATTTTGTAGCGCCTTTCAGAGCTTCAACAATTTGCCAAATTATACAGATTTTCAGTACTCAACTTTTTAAGCGTTGGTTTGCATTGTCTGTTCATGGTAATTGAGTTATTAATAAAGTTGCAACACTGAATTACATTACTATCTTGTTATTAGAGCGGTGTTGAGATATTGAAATATGAAATAATAATTGATGTTAGGAAGTCTATAATTCCAACTATTAATCTCTTTAAAGAAATTAATCTCTGGTGGTGATCTATATTTTAGCGATTGAAGATCTTGTTCAGCTTAATTTTCTCTATACCGTATTATCTATGCTTCTAAAATACAGTGAATTATAACATAATAAATGAAATTATACGTACATGAAACATACATGAATTACGTTAAAATGAAACACTGTTCTACAATAATAAGGCTAGTAAATTATTACATTGGAAATTATTCGAGCTGTTTTATTTTAAATCGTGCGAATTATAAGTTTCCTCTCCCATTATCCTCCAACACATCCATAATATGGATCCACCAGACCACCAGCAATCTCAACAGAATCCGTTTTGAAACTTTATAATCTGACTAAGGGATTGGGCTTATGGACAGGAAACATATCCCCTTTGATTACTCATGAACATGATTGAATAATTATCAAACTATTATGATAAAATTCCTTATGTGAATTTCAACATAAACTATAAAAGGTTTCCAACTAAATCATAGGAAGAAATTTCTCATAGATAATAATAAATAATTTATGTACAGCTATCAGTACAACATAATCTTTCAAAGGAGAATTTCACTCCTCCATTTAGGAATTGACTCTTATTCACTCTTTCGAGTGAATATGCAAAGAAACTAGATTATTTTTTTCCACTGGCGGCTCGTACCCACGAAACAGATGGAGTGGCCGTATCTACTTACTGAACAGCACTTCACCTGTTTCGTGGGCACGAGCCGCCAGTGTTCTTCTCCACTTGGTAAAACGGTATTGAATTATTTTCCGTTCGTTGACAATGCAAATAAAATAATATGTATTGTGTTAAAATCTACTGTTCTTAAATCCGAGTTCCCATTAGATAAACATCTTTGACTATCACTATCATTCTAAATTGATCAAAAGATTTTGAAGAAGGTGCTCAAAACTGTTCAATTTATTTATTTTCTATTCGATTGAACTTTTGATATTCGCAGGAATCTTAATCTCAATTGCAATTGGTATCAAACAAAGTTGGCATTCATTGTTTGTTGAAGTAGCGCTATTGTATTCTATTCTCGGGGCAGAAATAATTTTCTGGAGTTGAAAGGCGGAATTTATTTTGTAAAGGAGTTTAAAGGTGGAGAAAAATCCTAAGAAAGCGAGGAATATGTAAAGTTGAACGTGTTTCAATAGGCGGGCAGACGGAGAGAACGGCAGTAGATAAATTATTAGCATAGCTGTAGGGAAAGAAATGATATTACTTGTTCTTGAGAAAGAAGTCATGATCACATCGTTGTGGGGGGAGGGGAAGGGGGAACTAGGGAACAAAAGTTTGTGCGAATAAAGAAAGTTCATGGTAAACATCTGGGAGGTTTTGTTGGAGTTTCCAAGTGGATTCTTCTTCTTCGGTCTCTCGCTGTTTATTCGTATTTTTCTAAATTACCTCATTTTTCCATCGCAAGTTTGCAGCGAGCCGACACATCGCTAAGTTCAAAGTAGAATTAATGGCTGAAGATGCTCCAGCTGGAGAAATTACTTTTTTATTATGTTCAGTTCGGTGCTAATGAATTTATCAGTTGGACTCGGTTGAGTAATTCAACTTCTTTCTATTAAGGAAAATTATACAGAACGGATTAAAAAAAAATGGAAAGAGATCGGGTGAAATCAATACCTCTGTAAATTCAGATGAAGAAACTTTCATGAAGCTTATTGTTGAATAGAATTAACAAAATGGGTAAATTGATGATAATAATAAACTACAATCCTTATCTCTTAATTCCCAGTCGTCATCTCTCATCCCCTATAATTACCCACGCACATGCTTAAAAGCACAGTGGGCATCACTCTATCAAAAATAAACGACCGCTTGGTTATTCATTGATTTAGTTGAGTGTTGTTATGTGAATACGTGATATCATCTATAGTTCATATGAAACGAAGTTTCATCTTTTCTTAAATTTTTCTTCTACATAATTCAAATAAATTGACGAAATTTTGGATAGAGGTGTGAATATCTCATGCATATGAAACATTTATTCGATAATATTATTGAAGTGGAACTAAGAACACAATCGAAAATATTTTTGAACTCGCCAGTACACCAGTAGATTTTTGTAAGCAACTGATTAGGCATTGAATCTCTATATACGTTCGAGAAAAGAAAACGTTTTCAATAATTTGTATCATTTTATAATGAAGAAGCATTTTACCGAGGAGGAGCATCTTGAGAAGAAGAGAAATAAAAAGAGGACAAAGGAACAGAGAAGATGTAGTGAGAACGGAAAGTGAAAACCGAAGAAAAAAACAAATGCCTTGAACGTCTATTGAGGGAATGTTCTAGAACCGTAGGACTTTTGTATTCTTTACACCCCTTTAAAAGAGAATGAAAACGCCTCTCCTCCATGCTTGCTTGCAGCTTGCTACTAAACTGAGTAGAAACGTATTTCAGTGTTTACAGCAGCATTGCTGACTTGCTCACATGTGCGTGCGGGAGTCGGCATGTGTGTGTGAGTTTGGCACTCAACTTCTCTGTTTGGGACAGAAAAGAGATTTGCGATTACTGTTCGTTTCTCCTTATATTCTGCAGTGGGGATGTTCTTCCACTCTTTCTTTCGTTTTTCTCGATAAAGACAATGTTTTCTAATCGTATTTGACCGCTGTGCTTGAACTGCTATGTGGTAGAGGTAATCTCAAGAACCCTCTCCAAATCGAAGCGACTAACCTAATTCGCTTTTTGAATTCTAAAATGCGGTTCAATTCCCTGTCTCAACCTCTCTTCTATTGGTTATCTCTTTCTTCCACCTTCTTCGCATTCATCCACCCCTTCCCATTCTTTCCTTATCCAATCCCACTTTTATCCTTCTTTTCTATCTCCTTCATCAACTCCAAACTATTACCCCTCACAATATTCTTTTCGGATGTTCTCTTTGTTTTGATCTCGTCCTGTAATAATATTTGTTTGACTTCAACCGTATTTTCTGTTCTCCTCAGGTTTCATCCTTTTTCCTAACTCAACTCTTATCCCTATCTCAACCGTTTATTTATTGTTTGATCCTCACCTCCATAAGCCTCTATTGTTTTTTGATGCCAAAATATTGAGTCTATCAATCTGCTTTCTCAGCGTTTTATCAAATTGTCTTGATGTTGAATGCATAAAATAATGATTTTATTGTGATGGTATAGTCTGTCCAAGCAAAGAAGACATTCTCGCAAGATGGGGAAATTACTCCAGCTCGGTTAATATCAGTTCGAAAATTATGAATTTGTTCTCAAATTGTAGGACATATTCTCATTTACACCTTGAATCCTAATTTATGATTTTTTGACAATATTGACCGAGCTGGAGTCATTTTCCTATCTTTCCAGAATGTCTCCTTTGCTTGGAGAGACTACAGTCAAAGTGGACAATAAGGTAGCCTACTCGACAAAAATCCTTGAATCACAATGCACTTTTGTCATTTGATGTATTGCCGATTTTGTATAGTTTAATGAAATGTAGCTCTGACCAATTGTGAGGAGTTAGCAAAAAACGCCGTCAAAATATTATTCACATTATGTAACGGCGTAAACATAATTAGTAAAATTAAATTAATTATAATATTATTTCAAAATAGAGATACTTTCCACATCATAAAGTAAAGCCACTTTTACACCGGAGTTGATGTTAATAACACAATATTGTTAATAACTTTTATAAGTTATATTATATATATTATTACCTATAGGAGCTCTTACTCTTAGGAGTAAATATAATGTGTTACAATATTGTGTTATTCTGGTGTAAACGTGAGAGCGAAATGGGCATTCTTGTCTTAGTTTTACTGTTATAGTGGAGTGACCTACATCCTTCTCCCTCCTGCGTTGTGTAAGCCCGGCTAGCTCAGTCGGTAGAGCATGAGACTCTTAATCTCAGGGTCGTGGGTTCGAGCCCCACGTTGGGCGACTCTTTTTGGAACATGTGATATTTTAGAAAGGTTTAATTCTGTATATTCTATTAATAAAAATGCTGGAGGTCGTGGTAAAATTTTTTTACCACAATTCAAATTGTTGAGAATTTTACACAACTTTCAATGTAATCTTATCTTTATGGTTAAATTGCGGTATTATAAATACTCGCGCTTTGCCCTCATCAATATCTACCAGAGAAAAGTAGTAGAAGAATGGTCAATACCATTTGTAATGTTTAGCTGAGCATTGATAGATGCAAGATATATCTGCTCAATATTCAAATCTGTAGAATAATAATTGAATCATGGATTGATCTCATAATTCAATATTATAGTAATGTTGATTATAATATGTATTCAGTAATATACATTTAAAATATGTCTATTACAATAAAATAAAATGTAATAATTTACAATTGGAATGTTCTATAATCGATCATTATTATTCGTGATAATTATAGATTGTCGTATTGATAATTTCAATAGGTTAGTTGATGTGTTCTCGAATGTTCATACCGTAAAATTGTTTGCTAGGAAATTTGAATTAAGTTTTTATCTATTCATGTACACAATGAATTTTCTAAAACATAAGATAGTTCTCTATTATTATTGATTCCTGATGGCTGAATCTCAGTAAAACAGTAGCTATGGAGTAAGAAGTGTGGAGGAAGATACCATCTAGAAATATGGTCTGAGGAGGAAGTACTAAAATCGTAAAGGAAGGATTTCGTTACAATAAACCTAATTCAAAATTAAGGTGTATTAACTATAGCCTTCTGATATGCCATGACATAAACATAACCTTTTGGACATTATTATTCATTGAAATTGAAAGAGAAATAGTACAGGCTAAGCCAATTTTTCCTCTTTCAGAATTGATATATATTATTATAGATCATTGTGATAGTTTCATCAAGGAATAAATGATTCATTGAAATGGAATAGAGTATGATTATTTATTTCCACTTGAAAGTATTGCATTATAAACCAGAAGGAAAAGATGTGTTGGTTGGCCACGAAACAGATGGTTGTAAACACATCAATTCACATGTATCATACATTATGTGTTCTATGTTACCTTTTATTACCTATATCATAATTTACTAAACGAATAATTAGTATATCCTTGTAGTGATGTAGATGATGATAATAATGATAATTAAAATCTGCATTTTATTGAAATTAGGGAGAATAATTATCCAATTGTAATAGCCTATTCAATGAAAGTTTCATAATACAGTATGTCTGACTATTTACTATTAGAATAATATGCTTTCCTAGTGCACTAGCTAATCAATTGAATTGCTTCTGTCTGTTGCAGGAGGATGTTGTATGACATGAAAGCAGCACTCTGGCTTTACTCAACCGAAGAGGCAAACTGCTCCGAACTGTATTAGCCAATCGGAAAGCTCAGCGTAGGCGCGCGGGCGCGTAATTTGAATTGTAATCGGGAGTGACACGCGTGATCGGTGGAGTGAATCGTGATTGTGGCTCTCTCAGTGAATAATTCATCCAATCATTCACCAGGATTCAGTGTTGTGTACCTCGTGGCTTATCAGTGTTATCACTAATGCCAGTGGTTATCGATTGTTTCACACAGAAGCGCATCAAATCTAGATCAAATTTTTCTGTTTCACAAATTCAATGAAGCTTTAATGTTTCCAGAGTCTATTATAATTTTTTAATTAAATATTCATTATAGAATTTAATTCATTTACTCGCTTTAGGGAAGTTAAATTGATATTGTGTCAATTGATAAATTCAATGATTTAATTTTGAAGAAAATAAGTGATTTATTTTATTAAAAATAATTTGATTTTATATAGGCGTTTCATAGTGTGTGATTCATCATGTTTATGAGGAAGTGCAGTGAATTACTTGTTTATTTTTTGAAGTATCAACATTTTAGTGGGTGGTTTGTTTAGGAAGTCATCACCTTGATATTCAGCAATGAAAAAAGAACCCGCCAATCCGAATGTTGTCGGGACCAAGAAGACGACAGGTGCTGTTCATCATGTGAAATCTGTTTCAAAACGCGTTACTGCAGACGTTGAAGAGAAGAAAAGAAAAGCGGGAGGCATCATGGCTTCTGCTCCAACCAACATGCCCTTGGCCGTGGTCGTGGTTGAGGTTCAGACTAGTCAAAATGTGAAGGGTAAAGTGGGAGTCGAATCAAAGGTCAAGAAAAAGTCGGTGACTGTGAAAACAACTTCTGTTCCTGTGAAAAAGGTGCGTTCACCCTCGCCAAAGAAAACCACCACTGAAGAATCATCAAAAACAAAACAGGCCAAGCCTAAGAAAGTTATTTCAACCCCAATAAAAACCTCAAAACTAAAAGCCACCAAGAAAACTGATGTGAAGAAACCTCCAAAAGCTGTCAAGGCAAAATCTGAAAAACCTACAAAGAAACAGAAGCTGGTCCAGGAAAAACAGCAACAAGCCAGCCAACTTAAGAAACAACATTCCACTCCCCAATGAGACTGTTCCAACTAGTCCAATAACTGTCGTCATTTCTGAACAAGATGGTAATGACAAATCAACCCCGGTTAGCTGTAAAAGTCTGCACCAGCAAAGCCAACAGCAAAGAAACAACCCAAAACCGCAACAGTGAAGAAATTGGGAGTTGCTGCTGGGAAAATTGGCAAAAGGAAAAATATCATCAAAAAAACTGTTATCAAAGAAATTGGTAAAGCTTTCAAGAGTGACTCTGAAAAGAAGAAAGATACAGAGAAATCGTCTGAGTCAACTACTGATCAGGCTCCATCTGATATTAATGAAACCAATCAGTCTTCAAAGAAAGCCATCACTAATAAGAAAACCAAGAATGATGATGTTTCCACTGCTCCCAACCTGGATTTATCCTCTACAACAATAATTGATAAGAGCAAGACAATTTCAAAAAATGTCAAAATGAAAGCAACAGATAAACCCAAAATAGTGAAAACAAAGAAGAATACTAAGGCCAGAGATGAGCAAAATGCAGAAAATAAAGATGATGGTGATGCTAAGAATGAAAATGATTTCACAGAAATAGCTTCAAAAGCAGAAAGTAAGAAAAAAGAGAAAGCTGTGAAGATCACTAAGAGTAAAGTTGTAATAGAGAAGAAGAACACAACAGACTCAAAAGATGGTTCCAAGAAAGAAGAAGCAAAGACCAAAAAGCCAAAACCAGATCTTAAATCAAGTACCAATCAACAGAAGAAAGCAAAATCTAATTTGGGAACAGTTGCTAAAATGAAGAAAGCAGTAAAAACTCAAGGAGTACTTGAGAAAGCAGCCTGGTGAAGAGAAAAGTAAGGAGCCTTCTGATCATAATGACTCATCAACTTCTGATGAACTGCCTCTGGAATTGATTAAGAGACAGCAAAAAAGTAAGCCTCAAAATCAAAGTGATAAAGCTGAAGAAGTCATAAAACCAGTCATTTCTGTCAAGGAGGAGAAGATTGCGTTTGAAGAATGTGTAAATATCAAAGAAGAGATGGATGATCTCTATGATTTTAAATCAAGTGATGGAGATTGTAAATTGAGAGATGAATTGATTAAGGAAGAAGCAGTGAAACAAGCTTCTGAAAAGAAGGGAATAAAATCAACAAACAAAGGATGATACCCTCAGAAAGTTATTAAGAAAAAGTAGTTAAAAAGCCAGCAGTCAAGTCTGCTACTGTCAAAGTTGGAGTTAAAGGAAAAGCATCTGCTAACACCAAAGCTGCCAAAATGAAGGCAGCTAAAGCTTCAAGGAAGGTTTCCTCAGATGATGGTGGTAAAAGTGATGATCAAGAAAGTAGTGATGATGCTAAGAAGAATAAGAAGTTGAAGAAGACATGCAGCAAGTCTGGGAGTGATTCAGAGAAGCGTGCCAGGCGTATGAAGCTGTTTGGTTTCTGGAGTGGACCTAAAAAGCACAGAGTGGCTTCATTGAATGCCCTTGCCAAGGTACACTGCCTCTATGAGAATGAAAGTAGGGTGATGGAGAAGGCTATGATTGAAATGTCTGAGACATCTTCACCTTCTTCAAAACAACCTGCTTCTAAAGCCAGTGAAGCTAGAGCTAGTGAAGCTAAAGCTAGCAAAGAAAAAACAGAAAGCAAGCCAGAGAAAGTTGAAGAGTCTTTAGCAACAACTAGAACACTACGCTCCAATCCAGGTTTGAGAAGTGTTGGACGACATTATGATATACTAAATGCTTCTTCCACCACTTCTTCGTTCACCTCTTCAGATGACAGCAGTGATGGAGCTGAAGATATGAAGAAACTACAATTGCAACCTTCTGTGAAACAAAAACAACAGAATCGAGTCAAAAAGCAGCAGGAGAAACAACAACAGAAACCACCTCCAAAACCAAAGATCAAACCCAAACAGATCATGGTTTCAACTGATGGGACCTCAGAAGAGGAAGATCAGAAAGACAAGAAAGCTGCAACTTCTAGTTCTTCAAGCTCTAGTGAGAATCCAGATGGTTCTAGGAAGGTGAAGAAGCGCAGAAAGCGCAATGAATTGATGATGGATTTGAAGGATATGGTAGTGAGGAAGAGAATGGCAAGTTTGAATGCATCAGCGATTTTGGCAGCCAGCTACTCAATGGAGAAACGTTCGTCCTCGTCGTCAAACACAAGGAAAGAGGATTCTGAGGAGGACAGTTCACGCAGCAGTCGTCCTGAACGCAAGAGGAAGTCAAAGACGTCTAGTGACTCAAGTCCTGACATGGAGGTGGAGGACAGTAGCTGTGAGGAGGATGTGCTGATCAGAGGAGGTGGTAGTAAGCAGAAGGTGGCTGTTATTGTCAACCAGGACACCGATCTGACAATTACCGGGGTCTATGTCAACTCGACCACCCGGTCCACTCATCACGAAGGCTTCTGCAGTATTGCTGGCATGCAGTACCGAATCTCATCCACCAGTCACACGCAAACTGAGGCCACGGCTGTCGCCACTGAGACTGTGCTTCATACTGATCATGTGAGTGCATTTTTTCTTTATATTTATCACACATTTTGATTCATACTATTTAATATTCATATAAATAAGTATGTTTCTGCATTATTCCAATTTTAAGATCAATTGAAATACATAATATTGATCAAAAACTGTTCCTCATTCACGATGACTTAGATGAAATGAACAAAGCCACAAAGTGAACATAAATTGCCACTGTTGCAATGACAAAACTATCGATACCACATTTTATAGTCCTGAAAAATAGCAGACACTACGTATTATCAATGCTAGGACGTGTCAATGCTATGTCGTTTATTGGCTATATATCGTCGTGGCTGAGGTAGCCTGATAGCCACCCCTTACTATAAAATAGTAATAATAATAGTAATAATAGTAATAATAGCCGCACACATATAAAATGAAATTTCGTTTTTAAGTTATCATAAATGTGAGTGTACGAGTAGGAGTTATATCCGTTTCATTAGTATTGAAATTCCGAGTTTCCCAATATTTTGAACTGTCAAAATTCTTTCTCTCATTGCATTTATTATTCCTTCTTATTTCCCAAAAAATTCAATCAACACATCCAACTCAATGCTCTTCAAAATTTACTAATCTATAAACTTAAATAGTTTTATGAACTATTGTTAAAAAAAATCAATTACTTTACTATGTGTCGTGGAACTCATTATCATAGTCTTTGAGGGGAGTGTTCCAAATAATGTATTACTGTACTTGAATTTTAAAATTAATTGATAGTACCGGAGAAAACGATAATTCTTTATATATAAAGCTCTACATAATATTGTGAGTCCATACAGCCGATGTCTTTTTCTATAATCCAGAAACGTCTTATAAGGTTGTTTATTCTGATGCAAATTAGATGCTAGAAAGCCTTTTCCCTCTCTTGGCAATATGGAAGTAATTCGATATTGTTTTCAAAACATAATTCCGCTCTCGAATGGCTTGAAAGCTTTCCGGCTTTCAGGAATTTTTATAACAGACATTTGTACTTTGTGGCACAGAGAGGAAAGAGTATGAAACCATAGGAACAAAACCTAATTGCCCTATTTTGCTCGCCTCTGCTCTTTCACTGGCCCTTTTAGCTTTCGACCATTTCTTAGAGTATTTTATTATTGTAGTACCTCCTACTTTTTTTGTGGGTTATAGGACCCTGCATTTTTTCCCAGTGTATAAAATCTGTGTTACTTGGAAGAACAGTGAGTAATTATCAACTTCAGTTGTTTTCAAGTCTGTTTGAGAATTTAGTGAACCTTTATTGAGTTTTTTTGGTTCTGATTTAATTCTTAGAATGGGAGTGTTTCGTAAAACTTTTAAACGTGAATTGTGCAACTACAAGCTCTAAATATCGAATAATTAATTCAAAGTATTTATCAACATGCTTCATTCTAACGTCTTAATTTTTAGAATCAAATTTGTTCAATTTTTCATCTGGGCTATGTGCTTGTTGCACTCAACAATGTAATAAATGAATAAGGAATTAGATTATTCATAAGAGATCTGATCTGACTTGATGCTTTCCATTTCAATTAAGATTGGCCTACAAAGATCTCAAACTTTGAGATATTAGAGATACAGCAGATGACAAAGTAAGCTAAAATAGTAGAATACTGTTGATTCAGTTTTAATAACATTTCTGTTCCGAAGAGTATACCCTACTTGCTGGAAGTATATGAAATAAATTAATTAATGAGAATATGAAATATATGGGAATGAATCATTAATTGAACATTTGAATTACATAGAAATATATTGTTGGAATGATTGAATAAATGAATCTGGTAGCCTACTGTAGGTTTTTCAATTCCATTCATGTTTTGAAAAGTGTAGACTACATGGAATTCATAAAAATTGATGAATGAAACCTAGTTGATGATTTGGTTTGAAACCAATTTGAAATTGATGATTGAGGCATAGAATAATAGTACTCTCATAAAACCTAGAATCCTGTTTGATTGAGGTTTAAGACCTAGTAGAATGGATTAGCCAGTAGGATAAATCATTCAAACCACCAAAAACTTGAGCCTTCAATAGCAACAATAAAATCGTTCACAAAGTAGAGAATATTTGTTGAAGTAGAGGTTTATTGGCTTTATTCAACAGTGAATAAAGTCCGCACCAGGTGATGCTGATTAGTTGAAAGTTGCCGAGCCTACTTAAGCTAGTTTTGAAGATAAACAGTAATTACTGACAAAACAGAGTACCTTCTTGCTTGTCGATAGCACTGAACAAAGTTCGTTGAAGCAATTGGCAATTATCAGAAAGTTGGGCGAGTTTGATAGGATGGGGTAGAAAGGAGAATAGGAGGATGAGGATGAGGAGTGGTGGAAGTGAAGAAGATAGAGAAGGAAGAAAATACAACAAGATAGTGTAGGGGAAGAGGTGGAAGAATTGCTTAAAAGGGAAAGTAATCTAATAGGAAAAAGTTGTGAATGGCTGGGAGAAGAAATGCTTTCCATCAGTTTTGTATCAAACTGTCCCTTTCTACTTTTTCGTTTCTTTTATTTTATTCTATTGCTAATTACATTCTACTATAGACTGTATAATACAGTCTTTCTATTTAAAATACTTATCACAGTACCCATTTGAAATTATTTTTATTTTAGCATTACATGTTTCAGTTCATGAGAGTCATTGATGGTAAAGAGTCATACATGTAATGCTAAAATAATAATAATAATTTCATACGAGTATTGTGATTCATATTTGATACATTGATAAGTAGCCCTAAGAAAAAGGAAATATAAATTAATACAGTCTTTAAAATTATTCAAATCAAAGTACACTTTTTTAAATAATTTTATTTTTCACAACATGTTTCGGCGTTCTAGAGCCATTTTCAAGTGCAAATAACAGTAAACAAAATTAATACCTTCTATTCATACTCCATTCTTATTGAATACAAGCATTTTTTTATTAACCTTCAAATTAGTGAAGTTTTATCAAAAATTGGGTTGTTTGTATCAAACTGAATTATATTCATCATTTCCTCTTTGTTTGCCCTTGCTACAGCAGCATTATACAGCATAATGTGAAATTCTTTAAATTTAGCTTTCTACTTTGTTTCCATAATTCAAAATTTTCATGTTAGAGTTTATATATAACACATGTGTTCAATTAGAATAGAATTTAAATAGAATAGATTAATGTTGTTTACTGTTATGTGCACTTGAAAATGGCTCTAGAACGCCGAATCATGTTGTGAAAAATATATTTTAAAAAAAGGGTACTCTGATTTGAATTAATTTAAAGTTTTAATAAATACAGTAGCCTCAAGAGAAAATAAGTATTATAATACAGTCTATATAGATTCTACTACTTTTTATCCCAGTTAGTCTCCATCACTTTCAAGTTAGTCTATTTTCTGTCTGTATATGTTTTGTGTTGAAAAATAATATAATAATACAGTAGACAGTGCTTAATTGAATTGAATTTAATGCTTTTGAGTCAAATTATTAATAATTTCTCATTAATTTGACTCAGAAGCATTATATTAAATTCATCTAAGCATTAAAATCCTTAATTTGATTGTCATAATAATTGTTATGACTTATGAACGATGACATTGTTTATGATAATCGATGGTGATGATAATATTATTCATAGACCTTATAGAGTGAAAATATGTAAATTACCTGGTGGCATATTCCTATAAATGTTTGGTTGGAGGCCATCTCACGTAAATTAGCCATGTTTGGAATGTTTTCATTATTATGATATAGAGCCATTGTAATAAAATAGAGTTTGGTGAAGAGGAAGGCAGTTTAGTCTCAACAGCTCCATGTTGTTTCAAGAGATATCAACATGAATCAATTTGATATACAATATGAATTCAAAATAATATACATTAATGTGACTCTAATTAAAGTACTGAATTATCAAGCTCTCCTAAACTCATAATTCTATCATATCAGTACAACATAGATGAAAATAAATATTGAACTGCATTTGGAGTTTTCAGTTTAATATCCCGCTGCATAGAACAATATAAAGCATCAATGACTGGAAAATACATGTAAGATAATTATTTTGTAATATTGTTTGAAGATAGAGATTATATAGAAACCATTATTCTGACCATTTTGTGACATTCGCTTATTGTAAAGACACTCAGTGGGAATTAAATGAGAAAATATTAATTTGGGTTTTATTATATAATATATACTAGGAGAAGCGCATGCGGAGGCAGCCACAAATTGAGCAGAGCCAGTTTTCTTTTTTCAAAAGTGTTTGAAGCAGGGACTCAGAAATTTGATCCAGAAATTTTAACCCTGGCTGAACAACGAATGGTGAAAGTGGCACATTCTATTACCATGTAATGTTATGAAATGAGGATATAAAATATGAGCAACAACCTTTAAGTGAATGTTTTCTCAAGTAAGTGTTTATTTTGACAAAATGAAGCAAGATGATGAAATGACTCCAGCTTGGTCAATATTAGTTGAAGAAATATTGATTTGGTCTCAAATTGTAGGTCACATTGTTTCCGACGATCGAGACCAAATCAATAATTTTTGAATATTGACCGAGCTATGTAGACATTTTCTATAGTTGGACCAACTTTATGAATACAGCATTTGACGTACATTTATTGGTCTCAAAATGTGCTCTGATTGTTTTTAAATAATTATTCAGTAGCAAATTGTAGAGGGAAATCAATATATCCTTGAAAAATCGCGATAAAATAAGCCTATCGAATGAAATTTGGACAAAGTTTTATTTATGTATTTCCACAACAAGCTTCCATTGTTAGTTAACATGTTGAGAAATAATGAATGAATGCAAATAAATAACTTTATTAATAAATACAGGTAAAAAATCCATTCTGCTTCCTTCACACAGTACAATAAAAATATTACAGTTGATAAAATTTAAAATTATAAATTTTTAATTTGTAATGTTGAGAAAATTAATTAAAAATTTAGAATTTAGAATTTAGAATTTGAAATTTGAAAAAAATTAATCTTTCATTAAAAATTAATACTTTTCTATGATTATTACATTTTATAAATAATGTATTTCTATATTTTATAATATATTAATTATAATTTTGAATATTTATTTTTGCAGCCGGCATCAGTACGCGAACCAACGGTTGTTGCTCAACCGGGCAAGTCGTACACTCCACTGGGGGCGCTATCCAGCATGCAGCCACCGGGGCACGGCCACAGGGGCCCAAGAGTGGGCCCGCCCTCGCCACTGGCCCGGCGCCCACCGGGGCCCCCCCACCACGCGCCCTGCAGCTCCACCAGCGCTTTTTCAGCCCCGCCGCCTGCGCCACAGGATCCGGCTTATGTTCATGGTGAGTGCGAATTCCAGAAAATCTAGATTTTAAAGTTTGTATTTGAAAGATTTTAGAATAGTCTGTCCTAGCAAAGAAGACATTTTGGCTAGATGGTTAAATGACTCCAGCTCAGTCAATATTGGTTTAAGAGTTATAAATTTGGTCTCAATTTGTAGGAAACATAATTACAATCTGAGAATAAATTTTTAACAAATATTGACCGAGCTGGTGTCATTTTTCCATATTGCCAGAATGTCCTCTATGCTCTACCTGACTATAACTAATATTTATTTATTACAAAAAGGGGTAAAAACACAGATATCAAAGTCCAAAACGTCCGAGAGAAATCAGGTGGAACTCTTCAAGTCTACGTTTAAAAACCAAATTGTATTGTGGTTCTTCAAAAACAAAAAAAAAAATCAAAGAAGAGATTGAATTTGAAAAGAAAAGTACTCACTAATCAAATTTTACTGTCTTTGATCCCAGTTAGTTCCCATTATTACAAGTATATTATTATTCTACTATAATGTGCGTTCAATGCAAATACAAGATTAATCATTTGACTCAAAGCATTAAATTCAATAGATATATTAACAAAATAATTCAGACTCAGGATTTTTTCTTCTATGAGAACTCATAAAAAATACAAAATGGAACAAACCTTCTAGGGAAACTTGAAAATTCTCAAATCTAAAAATTGGTACAAACTCTGCGTCCTCCCTTAACATATTTGTGCAAAATAAGTTCCTCTTGAGTGACCACACTAAATAAAAATGCAAAGTCTGAGTTGAATATTTATGAATAATAGCCTATACTGAATAAAATATGAAATACAGAAATTAGAGAATGGGCTTAGACCCGAAACATGTCTCTAAAAATAATACTTCTAAAGTTTATTAAAAAATGGTATTTGATTTTTCATTTTATTTATCAATAAAGAGACTGTTTACCCAGTAGGCATACAGATTTATACTGGGTTGTGAGTCTTTACTCATTACATAGTCTCTGTAAAGGTAGCATTCTAAGCCGCAGCTTGTCAAGTGTTTCACTATGAGTGAAATTCAAGACAAGCTGCCGCTTCTTATGCTACATTAATACAGTATACCGAATAACATTTTGATAACCCTTGCCCCCTAGTAAGTGGCAGAATCAGTATTTCTCAAAACTAGTTGGAAAATAAATACGGTACAGAGGATTGTGAAGTGAAGGGATGAAAACTGTTTCAAATCTTCACTAGTTAAGGATATTAGAATTGTAAAAGCAGTTGTAAGGACTCGTCTCTTTTGTGGAGAGGATTGGCAATGCACAATACTATACTACACTCTATTTGTTGTAACTTTCAACGTGGTGTAATATGAATAGCATAGGGAATACATTTGATTCCAAGTTGAATGTTACATAAAGTGGAGTAACTGTTGCATGTCTGCAGTGGTAGTGTGTATTTGGTGGTAGCGAAGGCTTAATCTGGTCGTTCGCCATTTTCAATATCGCTTTTCTTAGCCGGGAAATGCTCAAGGCAACATCTGTCGGTAGCCGCTTGTAAAAACTCGAATCAAATCGATTTCTTCTCCTCTCTGCTGTCTTCCTCTCTCACTCTCTCTCTCTTTCTCGATATGTGTAGTTATAAGTTCTCTTAACAGAAGAGTATTCAAGAATTCTTGAACACAAGTATTTCCAATATCATTCACGCCGCATTCCCTATCTTATCCGTGCTACGTCGATTTGGAAGTTACATCCATCTAAATATAGTTTACTGTAAACACTCTTTGGCTTCTTCTCCACGGGAAAGGCTTACTCGACCAGTATCACAAGTGTGGTATTTCATTGTGGAGGATCGTTGAGAGCCACTTCTGAAACCCACTAGTCTATTTCAGTACATACATGTATTTAGTGACTATATCAACGATGGATATCTAAAAAATTGAACTACGAGGCATTAAAATCCCTTTGTAAACATACAATAGAATTCACTGTATTGCGTAAACTGAATTTGAAATCTGAATAAACCGTTGGAAAACTTGAATCTGTGATATGGTATCTAATGGTGTGAAGCAATAAGCGAGGAAAAATGACGGTCTCAAACTAAACCCTCTTTTATATACAATTGTGGAACAACCCTCTTGAGAAATTCAATGATGGTGGCGAAAAACACATGATGTATTTGCAAATCCAGTGCAGTTCATCAAGTACTTTAGTAGCCCACCCAAGAGCGTAGCGATAGGACCGTTCAAAATGAGAAGTTTTCTCAATCTATTTGCGGTGTTGAGAGTGTATGAGTTTGTTGGAGCTAAGTACAGAACTCTCTTCGTGCTATTTAGCAGAACCAGTTGAATAATTGTTTCGGTGGCATTATCATCTGAGTTGCAGACTGTGGTCGCATGAGATTGAAAGCGCTAGTGGCGGCAAATTAATGAAGCGCTATTTCTCTAATGGCGGACGAAATTTGGCGCGCACTTTTAGCGCGGCAAAAGCTTCAATCTGAAGTCTGTCGTCGGTAAATACTCGTTTATCACAACTCCTGTTCTCTGCCCTGTCCGCCCCCCGCCGTTTATCACAAGCCGCTTTCGAATCATCGTTCTAATTATTATTATTGTGAACAGCTTCTTGCAGCCATGCTACAAAAGCCTAAACAGTTCATTTACAACCTTGCCTTGTAGTGGGTTTGTTTGTTTGAATTAGAAGGAACGCATTTATTGAGTTGGACGATTTTAGCTCATTCGGAAAATACATTATTCCTCTTGAGATAGATGTTGTTCGAGTTGGCGGGAAAATTATCAATGCAGATTTTTTATTCTATAATAACACGAATTTATTATCTTTATTTTCCTGGAGACAATTTTTGCTTTTTTCTGTATCTTAGAAAAAATACAATCTCTCAGATTGTCCTGAGAGATGAACTGTGAAAGATTGTAGAAATTGGATGTCACCAATAAAATAAGAATCAAATCTAATAATTTATTTGTGATACAAAAAAATGCAATGTCAAAATTAGATAGAAAATAGAATTTGACACAATTAAAAATAGATTGTATTTTTCTAGGTATTATATTTAATTAAGTGATTGAGGTATTTATAGTTTTCGCAAGTGACTATTGCTCAATAAAATTTGATTTTTATACATCTCGAGTCTTTTGCTAGTCATTACCAATAATATAAAAATGAGAAGATGCAGTTTAAACCATAAGTGAATTAATCCAGGGTTGAATCAGTCTATAGTTACGATAACTCCAATGTACTGTATTCCATTTCAGTAAGCTGATGGTTTAAACTAAAGCAGAGTTGAACTACTCTTGATAATAATGACCTATATTGACCTATTTTCCGCAAATTCATTCCCTATATACCGTAACACAGTGTTTTATACATTACTAGTCGGCAGGCTCTCTTCGCTCGCCTTCTCCGCCTAGTATGGGCAGTGTAAGTGAGTCAAACAGCCTCACTTCGCTCGCCTGCAATTCCGTTCAGATGGGATTCGAAATTTATTGAACACGGCATTTCTAGACCTAATCTGGACCTGTTTTCCAAATTTCAACGTTTTCTGCCAATTGGTTCTCGACTAATCTAGGAAAACTCCAAAAATCCGAAAAATAATAAAACGCCAATATTGAACGTGACAATTTTGAACGCATTCGGTTCAGTGGATTTTTAGTTCTGGTGATGAATGAATGAATGAATCAGTCAGTCAGTGTCATTTCGCTTTTATAGTTATAGATGCTATTAAATGAAAATCTCGCTTATTTCACAATTTAATATACAGTGCGTTAAAAATAAATGTGTCATGTACCATACAGCATAACTAATAATATGTGTAGATCTTTTACAGAAATCCACAACTGCAATAATTATTTTATTTTTATTTATTGTATTATTCACCGACAAACATTGTTCTCGAGGTTCGATCGGCTGTGGACATGACACGATCAAGCAAGACACTTTCTTGCCTCTGCGACAATTTGATCTTTGTGGGGCTTGTGGGGGGATTTACCCATCATCTCCACAAGTGCAGTGCAGACTTCCCTACTCCATTCTATAGCTGTATTTACCTCACTAGAGCTTACCCAGTACAGTATTTCCACGCTGCTGCTTCCCTGAGGCGTCTTACGATACTTGCCGGTTCTGTAGGGTAGGGTCCAACGTAACTGGCGGTTACTGAATGTCTTTTCCATAGTAGCTCTTTCACAACAGTCTGAAAACTGTCTACAAACCCAAAATATATAGCTAAGATCGCTCTCGATGCAATACGCTCTCGTAGACCGCTTTCCAACTGTTCTGACGGAGCTGAAAATCGATAACAATCATTCGACAACCGTCAGGTTTATTGGCGATTGCTGAACGAAAGGGTTGAGCCCGCTGACTACCTCTCTGAGGTTGGGTACTTGCGGAACTCTTATGTTCTTATCTAGAACCCTTGTCATCTCTTTTTCCTCGCTTTCTCATTCCTTCTCCTTCCTCTCTCACTTTTTCACTTTCGAGTTCTCTTTCTCTCTCACGCACTACTCGCCGCCCCTTTCAACCCTTTACTCTCTACTCCTGAATTCTCTTTCCCGCTCGATTCTTATTATCTATTTTTTCTTTTTACTTTTACAGTAGTTGTGAAGGTGATATTGTGTGGTTATACACATTGAATAAAAAGACTAGATGTTGTAAAACTGGAGATTTATTAAAAATCGAACTACCGGTTTTGGTTGTTACAGCATTATCAATCTCTGGTAAACCAGAGAATTCCCGTGTCCTCTCTTTCTTACCCCTATCATGTTTCTTTTCACATTATTTTTACTCTTACCTTCCATATTGTCCCTATTGATACATTTTCTTGCATCTTCTTGGCTCTTTTTCAACCAAGTACCATCCTTTTTCTTGAATTCTTCTTTTCTTCTTGTTCACTAATTGTTGTTTCTTTCAACTCATTTTCCTTTCTTCACATCCCGAATATTAGTTGTCATTTTCTATTCCTATTCTTTCTATTTCTCCCAATATTTCCCTCTCATAAGCACCCTATATGAAAAATAACTCATTTCTGAACCACAAAAATATTGGAACCTTCTTCCCATACTATAAAGATAAACTGACTTTCCTCTCCCATGCCTTTCACCTTTTCCATGCCCTCAAATTCTCTATTCCTGTATATTATTCTCAGATTATTAATATTTATTATTTTCATTTTTTATCAATTCCATTTGTAGTTTCTATTCCTCATGCCATTCCACTTTTATTCTGAAAAAATATTTTCCATTTATCCTCCTTGGTTTCTCCCTCTCTCTATTCCTCCAATTTTTATTCTTTTTATATAAATTTATATCCTCATTTTTCTCTATTGAATTTCTCGTTTCTCTTCCCATCTCTATCCTATCCCTCTATCTGTTTCTCACCATACCTCCTCTCGTTTCTCCTACCTACTCTTTTCCACCAAATTTATTTCTCCATCTTATTTCTCTCTATCATCTCTATTCCGCAACTCTTCCTCATTTTCTCATACACGCTATCCTGTAAATCTTTCTCTTACCCTGCCTCATACCCACTCACGTTATTTGTCTTTTTCCTCTCTCCCTCCCTCTATCTAACTCCTTCTCTCTCACTCTCTCTCTCTCTCACCCTCTCTCCTCATCTCTTCCACTCTCACTTATTCTCTCTCACTCTCACTCTTTCACTATTCTTCTCTACACACTTTTATCACAGTGGCTTGGCTTTGTGAGCTGCTTCTTTTGCGTCTAGTGCCTCTCTCGTCGTGCGTTCGCGTAATCCCCTCACAAGTAGTCAGCACTCTCAACTGTGTTGATGGGTGCACTCGTGGAAGGGGGGTTGGAGGGGTTGGAAGGATCCCCAAAGGGGGATTTCTTGTGATGCAGGAGTCTCTGTCCTCCACTTGACAAGTAGGCCTACACTAACCCTTCTGGTCTGTTCTCACATACCGCCTTTTTCTTTACTGAAACATTTGTCACATTTGGACTAGCAGAAATATGCACATGCACAGTATTGTATCGCAATGACCTCCATTCAACACCTTACATCCCCACGATTATTATTCTATTGTGATTCGTGCCTTTCTCGAAGAGCAATCATTCTTAGGGCCAAATTCACCAAAATCATATTATAGAACTAGCGTTACTGTATCTTCAGTTATCAGCCGGTTACGAAATTCAACGATCATCTGTGGATTAGGAATGAAATGGAATTCACCACGCCAAAAAAGGCGAGTTTATGAAATCTCCGGATATCTCAGATCTCGAGCGTATCGAAATGGCAGTGAACATGTGTTTCACTAAATTTTATTTATTTAAAAAAAAATTATGTTTGTTGATGTTGAAGTGAGTCTTCCGCTGAAAGAGATTTGAATAATTTTGTTTTTATTTGACATTTTATTCAGAAATAGAAGCCTATTTGAATTGAAGATTTGAGAAGAAACTGTTTTTATTGTATTTGAAACTATTCTGAACAATTTTATATGTTGAAGTGAAGTGGAAAACGTATATTGATACACTTCACTATGAATATTTGGGAACACCTTTATCTGAGCGTTTTGTTTCTCTTCCTAATCATAATTATTGTTATTTCTTTTGCATTTATGAATAAATCAATAGATGAAATTTCCAATGGATTAGCGTTATTTGCAGGGTAGTAATTATTTCATACACGTAGATGCATTTCTTGAGGTAACGTTCTACACATATTCTAGGTGACCAAATAATCAATAATGGTTGATAGAGCTTTTCGTTTCTTCTACGCAATTGAACTCTTATGGAAAATCTGAACACTTTCTTGGTACATTACAATACCAATGGACAAAAGAGAAATTTATAATTTTACAGATCCACTGTAGATAACATTTATTATGTAGTAGATGAATCGTATGAAATCTATTCTATAATATCACTGTATTACAAATGAATCTTCTGATGTAAAATAACTCCTATATACTGAACTAATTACTGTATTTATTAATATTCTACTCAAGTTTGATTTGAAAATTACATAGGATTGCTTGAACCATGACAATAAAAGGTTGAGTGGTAGAAAGGACTACCTAGTCCTAACTCCGCTTGATAAAGAATATTTTCATCTCATTTTATTTCAATAGAATGTTGAATTATTGGAATCTTGTGGTACAATTTCTGAAAGGAAAATTGCACCGAAATTAAAATTGCAATTCTACGGTCGTAGAATCATGTAATCTAATAGACTTGATATCAATCAATAAAAACAATAATATAATTATAAAGCAATCAAATTTCTGAATTGAATTTTTGTAAAGGAACAGTGGCATTATAGGAATTACTAGAATAAGTCACATCACTTTTATTCTGCAATTTTTATAGAAGAGGAATGTTTATCAAATGAGGGATATATGAAAATACAATTGTAATGTCCTTCAGACTATAATATTTGTCAATTGCGTCAATGGTGTACCTTATTTGTTCCTATGAGCTTCAAAACTCATAGATCGTGATAAAAATTTATGTTCTGAAAATAATGTTCAACGGTTGAAATATTTCAATTTTTCTGAAAATTCTCAGTTGTATTACAACTTTATTCCATAAAGATGAATTATCAAAAAGTAATTCACTTTACAAATCTACAAAACTGTAATCAACATGAATATCTGACAAGATTATTTCGAGAAAATTATGATAATGTTATCTGAAATTCATAAATTTTCTTCAAAATTTGAATAAAAAATGTTAAATATTATTCACGTTCTGTGATTGAACAAATAATTTCACCTCAAATTATCTAATAATCATGTAATAACATTATAATATTTTAGAGCCTGCCGGATTTAACGTATTTTTTATGCAAGGCGCTATATATGCAATCTCGCATTACATTAAAAACTCTCGTTACGATCACTAACCCACCAAAATCGGGCAGTTATTTTGAATCTTCAGTTACGAGAAAACTGTTCGTTACCGGCTGTGGTGAATTCCACTTATGAAAATTTTTTGCTCGGTTAGTATAGAGCCAGCTGACTCTAAAACTAATGATAAACTAAGTTCTCGTTTTTGGTGAATTCGGCCCTAAATAGTAAACTGATTCATAATTATTTTTTCAAGTACTTCGTGATACTTAGTAAACTTGCAAACTCTTGAAGAAACATTTATTAAACCTTAAACCTTTATAAATATGAATTATAATAACAATTTAAGAAATTGTATAATTAATTACCTATTAATTGTGACAATTCAATGCAAATACTACTCTGTTCAATACAGGATTATTATTCAGAATATTTCAACGCCATCAATGATATAATATAGAAACTTGGAAAAATTTCAACAATCTCAAGATCACTACAATTAGTATTCAATTTTGATCGTTTTAATTTTTCAAATACGATTGTGAATGTTCTATATTAGGCTGAACGCGCACTGCTACGACTCAGACCAGACCAAGACTCAGACCAGACCAACTTGCAGCCAGAGAAACATGGAATTACACGTGATCAAATGGAGATCACATGAAGTAACGCGCACTAGTCAGACCAAGACCAGACCAAACGCAAGACCAGAGCCAGACCACAGCTGTATACTTTCAATGTTAAAGGCACACTAGCGCGGCCACCATTCCAAATTTGGAACCAAATCTCTACGGCCAGAGAAAACATTGGAAGATAGGAGAATTGCGTTTCAGGCCAGACCACAAATTTTTTTCTGGTCTGGCAAGACCAAACATCAGACCAGCTGGTGTACATTCATTTTCAAATTTGTGTTGCTTTTCACGAAACGGAATAGTCATCTTTTGTATCATTTCATTTTTTTCTCATTTCTCTCAAAATGTCTTTTGAAATATTTGATGCTGAACGGCTAATTTATGAAATCAAAGAGATAAGAAGGAAAGATGAAAAAAATATAGAAGACCGCATTAAAATGTAGAAAATTATAGAATTAGAGGAAAAGTGAAAAAAAACTCTTTCTAATAAGAAATAGATAAGAAAGTGGACTAAAATTCCATTTGATTCATCTATCTTATTATTCTATTGATAATACAATACAAATTATTATTAATATAACTAGGATAGAAAAAATAGGCGAAGTCTGTACTATTTCTTGATATCTATAAATTCATTATGTATATTAACTTCTATTCCAGGGCCAGACTCGGACTCCTAAAAGGGCGATGCCTTCCACTTATGAAAGGACGCATCCTTGAGGGGGTTGGTTGATCAGGGAGGGGGTTAGTCTCAGCCTAAAAATCGAGGGGTTCGGGAGTCGTCTTTAGATAAAAATTAAATTTTGACCTCGAATGTTTTGTTGATGGTGAACTTTATTGATGTTTGAAAGCTTGAAAATGGAATTTCTTTGTCATTTTTCATTGAAGAAAATTATTGAACATCACAATTAATTTATCATCATACAGGAATTCAATTATGAAAAGCCTTTTTGGCTTCTTTGACAATAGAGAAAAATAGCAAGTGAAAGTAGGAGCAATTTTTGTTCATGTGATTCAGTACGTTTCGAAAATGGTAAAAAAGGAAATTTGATTGATAAAGGGGGGAAATAAGAAGAATGTGGATTGAATATGTAGTACTAGGCCTATACACTCCTTGTAGTATGACCTCTTTTGGGAGGTTGGCTGTCGTTTCCCTCCTCAGGAGAAATAGTAATTATTGTTGCATTACACTCTAACTGATTAACTGCATTTTATTTAGAGGTTTTCTGCGCCTTCTCTTGGTTGTGAAGACTAGCTTATGGTTGAGAGGATCACCGTGCTGACCACACGTTACCTCTATCCTAGTTGATGATTATTCGCTTGCTGTGTGGTCTGTTTGGGAGGAGATGGCATTCTTTCGGGGTGGGGGAATGTCTTTCGGCTTGGTCGGTGTTGGTTGGGGGCCTGTGGGTTCTGTTTTCGAATTTATGGCTTTTGAGCAGGTATTCGCTGGGCTGGAGTCGTTTTACCATCTTGCTGGAGTGTCTTCTTTGCTTGGACGGACTGTATAGTGGAAACTAGCAACCAGCTCATAGGCCTAGGCCCTTCTTGGACTGTTGAGCCATTGACAAACAAACTGTAGTATACACTGCTTTCATTTCTTGAGAAATTCCAAACATCTCATTCCAATTTTCATTGTTTCTATTAGTTTATTATGAAGCTTACCATTGAATGTCCTATTTTTCAAAATTCGAAATTGAACTTCAATACATTGAGCTGAATACTCTAAATTTTTGATAGGTTTAAAAATAATTTTACTGAAAATTTTCAAGTTTCAATTCATTATCAAATTACTTCACTTTTTTATTACAATATAATTTTTTCATTAGCCTACACTTTTTTCATACAACCACTTTTTATAGTAATTGGAAACTCAAATGAGAAAATAAGATCATTGAATTCTATAGATTCTCAATACTTAATCAATAATTAACAAAGTAATATGAAATGTGTAATTGATGAAATTAATCATCATTAGAATAATACTGGTGATGCTATCGTCACACGAGGGCGCAAGGGGCGTACGATTGAAGGCTGCACCGGCTCACGGGCTGCTGTTGGCCAGTCCGAGCCTGTTTTATTCATTCACGTTAATCTATGCATGGGATCCATTTGTTCTTATCAGTATTCATTCTACAAGATCTGTTGTTCTTTCTAAGAAAAGAACAGGTGAAATCAGATTGAACACTTAATAGACGAATACAAAAGTGAAAATGTTAATAAATTATAGAAATTCTCTACGACACCAATTCAGGTTCACATCAATTCTAGAAATGTTTTTTCAAATCCTTTTGATAATACGCCCGTCATCAGGTTTTCAAAAGTTTGAGATGCATCGCGGATTGCATATTTTGGTCCTTAGTCAATTATCTATTTTATCTAAATTAGACCTATTCTATTAATTACCTATTAATTATCTAAATTTATCTATTCACAATTCGCGAAATGGCACTCATTCATGGCATGTTCGGTTGGACTTTACAAAGCACTTTCAGAACAGCTTTTTGAAATTCCGCTGGGATACACCCAATATTTAAGTTTCCATAGTTTTCTTTGCTTTTTTCGAGAACCAATTTGGAGAAAATGTAAAAATTTATTAGACAGGTTCAGATTGAATTAAGAATTGTATGTTGAAAATTTTTGAAATCAAAAAGACCCTGTTAAGTTATATGAGTAAACAAAGTGAGTCAGTTTTAGACGAAGCAAAGCGATCCTATCTGTCCCATTGACACTCCTGATATTACCAGGGGTCCAGGTGGTTAGGCGAGCGAAACGATGCGGTACAGTGTTATACGATCTATTGGTTAGTTAGTTAATTAATACTAACTATATTAACATTCATACTACTGTATATATAATATAGATATACAGTAACTATACGAACATATTGTAAGTGTGTACAATAGAATTAAATGTGTTTTGAATTCTGTAATAATAGTAATTCTTAATTACGACTCTATTATGTAATCAAGATTATTTTCAACACCAGCCAGGCTTTTGATCAATCATATAAATTCAGCAGTAAAATGTTATAAACATCAACCTTTTTTGTACCGCTAATAGATGTATCAAATTTTAAACTATAGGTTCTAATCACTGGCGGCTCATACACGCGAAACAGGTGAAGTGCATTATAGTGAAAGATACAGGCACTTCACCTGTTTCACGTGTATGAGCCGCCAGTGGATATAATTATTTTAAATAAGGTTCATTTGGAGAAGCTCACTGTAATAATATACAGTAGTACGCCGATCATCCGAGCGCCGATTAAATTGTCAATTATCCGAATCGGTCTTTAAAACATAGTAATAAATCAAAAAACAGCGTTTACAACGTGATCGTAGCTTTTCTTACTTTTTTTAATTGTATTTACTGTACCGTAGTTTAGTACAGTAGTAGGCATTGTGTTTTGCTTTCCATATTGATTTAACATCACTATACTGTACTTTTCAAATGTAATAAAGTTTATCACATTATTTTTCTTTAATACAGTACAATTACATGTCCAATTATCCAAATTGGTTATCTGAATTGATCCTGGTCCCAATTAGTTTGTATAATCGGCGTTCCACTGTAATGAAGATGTAGTTGAAATTCAAACAATTTTTTTACCATCCTTTTGGAACGGTAGCTATTTCCGGAATCCAGAGGTCGGTCCTATGATCTCGTGGTTATAACAGTGGTCATGGTCAATCTCAGAATTCCATTATTTAAATTACCCGGGAATGTTTGGTACAAATTTAAAACGAAGTTGGCGCTATCTCTTTGCTAATTATGGAAATGCTTGAACATGCAATTATTTTAATCATATGTTTTCTATCATGGTCTTGGTCTGGTCTGAGTCTGGTCAGAGCTTTGGTCTGACTGCATCAGACCAGTACTCTGGTCTGGTCTGAGTCTTGGTCTGGTCTGAGTCGTAGCAGTGCGCGTTCAGCCTAACAATCAAAATTTTTCTATTATTACTTTTACAAGTAGAAATATAATGATGAGATGGGGAAGCTCAGCCTGCTCAGCTGCTCTATGCACTACACCTTTTTGTAAAACGTTCGATACATAAATCATCAAATTTTGCGAAAATATGGCTAGTTCAGAACGACAAAACAAAGAGTGTAGACCCGTCTTCACAACGATTGATAGTAGCCACCTGGCAGCTGATAGAAGGAGGAAAAAGGCGGTAAAGATAATGCCTAGGTATAGCTGATTCCGAAAATACTGGCGGTTAGTAAATTCCAGTTATTTATGCTCAGCTCTACCAAGTTTGTCGAATCATTTTGAATCGAGAACAACCTTATCAAGATGTTTCGCTCTTGCAGGTAGCAAGTCAGACTGTCCTGACTGAGCTGAGCATTAATTTCAAAATGTAATTTCAATTCATTTTGGTTTTGTACCGATATTTGTTTGTGGAAATAAATTTGAATTTGAATTTGAAAAAAATTACATTCATTCGTTAACCGCCAATTATTTTGGCATCAGATCAAAGTACATGGCACTTGTACCGCAATGAACGATTATTAGAACCCGGCTACTAATCGCAATAGACGCTTACCATTTAGAAAAAGGCATATAGGTATAGACGTACTGGTCTGACTACTAGTCCTAAATATGCAGTAGTGACTAGTATGAAAATAGGTATACTTTCAGTGTATATTGCCGCTCTCAAGTATACACAGTACCGACGAAAATTACCTCAGGGTCGCCGGCTTGTTTGATCTTGTAATCTGCCTGCCCATACGACTATTCTATTCTCTCTGTGTCCGGCAGAGCGCAGCACTGTTGCTTGACTCTGCGCATGCGCAGACGAACCGATTCACTAGAGATCTCTCCATCTCCACCGGCTGACTACGTTCTTGCCAACTGCGTACCACAAAAACATCAACCCTCGATTCAATTTCAATGCGTAGACAACGTGTTACTACGCAAATTCACGTGATACTACGCAAAATCACATTTGACATTTGTGTGTTTATGTTGTACAGTGTGTTAGCTATGCAATGGTGTGTTCAGTGTTGATTTACGAGCAGGGGTTGCATTTAATTGTCGATGGGATCGAGCGTACAACGTGTGTGAAGTGTTTCGCCAATATTTTCGCGGTTTTTGATCGGTGGTCACTCGTTTTGGCGAATTGTGCGCTTTGGTTTTGCCTCTCTAAAATATTTGTTTGTTTCGTAGAAAACCAATGTTTCTTGACATACCAGCTGTCATTCACAGACACGGATCTTTTGCGGTTCTTTATCAAGGTTAAAAAAGATGAGGTTAGAAAAGCCCTCATGTTTCGACCGAAATTGATCAATATAACTTGAGGTTCTGCGAAATAACAGTGGTGTCCAATCATTCTAATAAAATTTTATTCCCTTAAAAATATAAATCATTGCATTTTCCCATTTGGCTTTGTTTATTTAAACTGGGGCTCCTCCAGTGTATTGGACGTGATACGTGTTGTTCCAAATACTTTCCCAACATTGCATTTTTCTCATAAACATCATTTATTAATTTTAACAAGTTGAATAGTTTATATGGTATCACGTGGTATCTCTCAAGTTTTTTATGTTGGATGGGTTGAGTGTTAATGATCAGTGTTTAGAGAATGGTAATGGTGTGATCATCAACTTCTGGAAAGATTTTTGTTGAAAATTCTATAGAGATTGAATGAAGTGAGATTTTATTCTGTGCTATTGAATAATACAAGTAAATTACTCGTATGGAATTACTCGTATCTTGGATTTATTCTTGGAGTTCTAGAATACTATGACAAACTATTATGGTGAGTCTCCTTCCTCCTTATGCAGTATTTATGAATGATAAAAATGTCAATTTCAATATGAATCTCTACACTAGAAAAATGAAATAAATGTCTAAAAGGCGTCAATATAGGCAGTATATATATATATATATATATATATATATATATATATATATATATATATATATATATATTAGTGAATCAATTTACTGGATTTCATGGGGGGTGGCGTAGCTGAATGGGTTAAGCGCTGGCGTTGCAACCCAAAGGTCCCGGGTTCAAACCCAGGTCAGACCAGGAATTTTTCTCAGGCCACTTTCCCGTGTTTCGGATGGACACGTTAAGCCGTCGGTCCCGGCTGCCTAAAAACAGTCGTTAAGTCATGTCAGAGGCCCTGAAATTGATCAGGAGCGACCTGAAAACTCTGACACCAGACCTGAGCCAGCCAGGTTACACGAATATTATTATTATTATTATTACTGGATTTCATTTGAAATAATCGATAAAAAATTAATTCGATCTGTTATTGAGAAATTTAATATTAAATTTGAGATCTAATCTTGTAAGATTGAAACATCAAATCTAGGTCAGATGTTGTTTATTCAATCAATTTGATACCAAATAAGTATATTATCAAATTATCTCACAATCAATTACACCTTTAATACCAAATATCTGGTACCGAGCTTCGCTCTGAAGCTGCGACCGAACTGTTGGATTACATAAATATGTTATTGTGAAAAATCAAGGAACACCTCCTTGTAAAAAATAAATTCAAAATTGATATGATCACCTCTCACAATTTTTTGACAGTCATGAACATGTGTTATAGACTTGAATGTAACTCCATTCACTCCAGCTGGATAGCGTTGGTCAGCTAACGATAACAGCCATTATTCGCAGTATTTGGGATTAGGCCTATGCCTGAATGAGGATTATTTTATTCTTTTATTGATCCTGCCAGAGAGTTTTCCCAGACATGAGACCTGGTGCAATCTTATTTTTCCATCATGGTTATATTACATTTCAAATTTCGAGGAAATTGTTAGAGCCGTTTTCTAGATCCGTGGTTCCACATACATACAAACATACATACATACAGAAATTACTCGCTTAATATAATAGGATAATAGGATGTCTTATCTGTTAGAATGGGATCAATAACTTCGTCTTGTGCAATGAAACTGTACACGCAAGAAGATTTATCTTGCACTGATTGAACAAATTGACCATAGAGATCTTCTGAGATATACATTTGACTGTTGAATGTAATGACTTAATATCGATTACTCAGTTAATAACAGTGAAAACAATATATTCAATACAACACAACTACATGAAGTTGAGCTTAACTTTATCTAAATTTCACTTTAACTCAATTTCAATTCAACTTCAATTTTCAATCGAACACAATAATAAAGTTCAATACTATTGTTAATGTTCCCTTTATCTTAGGGCTACTTTATTACTGTTTTTTATTCTAAATGTTAATCTCAGTACTTTCTTTCAATTATTTTCATTCATGCAAAACATGATTACATGCACGAGATTAACATTTAAAATAAAAATCAATATTATTGTTGTTTATTATTGTCTATAGTGTAATACATATTGGCTGTTTCACGGTGTGTTCAAGTCACGGGCATTTGTTTCATGAACACACTGCACTTGTTGAGTAGTGGTGAGGGGGGGTTTACGTATGAAGATTCCCAGTGGAGGCTGTGGGTGGATGGGTGGGGGTTGGTTGCTTCGTAAGCATGTGGGTGTGGGTGTTTGTAATCCTTTTTCACCCCTGAACTCAATCGGATATCCCACGATTTTCATGAACACGGAAAATCCCATGATTTCGCGCACACTACAAATCCCATGACTCCGATTATAATCGAAACTGAACCAATTGCATTATGATGCTGTACTGATATTTCCCATCGTGACACATGTGTCTGTTGGAACTTGAGCAAATATTGACTTTACACTTTCAGGCTACGTATTGGCTAATCACAAACATTCTGGATTGTTTTAATTTTTTAATCGACAATATGATAGGCCTATTTTTATTATTGTTGTTGGATAATTGATAGATTCCATGAAAAATTATTTCAGGAATGAGAGGATCTTCAAGTCATAATTTGAAAAAGGAGATTATTGCTTATGTTATTATATTCAGTTTTCTGATTGATTTGAGTTTGATATTCCAATTGATATAATGTACTACACAACACTGGCGGCTCGTGCCCACGAAACAGGTGAAGTGTCCGTATCTTTTACTGTACAGCACTTCACCTGTTTCGTGGGCACGAGCCGCCATTACACAACGCAATCCAAATGAAGGAACATAATATGAAACTTTCCATTCTCTGCCGCAGATTTAAAACCATCCCACGTCTGTTAATAATTATTGAGTAATACAGGAATGATTTTCTAAAAAAAATTGAAATTCGTTTTCAAAATGGATCCAATTATCATCGAACAAGAAATCACAATTTATTTAAATTTCTCTCCTCTTTTACTGATTCATATTCGAAGTGTACATCAATAATGTGATTCATGCTTGCATGAGACGGTCCAATTTCAAGGTTGAAAACTGTCTTTATGCCATAGTCTGTCCAAGCAAAGAAGACATTCTGTTAAGATAAAAAAAATGACTCCAAATCAGTCAATATTAATTGAAAAAATTATTAATTAGGTATCAAATTGTAGAGCAGAATGACACCAACAATTTGAGAACAATTATATAATTTTTTTATCAATATTGACCGCGCTAGAGTCATCTTCTCATCTTCCCAGAATGTCTTCTTTTGGACAGATACCTGATGATTATGATGTTTATTACTAAAGTAAAGGTCACTGCTTATTGGTTATTGTTGACATTAGGGCGCGGTCACTTGTGTGACGGATTGGGGAAGTGTACATCAGTAAACTCAATTGAACTACGGACGTTACATAAGATAGAAATGTTTTTAGTATATAATATTTTGTAATTTATATTATCAATGTAACTAACTCTTTCGAAAAACAACACTATTCATCTTTAATATCACAATGGTTGAATAAATCTGTGAAAGATGGTCGTTCTTCTCATGCTTATATTAATGCATTTTTTCTCAAAACACATTAACTTTATTAACATTTACATTTGAAATAATCATATAAGTATTATTGTGATATCTCGAATAGATACAACTGATTATTTAATATAACAGATAAAACAGAAATTATTGTGAATTCTAAAAACTTGAACCTCCATTCGGTTAATAGCTGTTTTTTTTAATCAGAAGTTATATTTGAAGTTACATCACATCACGCGAGAAACACAACTGATATTAATTTTAGTATTCAACAATTCAAATTTCAAAAAATGATAAAAAATATTGCCAATTGATGAATCACTACTTGATATGTATTATTCTTGTATGTGTACTTATTGAGTGTGTACTTAATATATTTTATTATATTTTCCAATTATAACTGTCCAAATGTAAAAAAAATATATTTTTTTGATACATGAATTTACAATTGATAAATGAGACGAATATTGACTGAAATTTGAGACTGATATAATCGGAACATGGCTCATGAAACACATGCATAGCATACTGACAATATTCAATTAATTTTGAATCATCATAAATTATAATAATCAAGAAATACCTTTAATAATAACAACAGACAAGTTTTGCGTTCAAAAAAAGAAATCCATTCCCATCATTAGTATTGTAGAAATTATAAGTATAATTAAATGTACTGTATTTCCAAATTCCTTTCATCTACAGTATAGGAGAATACAATTTCAATTGGGAAATAATTTTGTCCAGTATTTGAATAGAAAATAAGCCACATAAATCGAGTAAGCAGGCTCCAGGAATAAACGAATAATTGATTAGCGCGTTGATAAAATCAGTTATTCCTTATGTGTTGCATTGCATGCATGCCTGGTGAACATAAGCAGCGCATTGGATACGTGATAAGGAAACATAACAACAGGTCAATGGACCTACTCAACATTTGCTTTGCATTTACATTGCACAATTGCTACTCAATTATCTGATAACAACTTTAATGATACTTTGTCTCTAGGCATAGAAAACTTCATCATGAAGACTGTCATGTATTAGAAGACTATAGATAGCTTGGAAAAACAATAAATGAAAATTTATACCAATGGAATAAAAATTTTAATAATTAAGCTTCGAATGTGTTATATTATTAAAATTCAATCTGTGAGATAAAAGTTGCCAAAAAGAGGAACGATTTTGTTTATTAGGGTCCAAGACGTTATCGATTTCAAAAATCAACTGGACACCAAGTGAACAATCCAATATGCAAATGTTTAGTCTCTGCAGTACTGCTACCATGTAAACATGGTCTGCAGTAAGCAAACCATGTTGTTTGTATATTCATATTACTGTATTACATCCAACAGCACATAAATGCAATTCCTACTTCATACACACTGCAATTTCTACATGTTCCTGTATTGATAATGTCTACAAGCATAGCTTCCTTTAATAGAAGGCCACGGCCTAAAAATTGACAAATATGTTGAGTAGGAAATTGGGTTCATTTATAAGCATTATGATCGGCGCAATCTAAGTTGACGAAAACCCCTTCCACCCGAGAAATAGCTACGTTGTCATATTGCGTGAAATTGAAACTTCTAACGCAAACACATTCAACTGAATGTTGACAGCGTAGCTTCGGAAAAATCACGCGGTGTTGTGAAGCTCACTATTTTTATGATAAACCAGCTGTTCGCAGCTCGAATATCCAAGTCTTTGATTAGCTTCAAAACTCCAATCTTTAACATACAATGATTCATGCATGTACCGCTCTCCTTACTTTGAAACTCTTGAGAGGCCAGATTACGATCTTCCGACTATTTTCGACATTTGGAAAAATAATTTCAATTGTTTTTGAACAACTTTCTCCTTTCACCACCCACTTATCTTCTCAAACAAGAAAGTTTCTAGGTAATCGGAAATTTCATGTTTTCTGTTCGAGTAGACTCGACTTTGACAAACATATTCATTAATTGAAACATAATTATTGGTCGGATATAGAAAATTCAAAATGTATTAGAAAGCTCGAATTCTCCTTGTCATTTTGATATAAAAAACTTGATTGGGAGAGAAGTGATATACAACAGAAAGTAATACTTTCGCGATTTTTCTTTTTTTCTATCAAATTTTGTCTGAATCCTTCTACCCAGGAACTTTTTTAATACTACTGGCATATCAAGGATAAAATTCTACATCTAGATATGGGGTTTAATCGCGAATGAAGATGTTCCAATTTCACAGAATCTGGCAACGCAGCTATTTCCGGGTGAAGAGAAAAACAGTCAACTTAGATTGCGCGGACTATAAAATAATTTCCTAATCAGCTGTTCTAGTGGATGCGTTTCTTGTGTGCGTTCTCCCATTCGACTTGCTACAAATCATAAGCTATTTTAATAAATAACTGTCTATTCTTAATCTTACTTGCTAATCTCTATCACAAAAAACACAAAAGGAATTCTATGCGAAGAGTTTCATGAACGTTTTTCATGGAAATTATGCTCAATGAGAAAAACCAAGTCAACAAGCATGATTTGTATCTGTACTTAATGCTTTCATATGAAAAGAATGCGACGTTGCCATATTATTAGGGCATGGCCTCCTATTAAAGGAAGCTATGCTACAAGCTCTCTATGAACATATTAAAATTAAATTATTGAGTCTCAGGAAATGAATTATATTATTAATTATTCTATGTTAATAGTCACATTTCGTGGTTAGGTGGTGGAGTGGACATTACTGCCAAACTTTTTCCACGTCATTAAAATAAAAAAATCTTTCTATTCTATTCATTTCAACCATATTGAATTATAAATCAACTTCCCTGAACGAAAATGATCCAAGTTAATTTGATCACAAAGGTTGACTAAAATAGGATCGTCTCAATATTCTCAATGGAAAAATAAAAACACTCAAAAATACACATTTTTATAATATTTCATGTCGAATCTTCCTTTTTCAGGTAAGTTGTTCTTCATTCTGCATCTAGTGATTGGAGTAGAAGCTGAAAGCTGTGAGTAAATACTGATCTTATTTATCATTCTTATTTGAAGGTTTCCATAATATATCACCCTACTTGAATATAACACCAGAATATGTCACAGAATACATTATTATCCCTCTACCACCCACGGATACTTGAATGTATTCTAGTATCCATGGATTCAACCAGAGATACCTTCTTCAATTGAAATTATCATTGTTATTAATTTGTTTGATTGTCTTATTCTCAACTATAAAGTTTCATTGTTGACTCATTATTTTATTAGATTTATAGGAATTATTTATATGATCAGAGTATGATTTAATCCAATGATTGTTATTTCGTTCAATGGATTCAGATATTGATTTCCAAATTCATTTTTATACTGACAATTACATTGTTACATTCCCCAAGTGAAATTTTCAATAGATAAATGGGTAGTAATAATATATTCTTCGATCTTCTAAGAGAATCCGACTTTCTTGTTGAAGATCATCACCAGCTAGAAAAAAGCCTTGGCTGAAAAAAGCGAATCAGTAATAATATTGTTCAGTGAAGTTTTGAGTTTTTCGAATTCATTACTTCCGATTTCATTATCTCCGGCTTCCCCGATTCCTACATCGTTGACTCTCGCTGCTTCTTCCCGCAATTATTAATGAAAGAAATTAATAACAGATTTGCCGTCAAGGGCATTCTCACTGGTATCTTCTCTCTCACTTTTCTCACTCCTCTCTCTTACACTTCTATCTCTTACTCAGTGAGTAGAGAAAGTTTTCAAACTCTTCAAAGTTTTCCGTTGAGCGCCGGGGTTGATAGTGTAAGTAAAACTGTTCCAATTATTTCAGTCTACGAGTGGAAATTCTAACGAGTGAAACTTTTCATCCTTTTTGAAAGTTTTTATACGTATAGAAAGAACCACTAACGGTGTTCTACGGCAATTTTTTCGGTTCTTTTGAAATCTATGGAATTTCTGAATTGAGTCGTCTTAAGTTTTTGTGTGCTTTTCAAAGTATTCTGTCTTCAGTTCGGCGCTTTGATGGAATAAACAAGGCTTCTCTATTACATCCATCGTGCTCTTATGGTTGGTGTAGTCTGTCCAAGCAAAGAAGACATTCTGGCAAGATTGGAAAATGATGGCACGCTTGGTCAATATTGGTTTAAAAATTGAATATCTATGCGGTTTTCTGAGCACACTCTGTTGAGGGACCTCAAATTTTGATGAACAGCTGACATTTTCTATTATAAGTATAGGAAATGTAGTAAAGTGATATAACTTGAGGGTCCCTCAACTTTGAGTGTGCTTGGAAAAACTGGGTATTATGCCCGGTTTTTCCAAGCACACTCAAATTTGAGGGACCTCAAGTTTACTACACTTTACTACATTTCCTATACTTATCATAGAAAATGTCAGCTGTCCATCAGAATTTGAGGGTCCCTCAACTTTGAGTGTGCTTGGAAAACCCGGCATTAGTCTCACATTGTAGGAAACATTTTGATCTACAATTTGAGATCAACTTTATAATTTTTGAACCAATATTGTCCGATCTGAAGTCATTTTCCCATCGTGCCAGATTGTCACAGAATTTGCTTGGACAGAATATATAGTAGACTCCAACGAAAGTGGCGGTTGAATAATATCCATATTGATGCTTAGCTCTGTCAAACAGCAGGAGAGCCGTCTGCGAGAGTAAATGTAGTCTAGAGCAAACACACCTGAATCTTTTTGCAATTAGTAGACCGCTTTCTGTCTGTCCCAATAGCTTGCGTTTATATTATTGTCATTCGGCAACCGCAAATTTTGTTGGCATCTGTCATAATTAATTTATATCAAACTGCACGTGTGATTTATCTCTTCTGTTCAAAATTGAGTGTAATTCTTCAAATATTCAAGTATAATAAAAATAATAATAATAATAATAATTATTATTATTATTATTGTTATTATTATTATTATTCTTATTATTATTCGTATCGTATGGCTTATTTGTGGGGAGTTCCGAAGAAGTTCCACAGCCAAGGACAGTAACCATAATTTCCACTCATGATGGGAAATTATAATGGTAGTTCTTGATAATAAACAAAGTAATTGGAATTTTTAGGTGAATTTCTCCAAATTTATAGAGCCAAACACAAAAATAACACTTGAAGATGCAAGATTTAATGAAAATGCTTCAATTATAAAAAGAATCACAGAGCGAATTACAATTTCAAATCATATAGAGCAGACTATAACCTATAACCACAGTCTATTGTAGACTACTTTTTCGAAGTTTTTCTATTGACTAGACGCTTGATTGAGGGTCTTAGTTTTCTTAGGGTAATGCCCACAATAATCTGACTGTCAATGTATGCCTAATATCAGCCTAAAATGTGAAAGGATTCGATTATGTGAGTTCATAATAGAAACAACTTTATTACTCGTATAAACAGAACTTGAAATAAAACTTTCATGTGAGTTAAACAAATAGTCCAGTCACTTTAAACATGAAAAATCCTTTGCAATGGTCTCCTTGCAAAATGTATTATAAATTCCCATGATTTTTAGTATGTTGTTTGGATACGTAAGAGTAGTCTATAACTAATTTATCACCAAAAAATACCTTGTGCTAACTCCGCCATCTTGAAAAAACGACGAAAAATCTGCTCTTTTTTGGTTTCAGCCAGATAACTCGAAAACTATCCATCGCACAAAAATTATGTTCATAGTCAATTTGAAAAGCATAAAATTATCTACAATTTGAGATATAATGGAGAGAATTTCGATGCTTGAGGACCGAGATATCATTCATCAAAAACAAGCAATTTTTTCAAAAAAATTCGTTCCGGCAGCTGGCGGTCGGAAAGAGTGCATTTCAAATGCAATTCTATGATAGCTCGAATCATATTCTGACTAAAAAAATATTCTTGTGGCTTTTAATGGTGGGGAGACCCTTACGGGTAGTTCCACCTCGCCAATGGTTACTTGGCCCAGAGGCCGGTCACCCATCCAAGTGCAGTCCACAGTGTTCGTGACTTATAATGAGCTATTACAATTGTGAATTCAAAGGTGCCGTTTTCGAAAAACCCATGAAAAACACAATTTTCGGCATATTATTCGCCATTTTTTATTGGATTTTTTCGTTGACGTTTTTTTTGCTCTAATTGTAGGGCATAATAAGGGTATTATACACACCAATTTTCAAAACGATCAAGTCATTGGTCGATTTTTAGTGATTTTTCAAAATTTTCAACCCCTAATTTCACCCCCTTCCCTTGGACAATTTGGCAGGTTAACGAACTTGACCGAGATATTAACACTAATGATTTTTGTGCAAAATTTGATCGCTCTCCGACAAATAACTTCAGGAGTTATCGTGTTATCAGAAATCTGTACATATATATATATATATATATATATATATATATATATATATATATATATATATATATATATATATATATATATGTTTTTAGATTTTTCGCGGATGGATGAATATTTTAACGGGTTTACCGGGTTCATCCGATCCTGTGAACTCACTTATATATATATGTGTATATATATGTTTACTTTTAGATTTTCGCGGATGGATGAATATTTTAACGGGTTTACCGGGTACATCCGATCTGTCAACTCACTTACTTGGGTAAGTTGACGTTTCGTCGCCATCTCAGACGACATCCTCGGAACAGACTGACTAGTTGTTCCAGCTTGGAAGTTGATTCTTAACAAATTCAAACCAACCAATTCACAAAAGCCAGACGCGTCTCCAGGAATTTCATTCAACACACAGTGCCAGCCCGATTTCGTGGAAGAATATATATATATATATATATATATATATATATATATATATATATAGAGAGAGAGAGAGAGAGAGATGAATTTGAACGGACATCAGATTCGTGTTCTGGGGGCTCGGAAACGTGTAAAAAATATATCGCATCATAGATTTGCGATTATCCGGTCAAGACCAATAGTGAATTTTTTTCAAATGAAATGCACTAAAAGTTCACAAATATTGTAGTTTTGAAATAAATTTCTATAAATTTCTAAAACTACGAATCCCACAGCAAATTCATATATGAGAGAGTTGTAGAGAATTTTATTAACTTCAATTTGAGATAATACATTCATCTATTTAACGTATATTTCGCTTAAAAATCACGCTTAAGCTGAATTCTGTTGTGTCAGTTTTTATTTGTGAGAGATACTGGAGAGATGTGGATTTAGGTTCAGCTGACGTGTACGAGTAACTCTTGAGAAGAAATTCATGAAGCTCTATATTAATTTAAAGCATTTATAAATTTCAATTGGTAATTGAGATGAATTTATTCACCACAGATCCTTCAAATATTCTGCATGATATATGCATCCTATCACGGTTTTCATCTAAGATAAAACAATGCTGAATTGAACTGGACTGATTGAAGCAATTTCTTTCCCCTTTTTGGATCAATTCTTGAAGATTTAAAAGAATCCGATATTCCAGGTTGATATCTAATGATTCACAAATAGGTATTTGAGAAATACTCTCATCAATTTGGTGTGTGATTTCACTACCCACTCTATGAGGATGGATGTTGGAATTGTAGACTGGATTCTTAAGTTTCAGAGTATTTTCTTGGCTTTTGATTTTTTCACACCTTGCTGGGATTTTCGACCGGCAACTGTGAAAAGAATCGACGTCATTGTTATCTGTTATTTCCAGATATATGTCATGTCCGGAGTATTGCTGCATGTTTTTCCATATTACATAGAGCAGAGCATTTGAGTCCCATCTTTCAGAAGCTGCAACTACCATCAGATCCCATTTCAAACTAACATTAGGCCTATATTCTTTTCAGGAGAGGTTATAGCACGGCATCATATATTGTTGTCATACAGAAAGGTGTGAGCCCATAATGGTCAAGTTTCAACCCTTATTTATTCGGGTTCATATCAGCTCCCATCCTTTTTTGAATCTGATAGTAGCATTTCAAAGCGTGCTGACATTATGCATTTTTGCCGAATACAATTATCATACAATAATCTATAAGATAGCCCCGTTCAAAGCAGACAACTGCTACTCGGTTGATTCCATCGCTACTTCCACTCCACCACTTGGTCGATTTTTTCCGTCCACATACCGTATTGAATTAGGAAGGAATAGTTTCCTGTAGCACATGCGGTGATATCTAGCCTTAGCTGCTACTAAAACTTCAAAAAACCAAAATCCGTATCCAAGATAAATCAATTCATCATCATGACGATGCTGTGCTGCTTATCAAGTACAGTTCTCCTTACAATCCAATTGCTCAACGTTATGTGCGACAATCCTTTAGGCAAGAGGTAGATAATACTTGAGGTTTTAGTTTTACGAATTCTTCAGAAATATCCTCACCACAGAAAAACTTATTTTGTATGTAAACAGTCAACTTTTTTGCAGCACCTAAACGTTGAGCTGAAACTTCAATGCTGTTCCAGAAATAGATATATTTTATATTCTCCAGCACACTGCATACTCATGGATAAATTAATAATTAAAACTAACACATATGTTACCTGACAAGTACAGTTTTCTATCAAGACTCGTTCGTCACTTACATCTAAACCAATATTGAGTAGCTTAAATTTAAAAGATTTTCCATGTTCTACTCCTTGCATGTTCTTCTTTTGCATGTTCGCTGTATTAGATTAAAGGCCAAAAGTTTATTCTGATAATGATAGTTGATACTTATGAGTGATAATTATGTAATAAATTATATGGACAGTAAAGTATTGTTATGATCTTATTTTCAAGAAGTGAAAACCGTGTATTTCTAGCAGAATATTTGAAGGATCTGTAGTGAATAAATTCATCTCAATTACCAATTGAAATTTATAAATGCTTTAAATTAATATAGAGCTTCATGAATTTCTTCTCAAAAGTTACTCGAACACGTCAGCTGAACCTAAATCCACATCTCTCAGTATCTCTCACAAATAAAAACTGAACAACAGAATTCAGCTTAAGCGTGATTTTGAAGTGAGAATATGCGTTAAATAGATGAATGTGATATCTCAAATTGAAAACTAATAAAATTCTCTACAACTCTCTCCTATATGAATTTGCTGTGGAAATATTGGATTTCGAAATTTATAGCAATTATTTCAAAACTACAAAATTTGTGGCACTTTTAACATTTTTGACAAATGATATCTCGGTCCACAAGCATCAACGAAATTCCCTCAACATATCGCAAATCTTAGATAATTTTACGTTTTTCAAATTGTCTGTTATAGTACATTACCACGCCTAGGCCACGGAAGAAAAGTTTACGGTATGAGGATAATTTCCCGGGCGAGGCTTGCGACCCTGAGAATAATTTCGAATACTACGTAAAAAACTTCCTGGGCGAGTTGTGGTATAATTTTTTCCTTTACCACACTTCAAATAAATATTATCAATCTAATTTCATGAATGAACAAAACAAATAGGATTAATGCGAAATCTAAGAACAGCTAAGATATGATGCTTACTATGCTACAGCTGGCTGAGCTGAATCTGGAGTACGCAAAGCTGAACTGCTAAAAGTATCGAAAGTTTGCATCACAATTTTTTGATTCAATCAAATGGATATTACTTAATAACTATCAGAATACTCGATTTTCTTAGTCCAGAAATGTTTAAGCTCATGATAGTTTTGTATGATCATCCTAAAATTGTACAATAGCAATACAAAGTTTCTTGTTTTTGACAAATTTCTGGCAGTTTCAAAAAGTGATGGTCCATTGTAGTTGCATTTTCTCTTGCTAGATGGCGTCAGCTGTCCACGCGCGGAAAGAGATGGTCCTTGTATGGAAAGGACTTCTTTCCGCTCGAGGACAACAGCTGATTGATTATGTATGTAAATGTCGACTTCCTAGTCTACATAGGGACTAGTAAACAGCTTATTTCCGTGAAGTGTGGCGAAACATATAATTTTTGTGCGATGGATAGTTTTTCGAGTTATTTAGCTCGAAACCAAAAAATGAGCAGATTTTCAAATCGTCTTTCAAAGATGGCAAGGTTAGCACAAGGTATTTTTTAGTGATAAATTAGTTATGTGGACTTCTCTTATGTATCCATACAACATACTAAGAAATCAGAACTACAATACATTTTGCAAGCAACAATGTATAAAAGTGACTGAATAAAAACTTTAATGTGAAGAAAAACTTTACATCAAACTTCTTAAGCATCAAACACATATGAAAAAGACTCAATAAAGCATTTTGAACACAAATAATAGATGTATATATTATGAATATTTTTATAAATGCAATTTATAATTGTATTTATATTGACTACAATGTTTCAACTCTTGTCTGTATAGTTTGTGCGTTAGTTATTAAAAACAAAACTTGACTTAATGAAATAACTAAGATGTTGTCTCAAATCCACTTTATTACTATAGTCGACCACAGATCATTGGAATGACCAAGGTCACGGGATTGCTGAGCCCTGTTGCCACTGTTGTCCACCCTCGCCCAAACAAAACATCACTCCTTCTCTCTTGCACACACTCTCTTACTAGCTAACCCTAAGTACGAAGTAATTGTTTGTCCTTGGTCATTTCCAATGATCTGTGGACGACTATAATTAGGAGAACATCTTAGTTCTTTGATTAGGAAAAAATTCCAGTACATCAACATCAACAAAAACAACATCATCAACAATTGTTTCACGAACTGAGATACGATAATTAGTTGTTGATAAGTGCTGCAATAAAATTCCTCCCCTCGTCCACCCTCCTTTCCCTTCCCTAACAAGCTACCAGCTCATTCGCAGTGGAATCTTCATGCCGTGTACAACTCATGTCGCCGAGCGCTCATCTCGTTAACCCTCAGGTAATTGATCGGAAATCAATTAATATTATTATTTAAACATCTTGTTAAACCGCGGTCCCCCGTTCATTGGAGTAAACATCTCAATACCCAACAACAATAAAAAACCTGACTTGTAGAAGCTTGGAAAACTGAAGAAATTAAATGAGCTAGCATCTTGAAATAGCATATATTTTCAGACACGAACCATACCAATTTCCTTGTTGTTTTGAATAGGGATGTACCAAATTAATGGTTACGCCAGCCAATGACCTTTCGTCTCCGGTCCAGCTTTTGGCAAGGCAGGCCGTGATGGGGTTCCTCTGGGTGGACGCCTATACAAACTTAATACTAGACCGAGCGTCTCCAAACAACAAGTTTGCCTGATACCGTGGAAAACTCTTCTTCTCCTTTGTTTGTTGACTCCTGAGAGAGTTTTTTGTTGACTTGAGAGCCAGCTTTTTAAGAATTAATTTCCATTTATTATTATTTTTCTCATTTATTTGTTGTTTTCTTCCTTCAAATACAAAGATAGGCATACAATACAATTTCTCTTCATTCAATATTTTACATGAATCAAATATGTAAAATGTGAATATGAACACATTCAAAGATAATACATGCATCAAATGAGAAAATCCGATACAACCAATTAATAAATCACCGTTTATTTCGATTGTCTCATTTGATACTTCATCTAATTGGAATGAGATTGGAAACTTGATTGAATATAGAAAACATTCTCCACTGAGAATACTATCCAATAAAATCCTGTCGACTGTTAGGGATATGAGACTTGATCTCTTGCATGAAAGAATAAAATTACTTCATTTATGTTCATGAAGCTAACGTTAATAAAAGTGTGAAACTTAGATTGCAAAACGATCTAGAAATTCTGAAAATAATGTAGCGGTCAATTTTAAAGCAGTAACTGGTTATAAAAAATATGTAGATGTCAAATCTATACGACCAAAAACTCTTTAAAATCTCTAAATCAAAGTTTTCTAATGATATCGCCAATAATTTCAAAATACACTACTAGCTGGTTCACCGAAATATTAAGAATTACTCTGTTAAGAGTCTCTGGGAGGCTATTAAGAACAAACAAACAAACTTCTAGATATAGATTTGATTATTGATTAATGCAATTATTTTGTAGGTGAGTTCAATTGTTATTGTTATGAATTTTCATATTGAATTTGAATGTAGGAACTTGACAAGGGAAAATAATTGGAATTCAACTAGCAAAGAATGATTTCCTTCTATTTCTGCAATCACCTGTGTAACTCAAATATGTTGTCCCTATAGTAATAACCATTTGATATTTTATTTCTATAGGGAGTTTTTCATTGAGCATTTGATGGAAAAAGCATGAAAATCAGTGATTTTCATGCATTCAGTGAGCGTTAAAAGTTATCAAAAGCACTGTTGAAAATGTGTAACTGTCGCTGCCATGTGTCTGATATCAGTTTCAAATTGCGGGAATATTGAAAAAACAACGTGAAGCACTTCAAAAGGCAATGAATTGACAGGCTATATAATTCTACTGGGCAATGATTAAAAAGGGGAGAATAATCAAAGCCCAAGAGGAGAGAAAATTATAGAGGGAGACAGGGGTGAGAGTGATTGAGAAGAGAATGTATTGAGAGAAATGAAGAGGATTAGAGAGATTGGAAAACAGAATGAAAAGAATAAAATGGAATAGATATAATAAAATGGAATGAAAATAATCAAAGCATGAGTAAGTAGAAAGGAAAGAATTATGATAGAACTACGAATGGAAAGACCATGTGGAGAGAATGTGTGAGAGTCACTCACTGAGGAAGAGGAGAGAGTGAAAGAGAGTGAGAGTGTGTCTGAGGGAGAGAAGTAGTGAGGGAGTGTGTGAGAGAGAGAGAGAGCAACTTAATTTTGAAACAAAAATACCAAATGTCGAAACTCACAAGTTGTAGAGTTGCCTGGTGTAATTGTTTGGCTACAACCTGGCGTGCTCAAGTGAATAATGGACTCAATTGCAGGCCGGTTTCGCAGTTATCACCAAACTGCAATACACTTTCAGGTGCCCTTTTTCGCTAAGGCAGAGAGAGAAAGAGTAGAAGGAAAGAGTGTATTCAGATTCAGATTCAATTACTTTATGATCTTTTGGGTTAGATTTTGTCAGATCGTATCTTTAATTACTGCACTTCATCATATTTGCACTCACGCATACCTGCATTATTGTATAATTTATTACTTCATTATTGCACCATCAATTTCTCCTATACTGTATCACTCAACTCTCATTAAGCACTTCCATCGTTGGTACCTACCTTTCTTTACATTGTTAGAGTATATCGTAATACATTGTCTGTTCGATTTTTGTTGAACATTTTCATTCAAACACAATTGCAAATATTTTTCATTTTTTTTCTTTTTAATTAATTTCAACCTTATCCTAAGTTCGTTTGCTAGCATATTTCTTTTTTTTTATTTTTATATTTTGTTTTTTATGTAATTTGTTTACTAAGAAATAAAAATTTACTATTTATTATATAATACAGTATATTTGTTTAAATCCTAATCTTCAATTATTAAAAAATGAGACTAATTACACAGTTTGCATGAGTAAACTAAGTATTGATTATAAAAAAATTGTATAAGTTGTAATCTTATAAGATTGTATGTAGTGGATATTTTTGTAGATATAAGTGGTATGAAATGCTAGAGTTTATGAGATCATTAGTATTACAGGTTTATACTACATAGTTGTTTATTCAGTGAGTTTCGGATTTATTATGTCGTAGAATGTGATGGACAAGAGGGTTTGCAACATTGGGTTGCTCCCAGCCGGGTGTGAGACCTTCTTATGAGATCATAGATCTTACAGTATTATTTTCGCTCCTAAAATGAAAGTTTCCTGATTACTATCCATACCATGCAACAATAATGCAATATACAAGGATTGGTCTGAAATCAATCAACGATTTACAAACAATTATTATATCGAAAAAACTTGCCAACTGTAGATAACATTGAAAAGCCTTGATCAAGCACCACTTGAAGAAGAAAAGTCTTTGACCGCTAGTGAGAAATTTCTGTTGAGATAATATTAAAACATTATTTTCAAGAAGAATTTTTTATAAATAGCCCATAACGATTTAAATGATATTGATAGTTTTGTCCATGTGTTACATGTCTTTGACCGCTGGCTGGGGGTTTTCAGTTGAAAAAAATAGTGTCCTTGTTCTAACTGAAAAACTACTGATAACGGAATTCCGTCCTTAATGAAAAAATTGAAGATCACACTTGAAAAGCAGCAGAGTTAGCAAATTAGCCGAGCTCGCTCCGGTTACATTTGACCTTTGGGAAGGGACGCTGTTTTTGTGTGAATGTAGTTGGAGTTGGAGACCTCTAATCTCGGGGAATAAGGTTGGTTTACATGTGTGGGCGGGCGGTGAGCTACAAGTGTAACTGCTGTTGGTGAGAGATGAGAGCTAAGAGATGCTCGCTCTGAGAGAATCCAACTGTATGCAGGTGACGCGGAAAGTGGATTAGAGACAGAGCACAGCGATGAAGAAGGGAGTAGAAGGTTTGGAAGGAAGGAGTAGAGGTAGAAGAAGAAGAATAGAGGAGGAGAAAAAGGACAGAGGAATAGGAGAGGAAGAGATGAGAAAAGAAAGAATTGGAATAAGAGTAGAAGGAGTAGAGGAAGAAAACGAAGAGGAGAGGAAGAGATAAGAAAGGAAAAAAGAGAGAAAGAGCAAGAATGAAAGTATGAAGATAGGAAGGCCATAGTTTAGAAGAAAGTAGTAGAGAAAGAAGAGAGAAAGGATAAAGGAATAGGAGAGGAAGAAATAAGGAAGGAAATAAGACAAGAAGAAGTGGAAGAAAAAGGAGAAGAAGAAGAACATGAAGACGAAAAGACGAGAAAAAAATGACATAGGAATAGGAGAGGAAGAGATAAGAAATAAAAGAGAAATAGGAGCAAGAAAGAGAGCATGATGATAGAGAAGAGAGAATTTCGAAAGGAGTAGAGGAAGAAAAAGAAACGGGAAGGAATAGGAGAGGAAGAGATTAAAAAGAGAAAAAAGAGAGAAAGAGCAAGAAAGAGAGCATAAAAATAGGAAGGAGATAGTTTAGAAAGAAGGAGTAGAGAAAAAGTGAGAAAGGACAGAGGAATTGGAATATAAGAGATAAGAAAGTAAAGTAGAGGAATAGAGCAAGAGAGAGAGAGAGAGAGCGAGAGCATGAAGATAGGAAGGACAGAGAAGTAAGATTAAAAGATAGGAATAAAGAGAAAAAAACTTGTGGAATTAAAGAGAAATGACAGGGAATCAAAAGGAGACATAGAGGAAGGACAAAGGAAGCAGGAAGAATGTAATAGAAAGAGAAATGGAATAAGAAAGAGTGGAATAAGAATGGGATGGAGTGAGGAGTAAGAGAAAGAGAATAGGGAGCGGAAAGAAGGTAACAGGAAGATAATTGGATTAAGAAAGCGAAGAAGTGAGTGAGTGAAAGATGAGTAAGAGAAAGGAGAGCGAAAGGAGGGAGAAAAATATTGTCCGTGTGCGTTGGAGAGCGATGCGGCTCCATCTCGTTACATATTCATTTGAGAATGCGACGCCAACAAATAGCAATTCCTAACCCTGACAGCGGTCTTTGTGTTGTTTGTGTGGGGGTTCAATACACCCAAATTGAGGGCAATAGAGTAAATAGGGATTCAAAAATCTCCCATATTCTGTTCAGTTGTGTGTGTGTTACCCCTAAAAGGTATATATTCAAAATGTGTATGATACATTATGCACAATAAGTGCATAAGATATAAAGTATAATACTAAATACCTGTAGAAACATTTATTTTCTATACTAGTAGTTCTGTGAACCCATGGATGGGGCATTATTCATGAAGGGAATACTTTAAGTTATGTTGAGTTTCAAGTTTGATCAATTGCATGCGTCATTGAATGCAATTAATAATAAACTCGACAGCTGGTTCATCATGAATAATTCTATAGTGTGAATTTTCCTATGTTCAAAAGTATAAATGTATAGTAATATTTTAGCATGGAGGTAATTCCTTTTCCTTTCATATTATCCTTAAAATGCAATATTCCATGAAACCTTACATATACATCGACGCGCAATTTCAAGAGGAACATTCCTGTCACATTTCATCAGAATCTATTGCCGCGTTTTGCCGTAAATGCGGAACAAACATACATACATACAAACAAACATAAAGAGAAATGCAAAATCGTCGTCTTGAATCTAGACCTCACTTAAGTTCGGTCAAAAATTTCAAGTTACACAATAATTTCCAATGTTATCAATTTGTGGTTAGAATAAGCAATGATCGTTTTCTAATCAATAACTAGAAAAACATTCATAAATTCACAAACATAAGAAATCATATTCATATAGAGGAAAATCGCACAGTTTGAATTTGATTTCCAGTGAATCAGGAAATAAGAAGATAAATAAGAGAGAAATCAATGCAAATCTACAGTATGATAAAAACTGTCCATTGAGGAATAAGGAGGAAGAAACTCACATGAATAATTATGCTATCCATCCAAAAATAATTATTTATCCGCTTCACTAGGTAAATAATGAATTGTGATTCAAAATACATGTTGTGTGATCCCAGTAGATATGTTGAAAATAATTCCAATGTGAACATATTGATGATGATGATGATACTGAAGCATTGTAATCAATTCTTCTACTCCATTGATTGCATATAAAACAATCTGGAATATTTTAAAGTTTTCTAAAAATTGTTATGAATAAAATGAATATTGTCTATGACTAATTATTTCTATCCATCTTTATAATGAAAGTAAAAATTAATAAAATATTGAATTGATGCATCAATTTACATGTAATTTTTTAAGAAAAGATTCCCAAATTGATGAGTTTCACATAAGCCTGACAATCGCGCTTTGTAAAGCATGATAAAGAAATTACAACTAGAAACAATTTGTTTTCACGGTAATTGTTATCTTCGTAACAAAAATCGCATTACAAGATCATTTTATTCCTGACAATATTGATAGCTTTCGAGATTCGATAATCACGTATATTGGTTTCGATAGGTAATCAAGGGATCGAAGTGTAGTGGATTAATTATCCATTCTCGCCGTCGATCGTAAGAGGAGGAGATTATGCCAGATTTGCCATTAAACCTTGAAGTAAGCAAACTTGGAAAGGGTTGGGTTCGTGCAAGCTAACCGTCTTTTCTGCGACATACTCCTTTCCATCTTTTGTCTCTCTCTGTTTCTGAACCTCCTTTCCCCTTTGTTTCTGAAGCTGTATCTCTGTTTCAAACCTTTTCCTCAGATTGTTTCATCTTGTGCATCTTCCCCCTTACCTTTTGTTATCATGAAAATATCGCAATTCCCTTATCTTGTATCTTCCCTTACGTTGTACTGTCATCTTTTCATATTTTCCCGTGAATAATCTTTAATACTCTTATTCTTCATTCCTATCCACTGTATTGTTTTCCAATTCCCTCCTACTCCTTACTCTCATCCGATATTACTCTTGATTCCTCTAATTTCCTCCTTCATTAATCTTTTTCCCCCTTCTTCTTCTCCTTCTTCTTCTTCTTCTTCTTCTTCTTCTTCTTCTTCTCCTCCTCCTCCTCCTCCTCCTCCTCCTCCTCCTCCTCCTCCTCCTCCTCCTCCTGCACCTTCTCTTCTTCCACCACCACCTCTTCCTTCTCCTTCTTCTCTTCTTTCTTCTCCATCTTCTCCCTCTCCTCTCCCTCCATCTTCTCATCATCCTACTCTACAACTCCTTACCTTTACCTTTATTGAATTCGTGCGAATTGTTGGCATCTCACCCTGTTCTTAGTGCGTTTCTTGTCGTGGGTTCAATCAAGTAAGTTCACTTTTGATCCTAGATCAAGACACCATCTGGTGCAGGTATAGAGTGATCCTAGATCATGACAGTATACGAAATCCTGTCTGATGCAGGTGTAAATTTCAGTCCTGGTTTAAGACCCAATTACGTCGGTGATCTCGGATCAAGTTGTTTGAGTAGTATTATCCATTCATTGAACGGAACGTTACTCAAGTGCAGATTAAGCTTTACATTTCCTATATGAATTGATTTATTTTACACTGATACAGTGATACTTTCACCCATTCATTATTGTTTTACTCATGCTTCACTATTGGATACTTTTACAATTCATTGTTCAAGTTGTCACTCATTTTATCCACTTTCACTCACATTAACCAGAATTAGAAGACTTTTTATTAATAATCCGTCATTCATTAACATCATCAGTAAGCAATGATAAGAGCTTGATAGGTAAATTTATATAATTTATAATTGTGAATTATTATATGATTCATATATATAATGGTATTATATATAATTGGAAATTTATATAACGGAATAACGAACTGTGATCAATAAAAACAATAACTTATAATACTAATTCATCCGAAAAAACAAAGAAAGCTAAGGCATTAAAATAGAGCTGAGTGTGAGTAGGCCTACATATTACTGCAAATTTTGCCTTTGGAATTTTAACTGCATTCAATGAATTTAATTCAATTCTAATTGCCACAAATAATATGGAAATGTAGTTTTAATTCAAATTGGAATAGATGACTCTCAATATAAATTTGAATAAATGACTCTCAATACAAATTTTAATAGAATAGTTGATATAATAATGTTAATACAACTTAGTGTCTATCTAATAAATAAGTGGGAACTGCATTATCTCATTGCTTCTTCCAGCGCCAAATAACATTAATTGACTGTCATCAGTATGAGTCAGTGTACGTGTACAACCATTAAATAGCATGGTTCATTTTCAATCACATCACACAGTAGCAGACAAGCGAGATACGAATTGAATCGCGCTAGATAAAATCTGTACGCGGCAATAGGGCGAGCTCCATTATAGAGCAGCAAACGACATGAATATGTTGCACGGGCGAGTAAATCATATTCCGCGGTCTGACAACGAGGGAGAAGAGAGAGAGAGAGAGAGTGAGAGAGAAAGAAATAATGAGAAAGGGAATGAGAAATTGAGTGAAAGAGTGAGAGAGAATGATTGAGTGACAGTGGTTGAGAGGGTAAGTGACAGGGAGCGACGAATAAATTCATAGAGTAAATTTCTCTTCGGTTCCTCTCTTCACCACTGGGAGCGCTACCATCGATTGCATTCCGCGATTGCTGTAAGACATCTTCCGCCATCCATTCCGCCCTCCTGCACTAACATCATCGATAAATCATATGGAACGGCGAAGACAACTCGCGCCATTCCACAGCCATCTGAATATAATTTCAACGCGCGCTATCCCTCGAAACAGCATTCATAACCTTTATAGTACCTCATTGTCGTGCTCTTCATTTCTCCCTGTATTTCTCTTCATATTTCTCTCATAATCCATATAACACTCATACTCATTTTTGCTTCTGTCGGACATACACTCATATATATTTTATTTATCTTATTTTTTATGTTTCTTGTATAATCTGTCTCTCTTCCTACCATTAATTTTCGTATCTATGAGATATACCACACTGAAATTCTTGATTCCTTCCTGATTTTCACTCCATCTCACATTTTTTCTCAGATTTGTCATACACATACTTACACTATTTCCACCCTCTCTCTTCTTGATTCTCGCATAAGTGTCTTCTCTCACACACTCATTATCGTCTCTATCAGATTCAAACAATTCTCATAGCTATTAATTTCTTATTCCCTCACTTAATCTTGCTCATACTCATTCTTCTATTTCACTCTCTCAGTTTTACAAATTACAATCTACTCTCCAAATTGAATTAAGTGTATTGAAAATTCAACTGTATTATTTCTTGTTTTACACAAGCAATCACAAACACATTTTCTATTTTCTCAAAAAACCGATTCTCTTTCAATCATATTAATTTTCATTCCCTTCTCTCTCTGTGTTCAAATCCATCTTTATTCTCATAACTTTCACCGTATCCATCTCATTAACATCATCTTGCACCCTTCCATCCAAGAGTCATTGTGATCTCCATTCACACTCACTCTTGACTCTACTATTTTACACGAGCGTATGCAATGAATAAATAGAAAGGAGTAGGAGTCTAGTAAAAGGAGGCCGATTAGAGGATTCAAATCAATAAATTTTAAGTTTATAGTATTGTCTTTCACTAATTTCAATCAAATGAAACCTATGTGATCAGCTGTAATGGCTTCTTGTTAGTTTGGTTCTATTTTGCTCTAAAATTTTTCCAGTTCATTCAAAAATCCCAAAGTTTTTGAACATTTTTATTTAGTGTTTCTGATCAGATCTTCATTGCTAACAGTGAACTCAATCAAAATTCAGGATTTCGTGAAGTGAAAAGTGTTTTTTAAAGTTAAAATTGTAATGTAAACATTCAGCAACCATCATCATTCATTCACTATGTAGCCTAAACATCATCATCCACTTATCACCTTTGCTTAAAATACTTTATATGAGTTGCAATTGTAACAACAAATAATAATCTATTTGATCCATTACCCAGGGGCGGATCCAGGATTTACTTCTGGGGGGGCACAACCCAGGTTATGAAATTATCAACCCCCTCCCCCAATTTTTCACAAGCCCCTCTCCATACTCAATCACCCCCCCCCTCATAATAAAATAATATAAAGAAGTATCATCAAATAATAGGACGGGTCATTTAATTTAGGAATTTGAAAAAGATTAAATTTTCCTCTAAATTATATGAAAACAGTTTTTAACCCTTTAATTCAATTACAAAAAAAACAAGAAATAAATATGGCTGGTTGAATATGAAAAAATGTTGAAAGTAAGTGGCTTACCTAACTCATGTATTTTTGATACCGGTAGATTACTTTCGTTTCTCATTGCAACATGTATTCTTATCTAGTAGGCTACTTGATATTTTTACTTCTTACGGTATGGAAAAAAGGGCTCAGGGGTTTTCCCCCAGAGATTTTGGTTTAAAGGTCTCAAATGCATTTAGAAAGAAAGCCATCCAATAGGTATTTTCAATCTTACAGGAGAGCAATCATTCCAAACCATTTTCCTTGATTCTGACTAGTTGATATGGGTATTGGGTATGATGGTCATACTGATCAATCGTCAATGCCCCATATCATACTCTCTTCACTTTAAAAGCTATTCTACAAATACAATAAATTATAGTATTCAGAAAGTATCACCAACATATCATAATTTAAGCTCCACTCATACAAATAATAACGAAACAGACAGGTAATTTTATTTAAAGCCAACCTTATGGTAGCATTCATAAGCAGCAGCTCGAGTCACGCGGCTAGAGCTACCCTGCTCTAACTGCGCTGCTTGAGATGCCCGGCTCTAGCTACGCTGCTCTAGCCATCACAACTCTATTCATAAACTACCTACATTATAAATGTTCTCTTTGTTATTAGGCTACTAATGTATACTAAATCAATAATGATATTCACCCTTTTTGAGTCATTTTCAAGTAAATTCCGCTATTTATTGATTTAGTTTACATTAGTAGCCCTAATAGCAGAGTAAACATCTATAATATAGTTGTGAATGGAGTTGTGATGGCTAGAGCAGTGCAGCTAGAGCTGGGCAGCCCCGGCAGAGAATTTAGAGCCGGGCAGCTCAAGCCGCGTGGCTTGAGCTGCTGCTTGGGAATCGTACCTTTAAGAGCCAGGCAGCTCGAGCCGTGCATCTCAAGCTGCAGCTTGCGAATACTACCTTTAGTATGGTGCAATTAATCTATATAAAATAATGGCCTAGGTCCTAGCCTTATTTTCAAGAGTTAAAGTTTCTCCCCAATACCAAAATGTCTTATACATCCGTAAACTATAAATTGTTCAAATAAAAATTTGGTGAAATGCTACATTTTATTGAAATTCATGTTTTTGAGGAGGGGGCTGAAATGTGTAATTCTAGTTTTCCAAAATATCTCGAAGATTGGCCTGAAAATGTATACGTTCATCCCTTCCCTTTTGTAATTTGAGAACCGTTCAATTTAGAGAAATTTTGCATAGGACCACTATTTTAAAGTTGTTGTAATGTTGACACATTTTGCGCTGAGCCGCATAGTTCCTGGGATATTTTGGTGCCCCCCCCAAACGTGAAAACTCGTGTTATTTTTTACAAAATAATATTGAATATACCAGTTTAGAGTTGAGGAGAAACTCTTATCTTGGATGTTGAGGTTTCAGTCTAATTTCCTCATTGATGTAGCCCACTACTAAAGCATCTATTTGTCTCTTTAAATTTTAAATACACCATCCAGGCATAGCTGAATGACAACTCTAATCGACAGCATCAGCTGTTGAAGCGTACAAGCAGACAAATCCGACTAACTTTTCGGCTACCGACTCAGCTATTGGGCTACTTGATACACGCTGAAAATAATGTCCGGGCTTGCCCCGAAATTTTTTTGCTTTTTTACTCTAAAAAGTATATTCAAAGAAGTTTTAAAACTTATATTTGTACCCCCTTAAAATTTAAAATTTGAGTTTATAAGTACAGTATAATTCAATTAAGTCCATCCTATCTAGTGTATGTTTCATCCGTCTGGGGGGGGGCACGTGCCCCCGTGCCCCCCCTCTGGATCCGCTAGTGCATTCACCGTATGTGATCAACTAACAGTATTTTATATTAACTATACAGCAAACCAAATAAACTGAGTCTAAACAGACTCACAGACCACATGGACATTGTGGCCAACAAATTTCTATTAAATCTCTTGTTATTTTTATGGTGGCAACATCTCATTAGTATTCAATCAACTAACAGTATTTCTCTTAACAATCCAGCAAACGAAATAATAAAAAAAACAGAATAAAAATTTGGCAAACAAGGTTGTATTCACTTTGGCTGGTGGTAGCCAAGGGTGGCAGCATCTCATTAGTATTTGATCAACTAACATTTTTTATTATCAATCCAGCTGACAAAATAAACTAAAACAAAACCGAATGAACTATGGCAAACAAGGTTATATTCACTTTGTCTGGAGGCAGCATCTCAGTTCACAAAAGCAGTGAACTGGACCAAGAAGAGTAACTGTTAACGGTGATGGAACTGTGAAGCGTTAAGTCGTTAACTGTAATTCTGTTTAGCTGACCGTAGAAATAACTGCTCTGCACAGTCGAAGGGCAAACGTGGCCCACGTTATATTCCTTCTCTTCCCAGGCAAGTGACGTTTTTCCAGACGCTCCGTTTTGTCAATTACAATTAATGACTGTTGAGAAATTAAGTTTCCAAATAGGAAAGAGCGTCTGTCTTTCTACAAGCTTTGTTACTTTGTCCAAATAGCGCCTTGATGAACATTTCGTTTTCCCGGTCGGTAATTAGATTACTACTAATTTGAATAAATGTATTCTTGGCTTGAAAACGAACTTTCTATCATGTAGGGTACTTATTATATTATTACATGAGAAATCTATGTTTTTTTATGATGATATACACAGTGTGAAGATATTATCTTTTTAATAAATAGATTATTCAATATAAGTAGAGTTATTCATCCTTTTAATAAATCAATATTATTCTATTTTTTTGAGTTATCTCTTTGACATTGTAAATTCGGTCTTTCACTATAAGAAACTTTTCCCTTCATATCTGCAAGTGGAATATCCTTATCATGAATGATTTTCATTCATATCATTTGATTATGTATGACAATCAACTCAACAATCCACATGGAAAAGCTTTGTGAAGAATAAAGGTAAATACCGTAGTATTATACTTCCTTGTTTTTGTGTAACAGGTAATTATTGTTACTCAATTATTACCATTTCAATTCATTTTTTCGTTTTTCTGTTTCAGGTGAGTTCAATCAAATAATCCTATTGATTAATGCTTCTCTTCCATGATTGTAAGTAGTAAAGAAATTCAGTAACTTACTTCAAAGTTTTCTTTTTTGATTGGAAACAAAATATTTTTCTTCATCTACTAGTAGATGTAACTTACTCCTCAAAGTTACTCTTCAATATTGGATGAATATGATAAGAATGCAAGAATGCCCCCGATATGACTGATTTTTCTTTTCAAAATACTTTCCTTTTCTTACCTTGTGAAGAAAAATCAGACTTTCACATTGGTATAAAATGATAGATTTCAGGTAATTTATTATAATGTAATAAATATTATCATGGATTATACGAAACACGAGAATAGGAGTACTGTATATTAAACTTCTGTATAGAATAATGATCTTCAATTTGCTATCACCGACAGTACTGTATTTTCAAAATATTTTATCCATGGGCGTATCAAAAAGTTCCTTTTTCTACAACTGCGCTTAAAACAAGATTTTACGAGCTGAATTCTCCTCGTAAAGAAGCCCATTTCTGAGAAGAATCTTCATTACGCTTGCTAACCATCTGTGCATGCGCAGTAGAATTACTTTACGCTCGCTAAGCAACTGCGCATGAGCAGTTGAGTTACTTTACGCTTGCTAATCAGCTGATCATGGCTAGCCAAAAGTAGGTCAGGTGGAGTCAGAGCATAACCTAACAAAAGTCGACAATGTCTGATTGTACCTGTACCGGCAATTACACAAGAGTAATTTAATAGTTCACAGTATTTGAGGACTGAATAATCTGTAGATTAACAGGTACGTTAATACCTCAGTTGTAGAAAAAATATTGTATGTAATTCGCGCGTAATGCTTCTTTATTGCTCTTGCAAAATTATCACACTTTGCTACGCGTCGCGTGATAACTGTTTTGCGCGAGCGATAACGTCGCGCATTACGCTCTTAATACATAAATAGCTATTTTCAGTTTTACAATCAAAATCGAAATCATTTCAAAACGGAATTTCAGGACTGTATCGAAAAACTTTCATTACAATACACTTGTCACTTTTCGACACTGTTCCAGAATTCATTCCGTGTTCCATTTTGCAACAAGCTGATAAAAGCAAACAGCCGATACAGCGGTCTAATCTTCTAATCTAAGAACTGCGACAAGTGATAATGCTTTAACTTACCTGAATCTGTTCATCAATATTTCAGTTTACGTATTTGAATAGTCTAAAGTTTAGATGGTTTAATTTATCTTGAAGTTTAGAGTATCTTGACTTCTATTATAAATTGCTTAATAACTTGTCTTGAAGGATGACATTGAGAATGAAATTCTTCTAACTACAGAAGGCAAATTAGCTATATATGGTATGTAGAACGTTTTTATTGTTAACTTGGGCCTATATTTTAATGATAATTAGTCTATTTTGGATGTAAAAACAACTAAATTGTAACATAAGTTATGAATAGAGGCCTATGTTAGGCTATAACTTACTACTTCTCTGTACCACTAGAAACGCAGACAAGTTTGTTGAGTCCCAAAAATAACAGGAATGATTTGAATAAGCTGAAAACTTAATTTAATAGATTAAGTTGAAAAACAAATGTAGCCTGTTTCATTCACCTCCATGCCCAAATTCAAGTTAATTTTCAATTTTGCAGAATAATAATTCCATTTATTCATTGGTTGGGTAAAGAAGAATAAAGATTCTCTTTTGAACACTGCATTTAGTAGCTTACTTTGAAAACCATGATTTGAATTAATAACTGGATGTGAGTGAGTTCAAAATTCAATTTTTATCACTCTTTTTATTTTTATTTTTATCGGTTGGAGACAGGGCAAAGCTGTCGACTGTTTTGCAGCGAATCCAGGATAAATCCTCAGTGTAGGCTATTTTTTTGACAAGTTTTACATCTCAATCAATAATCTTTGCTACACTTTGGAGCAATTGCTTTTCATATTCCGTAGTATTGTACATAAGGCAATTGAATTTCGAAACAAAAATTTGTTAAATGAGTTGATTATTGAAAAAAAATCTAAAAATTTGATTTGCTTAATACTGATACAAAATCTATGCATATATTATCTGAAAAAGTGATAATAGAAGTTTAATCAATAACAGTAAAGAAATCATCAATAGTATCAGGATTGATGTTCAACAACCATTCAAATGCTTGTTTCTTAAAAGAATGTCTATTGTTTATTCATTTAAATTGTCAGGCAAATGATTGTAGAATTTTGGACCTAGAAATATTGGGAGAAAGTTGGATACAATCTAGGGAGTCTTAAAACATTACTAGCTTCAGCTCTAGTGTAGTAAAATTGATTCTCAAAGCTGTGTTGAGTATGGTCACCTGACATCAAAAAGAAAACAGAATGAACTTGAAAAAATGTAGCAAAGTGGCAAGCAATTAAATTATTGAAGACTTGGAAAGTGTTTTTAAAGCTTGTTGGTATTTAATTGCAACAAACATAGCCAACAATTATACATAATAAAATTAGAGCATTCTTTCTAACAATGAATTTTGACAAAAATTAATATACTTCATTTTTTGGAACATTCTAAATAATAGTAAGCAGCCACAGCAGGTGTTTCACTTACTATTATATCCTATGCTAGCTTTATATGCACTTTTACTTCTGTGATAAGACCTAAGGTATCCTACTCACAAAAACAAATCTTGTATATTGTTTTATTAAAAGTGTCTTATTTTCGGAACACTCTGTAGATAAAATAGTGTATGCAACGGTTGTATTCAGCCTTTAACGCACTCGATGACATATTTAGAGCACTCTCTGCTCGTGCCCTAACTTACATCTCACTCGTGCATTAAAGGCTTTCATTATACAACCGTTACATAAACTACTATTGTAATTCATTATAAACCGTAAAATTCTTTTAAATCAACATTATTGACTTTCTTCGCTGTTGAGAGCACTCTCTTTCAATTTAAACTTATGGCAGTTATATTTCCATCAGATTGATTCTATCTGACACTTGATGTTAATCTATAACATTTGAAGTCATATCACTTGCTAACTGCAACCTGCAAAGAATAAAGTCGTGTTGGTATTATGTACTAGCCCATTTGATAGCCTAACATGTTTGAAAATTTCCTATTTCACTTCTTCATCTCACTTAATTCTCACTCTGACTATTCCCTCTCTCCGTCCCTCATATCATTGTTTTGTATGTGGTGTAATTATTACGTGATGCATTCTCTCCCTGGGGCATTTCCTTTCTGACCATATGTGGTATTCAACTGAAACTGGCTCTTCTTTCTCGCTTATTTCTTTCTTCTCTCTTTTCTCTTGATTCACTTCTCATCTCACTCATTCCACCTTCCTTCATTTTTTCTTATTGATAGTCTTTCTTACTTATCCTCCTCTCTCTTCTCTTATCTATTCAGAATCAACTCATCTTTCATTTCTCTGCTCTCTCTATTTCAATTTTGTCATTGACTTTTCTCTTTTCGTATTCTTCTATCATCTCTCTTTGCATTTTCCATTCCTTATCTTTTCTCTCTGAACATTTTCTTTTCATAGTGGCTGATCAACATCGTAAATTGACAAACAGCTAAACTCTAAGGTTTAAAACTTTTAAGTTCAATTGAAGCGGAATAAAATAGTTCTTCCTTTCTCCATTTGTCCTTCTTGTTCCTTCCCTTTTTCAACTTTGTATCTTTTTATTATTCTATTTTGGAGTTGATTTTCCCAAATTTTGTAACTTGCTTGTTTTTATGGCACTAATAAGATGAAATAATTCATTCGTTTTTGGGTGAGATGATGTGATATGTTGTAGGCTACTCAAAAACAAATATTAACATTTACACCAATAAGACAATACTTGTTTACACAATACTTTTTGTATTTATTGTTATTACAAAGGCATATATATTCACTCTCATAAGTTGATTCTACGAATAATTCCAGCTCTCATTGACCAATAAAATCAACCCTGCAATTGATAAGCTATATAAAAATTATTCGCAATGAATTTAGGGACTACATAGTGTAGGCATGATAATTCGACAGGAGCCGATGGCTTGTTTAATATTAATGCGAGTTCTCTTGGCGCCAGTATTCATAGTGGAAGCATACGATTCACAAGAGTGACCCGTAATGAATAAACACGGCGTAGGTGGTTGGTGGAACGTGAAATTTCGGGTAATGGGGGGAATTCATTGGGGTCAATGGGAATTGAGCTGGCATTTCGATGATGATGGTCTTGATTACGATGATGTTTGTCAGAGAAAAAAATGCTTCAGTCAAACTGTATAAATCATGTTACGTCATTAAATTTTCTCATTAGTATCTAGCTTTCTACCTTCATTTTTTCCTATGTGTTTCTCTTGGAAAATTATAAGAATTAATTTTCTTTTTGATTGATGATAAAAATATACAATTTTAAAATAAATAGAATCATTCTATTCCGATTTGTATAATATAATCCAATTGTTCTCATCCTCTACAAGTTAGCTTGAAATACAATTTAACAAATAACCTTCCAGTAAAATTTACATCTATGAATTAGGCTGAAATATTGTGTTATCTATGTGAATAAAATAATCAAAATCTCCTATATTTCTGCTTCGTCCCATAATCCCTCCTCTCCTTTCCTTTTCACTCCTCCTTATCAATTTTGTCCACCACGTTTGCTTCTTCTTCTACTCCTCCTTTTGCTTTTTCTGTTTCTTCTTCTCCTCCTCCTCCCACCACTTCATCAACCTGCTCCTTCTTCTTCTAATTTTCATCATGTTTTCCTCCTCCTATTTCGCAAGATCTATTTCTCCTTGATCCTTCATGATTTTCTGTTTCTTCATGATATTCTGTTTCTTCATGATATTCTGTTTCTTCATGATCCTCCTGTTTCTTCATGATCCTTTTGTTTCTCCTTCTTCAACTGAATCTCCTGCTCCCGCTTCTCCTGATCTATTCTCTCATCCTTCTTCTCCTTCTCTCGTTCTTTACCTCTTGTTCGCCGTCCAACAGCGCTCAGGAGAGTTAATTAATAGCAGTGAGACGACTTTACAGACTCAGCAGCTCCTCTGGGAAGTGCGATTGTGTTTGTGTGAAGCTTACCAACTAATCACTCACTCTCTCTCATACTCATCCCCTCTCGTACTTCCTCACTCCCTCTCTTTTACTCTTTCACAGTTTTTCTTTCCTTCTCTCTCTCACACCTTCTTTCCGTTTCAATTCGTTTCCACCCTCAATCTTCCTCTTTAGTCTGTCACGCTGCCGCTGTTGCTCTGGTTTGTGAGCGCAGTGATAACGTTAAGCATCAGACCCTACACTCTGGTTAACAGTTGACTAATTGACTATGCTTGAACACATCAAATCTCTACAGCCATCTCTCTCCAACTTCTATCTACTTCTCTTACTCTCATCATATCTTCTACTCTACATCTATCCTCCATAATTCTCTCTCTGTTATCTTCTTATTCTGCTTTTATGTCTCTACTTCTCTATCACATCGTACTTTCATTATCGTTTTCTTTTACTCTACATTTTTCCTCCATCATTTTCTCCTTTTCCTCTTCTCTTATGTCTCTACTTCTCTATTAAATCGTACTCTCATCATTTTTTCTTTTATTCTATACCTTTCATCCATCATTCTCTCCCTGTCCTTTTCTTCTCTCTTGTATCTACATCTCTATTGCATCGTATTCTCATAATCTTCCTCTTCCACTCTACATCTTTTCTCCTTCATTCTCTCCCCGGCCTCTTCTCATGTCTTCTATGTCTTCACATCACGCTTCCAGTGTCTACCATCTTCTGAAATCTCCTTCCGGAATACCTTTTTCACTTGTAAGACAATAATATTAGCGTCATCATTACTATTCCACGACATTCATGTGTTATGATGATTCCATTAATTTCCATTGACAATAATATTCCATCCTTCTTATGTTCTGGTCTCAGTCGTCTACATTTTCTGATTTAGATTAAGTCAAAGTTTCAAATCCCATAACCTTCTCGAAACTATATTCAGTTTGATGCATTCAACTTTCTTTTAAATTCGCAAATGGAACATTTCAGAAGTTCCAAACTTCACAATATCCTCACTATTTGAAAAAATATTCCTTTCTTGGTTCTACAAATTATATTTGCTATAATTGATTGAGAACTTTAATACTTTGTTTTTACATATCTCTTAGCATAGCAAACTATTGAAGCTCAATTTAAATCTCCCAACTGAATTTGACATCGTTTAGGTGTAGTCAAGAGTTTTAAACTCCGTCATCATCCATTTGCACTACAGTTATTTGAATCAGAACAAAGTGTTCAACACTGTAATTTCATGACTCGCGGAGAACTCAACTTTATTGATGAATTATTCATGAAATATTCTCCACAGAGAAATTCTTGATCAGATTGTAGAGCCCAGCCTAATGGAATCGATTGGAATTCATGATCTGTTGGGTATCGATTGAAGACAGTTTTATCTGTTCTGTCTTCACCCTATCCAGCTGCGTTTCAAATCGAATGTATAAACTTCTTTAAACCCCGTAAAGTGGAGTTAATTGATTTATGCGGTCAGGCAAAATAGCTTTTACTTTGAACTGCAAAATAATTCCGGTTCACTATCAGTTATCGTTGAGTTATCATGTAATACTCGTATGTTTTTTGTTGTATAGTATGTCCAAGCATAGAAGATATTCTGGCAATATATGGAAATGGCTCCAGCTCGTTCGAAATTGGTTCGATAATTATAAATTTGGTCTCAAATTATAGGAAACATTACAATCTACAATTTGAGACCAAATTTATAATTTTCGAACCAATTTCGACTGAGATGGAGTCATTTTCCCATCTTGCCAGGATGTTTTCTTGCTTGGAAAGACTATATCACCGGGTACTACTTTTGCAATCGTGACTCGATCTTTTATTATTTAGCAAGAGGCTATGCAATTACAGCGGCTTACATCTACATTGGCAATTGTAATGAAGCATTTCGAGAAGTTAATCGGATGAAATCTTACTTCTTTACATGCATTCGCGAATCACATTAGTTATTCTCTGTTAACTTTCTACGAGACATGTATAGATATATTCTGTCCAAGCAAAGAAGACATTCTGGTGAGAAGGGGAAATGACTCCAGCTCAATCAGTATTGGTTTAGGAATTATAAATTTGGTCTCAAATTGTAGGGAACATTCCAATCTACAATTTAAGACCTAATTAATAGTTTTCGAACCAATATAGACCGAGCTGAAGTCATTTTCCGATTTTTCAAGAATGCCTTCTTTGTTTCGACAGACTATATATGCAAAATACTTGTGAATGTGGCCGCGACTCACTTAGGACGAAGTAAAACCTGTTATTCAACTTAATACTTGGTGTAAAAGTTTCTTATCCTATATTATTGCCTATTACTGTTTTCATTGGTTAATGATAGGCAAAATTAATAGCCTGGGTATCATTGTGTTCAATTGTTTTATTGGTTGCAGTGGCTCTTGAAATTATACCGATAATTAAATCACTAAATAACCAACTCTACAGAAAATTATTAAACAGTCTCTGCAACCAACTCTACGCTAATAAATAATAATACAACAAATTAATACTTTCATCACATAACATGTTAATGCTAAAGTAGGTTAAACTCATATTCGTAGCGTTCATAGGATTCGTAGGATTTTCTAAGTAACAATTTAAACACAATTATTCGTTGAATTCCCAAGATTTTCTAATATTAACATTAAATACAGTGCTTCTCTGCCTTTCCGCTTATGCTTCTACTTCCCTATGCACGAATCTTCAGTGATTGTATCAACCTGTAGTGTTATCATTCTTAGGTGATCAATTTTCAGATTCCATAACACCAATTTGATTCTTTTAAATTTTCATACTAAATTTTGTTAATTAACAAAAGTTTGACTAAGTTTGCACATAATAACAAAAAGAAGGGGGGGTGTTTGGGGAATAAATAAGAGGTGTGTGGGAATTTGAGCGTGATAATTCCCAATTCATATTAAGGATTTATGATTTTTCTAATGCTAATATCCATCAATTAGGAGGAGAAATTTTGGCTGAATTATTTTTCTGAAGCTGTTGAAGATGGAGATGATCATAGGTTGTAAAATGATAAATCAGTGATGAAGTGGGCTTTGAATATAAATATTATGTGCCATAGAATATTTTACGGGTATTATTATATCGTCAGTATTGTTTACATTACGTCTTCGACTATCGCTGAAATTCAATGTCAAACTTGACTGCTATTTAGAGTTGAATTTAGAGGAGAGTTGATTGGAGGGGTAAGTGAGAGAATCGATGAAAGAGAGAGAAATAAATAGGCAGATGAATAGTGAGTGAGAGAGAGTGAGTGAGAAGGATAGATAGGTACTCAATCATCCAACATGAGTGAGATTCTCTTGTTGTATTGAAGCAGGATAAATAATTATTATAATGCATTAACGGCTGTTGCGAATGGTTGATTGCATAACTTGGTTGAAGTCCATTGGAAGGCTATCCATTGACAATGCCAATTATGTAACTATCGAGCAGATTTTCGTGTTCAAATAATTGTTCTGTAAATATCAATAAAATAATTGAGCGTTTAAACAACTGAATTTTAACGTCGCAAACCAAGATGAGCCAAGCTAATTTGAATCATATTGAAGATCGAAATTATGGTTACTATTTCAAGATTGATCACTGATCATTCCAATTATTAATGATACTTATTATTGTTCCGGAGTTGAATAATATTTCAATAATGAAATAGAAGAATATTTGAATACTCAAATAGAATAATAAAAGTGAGTAATAATTTTATTTTTTTTCCTTTATGGATAAGAAACAATTTGTCATTCATTCAGTGGTTCTATTAAATTGGGAACTCTTTGAATTCAGTGTTTTACTGCGATTAAAGATCTGTACTAGATTGATGGATTTATCCATTTGAATTGAATTATACTTGTTTGAAAATCTAGGTAGTTGATAGATATGATTTGTAGTTTTGATTAATAACTCAATTCTTTTTAACCTCGTTAGTCAATCTTTTATAAATTTCAAGTTCGTTAAATCCCATGAAATCTATCTCTCATTTCCATACTGGAGTTGAATATTAAGAGTATATGATCCTGATTATCTACATTACATCCTTACATAACTTCACTGGTGGCTCATGCTCACGAGAAAGGTGAAGTGCTGTACAGTGAAAGATACGAGCAGTTCATCTGTTTCGTGGGCACGAGCCGCCAGTGAAATTTTAATCTAAATTGGCATTTCAGAAGTTTTCGGCGAACACCTGTTGTTTCATTCCTTTAAATTGTGATAAATAAGTAAATTACTGTTTATCACCTCCAGTTGTTCAGCTCATTGCACATTCTTCAGTTGTATTACAGAAATACGGCAACTCCTTCCGTCTTGAAAATATTAGTTTTAGGAGGCTTGTAGTGAACTGCAAGGAGCGATCAAGGCAAGTGAACATCTGCTCCAGATGTATTTCAGAGACCACTGTTGGCACGAGCGCTATCAAAGGGCGGAGCAGAATAAGAAAAAATTAGAAGAGGGTGTGGATGATAATAGAAGAAGAACGAGTAGATGATGGCGAGGGGAAGGTGAAGAAAATGATAAGAAGAAAAAGAAGAAGGAGGAAGAGAAAAATAGAATTAGCCTTTGTAGTTGGCGGAAAAGAGAAAAAGTATGTGATCTTTTTTCCTAGCCTATACTTCAAGCCGATTGTGGATTTTGATGCAGTAACGAATCAAAAAATTTGCTACTTTATTTTGAAGCTAGGTTACTTTTCTACAGAGAGAATTACAACTAAATACTATATCCTATTCTATACTCACTATACTATTTACAAACAATATGAAAAAAAACCTTAAAAGGTATTGTGATTTTGATTCTAATCTATAAGTCAATTATCTTCTATTTTCCGGCTGGCGATCATGTGATCAAGCCGTAAATGTGTGTTTATAATATTTTTTTATTCATAATGTGGAGGAGAATAAAATCATTTTTCAATTCTATTCTATGAGGGAAATTACTCGCCTCTATATTTCAATTTATCAATCGCTCTTCATAGTTAACGATAAAATGCAATGATGTCTAATAACAAACTGCTATAATCTCCAACATCCTTCGCTAGCCACTCGTTGGAAATTGTTTATTTAGTCTACAGAAGACCGCGGTCTGTACTGTATCTTTATACGATGAATCACTTTGTCCTTGCAATGATTCAAGTGTTTCCTGATTGAAATGGAACGATACTTAAAGGTCTGGTTGGTAAGTTGATATCGAACAACGACACTCAATCGATACTTAAACGTCTGGTTGATATCGAACAAAACTATACTCGAACGATACAAGTGTACTCGACTGAAATAAGACAGATGGCATCGGGCCAACGATTTATCTCAGCCGCCGGGAAATCAGAGCATTAGAGCATCGTGAACCGTGGATGGAAAGTGTATGGAAAACGGTGGTAAATATTGCATGATAAAATATCAGCACTGAGAGAAAAATGTTGAATCACATTTCCATGGCAATATTCGAGGCAGTGTCTTTCGCCTGAAAATACATGGGAAGGTTGTCCAATAAAAATGTAAATGGCGTCTAGCTCGCCGCTTTCCCATCACATCATACTTGTGCGTGTCAGTCATTTTTCACTTATTTATTTTAGAGAAACATTTATGTAGATTGTTCACCACTGAGATGATCAAAATGTTGAGTAGGTCACGTAATTTATCAGCCACTGGAAATTACTCCTGTTTCGATCCCGTAGTTCCTATTTCCATTTCCGATCGAACTAGAATAATGAGTATGATTCAAGGAGAAACTCCTTGATATCATTGTATTTGCATACCTTACCATGAAGCCTATTGTTTTTCAAATAATATGTCATAGTTCCAGTGTATATTAGACTATACTATATTGTTCTGATATTTTTGTTATTTGTTATTTTTCTTTTCTGAGATCCGGTACGGAGGGGGTCCTTCCCTGAAAAAAGAGAGATTTAAATTCTTCAAAGCTCGTTTTTAGAGTAATTTTCAAGCCTTTAGCTGTTAATTATTACCAATCATTACCAATATTTTCAGGAAATAATAATGAATGGTGATAATAATAAAATTATTACCTCAAACGACAAATGACGCAGTGTCCCATTTAAACAGAATACTGGAACAGCCCATCATTTTTTAAGTCACGTTCAACTGACTTCTTCTTCTTCTTCTTCTTCTTCTTCCTCTTCTTCTTCTTCTTCTTCTTCTTCTTCTTCTTCTTCTTCTGCTTCTTCTTTTTCCTATATTTCTTTTTTTCCTCTCTCTTCTTCTTTTTCTTCTTCTTCCACTCCTTCTTGTTTCTGTTGATCGTTTATCAATTTCTCCCAGTCCCTTCTCCACCACCTATACTTTATCTTCTATTCATCAAACTTCTTCTAATCCCTTCTCTATCTTATTTATCAAGTCCCTTGCCCTACTGACAAAAAAACAAAAACAATAAATAGCATGGACTGTTTTGAAGACACGCATTACGTGCTCTGGAAACCAGGTTATTTGTCTCTGTCATCCTTGAAAAATATCGATTTTCCCTCACTTTCCCTCATGGTCCCAAAGGGTGACACTCGAGTGAAAGCCTAGCCTGTCACGTGATCAGCTCGGATAATGTCCGCTCTGAGACAGGATCACTAAAACTTTAATGATTGCTCGAGGATTGCCCTTTGCCTCCAATGATTGTTTAGAATGTTTCTACTGTTGTAAAATTTACTACTCATGAAAATCATAAGTTTGAATAGGATGATCTATGAAATTCAGTTGAAAAGTGTTATGCAACTAATTGAAATTTATAAAAAAAATAAACTTTGATAACCCCAATGCTCTCTAAAATAATATGATAAGAAGATACAATGAGCTTATAATGGTACAAGTTAACAATGGTTTTATAACAGTTGAAGATACAATAGTTTATTTTAGGTAGAATAGTCAAATTTTGAGGTTGATTCCTTGTAGAATTCAACCTACGATTGAATAATCATAAGAAACTGATTATAAATAATTGAAATCATGTTATCCAATCTTTAAAAATAAACCATTTAGAATGATTATCAAATAATCACTTCTTCCAACGTCTTATTTGAGAAAAGATTCAATAATTCAAAGCATTCAAATTCATAATGTAATTTGAAAGTATATCGCCTATGAATCGAACAAATTTCTGAAATGGTTCAAGTGCATGGTTGCCGAAATTCATTAATTATTTGCACTGTTTTCAAACACAGAATGGTTCACTTATTTGAATTGAGCTAAACATAATCTCTCCAATTCTGAATTTGATGAAGAATAAACATTTCTTAATTTGGCAAAATTAACTGGTTTATCACAACTTCTTCCATAAGGTAGTCCTTAAGTATTTGCAATAACTCATCAACTGATACAACTTAATCTATATCTTGCCAACTAGCTAGGTAAATTTCTCCCAATTCTAATATATCTATATCTAGAATACTAAAATATATAAAATCCACCTATTCGATTGTAACTCACAATCAAATAACTCCTGGTTTACATTCAAGTATTTCTAATTCCTAGTATACTCACGTTTATCACTTCCTGTCATTTTCTGTCAATTTGATCACCAACTAAAAACGAATTCCTCAAGTCTGTGCATGGAAGTGAATTAATGCGATAGCAGTATGTAGATGGCAGGGATGAATGGAGACTGAGATCAAATTAGATAGACTACAAAAGATGACGACAAAGAGAAGGAGAAGCTGGAGGAGGAAGGTGGAGGGAGTGAGAAATAATTTTGAGTGAGGAGAGTGAGAGAAGGATTGTGAGTGAGGAAGAGATAGAAAGTGAGTGAGGATGAGAGAGTGTGTGAGTAAGAAAAGTGAGTGAGAAAACGAGTTATGGAGAGAGAGATAGGGGAAGAGTAAAAAAGTATGGGTGAGGAAAAGAGAGATAAAGAGTGTGAGTGAGGATGAGAGAGTGTGTAAGAGAAGTGAGTGAGGATACGAGTGATGGAGAAAGAGCAGTGAGAGAGAGTGTGAGATGGAAAGTATGTGAGGGAAAGAGAGTGACTGAGGATGAGAGTGTCTAAAACTCGAGGTAGTCAAGATTAGATTGTCTGCTGAGTAAATTCAGGTGCCAAGCCATCACTCAAACCTCTTTAGAAGCTCGTTTCATCCCAGCTTTTCTGCGTGGAAATCAATCTCCCCTAAATGACCTGAATTGATCCTTCAAGCGCTAATAGATTTCTTCAATCGGTGCTCGAGGCGTCCTGCCGCCTGCCTTGCTTCCATATCAGAGCAATCTGCATTTTGTCAATCACAATCAAAGGATGGGGAAGGGGGATGTGGAAGAGTTGACGGCCAAAGTACATAGTAGTTGACAAGATGCTTCTTTTGCTAAGCTCTTTTCACTTTTTCAGCTAAAATTTATTACAGCGGCTCATCTCACTGAACTAACACAATCTTAAAAGGATTTGAAAATGTGCTATGAATAAATTGATTCGATCAATAATTAATTATATATAAGTGATTATATAGATTTATTCAATCATTTTAGCAGAATCAATTTTGTTCAGAGAATTCGGCCTGATATTTCGGATTAGAATGGTAGTTATTCAAATCCAAATAAAGAGTCTCACTTACATGGGAGTCTTTCTTATTATTTGAGTTGTAATTAAATGTTCTTATGCTTCAATTTCCCAATTCAATTTGAAATACTCATGACAAATTGATGAACGTTCATAGAAGTATTGAAAACGTGTATAAATTCGGAAATCCATGACTAGGTAGTCATAAACACGTAAATTCTACTTTTATAAATTATATTAAAATACTAAAAAGAAGAACTAGGAATCCTTCCTACGATGAATATCATTGAGAAAAATAAATGTAATTTCTTCTCCTTGAAACCACGGCTGACTTGATAGTGTTACACGTATACACGTATACACGTACATTCTACACTTAGTGATAAATACTCGTATACTCCTTATATTCCTTATGTTAGTTAGAGTCAGAATTAGGGAGTACTCACTATAGGAACCTTATATGGTTACTATAGAGGAAACTAAATTATATTTCTTCTACTCAACAATACGGCTGACTCGATTATGTTTCATATTCGTATGACTACTGTGTAGTAAACAATACACGCTTGAAAAGCAGAAAGCACTCGTTCATAAAGGTGGCCAATTTTCTGCCCGAAGAAAAAGCTGTGAAAACAACTCGCGCCCATCAATAGGAAAGAAACCATTTGGCACTCGGCGAAAATTCACGGTAATCAAGCAGTTAAGCCTTTCCGACTGGAAGCATTATGGTCATTTGACGGTTATATTCCAATATCAACAAGCGTCAATAGTCTGCGCACACTCACACCTTGGGTTTAGTTGACTAGCTCCATTATTCTCTTCAGCTGCTCATGTGTGGAGTTGTGAAGTAGGAGAATGTAAAGAAAGAGGAAAATAGTGAGCCAGGCAGCTGTCCTGGAGCTATTTTCTATGCTTGAGGGAACACTGAGAACGTAGCCAACAAAAGGGAGAGCCAACTTATAAGCTAAACCCTCTTTTCAACCCTATTCCTATTGAGAATTCCATTTACTACTATTTCCTCCGCTTCTGCATCTTGCGGCAGCTACAATGGATGCTCTCTTTTCTCGAGCGAATTAGGATGCTAACCAAATAATTCAGTTCTTCAGCTTGTAAGGATGATCTGTATCAGCGGGATAAAACCGTGGAGAAGCTTGTTGAATAGAAAGTTGTGTTGGACCATGAAATAGATCCAACTGTCATGGTTACGTATTTTTATAACCAGAATTTTGTACCACTTTAGAATTTGTGATAGAGAATTTGGGGCCGTTACAAGGTAAAAAGAAATTGAGTATAAAACTTTTACACAACAATCCTTGTGATATTGATGTTATATCAATCATCAAATGATGTATATGTTCAACAAATTTGGTCATTCTCTCCAGAACCAGTAGTTGAAAAATCAAAGGTTAAGTGAAATTGATAATTGCTAAACTTTTATTCTTGTTATTCTATTGTTCAATGATTCTTCTAGGAATAAAAGGTTTACATTTCAAAACAGGTTGACTGATTTTCTCTCTTCCGAAAAACAAAGTCGGATAAAAATTACACGTAAACAAACGTGACCCACATAAACAAGTATTCTCTCATTTATCTATTTTCTACTTTCATGAAAATAAGCACTATAGTTGATTCAACTAATGTAAACATCTCGCATTGAATAAACTGATATTAATCATTTTTATGATAAACCAAGTTCTATAGTTGAGTAAACTAAACACCCCATGACACTAAAGTAACCGTTACTTTTATAAAGTCACCTCAATTTGTGGGACTGCTTTAAAAATACGCTGAGGTTTTCCTGGTGCTTTTCCTTCGAAGGGTGACGAATGAGGACGTATGTGACAAAGTGAGGAAGAATTGTAATGTAGGGAAAAGTGAGCGAGAAAGGTGAGAGGGTGTAGGGTATGTGACAGTGAGGGGGAAAGAGAATGTACAAAATAATGTGGAGAGAGTGAGAGAGGATGAGTGAGTGGCCGGTAGCGTATGTGACAAAGTGAGAGAGAATGATAATGTACGAAAGAGTGGAAGAGAAATGGTGTGAAAGAGGTAGCGTTGTCACACAGTTATGAAATATTCAAAGTATCTATCCTCTGCGTGATAGGCGAGGTGTCAACTGAGTTACACGCGTGTGCAAGTCTTTCAGCCAGCTTGTGAATAACAAAACCCTACAATTTCCAACCCGGTTTCACTCTATCACCCTCCCACTCCCACATCGATTCTCGTTTTATTCGAAAATAATTTTCCTGGTTTTGTTTTGAACAAGCGATCAATTGACAGCTGCCTCTGGCTAGAGTTTCGTCTGTGATGTCTGCTGGTCGTAAATAAGTTGTTTTCTATCCACTTTTCCATTTGTCGATTGTAGTGATTGCAGGTCTCTTCCAGCTTTTTTATTATAAATTGTCAGTCTATTGTTTTTACAAAGAATGTTATGCACACTCCTGATTTTATATATTGAATTTTTTTCATGTGCTGCAGGTTTGAATATGATTGTCATACACACGTAAAACAAAGAATTTTTCGGCTCCCTTTTTGTATAAAGTTTTTATTGTTTTTGCTGCAACTGTTTCTGCGATTGTCAGGATGCCAATAATGTTGCAAAAGCTAAACACATTTCGAGTGAATTTTCATTATGATATGAAGCGAGTACTTATGGGATCGCTTACTGAAATGAAACGGGAATATGTATTGAAAAAAGGAGGCAAACAACAAAAAATATCATTAAATAAATGCAAAAAAGTGTTTTTCATTGTTGTTATATAATCATTCTATTCTAGGCATGACTTATTCCACTTGCAACGCCGATTTATTTGTACTGATATTAGGTTTGATGATAATGTTCAGATACATAATTGCAGTTTGCGTAAAAGCTTATAATACATATTATTCTAATAAATACTATACATTGCTCCATTCCAATGAAATGAATATTCTCCCCGACTCTCTGAATTTGTATGATAATGACAATTATTCTCTATATTTAGAATGAAAATTTTCTGATTTGACCGTCAGTTTTAGCCAAATAGAGAAATTTCAAGATTTGAAATTGTAAAATGATGTTAATCCACCTCGTGCAATGTTCAACTATACAAATGAAAAAAATAATGAAATCGGAATCTGCAGTATTGCATTCTCCTCTATTTATCCATCCCATTACTGATTATTCTGTGTTCTTTTTTCAGGTGAGTTTGAATTACTGCTCGTTCGACCCTATATCATGCTCCATGTATGTAAGTAAAAATTTATTAGTTTGTTATATTAATTTTATAAAACTTCATACTATAGTCGTAATGCATTCAGATCAGATTACAATATCTCAGTGGATGTTTATTCCAGGCAAAATAGTAATCACGTAATGTATAGCCTATTAAAAATAAATTTGATCAGTTATTGCCAATTTAAATGTACCCTGTTCACGATCACTTGGTACTCCAGAAGTTTCTTCATTTTTATAAATCGTTCAGATCCATCCAGAATTGAAAGATTATTTCTGATCAAACGCTATTTATCTGCTCTCCATGAAAATTCAATGATAATCGCTAACTAGTCCAGGTTAGCACGTGCGGATCTTGAGGCGCCCAATTCCAGTCCCCGGGGGGTTAAAATGATGGGATAACGATGATGAGCAAATTATTATTATCGTAATGGAAGTGGCACGAATAAACTGTAAGTTAAGTGCGTTTCTCGGCTAACTGCGAACTGGGACACGGTCATAAAGGCTCAAGTTTAGGCGCATGGCCTACTTAACGGGGCTGCCGGGAAGGGGCATGGAGGGGAAGGTAGATGCGCAGTAGTCGAGGAACGAGGATGGGGGAGGAATTGGTGGGGGGAAGTGTAAGGGAGAAGGAGAAAAGGTTAGAGATGGACTCAGTAGGGGAGAGAAGGAGTTTGAGGAGGTTGTGAAGGAGAAAGGACTAGTGAGGAAGAAGATAAATAAGATGAGGTGGGAGGGAGTCGAGGGGAGAAAGAAGAAGAAGTTGAAGAGATTGAAAAGGAGAAAGGAGTAATGTGGAGGAAGAGTGTGAAGGAGAAAGACAGTGTGTGAGAGACTGGGAAGAGGGGAGAAGGAATTTGAGGAGCTTGCAAAGGAGAAAGGAGTAGTAAGGAAGAAGAATATGAGGGAGAGAGACAATGGGAGACAAATGGGGAGAAAACATTTGCGGAGATGGTTGAGAATGTGCGGAAAATAATTTGCGGAATAGTGATAGGATAAGGTGGGTGAGAAGATGTGAGTGTAGAAGGTGACTTTGAAGAGAGGAGAAAATTTTGAGAAGTTCCTAAAAAAGAAATGAGGAATAAGTGTGAGGAGGTGGAAAAGGTTCTTGTGGATTGAGAGAAGAGGAGGGATAGGATTGAAAGTGTTCAATGAGGATAAGAACAATGAATGAGGGGAGAAGCTACATTTGGTAGTGGAAAAAGGGGATAATTTGTGAATGGTGTGGAGGAGAAGGAAGACGAAGGTGAGGAAAAGGAGCGAAGTAAGAGGTTTGCGAACAAATAAGAGACAAAGAGATTTTATATTAATGAAGGATGCAGAATGCGTATAAAAGAGTGAATGAGAGAATCATATGAAATAAATTTGTGAAGGATGATAAATAGAAGATAAGGATCGACAGAGAAACAATAGAATTTATTTGAAGAGTTTGAAGGCAAAAGGAAAGTCGAGAGTCAATAGGGGAAGAGATATAATCGATAATGGATGATTCAGTGGATGGAATTTGTAAGAAATAATTTTAAGTGTAATTGAGTATAGCATATTAACATTAAAATACTAAGATTTATTTCTAGTTTGAAATAATCCAATGATACTGTAATAGCTCTCGAGTATAATCTTGATTACTAGTTACTAGTTTCCAGTAGACTTACAATTATTCCAAGAGTATAATGTAAAGAAATTGAAATCTGAGGTGAGATAAAGAATGGAAAAATGAGGAGGAGAGAACGAAGGAGAAGGTGAATGAAACAACTATGAATTGTAAGAAGGAGAAGAGTTGAAAGGATGAAAGGATATAAAAAATAAGAAGTATAAGACAGAAAGAGGATACGTAGAAAGAAGAGTAAGAATACTTCGAGGAGGATACGAAAAAAGGGTATGGAGGAAAAGTGGAAGAGTAAAAGATGGGAAAGATAGGAAAGAAGTGAAAGGAGAAAAATAAGGAGTAGCAAAGGAGGAGGAGAAAGAGGAGGGATGAGAAAGAATAAAGAGAAACCAAATTGGACTGAGTACTTGTTGGCGGGTCGGAACTGTATTAGGAATTGAGGTCAAAAACCGACACCAACACGCAAAGCAACAGAATTCGAATATACTCTAATGATAATTAGTGGGCTGTCGCATAAACCTCACCCTCCCCCCGTTCTACCCAACCCCCTAACCCCCTTTAGCACCCCCCCCCCATCATCCTATTACAGGTTGTTTGGTTTGCCCTTCTACCACAGTTCATAATCGGAACACATCCAAAAATCGCTCCAACATTCATGTTTGTGCGAAAGCTGCCGGTTGGTTTTATAGGCTAATTGAATGTGAAATGTCGAATTGATTGACCTCAAATGAATTTGTTTACAACGTTATTGAGTGTGGTAGTGGAGCTGGAACAGGATCAAAGTGAATTAAGCCAATTGAGAGGAGTTGAGAGTTGCACACTGTTGATTACTCAGAAAGAGGTATAGGATTTTAAATAAAGAGATAAGATATTGTTGAACCACAGATATCAAAATCATTTTACATGCATGATATCAAAATCTGTGGTTTGATAAGTAACAAATGAGTGAAAAATACGAGGATAAGGTAAATGAAGAGAAAAGTAAGAAGAAATAATGAATGAAGAAATTTAGAGGAAAGGATCAAAGGTACATGTACAAAGGAACCTACTATTATTCTAGTTTTTAATGTATCGTTTTTTGGATTTCAGATGGATTGTGTTCTAGCTGTCACTTATTATGAGTTACAAGTCATCGTTTTATTAAGGAATTTGTTGCTTGAAAGTACTTTTTCAATATAATTCTGTACACTTGTTCTCTCTGATAATAATACTGTGATTATCAATGAGTGTAAGGCTGCTTAGAACTTATTGATCTTGATTGATTGATATTGATCTTATTTGTTTGCGAACTAAATCAGTATGACTAGTATAATGAGTAGCCTACTTTGAGCCATAATGAAAAATTCAATTCATTTGAATAACTGATGTATCTATCGACAGTCTTCTATGAATAATAGCAGATCTATTGACAATATCTTTCCATTGAAAATTTGTAAAAATCATGTTCTTGATCAGTCTAGTAGTTCTTTTTTCTCAAAACTCATGCACATTGAATGTGAAATAAAATGGCAGGTGATATCGAGAAAATAAAGTATTCAACAAGAGTACTTATACTTTGTAAGTGTTAGTCAAAAAACTAGAATCCGTAAAACAGGTTAAACTGGCAATCCAAATCATACTCAGTTTAATGTTAGTTTGAGTTTCATTGCGGTAATGAACATGAATGGTGAAGTTGAACTGCTAAAGTTGAAATGGAAATTTCAAAAGTCGGCAGTCCTGTCATGTATGAGAATTATTGTAGGAGTTTGTGCGCAAATCAGACACAGCTCAGCAAGTATCGTGTGTGAAGTGAAGGGCGTAAATTATTCTCCATCTGCTTAGTGATGACATGTGAGCTGTCTGAAATCTAGTTAGCTCGAACGCTTGTCTCCACACTTTGCTAAACTTTTCTAACGCAATAACCGTCAGCATCCAACTCAGCTAGCAAAAACTGTAAACCAAGTCAACTTGAACTTGTGCACTACTTTATTCTAATTTATTCTTCTCTGTTGAGGCCAGGCTGCTTATACTAAACAACAATACAATTTTTCATTTCTCTTTGTTAATAATTTACAACCCACAGCTTGCAATACAAATCTACTCATTTTTCCACCCACACCAACTCATCTAAACGTTTTTCAGAAATTTTCTCTTCAGACATTTTTTTTCTCTTTTCTTCTCAATTTTTTCCCCATCTTGATAGCATTCTGCCAATCATCCTCTGATATTCTCTCTCTCTCTCTCTCTCTCTCTCTAACCATAATGATTGTAATTAGTGTTATTTCCATTTATTTTTATTTTTATAGCATAGGATTTGAATTACCGGTATTGTATTGTGTTATCTACATGATGTCATGCCCCTGAGCTGATGCTGCAGTCGGTATATAGGTCACTTTGTATGTGACGAGCATGGACTGTAAATAATTGATATTGCCAACAGTTCTATAAATATTTCTTTGTTGGGCGCCAATTAAAGTTGAGAATAGCTGGTGGAAAACGCAGCTATTAGAAATTGTAGGCAAGTATACCATACAATATTAATAAATAATCTGAGTACGAATGTACGTATCAGGTTCCTACAGTGTTGAACTCGTGTGCAGACATGCAACACGCCAAATCCTGAAGAGTAAGCACAAGTCAATTGGACCAGGCCGCTCTTCTCCGTCAGATAATAAATAGGTACTTACTGTCAATATGTGATGCTAAGCAATCGGAACACTTGACTCGTTTCGGTACGATACTAGACCCAGGCGGATAGTTGAATGTGGTGAACGTATTGTAGTCTCACAATCACAGACAAATACCCGTGCCGGTCGCTCCCTGAAGCTCTCAAAGTCCCGATCGTAGGGTTTATACCCTTCCTCTCGGTCTTTAGCTTATAGCGGAAGATACTCTACGAATCAACTGATCCGACTGCCAGCACACATAAGCGGCTGCTGCTCACAAGAAGAAATTCCATAAAGTACATATAACTCGCTAATATGGCATTAAGTTCCTCCAAATACAAGGTATCATGCACTTCGGGAGAGAGAAAGTAAGGTAGAGAATAATAATAATTCAGTACTCCATCCTCACTCCAAAAGCGCATGCATACACCTGTTTATAAGCACGTGTGGAAGCGATTTGTCTGGGAGAATACTCCACTAAGCCATCCAATAAATTCAAATATATTAAATAAATGGAATAACCAGAGGTGAAATAGAATATTCTTGACCCAAGTCGGCCGAAATAACGAATTAATATATATTCTCCTACAATACAGACTTCAAATAATATTCATGTTAACATTAATAAATAATTCAGTAAATAAGTTCCTTTAAATAAATAAATTTTCAATAAATAGCGGTACTTAATATATCTTTGGCAATTATCAATTATTATGCTTTACAATAAATTCAGGTAACTATGTGGTTCGGTAACGGTGGGAAAATTTCGATGTCAGATATTTTACCTAGTGCACTAGGGAAGTCGTAGTGGCCATAGTAATAAATAGTTTGCTTACGGCGTACGGCGTTCCTGGTCCCCCTTGGCTGCAACTAGCTGGTCCCACTAACTCCGTCTAGGACATTCAAAGTCAAGGGAGGGCAATTTCTCCTGGCGATGAGGACAATGGACCCTAACGGCTCCTCTCTGGTTGGCAGGTTGGAAAAGAGTGTCGGTTCTTTCCTTGATCAGCTTCTTCTTCGAGTAGGCGGAAGTGTTTTTTATGTATCACGTCGCCGGGGGTTCGACGTAGGGGTTTCTTATTGGTTGAATCCCTATCCGACGTCCATATTGGATTTTCCACAAGAAATAGGGCAGCCTAAACCACTTCACAATATTTTATTGAACCTTGCGAACCACATAAATATAATTTTTCCCTGAATATAATTCATGAATACATGTTTCAAAATTCTAAAGCTATAGGTTAAGTAGCTATTCCACTAATTAAGCTGAGTTGCTAGCGAGGTTGCTTGTGACGTAACATTTCCGTACACATACCTAATTTGAATAAATAATTTATATAAAATATAATTTCCAATATAATTCCTATAATAACGCCTATATAATATATAACTCATAAACACATAAATACAAATAAATTTGGTGGACATTGGTGAGAAGATCTATCACAGAGATGCTGTATAAAGAATATATTATCACAGATGTCAAGAAACTAAGGTAAGATGCATGTTTCAAATAGTAAATTTGAGCAAGCATGATCAAATATTAATTTAATATACAATTTATTTTGGCTTATGCACGGCTGAATGTCAAACTAACGGCTACAGACTGGAGCCGGCCGGATCAGCTGATTAGAAACTGTCAAAATTCTAGGTTATGTAGGCCATAGGCAGAAGTAAACAAAGCTAGACAATAATTTGAGTAATTAAATAATATATAATCCAGGCAGGTGAGCGGTATTTGACCTTATTCAGAAATTCAATGAATTTATTCATTTATGCTTATCAGCAATAGATAGATAATAATTTGTCTCCTGACCTATTTAATAATAATATTGTAGGACCCATTAGGCTGGGGTCGTGACAATGAATAAAGTGATAGAATCTGAATCTTAATCTCTCTCTTTCTCTCTCGTGAGTTCTGATGATTATGATCAAGAAAGAAATAATATCAAGAAAGAAATCTTGGTTGATCTCACGTACCTCTTCATGTTTATTTTATCAACCAGAAACTTTTATTTTAAATTTCTTATTCTTAAAAACAAATTACTGTATGACTATTAAAAATCAAATATAGTAGATTGTAGAATAGAGAATCAATATAAACTGAATTCTATAGCTATTCTATTACAATTTATACACGGTTAGTACGTGTTCAATATATCAGTTCACGAACGTTGGTAAAATTCTCGTCCTACTGAAATCCATCTTTGAACCAAATTTTACTCGAAGATTTCCCGCGATGAAAATAATTCCCGTAGAACGTACATATTATTTATCGTCTTTGTGACTGGAAATCAAACGTTGCAAACGATGAGTGCAGGTATAGTTCGTTCAAACTGATAAGACACGCCGTCTAAATGTTGAATGTATTGCAATAGCGTGTCTTTTCAGCTTGAGCAAATAAATAATCTGTGTGATACATGCTTGAATAGGAATAGTATTGGCGAAGAAAGGTACAGTATAGTCTGGTCGAACGAAAAAGAAATTCAGGCAAAATGGTAAAATGAACCAGCTTGGTCAATATTGCTTGAAACATTATAAATTTAATTTGGTTTGAAATTGTAAAAACATTTTGTTCTACAATTTGAGACCAAATTTATAATTTTTAAAATAATATTGACCGAGCTGCAGTCATCGTGCCAGAATGTCTTCTCTGCTCGACCAAAGTGTAATCGGTGGCGCGGTCTCTGTTTGGTCAATGCTTCAATTAAGTGCTTCTCATTCCCTCCCACCTCCCACTTCATCAATTCCTCTCCACACCGGATGAGAAGAGAGAAGACCGAACCTCATTCCTTATCATCAGTCCTGTATTTTTTTTTATTTTTCACATCCTATAGCCTCATCTTCTTCTTGACTCGTGGTGAAAAAAGGTTCTCTACTTGCCCCAGTTTTTTATCGTCTGCTCTCCATTCATTGTCGAACTAATATGCTGCCGCTGCTTCTGCTAGCCAGGTCGGTTCTAGCTAATCTCCTCTTTCACCTTTTCTCCTCCTCCTCTTCCTTTCGTTCCTCCTCTTCCTCCTCTTTCTCTTCCTCCCCTGTTTCCTCTTTCAATTCCTCTTTTTATTGCCGTGTTCAGTCACTCGAAGTTTTTCTTCGCTACTGAATTTATAATCGTGAATCTTCTGTTGCTTCAGGGATTTTCCCTTGTTTTTCGAAACGGTTGAGTTGCACTCTTGTCTTCAGAGCGTTGAAAAGTTATGAAAAAGCTGATTTTTGCTCGCGAATGAGTTTGAAGTTTTTGTGGAAGTGATAGGAGCTTTTGTGATAAGGAACTTGGAAATCTACGCATCATAATTCATCTTTGAGAACTCTAGTTTTTTCATGTACAGTTGACCAATGCTCCGTTTAATGATTTTATTAATGGTAGCAAAAAAAGAAGAACTTTGAAAATAAACACGATAATAAATATTGTAAAATGATAATATTATAGCGAAATTTTCTTGGGAATATCTGCTTACAATAATTGCCGCAAGAATTATCTACAAATCATGTTTGTTCAAGATAACTTTCTTGTTGTTTATAGGAGATTGAATAGCAGAAATTCAACTGGATTGTAAAGTGTTACACTTTCTAAGTTATTTGTAATAATTTGTGCTTCTCACATCCTCTATTGTTGATGTATTAGAATTTGATTATTTTCCCTTGAAATATTCAATGAAAACTACTCGTTTGAAGGGGAATAAGCTGACCACACAGATTATTTCCTTAAGTACTATTCAAGGAAGTTTTATTTAAGGAGTGAACTGGAATAAAAATAGATTCAGTGATGGTTTATTAAGATAGTGAGAAAGTGACAGTACATTGGATCCGAGAAATGCCTTGAACTGTTTACACTTGCTTTTGAAGAATTATTATACTTTTCTATGCTGTGTAACTGCGTTAACGTAATCTGGTGTTATAAGGAACCAAATATGATTGAAAAAATAGGCTGACAGTAGAGAAATAATAATTCAATCATTCAATTTGAGTTTATGTCATTATTACGAAGGTGTACCAAAGTAATGTTTTAGTTGAAAATATTCAAAATTGTATATAGAAAGCACAGTTCACAAGGATTTGAATCCACTGGTCAAGAGAAGCTAATGAAATTCATTTCCAGATTAATTTGTGAACAAGATTAAAGAATCAGGGATTAGATAGAAAAAGACAAAATTAATAAATCAAATCAAAATCGATTTGCCTCAAGCAGCCGCTTCTATTGCAACATCTGATACGGTTTAATAACCGACGGTTGAACTGCGTGTGTGAACGCATCCATTAGTCTCAAAGGAATTGAAAAGTGCGTTTGTTTCGCGCCCACATCACGTACTCGCGTGAGGATGAAAATTTGGCGCCAAATTGGATGAAACGCGCGGCAACACGTGACGCTGGAAAGGTCGGCTTTTGCGTTCAGTGAGGAGGGACTGAGCGGGATGAATTTTTGATTGTTTTCATAATTCCCTTCAGCGGCTGAATTTCGTTTCGGACCTCCATTTGTGAAGGATGGAAAAGGAAGGGAGTTGGATGGAAGACGACTGGATTTGCGAAGTTCAGTGAGAGATAGAGCGAAATCGGGAAGGGAGTATGAGATAAAAATAAAAGAGTTTCTCTCTTGCTTGCTCAGCCCAGAAAAATTCAACTTACTTCTTACTCATTTTAACAAGATACTAACTGATGAAAAATCTATTCCAGTGGAGCTATTCAATTCAGTATAGTCTTCTAGTAATATAGTATAGTGTACTAATATAGTAATAGCAGAGTATAGTATTCTTTCTTTTTTCTTGAATATAGAATTGAACTACAGTATTTATTTTAAAATGTATTGCCTCAAAAATGTATTACCCTCGTTTGGGAGATTGGCTGCCGTTAGTAAAGACAGTCAGTCGTTTCCCGTCTCTGGAGGAATAGTAATTGTTGCACCACACTCTAACTGATTCACTGAATGTTCTGCGCCGCCAATTGGCTGCGGAGACTGGCTTATGGTTGAGAGGATCAACGTGCTAACCTTACGTCTATCCTTTGATAGATTACGTGTGGTTAGCAGTTGATGATTATTTGCTTGCTGGTTGGTCTGTCTGGCCGGGGAGGAATTTTGGCGTGGTGAAGGGGGCGGCTTCGGCTCGGTCAGTGTTGGTTCGGGGACTGTAAGTTCTGATTGAGAATTTATGGCTTTTGGGCCGGTATTGGCCGGGCTGGGGCCGTTTTCCCGTCGTGCCGGGGTGTCTTCTTGGCATGGACGGGCTGTATAGTAGAGTGAATTTGAAACTGGCAACCAGCTGTTAGGCCTAGGCCCTTCATGGGCTGTTGAGCCAGACATACAAACATACATTGCCTCAAAAATCTGTCTTGCTCAGAATTTCACTGAATTCTCAAATATTACCTGAAACAGAAAAAATTGACGCACCAATGACATAAAGAACGTAAAATTCTGTCCATAAATAGAGGCTCTATCTGCTCCAAGAGATTGATAAAAATTACATTGTTCTTATGGGGCTTGATTTTGCCGTTCGGCAGTTTTCCGTCCACTACCATCCACTACCAGCTTAGAATTTCACATGATTCTCTAATATAAGTGGCACTGTTCATGATTTTCTCCTTGTGTTGGTTCAACTGTTTGGATTTTATAAGTGACTAGCACTGGCGGCTTGTGCCCACGAAACAGGTGAAGTGCTGTACAGTAAAAGATACGGGCACTTCACCTGTTTCGTGGGTACGAGCCGCCAGTGGTGACTAGCCAGGGGGCTCCGCCCCCTGGACCCCCGACAGTATAGGCAGTGTGAGTGAGTCAAACAGGCTCGCTTCGCTCGCCTGCAAAACCTCTGTCAGTGTCAGCTGAGACAAACAGGCTCGCTTCGCTCGCCTGCAAATTTCGTTCAGAAGGGATTAGAAATTTATTGAGCACAGAATTTACACAGCATTTCTACACCTAATCTGGACCTGTTTACATAATTTCAACATTTTCTGCCAATTTTTTCTAGAAAATCTAAGAAAAACTCCAAAAATTCCAAAAAATAGTAAAACGCTAATATTAAGCGTAACCTTGTGAAGTATATCGGTTATAGTTCGAAACTTGATTCAATATCTTCCAAATTAGTTCATCTATAATCTCGCTGAACCATTGAATTTACAGTAAGGATTGGTCGTATCAAGCTGGAAGATATGCAACCCGCAACACATCTACAATTTTGAAAACCTGATTGCTGGCGTAATCTTGAACGGATTTCAAAAATATTTTAACACAACATTTCTAGACCTTATCTGAACCTGCCCACCAAATATCAACATTTTCTACCAATTGGTTCCCGAAAAAATGAGGAAAACGCCGAAAAACTAAAAAAAAAAACATAAATATTTGGCGTATCCTTGAAAAGTTTTCAAAATCCGTTCTTAGCGCGCGTCTAAACGTCCAACTGAACATGCCTGCCAAATTTGAACGCATTCGGTTCAGTTGATTTTTAGTTCTGGTGATGAATGAATGAATCAGTGCCATTTCGCTTTTATATATAGAGATAATTACACGTGAATAAAACAACAATTCGTACACCAAATTACGAATTGAGAGCTTTCATTAGTGCTTTATTATTGCTTCGTTGTAGCATCCCGCCAACCATTAAATTCTGTTAAAGCTGTTGGTCCAGTACCAGTATTAGTGAAGGTAACATCTCTAATATTCTCCTTTGAAATTTTACAATCAATTTTACTGTCACATACATCAATTTGCGATAATATTTCCCAACATTGGTTTGAATTCGGCTTTTTTCAAGTGATATCTTTAAACTCCCAGTGAACGTGTACGCTGCTTAGAAAAGATTAAAACATGAAAGATGAAAACATTAGAAAAAAGAGGGGGAGGGAATGAGAGAGAATACAGAAACCAGAGAGAATACAGAGGGATACAATAACTGTGATATGTTGAGAAGAGGCAGTGGTGAATAACTGTTGAAGTGCTACAATACAACAAGTGGGCGAATGGGTTCATCTTCTTTCTGTGTGGGTGGAAGTCGGAAACGGTGGTAAGATATAGGCCTAGTCTGTTCGAGCAAAGGAGACATTCTAGCAAAATGGAATAATGATTCCAGCTCGGTCAATATTGATTCAAAAATTATAAATTTGGCCACAAATTGTAGATTAGAATGTTTTCTACAATTTGAAACCAAATTTATAATTTTTGAATTAATATTGACTGAGCTGGAGTCATTATTTTCCCAACTTGCCAGAATGTCTTCTTTGGTTGGACAGACTTATTTGTGGGTGGAGGAAAATTGTGGAAAGCTGAAAAGTGTGGCTGATTTGCGGAAAAAGGGGAGGGGTTGAGAGGCGGATTCTGGGTTAAAGAGGACCGGTAGTGGGGTTCGTGGAAAGTGTGGGTTATTTTGGTAGGGGGGGGGGGGGGTGAATGTAGGTGTTGAGAGGATTGGTAAGAAGTTAAATGCTAGGAATTTACTTGTAAAAGTGTGTGGTTGGCGATTGTTGTCGGGGTTGGTGGTGGTGAAAGGGTAACCGAAAGCCGTGCGAATATAAGCCGTTTAGGTATCGGTCAGTATTATTCGGTGTGCCAGTGGTGGACGAGAGATTGGGTAAAATTGATGTCGAGTTGAGTGTTGGGGAGGATGAGGTGGGAAGTAGTAAGAGCTGGAAGAGAATATAGGATTATGAGTGAGAACAGAATAAGAAATATATTAGACAAAAGGTGTGATATAAGACAATTTAGTGAGGTATAGGCCTAGAAATGAGAGGGATAGGATGAGAAGAAGGTGGTGGAAGAAGAGGTAGAAAGGGAAAAGAGGTGGTGTAGGTAGATGGAATAGGAGTAGTTTAAAAAGGAGTAGGAAGAGTACTAGTTGGAAGAGAATAATGGTAGAATGAGGAAGAAGGAAGTATGGGGAGGATGAGGATTGAGGAGAATAAGGAGTACGAGAAGAAGAAGAATAAGCAGAATAAAAAGAATAACACTTTGAAGGAAGAAGTTGGAGAACCTTGAGAGGAGACAGAAGTGATGACAAAAGAGTAAAATATGATTTGGAGGAAGAGAGAATATGCTAGTGAGCAGAGAAAACGAGGAATATATAAGAATGATGAATTGACAAATAATGAGACTTTTAAAGCAATGTAAGGAATAAGACTAATAAAGCGAGAAGAAGACAAGTGAAAAGGTGATGAAAGTAGGAGTAGGCAAGGAATAAGCCTAATAAAGCAAGAAGACTGATAAAGGAAGGGGAATACAAGGAAAAAGACTGATAAAACTAAGAATTGGCGAAAGATTAGACTGATGAAAGGAGTAGAAGGAAAAATGCTAATGAAACTAGGAGGAGGCAAGGAATGAGCCTGATAAGTCAAGAAGGCAAGGAATAAGACTGATACAAAGTGGAAAGACTGATGAGAGTGATGAAAGAAGAAGACAAGAAAGGAGAGTGGAACTGTGAAAGAGTGGAGAATGTACGGAAAGGTAAAAGAGAAGGAAAACGAATGTTAGGGCAAGGAGAACTGTAGAACACTATAGATGAAGGAGACAGATAAATAAAAGAAAAGTGCGATAAGGAGACAGAGAAAGTGCTAGAAAGAGTGAGAAAGAGGAGCAGCCTCTTAAGGATAAGGAGGAAGATAAGAGTTGTCCACGAACTCGTGAGAAACACCGATGAGAGAGAGGTCTGATAGTTTAAGTTGTGTGTTTGTTACCGGTGGTGTTTGGGGGGCGAGGGTGTTTAGGGAGAGTTTTGGTTTGGAGCAGGGAGTGCCGTTGCCATGGTAACCAAGCGACAGCCGACAGGAAGACAAGGGTATCAATCTGCTAACATAAGAGCTTAGCATTTCTCCACGCTCACCCATTCACTACTATTCAATGTCTCGTTTCTCCTTCGCTCTATTTCACCAACTCATTCACTTTCGGCTATCTTTCTTCCCATCTTTCTTATGTTTTACCTCTCCATCCTCTCATTTATCAATTCCTTTGTACATCATCTTTTTTTGTCCTATTTTTAGGTTTTCACTTCCACCCACATCTACCATCAGTGTCTCACAGATTTTCTTTGGATTATCGTTCTCTCGAGAATTATCTTCTTATCTACACCTTTAAATTTGGATAATCCTTCTGAGATGTATCTTAATAACCATGATTCCATCTTTTTATTTTTATTATTTTTCTGTTGATAGTTTACCTGAAACTATCATTCAAACTTAGTATCTTCTCTTCGTCGATCCTAAATAATTTTAGTGTTTTATGTGTTTTCTTTGTTTTCTACAGTAATTCCTTCTTCAGATTTTCTTTGTATAGTCTGGGCAAGCGAAGAAGACACTGGCAAGATGAGGAAATCACTCGATAAATATTGGTTCAAAAATTACAACTTTGTTCAGATTATAGAAAACATTCTGCTCTAAAACTTGTGACAAAATGTATTTATAAATTTATCCAGAATGTTTGTTAGATCCAACTACACCATATTTTTTTAAAGGAGTATTCAATCCCAGACCACATATTTTTTCTACATACAGTTTCTTTCTTCCACTTATTTTATCGTTCTTTTTTTCTTCAGATTTTTTGTAAAATGCCGATTTAAGTTTTCTTTTGTTTCAACCACCTCACCCAAACAAGCAGCCGAGCTTTCAGCATTTTTATAAGAACGTTGTAATCAGCTACATTTCACTTAGTGTAGACCCACGTTATATTGAAATAGGAAAATGGTTTTGAAGAACAATAAACACGTTTACTACAATGTAAAGAATGCCTTAGATGAGGCTAGAACACTCACTCGCTCAAAATCGCTTTCAGTACACAGCTTTCATCCACAGCTTCAGTCCAAATTAACCGAAATCTAATTAGTGAACAAACTTTTCATCTCAATATAAATGTTACAAGAATTGTTTGGATGTCTCCATTAGAACCGACATCAAATCAACCTCAAAAAAATACTGTTAACCTATTGCTCAAGCGCAACATAAACTAATTGACACGATAAGCTTCGATATTAATCACTGTCATGGGTCGACGCTTACGTAAGTGAAAGGCTCTCACACCAGTCAAGGATGTGAAAGAGGCACAGCACAGTCCCCTATTACTTAATGGCTAAAACTCTCTCGTGATTGCTGTCAAAAGCCCGGTTGAATTCGAGGAGCAAGCGACTCGAGTTGGTTGTTGAAAATTTAACCTGTGACATTTCGATTGCAGCCAAGTGAAAATTCAGTCGCCACTCATTATTCAAACTGGTTCCCGTCTCACCGCTACACTGCAAAAAGCAAAGCCTGGTAAAGTTCCTGCACATGTAGAAAACATATAGATATATTACACAGTATGTAATGTATAACAGTACACAAACTCAAGCTAAATATATGTATAGAAAAGGGTGTCGTTTCAATTTATCACCCTGTTGGATACATTTTGCGGACCAAACGAAGTGAGTGCACAAGCTCAAAGTAGTAGTTGTTAACGCATGTTATTATAGTTATTGGTGGATTTATCGTGAGTTGGAAGCATTAGATACATGTATTTGTGAAGCCTACAAGTTTTCTCAATTTTAAAAGAATAAAAAGATCTTGATGGTTCGTAACTGTGTTAGAACGTTTGATATTTGAAAAAATCTAGTTTTGTCATGGTTATGAGTAACTGGACCCCCGACAGTATCGGCAGTGTAAGTCAAACAGGCTCGGTTCGCTCGCCTGCATAACCTCTGTCAGTGTGAGCTGAGACAAACAGGCTCGCTTCGCTCGCCTGCAAATTCTGTTCAGAAGGGATTCGAAATTTATTGAGAACAGCATTTCTAGACCCAATCTGAACCTCTTTACCAAATTTCAACATTTTCTGTCAATAGGGTGGCTCGTTGGAGGAGTGATAAAGCGCCGGTCTGATAACCAGGTGGACCCTGGTTCAAGTCCCAAGCGGGGAAACAATTTTTGACCACAGCACAATCACATAAATACGGCCACCCCGTCTTTCGGAGGAGACGATAAGCCGTCGGTCCCGACTTCCTAAAAAAGTAGTCGTCATCTATCATCCATTTCATTACCCACGCACAAGCCTATGAGCTCATGTGGGCTTCACCCTCATAAACAAAACAAAACAAACAAAAATTTGTTTTCGAAAACCCCAAGAAAAACTCCGAAAATTCCGAAAAATAGTAAAACTAAGATCGAGCGTAACCTTGGGAAGAATAGGCCTATCAGACATAGTTTGAAACTTGATTCAATATCTTCTAAATTAGTTCACCTATTATCTTGCTGAACTCACTGTAAATAGTGAGGATTGGTCGTATCAAGGCAGAAGTTATGCAACCCGCAATACATTTACAATTTTGAAAAAGTTATTACTGGCGTACTCTTGAACGGATTTCAAAAATATTCTAACACAACATTTCTAGACCTTAGACGAACCTCTCTACAAATTTTCAACATTTTCCGCCGATTGGTCCTCGAAAAATCTGAGAAAACGCAGAAAAACTATAGAAAACTGCAAATATTGGGCGTACCCTCATGAAGTTCCAAAAATCCTTTCTTAGCGCGCGTCTAAACGTCTAACTGAACATGCCTGCCAAATTTGAACGCATTCGGTTCAGTGGATTTTTAGTTCTGGTGATGAATCAGTCAGTCAGTCAGTGCCATTTCGCTTTTATAGATATAGATTTACAGAATAATTATTCAGTGTGTTGAGAATTTATGGTAATAACTATGTTACGAAATGATTGTTCGAAATCTTGAGGTTTTTCATAAATCTATTACATGAGTGGCATTTGAAGATTACTGGAGAAATAAACTGATTCGTCAGACTATGGCTGTGGTCAGTACATCTGTGAAGATTTGATTAATCTTAGTAGGCACCTCACACGAATGAAACCCATGCAAATTTATGGAACTAAGTAACCTGTACTTGAACCTATTACCTCATTATGAAACTCAGCCTACTATAAAAATTCAATAATGAAGTTAGTCACTAAATTTCGTGGATTAATTTTGAACTATTACCAACATTAAACGATTCGCTAAATTTCTTGAGTTTGGATACTGAGAAAGATTTTGGATGATGATTTTCAATGTAACGTATAGGCTACCATCATGTTAATGTCCAGCCTTGGCCCTTTTTAGTGCGGTTTGGTAAGTACGAACATGAAATCAAGTTTTCCTTGAAGTCAGGACTTCAAAGTTTAAATCTTGATTGTAAGAGTACTCGAGGTTATTAGAAATGAAGTTAACCAATACTATATTATCTAGTAGTCTAGTTCTGCTCACTTTTCCGACGAGATACTTTGAACTTTGTGCCATATCTTACATCAACTGTGATCAGTAATCTCGACACGTACACGCAGTAGTTCTCCTATTAGGCTTTATATGACAACTTTCAGGTTGTTCGTTAATAGAAATAGAATAGGAAACAAGAAAAATGTTAACGTCAATTATGTAATACCACTATGATCTTATCTTCACAGCAAACATTGAATATTTTAACAATCTCATTAGAATTATACTATTTATAGCATTTACAGGTTCCTGTCTAGATTAGGTCTATAATATCAAGTCAAGTCACTTGGAATATTGAATGCTGTAGAATTAAAACAAATAAACATAATGTACATGAATTTTTTTTTCTTCTAATGAATGTCATTGAAACTTGTCTCAGAGACAAACCATCAATTTTCAGTTCACTTTTCTTAACTATAACAAGACTAAAAACTTCAGTTCATCCAACGACGACTAAAGCAGTTCTGAGAGCAGCACTGAAACTGTATGCACTCACTATCACCAGTAGGTTTTAAACTAATTCAAAAGGCTTCGTTCTCTTAAGCCTCCTGATAATATCTTGATTTTGGAGTAGTAGGCCTGCCTCGTTGACATGATGATGGAGTCTGGACTCATGGCGCATAGCAAATCGTCTTATCTCACTAGACACAAACGGTATACGTAGATCTCTGTGCAAATCACTGTTTCTAATGTAACAAGGAGCGTTGACCATATTCCTCAATACTTTATTTTGAAATTTCTGTATCAAATTGACATTACTCTTACAGGCACAACCCCAGAGCTGAATCCCATACACCCAAATTGGTTTTAATATCTGGTTGTATAGAATTATCTTGTTCTTTAGAGATAAGCTGGATTGACGACCAAGCAACCAATACATTTGTCCATATTTAATATCAAGCTGTTTCCTTTTTATTTTTATATGTTCCTTCCACTTCAATTTGACATCTAAAGTCATTCCTAGATATTTAGCAGTATTTTCACATGGAATTCTATGGCCATTCAGGCTGATATCAATTGTTTCTATTACTTTTTTGTTGGTGAAATTTATTATTGATGATTTCGATTCATTTAGCTTTATCTTCCATTTCTTAGTCCATTGGCATAGTCGATCTGCAGCTACTTGGAGAGTGGTGGATGTTTCTTGTATAGTGGCGCCTGTAGTCAGAAGCGCAGTGTCATCGGCAAATGTTGCAACAGTGATGCCATCACAATGTGGAATATCGCATGTGTACAAAAGGTACAAAATTGGCCCCATTACACTACCTTGAGGTACTCCTGCCCCAATATCTTTCAAGTTTGAGTTGTCATCATTCTGCTTTACTCTGAATGTTCTATTTGTTATGTAAGACGAAATCAGTTCTACATATTTTTTTGGCAAAAGTGAATCAAGTTTTTTTATCAGTCCTTCATGCCAAACTTTATCGAAGGCTTGGGCTACATCAAGGAAAATAGCAGAGCAAATTTTCTTCTCCTCCAAACACTTCTCTATAATATTGGTTATTCTGTGAATCTGTTCGATTGTAGAGTGCTTCCTCCTGAATCCAAACTGATGTGATGGTATGAGGTCTCTCTTCTCAATTATTGGAAGTAATCGTTTGAGAAAGAGTTTTTCAAACAACTTTGAAATGACAGGTAGTAATGATATTCGCCTATAGGATTTGAGTTCATGTGGTGGTTTTCCTGGTTTTTGTAACATTATTATTTCAGCGACTTTCCATGAATCAGGGACATGCTTTAATCTAAATGCTGCAATCAGTAGAATTTGAAACCATTTTTGATCTTATCATTTCAACAGGTTAAATCTGTTGAATTACAATTTTCGCAATCGGCAGTTATAAGATTTTGTAGTATTATGTGTAGAGTTCAGTGATAGTAAAATTTGATAGTTATCCTTTGAAAAAGTAGTTCCATGTATGTTTCAAATGTTGAACAAGTTTTACTTCAGTAAAATAATTTCATCAAACTCACTCTAGAGAACAATATCGGGAAAAGTTTTGTTTATTTATTTGTTAATGAGGACATCGGATTGCCCCAAATATGTCTCCTTTGCATAAAAATTCATGCTGTGAATAAGAAAATTGAGAGAAAAACAATACAATGAATTCAAATACGCAAAAAATACAGACGGAATGAAGCTAGAAAACGTAGCTGGGCAAACATATATACCTAGTTAGTAGCTAGACAACCCTAAAGAATATTTTTAACTATTTTTATGGTAGAGGATTTTATCATCGTAGACCAGAGTTCCACTTCAACATCGGAAGAAATTCTAATACGATCAATCTATAGACATTTAAACAAAAACGTACGAGATTTGTTGAACCCTTGTTTAGAGAGATTTTTGGTAAACTAATCCAGTTTTGGGTGAGGTCGGTAGGTGCAAGGTAGTGACAGAACAGAAAATGGGAGTAATACTGAGGGATGGTTGCTTGTTTGTCGTATGCTGATAAGAAATTAAGACCCGGTGGTCTCAGCTAATCTGCTTTAGTGTGTAGGCTATATCTATGGCTTTCATTTCAATAACAATACATACTATGGCTATAATGTCTATAGCTAAACCCGTTGGTCTTTGCTGATCTGCTTTTGTGTGGGGACTATATCTATGGCTATAATATCAACTGTACAGTATATCTATTGTTATAATAATTATGTATATCTGGAAAACCATGGTATTTAATATCTATGGTGTCTTATCTATAACTTACTGCAACGGATCCCAAAGTTGCAGGACAATGCCGTCTCACTAGTCGGGGGAACTTAAGCTCCTTGCCTTTGAAATCCAACTGTAGGATGGGTTGACTTGCGTACTTGGATGCACTGAGATAACTGAATATACGTAATTATATAAATTTTGGTTGCCATGTCAAAATTATACCACGTTAATATTTTGTGCTCCAAGTTTTTCTTAAATTCAAAAAATTTCGGTTTTCGATTAGTGATTTTGACTTGTGCTTTGGTGTTTTTGGACCTTCTAAATTGAAAATAACTCTTCCGAATCAAAATAACTGTGAACAAATTCAAGAACTTCAACCATGTTTCCTACTAAACAAGGTTATGTCGGCGAGGTGGAACACCCTTAGGTCTCTCCACCAAATAAAGCCATACGCTAATAATGATAATAATATACATTTTGGATGTATATTTAATCAACATTTTATTGATAAGTTAAAACTGTGGATGGGAACTCAGTCTAACCAATATCCAATCAAAGGGTTTTCTGAGAGTGATGCCCATATGAACTCTTAGGCTTGTGCGTGGGTGATTTGCACTAACTTTCCTTGTCATTGAATATCTCTTCTCATTGCATGTGTTCAATTAACTTATCACAGATTGTTGGTTTCATGGAAATAGAAAGCATTTGTAGCAACTTTGAGTTGGAATCGGTGGAATGATTGCTGGCATTCAATTGAATTTTCAATGAGGGAATGGACCGTGGCGAGGGCTAGAAATATGAGGTGAGCGAATGATGAAAGGTGGAATAGTGATAGTAGGAGAATAAAAAAGGCCAATAGGGAAAAAGTGGATTATCGACCAGGAAAACTACTCACAAAAAGGTGGGAATAAGTTGGGCTTAGTGAGAGACAGAAAAAAAGTAAGAAAAAGAGTGAGTGATTAATTGGATTATGAATTAAAAATTTAATGTTTACCTTCAAATTATGCGAAATTTCCATGAATTCAGCTTCGGGTCTTATTATAATCGAATTAATTATTCCCAATAATCACTTCCACCTTTCATATATCAGAAATTTCTCTTCAATTAAATGTCCTGATAAAATGTTTTCAGTATAGTCTTCTGCCCGTTTTTAGTGATGAATTTCTGTCTCTTTCACTTCCCCAATTATTATAATACAAAGTTGATTTGGATTTTAGATTTTCTCAATATTGAGAAATTATTTCAAATGAACAAACGAAAGGAATTGAAATTTTTAGGCATCGTTACTATACAGAGATAGAGGTTTAGGTGGGTGAAACAATAAAAAAATATAAAAAAGCTCAAAAAATTGAAAATTATTTGCAGATATTCGTTTTGTAAAATCATAATTAAAGTTGTTTGAAAATCCAGGATCTCACAAATTTGTTAGACAAACAATGTAAAAGAACTGAAAACTTTCGTCTGTTACGCAAGAATCCCAGGGAAATGAAAATTCACTTATAAAAGTTGAATTAAAACATAATGAGTACCGAATATTTAAGATCTTTAAGTTCTTTTTGCTCAAACCTCAAATTTAATTGGCTCTGTAGATTTAAATCTCAGGATAACTGTTATTTGTCTGTAATAAACTGATAACTGTAATAAATAATTTCAATTAGATTTTCATATTGATAAAATGATTTTTGCATTATCTGAACATTGAAGTATTGTTCATCAATTTTACATAGAGATTTTGGAAGGATGATAATATCAATTTGATTAACTTTCAAACCATAAATGCAGAAAGTCCATCAATCCGCAGGGAACGAAGATTAAAGTCACTGAAATTTACTTGATTAACTTTTAAACCTACACATAAAAGCAGAAAGTCAGTCAATTCAACACTGGTAACGAAGTAGCTTGCTTCAGATCTTTAATTTCATTTGGTGGTCTTTTTGAATATGTGAGACTTTCATTGAAAGAGATGATCTGTAAGCCGTTGAAATCATACAATTTGTGACACCAGTAGAAGTAAGAATCAAGAGGGGTGAATTGAAATGAGAACTAATTTGTGTTTCCGGAATAGAATCCTCCCAATATCTTATTACCGAAAAAGTACTTGGCAGTCTTCCAGGAAAGGCGCCGATGAATCTAATTTAATATCACTGATAGAGGTGCCTGATATCAAGGGATCAATACTCTAATCCTATACTTTTGAAGATTTCAACAGAACGGAGAAGCTTATTAAGATTTCTGATACGTTTTGAAATCCACGTGTCAAAGAGGTGTCACTCAGAATATTACGTGCTCACTTATGTAATTATATATTTCTTCTCTTAATCATATTGTAGTACCTCGTCAAAGACTAATAATTAGCTATTCTATTTCAACTTGGAATAATAAGAATTATTGAAGAAGGTATGACCCATTGGTTTTCCTTTTGTTTGTGTTATTGATTTCACACATATTCACTTAATAAAATCTGCTTTAGCACTAATAATGTGAAAATCATAGAAAAAGTCTTTGGAATAATAAAATTATAGAAAGTGTGTGAAAAAAAGGATTTTGAACTTTTTTGCAGTCTTCATCAAGATTTGAAGAACAGAATTTGATCTAATTCTAGCGAACTCTAGTATTGTTTTTATTTCGTCCAAAGTCTAAACCCTCAACTTTACCATTAGAGAAAAACAGTGTTTATTTCATTGTACTTACTATTTTTTCGTCAAGTATCCCCGTTCTCCAATATTTTATCACTACTGTAAATTATTGGAATTGAGTTCTAGGCGATATTGTTTTTGAAACATTGTATTTATCCTTGGTGTCAAATACTTAATTTTAGTCATTTAATAATAATTGTCCAATATACAGTTTTCATAATCAACACAAGTTTTAATTAATGTACATGACTACTCCTCGTACAAACTCTCGTTGTAAACCAATAACCAAAAGCACATAAAAGAGATGGGATTAGTACTCTGATTAGTCCTTTATTTATAACAAATACTATGTGTAGAGTGATTTACAAGAGTCTTTGTTTCTAATAAATTTTAATATAACTCAAAATCACGGGAGAAGAACGGAATCACTATACAGTTCGATATTTTACAACTAACAGACCACCTACCTTCCACAAATTTTCATTATACTCATAGTCTGGCCATTCATCGCTCAAATTTTACCGAATTAGTTATTCATTGCAGTTAGGAGGAAGATGTTATTCGTCAATGAGCGGCAATCTCTTTACAAACTGTCAGGGTTGTAGGGAATATAATAACAATAAAGCATGAATAATGAATGAAAATCACTGTGTTCATGCTGAGAAACGGTCGATCAGGGTAAATATAGTACACCAGATATAGATATAGACTGTTGGTATAGTCTGTCCAAGCACCGAAGACATTCTGGCAAGATGGGAAAATGACTCCAGCTCGGTCAACATTGATTAAAAAATTATAAAATTGGTCACAAATTGTAGAAACATTCTGCTTCGCAATTTGAGACGAAATTTAACATTTTTGAACCAATAATCACCGAGCTGGGATCATTTTCCCACCTTGCCAGAATGACTTCTCTGCTTGGACAGCCTATAGCTAAGATAGTTAGCTCTTGTAGTTGATATACAGTTATAGCAGATAAATCCGTAGTAGCTATAGAAGATAGTTGTAGCAGGAAGTCGGAGCCCAGTCAGTTATTCATGAGTTAGCTAGCTGCTTCCCAATCTCAATCCCAATCATCCATGGATTGTGTAATAGGCTCCTTCTATTCAGACATGGGCTTGTTTCGAGGCAAACCGATAGTTGAGAATGTTCATAAACCTATGCCGAAATTTGATAACGGAAGTTTCATGCTTGCTTTTTCTTGCTTTTTTCTGAATATCTTGCTAATCTTTTAATTCACTTATGATAGAACTTTTTCCAGAACTCATTTTGATCGTTAGGTTTAATAATATACTAGCAATTTAAACTTTTTCCACTTATAATAGTATGTTGAGAGAAGCAATAAATCAGATTATTTTAGTGAAATTTTCTTTCAGCTAATTTTGAAGGCCTGTTAGATAGATTAGAAGAGAACAAAGTTATAATTTTTGTCCAAATTTAGTTCCATGCCATAATATTGGTTCTTTTTGGAGCGCTCTCTGGAATGCTACTGCAAGGCTGAAAAGTTTTATATATTTGTAATGAATATTAAAAATTGCTGTTTTTTTAGATTTATTTAAGAAAGTGTACTGTGATTTTTCATTATAAATGCATTTACCGTAGAGTAAACTACAAAGTTTATTCATGTATATTTTATGGAAAATTTTACCATATTCCATTAGATTGTGAGATAAATTTAGTACGACTCATAGTTTCCAAATTATAGATTACGGAAAGTTGAATAAGCGTTACGAAAAGTTATATAGGAAGCGAAAAAAAAGTTGAATAGCTTAATATGCTTTTGCAGACTGCTCACTGATCCCTACTGCTCACTGTCCTGATAGAGCTGAGCATTAATAATAGGCTATCCATTTAACAACCACCAGTTTTTCCGCAATTTTCTATACCTGTCTGACTGCCTGCTCATATTATATTGGATCAAGCTTATTTCATTTTAGCTGCTTTATTCCAAGGGAGAAGTATTTGAAAAGCAGTACCAATATACCTGAAAAGCACAGTAGCTCATGAACGATGAAAACGAGAAATCGATTTAGAAGGCACGTGCTCCGAATCTAGAAACGGATTACGCGCCGAAAACTTTATAGAGGTTGAATGGTGTCCATTTCTTTCCACTCCGGTGGGGACGTTTGTTTTCATTTCTAACCCGGTGCAATATTGCATCGGTCAGTAACCAGAACGAACGAACAGTAACGAATTCAATTTCAATTCAAAATTCGTATCTGTTAACCCAGAACGAGCGAACAATAACGAATCATGCATTCAATATCAATTCAAAATTCGCATCCGTTACACCAAAACGAACGAACAGTAATGAATCTTGTATTTAGTTTTAATTCTAAGTTCGCATTCTCTAATTATTGTTCGCTGTGGTGTAACCGTAGCTCAATGCAGGGATTAATTTTGAAGTTACTTGAAAGACTATACAATTGAATTGAATTGATTGAATTGTTTATTATTACTAATAATCCACAGCTCAAGTTGAAAATGAAGTAACAATGACTGTATGAATTGTTTATTGACAAAGAAAAAGACCGTACAAGTTGAAAATGAAATAACAACGTAAGAAAAATGATGTTCCTCACTACTCACATTACACCTAGAAACAAGTCAATGTTGGTAGAAAATACCTGTTACATTCTGAGCTTGGATCAAACCGTATCACGAGAGCGAAAAAAGTTTCGAAGAGTTATTTCGAATTTTAATTGTTGCATGTGGGAGATACTTTTGTAAGGATATGGGATTGTTCTTTATAGGTACCATAATAATCAATGAATCGATCATATTGTCTATTCCACATTGATTATGCTTGTTCAACTGTATTAATACAAAACTGGAGATTCAATTTACATGTTGAACTAAGGAATAAATGCAATTTTTGTATCATTAAAGCCATCTGAATTGAATGGGCAAGATATACTGTTATTATTTCATTCCAAGGATTATTCATTCAGTTTCACTCAAATCGTTTTGTACTGTGATAATCTTAGACACTGATGAAATAATCTGATATCATTATAACGCTGTATATTTTGTAAAAATATTGAATTTAGTTAGTCATTATGTTTGACTATGTTCACAATGTTGGCTATGTTTGACTGTGTTTGACTATTGAATATCAGTCATTAGTGTTCTCATTTCCAATTTATATTCAATGGTATTTCCATTTTATAAATATGGTGGTTATTTGTTCGCAGGTGAGTCACGTTTCATCAAATTAACTTGAAACATTTATCAGCAGTTATTAGGTGAGTAATAAATTATTTATCTCATAGATAAGTAGCTCAAGATAGGCTTCTCAATTTCTATGGACGACAAAGAACTATTATATGTTGCTATTATCTTGATTTTGCCTTGAAGATTTCTTGATTATTGTATACTTGCTTCGTTCTCAACTGGACGTTGGACTCCAGGCGGTATCAGTCAATAATTAGTTGAACCGGCTTGCGATTCAAATTTGCTTGCCATATATTTCAACTCAACTTACTCCATATATTATTCAAATACTAAGAAAAAATGAGACTGGAAGTTTTCATCTTCTTCTCTTGCCATAATTCACCATATAAGAAGACTCATATACTTTCTTTCTCAGAAAGAAAAGTAAATAGGCCTACTATAATATCTTCATGGAAAATGAGGAACTGATTGTTCACAAAGTTGATAAATCTCATTGTTTATTTTAAAATGAGAAAGGATGTGGATAATATTGCTGGAAAGATAACAAATTACATAATTATTATTTTATTGTGATTATGATAAATCATCGAAAACTGTCATGAAGACTGGGTCGTCTGTCCAAGCAAAGAAGACATTCTGGCAAGATGGAAAAATGACTCCAGTTCGGTCAATATAAGTTGAAAAATTATAAATTTGATCTCAAATTGTAGAAAACATTCTGCTCTACAATTTGAGACCGAATTATACTTTTTTAAACAATATTGACCGAGCTGGAGTCATTTTTCCATCCTGCCAGAATGTCTTCTTTGCTTTGACAGACTATACTGGGTGATGATATGATTCCTGAACAATCTATATGGTTTCATGAAAGTGCTGTATAACGGTAATTTCCGCAGTCGGCATAATATTGTGGGACGGAATTATTTTGACAGCGGTCTTATCTGTCGACTAAATGGCGTTAGATTTGCCAAAGGCCATGAAAGTCGGGAAGCAAAGTTTTGAACCCATTTCTCAGTGAGCTGAAGCCATTTCTGTTCTGCTGAGCCAACAGGAATATCGGATTTTCTTTAAAGATAATTGAGCCTTAAAAGTCAGCGAAACTAAGATGTTCAAGCTCCCTGTCTCTTTTCCACAGTAAGAGGGGGATAATTCCCTGGAAGCTATCGGTAGTAATAATCTCGTCCTAACTTTCTACCCATTTTTACATTCGTTTCTTGCAATTTCTTCATTTCTTCCACAGTATTCTTTCTTCATTATGATGGAAAGATAAACGTAATTGTCATACAACTTGTCATCATTCAGCAAACTAAAGAAAAAGACCTCACTCTTGATGGATGAAAAATTGACCAATTTAATTTTTGTTCTAATTAAGTACACCAAAATTTTACATCACTGGCGGCTCGTGCCCACCTAACAGGTGAAGTGCTGTACAGTGAAGGATACGAGCACTTGACCTGTTTCGTGGGTACGAGCCGCCAATACATTACATGTTATGATTATACAGTCTCTGTAGTTTCAACGTCTCCATCTTAACTGAGTTTAAGAAAACCAAAGAGGATTCTAGGTTTTAGAATTGTAAAGAAAATTCTATGACAAAACGTAGAATTATTCAGCGATTCGATGTTATTGGGTGAGGTTATGTTCTGCTTTGTGAGAACAGTCTGTGAGAAGAGCGTATTGGACCAGGATGAATGTGCGATACTTCTGATTCCTTACACTATGTAGTGAACAAAGTATCACAGAACATAACCCCGAAAATAATTTTTTACCGAGATAACAATGGCGGAAATTTGACATTTTTCTAACAATCTATAATTTTGTTTTTTAAAGGATTTACGTAGGTGTAAAAATAATAATTTCCTTTGTAAAGTTACCTGCGAAATCCAATTGAACCAGTCAGGAGTTTGCAACTTGAACGGTTCATAAGATATAAATATCTGGTACCGAGCTTCGCTTTGAAGCTGCGGCCGAACTGTTGAAGTACATAAATATGTTATTGTAAAAAATCAAGGAACCTCCTTGTAAAAAATAAATTCAAAATTGATAATATGATCCCCTCTCACAATTTTTTGACAGTCATGAACATGTGTTATAGACTTAAATGTAACTCCATTCACTCCAGCTGGATAGCGTTGGTCAGCTAACGATTGTTTGTTTGTCAATGGCGCAACAGCCCTATGAAGGGCCTAGGCCTACCAGCTGGTTGCCAGTTTCATATTCACTAAACTATACAGTCCATCCAAGCAAAGAAGACACTCCGGCAAGACGGGAAAACGACTCCAGCCCGGGCAATACCGGCCCAAAAGCCATAAATTCTCAATAGAACCCACAGCTCCCGAACCAACACCGACCGAGCCGAAGCCACCCCCCACCCCACCAGAATGCCCTCGCCCTTCCAGCCCGGACAGAAAATACAGCCGGCGAATAATCATCAACCAGGATAGAGGTAACGTGTGGTTAGCACGTCGATCCTCTCAACCATAAGCCAGTCTTCACAACCAAGTGAGTGAGTTTTATTCTTTTATTAATCCTGCCAGAGAGTTTTCCCGGACATGAGACGCACCAGGTCTCTTGTTTTTCCATCACGGTTATATTACATTTCAAATTTCGAGGAAATCGTTAGAGCCGTTTCCTAGATCCGTGGTTCCACAAACATACCACATACAAACATTTCCACAGTATTCTCTCTTCATTCATACTATAATATCTAAAAGTAATAATAATAATAATAATAATATCATTCATAATAATAGTATCATTCATACTAAAAGCTTAATTTTAAGCTTTCAAAAGGGGGCATAATACTGATTTTTTATTTTATCGAATGTTCTATGTTTTGTCTAGTTTTCAGTCTAGATTCAGTACATACATTCATACATACATACATACATACATACATACATACATACAGAAATTGCTCGCTTAATATAATAGGATAAACTGGTACTTCTAATTAATGTTGAAGAGAATCAAATTTTCAAAAAAATTTTAATGGATTATGGGCTTGTGAAACTAACACAAATTTTTGAAATAGCTTTCAAAAGGGGGCATAACACTGATTTTTTATTTTATCGAATGTTCTATGTTTTGTCTAGTTCACTGCATGGTGATTTCTTGGAAAACCTCATTGAACAAATAAAAATATAGAATAGACATTAAGCATTGCTGTATGCACATCACATTGCCCTCACAAGTACAAAGTTACACAGGTTTGAAATTCTAAATAGCAGGGTGTGTCAGTGAATCTCAAGTAGGTTCAGTATTATTTTCTCTCCGCCATAACAGTAAAGATGTTACTGCAAAGTGAAAGCACACCGAATAATTTATGAGTGGATGCGATTAACTCAAGAGTGTCGAGTCTCGTCTGGCTGTAAATTGTGTGTTAATCCGTGTATGTAGTGTTGTTGTCTGTTCGTTGTGAGTGTATGATCAAGTTTATCAACCTAACAGCATTTGTTTATAAGCTCACTCCATCTGAATGTGGGCTTTATACGCTCTGGCATATTGCTCTCGCCATTCTATTATAATTTGCAGGTCCTCTTCAGTGGGAATGCGTTTAAACGTCATCAGAACACAAATAAACTTGTCCCATTGAGGTGACATTTTATGCACTAATAGCCATAGCACTATGCTATAGTATTCTTCTGCTACGAACAGTGTTTGGTAAGACAGCCTTAAATAAAGTGAGGCAGGTTGGGTTCTACTTTAAATGCAGTCAGTTCTTGTGTTTTTTTTTATTGCGGATGATGCCCACATAAGTATCCAATTTTTACTTGTGCTTGGTTAATAGAATGTTGAGGGTTATTCATATGAGGTGCATAAACGACCATGCCTCTGGTGGGATTCGAACCCTCGACCGGGTAGCGCTAGCGGACTGAAGGTTGTAATGCCCCAGCCCATTCGGCTCTCATAATGGAAAATATTTCATTGTTCCTTATATTTTTCCTCTTGTATTCTATGAGCGACATGAAGACGATTTTCCAGACTTTTCTAATCAGAGATCCGATTTCTGGGATTCATTTAATGGTCGGGTTTTAAAAAAGTTGATGATATGATGACTACATTAACATTATTTTCAATGTGAGAATTGAATGAACGGAATAGAATATCAAAATTAAATTTTTGAATGATTGGAGGGGGATTTATTCAACTGACTCAAATCAATGAAAGGTATGGTACTCCATACAATTCACTTTAAACTATTAGATTCCCGCCTTCAATTCAACTAGGCAAATAAACGTATTCCCATTTTCAAAGAAACCTAAGATATTTTTTGTAATATGTGTGTTTTACAGGCACCAAACATGTACAAATACAAATGTGCATGTACATACATACATGTACATACATGTACATACATTTACATACATGTACATGCACATGTACATGTACTTTACAAATAGAAAAACAATAACACTAAGTAAACAGGAATATTAATTTTTTGTACAAATTAATTATAACTCCAAAGACAATGTAATCAATGTGAGAGTATAACAATGTAAAGAAGACGAAGAAAATGGAACTGAAGCTTTTCTTTGATAGCACTAAGAATATTAACCTCCTTCTCCTTATACCTGCAATTTCAGTTTCCTCTCATGTGTTGGTGGAAAGTATAAACTTCATCTTTTCAGTTGAATAGGTAGCTTCTGATCTCTTTAATTAATAGGAGCTCTAATTAAAGAGGTACTTAAAACATTATTCTCCAGATTCAATAGATTCAATTAACACTGCATTAACTACTGAAGATATCTCTCTTATTTAAACGGGTAGTACTGTATCAATTGCAGGACGGATTAAATCGAAATTAATATTCCTTAATAACGATAGAGTGTACATTGAGAGGAATCCGTTCATGTAATCAAGAAAATTTGAAATTAACTCCACCCTTGTTATGGTGGAGTGAAGTGAGCAACGTTTGTTTATACTAATTAATTAACTATTCCAGAGATACTGTGGCTTTATTGTTCCCTCTCATTACGTTTCCATCTTCTCGTTATCTGCTGCTTTGACAGAGATCTCTTGACTGGCACGATCATCTCGTACTTTTCGTCTCAGCCTTTCATATTTTCAGAATTTTCCATCCCTCTCACACCGTTTTCCAACTCGTTGATCGCTATGGCTGGCTTTTCGTCTCTTAACTGAGCTGTCTCTCAATTTATCAATTGTACAAACAGAGGTTTATTACAACAAGTTATTGATACATTTAGCGATTGATATTTCAGTGAGGTGCGGTTGAAGCGTTCGAGCATTGATCAACTTTCATCAATTGGCTGAACAGGAAGTAGTTAATAATTCTATTTGTAAGATTACTCAATCAAGCTTTCCTGAGTGACAGATCACTAGATTTGATATCAATATTGTAAGATTTTGAGTTTTATGGGAATTTCGTTGTGAAATCCGAAATCCCCCAATATTCTCTCAATCGATCAATGCTTTAACTGGCTTATCGTGAGAATTGTAGTTATTTCACTAAAGAGATTAGTTGAGCATTATAGCTACTGAGGAAACACCAATTTAGAATGTAGTCACAGTCATTCTAACACTGTAGCTTATTTATTCGTACATTGTAGCATTATAATATTATAGTTGATACATCGGAAGAAAGTAGTTTTCATTTGAAACTGAAACAAAATAGTTTTCACGAGAGTAGAATAAATTATAAAAATCAACATTCGCATGACCCACGTGTTTTTGTACATTGTAGTTCACTATTCATGCAGATACATAGCAATTTATTCTTTCTTTCATTGTTACAATTGCGACTTACAATAGCAATTATTTTAAGCAGAGGTGATGCATGAGTGAGTGAATTATGATGTATTATAGCAATAGTCACATGGTTATTCAGCAATTCATTATTATAAGTAGCAATATTATTGAATTAGCAGTGTAGTGAGTCTTGCATTGAGCGCGTTTCGAGCCAGAAATGCATGTTTAGCTAGGCAAGAAAGTACTATACAAATCGGATAACAACAGTAAAACACTACAGCACCATGACCAGGTGGTATAGTAATGAATGTATACATTTTTGAGCGTAAATCCATGGTTATAGAAGCAAATGTTTATACTGGTTTTTTAATGAGCTGCATGACATGCATCTACTCGTACTATTATCCGCTATTGTTGCATTTTTCACATTTTTACAATTAGAATGACTGTAGTACAGACCTAGACAGTCGTGTACTAAATGACTATGAAAACAGGAGGCAGGATTAGAGGTGGCAGGTCCAACAGGACCAGTGCAAGGTCGTGCTGATAGTGGCAACAAGAAGAGTGAAAAAACGAAAGAGAAGGAGAGAGAAAACTAGAGATTGAGTGAGAGAAAGAAATGTATGAAAGTCAGGATCAAGCTTTGAAAGGCGAGTGACCTAAAAAATGTGAAATACTGTAATAAAAAATAAAACACTTTGTGCACAAGCCTGGAGTGTTTCAATCCAGCATTATTACTATTATTATTATTATCATCACAGGAGCTTGCTCATCATGCAGTAAACGGGCCCAACCTGGAAGCCGCCCCGAGATACGGCAACTCGATATAGGTCATCCCAAGTCACGACTTTATGCTCTCTCTAACCCTTGTTTTGGGGGAGAGGGAATAGAAAGGGGGCAACTCCCCCCCTTAAACCAACCTGTCAGCCTGCGGAAAGATGTTGGGATAGGATCTAGATCGGTCTGTTTTATTATTATTGGTGGGTCTCTGCACCTAACCCCCCTCCATCATTTAATACCGGCTGCGATTGGGTTATTTGTATGTTGTTTGTCAAGAAGCATTCTATATCTCTACTGCGGATCAGTGCCCCTGGTGGTTCGAATTTTAATAATCGTGGTTATGGATTATTGCTGGTGATCGTATCGTATTACTGCTTTCAAGGAGAGGTTTATCTATCAATATTGTGGTTTTCTGTTACCAATAAGGAAGCTGAGCTTTCAACCAATGATATTCTATATTGTATTTTATATGATATATTTCATATTCTCCTTTTCCTCTATTGATTCAATTATATAATTCATAACATAACACAAATTAGCTACTATGTATTTGTAATTTGCATTATGATTATCCACCTTCGTGAGCGTGGTGCCGTTAAAGCCCTTCGAGTTTTATAAATCCTTGGTAAGTTTGAATTTCGATGTATTATTTGAATTTAGATGTAAGTTTGAATTTAGTGTACCTTAGTTTAGGAAAAGTTCATCCATTAGAGATTAGGGAGTTGGTGGGATAAACTTTTAGTTGATCAAGTGCTGGTCAACTTTATTTGTTACTTACTTATATACCATTTCATTTTCAACTTATTTTCAGCTTCATTTTAAACCTAATTTCAACTTTATTTTTAACTTACTCATATTTGTTCATTTGTAAGTTCAATTCAACCTGCAATGTTATCTGTCAATGTTAATCTGCAGCATTATACTCCAGCTTGATATTTTGAATTCGTATATTATATGATACCTTCAATCGGATTCATTCAATTGTAATCGTGATTCATTGTACAGTATAAGAAGTACTCAACCTCAATTCTAAATACGTACAATACAATCTCTCTCCATTTTTTTTTGTTTTTTAATAATGTGAAAAATTCCCTTTTCCAAATATTGGAAGAGGAAGAGGAGATTCGAGTAGAAACTGTTGTATAGCAGACGAAAGAAATTGGGGGTTGTATTTGTACAATCATGAGCTCTGTCGAGACTGTCTGAAAGTGGTCTGCGAGAGTACAATATTTAGCTGAGGTGACATTCTGCTGACCATCTGTTTGGGAGATCACAATCACTGTGTGTACGAAATGATACCATTAGAACTGATTTCAGAAGGTCGTTCACTGAGATGAATGCTCTCTGGTGTGTCGTAAATAGTGTATTCAATACTATAATCAAAGAAGACATTCTAGCGAGATGGGAAAATGACTCCAGCTCGGTAAATATTGGTTCAAAAATTGTAAATCAGGTCTCAAATTTTAGAACAAAATGTTTTCTACGATTTGAAACTAAATTTATAATACTTGAACCAATATTGACCGAGCTGGAGTAATTTACCCATCTTGCCAGAATGTCTTGTTTCCTTGGACAGACTCTACTTGGCAATATACACTGTGAGGTTGTTATATGGCATTGTATGGTATTTGAAGGTGAGCTAGACTTTTCTGTCTAATCGCATTCAGCTCCTTTGTTACCTCTAAAGACATTGTACCGTGTAGTATTACATTGAAATTATATTCTTGTCTGTCATTTTGGTAAATGGGAATGGATTGTTGTTGTGTTGTGTACTCCCATGGGTAATAACCTAAGGTCATCAAAGACTAGTTTCAGTGAGCAGTTAACTGCGTCAGTCTTTTGCAGATTACCATAATGTAGCAGGTAATTGTATGTAGTAATGATAGAAGGTGGTTTGATCATGCATTTCATTTAGATATACTGTACATTTCATGTACACTGTACAGTTCCTCTTCTACTACAATTTACTAAAGGTATTGTAAACTTTAGGCTATATAATATGAGACTGTGAACTTGATATAATTGGAGGATAGGTTGAATTTGGTTCTTATAGATAAAAGTTTATTCATTAATTAAATCCATCACCTCAAATCACCTCATCACCTGAAATGCGATGATAAAACTTCACTTATGGAACTGATCTTCTAGCTCCAACAAATTCTTGAGCTCTTTACATGATTCTAATTAAATGAATTCATATAGATTTCTAAAGATGTAAGATTACAATATAAAGATATAATTTTCAAAATAATATTTTGAAAATTCAATTCTATTTCGTTTAAATTATTTATTTATTCGATTAATTTATTAATTCATCTACGTCTTTAGCGACACTTATTCATCAGCAGCCTTACTTCAATTTATTAGATCACTGACTTTTCACTTCACAAAATATGGGTTTTGGTGATACATGGATACCTAGGGCGATTCCTCCATGTGATAAGTGAAAAAATTCCTACACTTCTTATACAGAATAGAATATAAACTAATTGTTTATCAAGAGGAGCGTGCTAACGTCCATTGAAATATGTGAAGTGTAAGATACGGAACAGTGCGCTTTTGATACAGACGAGAACCTAAGTTCTCTGAGACTATAAGTTATAGTCCGTTCTCCGTTGCATTGTAGTACTAGGAAGCGAAATATTTTCCTACATATCGACACTAGCGCCCAATGCTATACAATGCGGATACAAGAGGAACTATTATTCTCCTACGGCTGGATTGTAGGCAAATGAGGAACTACTTACAAGCCATTCGAGTAGCGTATTTTGATTCGGTTTTACGCGAAATGTAAATTAAATATAAAATTCTAATATCAAATTGAATTATTTCTCTTCAAATTATATAATATCAGAATGTGATAACAGGTATGGAATAGAATTAGTAACGTAGGCTTCAATGAATTATCTGTTAAATAGTTAACCATTCGGTTATCCAAATCCACAACAACGATTAAGAACACAGTTAAGTTGGCAATTCGAATCTCACACGTGATTCAAATGTTTATTTTAAATTTTTTTAAGAATAGCCTACAAACAAAAGATAGTTTTGAAAAGACTTTACAAGGTATTGGACATGAGACTGTAAATTTGGGACTGAATTTGATAGTGCAGTAATTTGGTCATTTACAAACCGTGATTTTTTGTTTGTTTTGATTTTTTATTTGATTGATTCAATGAGAAATTTTTATAATGTTAATTTTTCTGTGAAATATTGAATTGCAATCATTTGATAGTAGAAACAAAGAGATACCAAAGAACTTAATTTCATTTCCAGTTTTTGTGCATTGGATAGGCTACCTCATTACATATAATATAATGACAAATAACATGATAAATTACAGTAGGCCTACACAGTGTACATGCTATTCACTGTATTCCAAATTTGAGTAAGTGTAGCCCAAATGTGAGAAAATTCTTGAAAAATTTGAAAAAACATATTTTCTGAAGCTGAATTCAATTGATAAGATACTAGGGCTTCATTAGCAAACGGTACATGATTTGATTTTAATCTCAATTATTTCTGGAGTAGTAGTAGTAGGGTTTCAAAATGTTTCTGCAGCTTTGGAATTTCTCCTTGAACAGAAATAGTTTTCTATCGTGTTGCTATCCATTTTTCAGAGATATTGAGTATCCTCAACCAATAACTATTTATTGGAGTTGCGAATAGTAGGCCTAGTATCATGATTAGTAGTTATAAAAATAAGTTTGCCTATGTAACATTATTCAATAAAAGTTAATAATATAAATGTGTGATAGAACAAGTTTTATAAAATATTTAAGTTTGGCTTGAATGAATACAAGGCATTAGAACCTAAGTTGGTGTTGGTGTCCAATGGATTGGTGGCGGCGGGGGGTAGTTCTAATAGTTCCTACAAGTTCAAAAATCCACGAAGCGCCACTGATGAATACATGGATTCCATTCAGTTCAAAGCCCTCAGATTAGCAAGGTTTCTGCAGTTCTATCCAGAGACTCTGAACATAATCTTATTTATAGATTTTTATGGAACGTTGAGGTGATGTTACTGATGTAACTGATGATGTTACAAGCCCTTAAACTGTTCGCTCACTGTTTCCCCACTGTAAACAGTTTCCTCACCTTTATACTATCGTAGAATTCCTACTTGTACAATCGTTGAATCTGATGAACATATTTTGAATTCATGACTTAAGAATTAAGAATCAATCATGGTATCAACAATAAATTAGATCTAACAACATTTACGTTGGATTTCTACCTCCATAACACTATTAGAGATTGATTCATAGACCATGAAACATTTCAATAAAAAAATCGCAATTTTCAAAATCGGAATGTGCCCAATGTGCTAGAGTCCCATTCTTTTTGAGAATTCTCTTTCTCAAAGTTTTCAGATTTTAATGTGAAATCATCTTCGGAAATAAGATTCACCATTGGCCGGAAATTTAGTTTTGAACATCTTAGAAATTTGAAGAAGGAAAATTGGTCCAATATTATCAAAATTTGTAGTTTCTATTTTCGGCAGTGACATAAATTATTTCAATCATCATTACGGTATCTCTTTTAAGGATACGGTAGTTCAAAACTTTAAAAGATAGGCTCTCATAAGATAGTTTAAAATAACAACTAAATATGCAGAATAAGCTATCAAACTACCTCAAATTCGTAAACTATCCCATATTTAAGTACAGTAGAACTTATATGATGATTTTTACCTCTAATTCTCCATAATTCGTAGTAAAACTTCAGGCCTTCGAAATAATTTTCCTTAATTTATTGGTTCAATTATTCGTAATCTCTCCTAATTCGTCCCATGAACTACATGATCTACATTCTAAGTTGTTAAGTTGTCACTTACATGAATACATTATTATCAACCCTATAAATAAATCATCGGCTGTGGTTCTATCGCAACTACCACGTTTCCATTACTTATCATTCGAAGGCATCGAAGGGATAAAAGGTAGCTAGACTAGACGACACTCAACGACAAGTAGTCTGTTCAGGCAAAGATACATTCTGGCAAGATGAGAAAATGACTGCAGCACGGTCAATATTGGTTCTAAAATGATAAATTTGGTTTCAAATTTTAGAGCAAAATGTTTTTTTCAATTTGAGTTCAAATTTATAATTTTTGAACCATTATTGACCGAGCGTTAGTAATTTTCCCATCTTGCCAGAATGTCTTCTTTGCTTGGAAAGACACTAATCAGTCGGCTTTTCCGTTCCAACACGGATGACAGCGATTATTTTGAGGTCGTCGGTGTTGCTATTGGTAGTGGCTATGTAAAATGCGACGGAATTTGAATGAGTGAGAGAAGCGCAGCATTTAGGCCACGTTGAAGAGAGAGAGTGAGTGAGAAAGGTTGTGAGAGAGCGTCGCCCCCTCCATCGACGTCGCGCTGCCTCTTTGAACTCTCCTCCTCTGGCATTTACGGTTTTCTTTCTTTGTCACACTTGTACAGTAGGTGAGAATCCGCCCATCTGTCGCACGCTCTTCGGTGGTCTCGTCCTGATCTTCTCGCTCTGTTGCACGATACGAAAGGTGAGTGCTGCAAAGAGAGCAGTTCTTTTCGGAAGAGTTGTGCGGTTCTCTCCGCTATTATGTTCTGGCGCTTCGACAATCCGACTCCTCACTCCTCACTTCAGAGTTCAGTTGAGCTTTGATCAGCGAGCGTGGAGGTTGTCAGTGTGTCGCTTCCTGTTGAAACAGCCGTGTACATTCTACGCGTCATCGTGTGTGTGTTTCTCGTGTCGTAGTCACGTAACGTGCAAGATTTTCCCAAACTTTTCGAGTATTGGATACGTTTTTTCCGTTCATCTACGACGTAATAAGTGCTACGTCGCAATTCGCGTGCCTCGTCTTCTATTGGATTCGTTACATTATTTTGAGTACAACGCGTTTGTGTCGTTAAATTTAACGATAATCACTGTGAAAAAAGTTATATAATGTTTTAATGGTGTTGAAAAAGTTATAGATCACATAAAAAGTTAGCCTACATGTCACAAAAATAATTATCAGTTCATTGCAAACCAAATTACAGTTGTTCTGTAAACCTAATTACAAAATCAATATTGAAATTCATCATGTGTCTTTCAAATCATTAGTGTTGAAGTGTCATCTTTCAAATCACATTATTTATCTCATCTACGAATCCGATACTCATGAAATTTATTGAATCTTCAAATATTCGTTTGAAAAATGGATGGATTACGTCGTCTTTCAAAAACATCAGATATTTCATGATGTAGTGATGTGATAACAACCAAAATCGAAGATGTTTTACTTATTCTGAAATACTTAATCCCGTATCAACAGATAACAACAAACCGTGTTGGTTTTACATTTAATATGGATTAAGCTGTTGATATTATCTCTGATAACAAGTGCCTTATGGGAGAGGAGAAGTGAGTAAAATAAATTAGTGCCTTGATAATCTATCTACAATCCAGTTATTGTTTCGTGTTATTGTAGTCTATATGCCATTGTTGTTAGTGTAACTACGTCGTGAATAAGAGTTAAATCTTCTGAGAGTCTACGTGTTGATGAAGATTCGTAAATTGATTTGATAACAAAGTGTGGAGAATCAATTTTATGTTGAAAAATGTAAAGTATTGAAAAATTAGAATTCAATGTCGTTGATCAGTTTATTGTTTCAATCAATCAATCTTGAAATCAAGTTTATTGATTTGATAACGAAGTGCAATAGTTGAAAATCAATTTCTTGTTAATCGAGTGTTAAAGTTTATGTTGATCAGCTTATTGTTATGATAATCAGGTGTTGAAAATACGTTGTTTCGTTATTGTTATTAAGAAGTTTATTTTGAAGTCGTATTCTGTTGTTGTTGGTGTGGTATTTGAAGCCCGGATATGGATTATCACACATTGCAAAGCTGGATCATTTAAAGTGTATTAATCAGCAGCAGCAGCAGCAGCAGTGTAATCAACCCACCATGTTCCTAGAAAAGGCGCGCTGTAAGCTGTGTGACCTGTTCAGCTCTGACTGCAGTACGATGCAATCATCCCTGGTGGCTGCTCCCCCCCTTCCACCCATGCATCTACCCCCTGGAATCACCTTCAGTCATGCGGTGCTGCCTCATCTGCGTGATATGATGCTCGCTTATCTGCTCAGAGGTAATTGACTGTGTGAATGATAACAATCAGTTGATTCGCTTACTTTTGATTGATGAATTGAGTTTTTGGTTGATTCCATGGTTGCATGAAATTGCATTGAAGATTATGAATGATATTGCGGATTACGTTTCCAATTTAGCCTATTAATCGTGAAAACAAGTAATTTTTTCACATTGAAATGTGTGTGGTATTATAATATATGAAGGCATTAAAATGCCTCCCCTCTCTTTCACTAAACCCTCAACTATAAGATAAATGTAGGATGATACCAATAAAGATGATACCGAGATTAGATATATAAATATTATAGGAAGTAAACTGATAAGAATTTACCTTTTCTCGAAGTGGACGATAAGCCGTCGGTCACGACTGCCTAAATCGCAGTTGTCATCCCTCATCATCATTTCTCTCATTGTCCAAGCATAGGCCTAGGAGACAATGTGGGCATCATCCTCGGAAAAAAGAATGAATTTGTTGATTTGGATATTGAAGTTGTGTAACTGGCAATTTTAGGGCGCAGCCTGCCCCTTCCCAAACCCTATATTCCCATATACTACAAGATTTGAAGAGGATGGACATTAAACGCATTTGTTAAATATTACAGAAAGTAAATTATTAATGATGTGGAAAATTAAACTTCATATATTAGACAAGATTAATCTACGTGTAAAGCATTCAAAGTGTTCAAATTCGGAAACTCCGAATTGAAGAACGTTTTTGGTCGTCTTTTACTTTGAATGTACTACTGTAATGAATGTTGTTCATTAGTACAGTATCCGATTCACCTTTTTCATTCAAAACGGTTCATTGGTGTTAAGAGGGATGCCTATCTTGTTCCTACATTATATTTGAAAAGGCTACTCAATTTGATGGAACTTCTAACGGAAGTTGAGTCAAAAAGAGTATATAAATAAATGCCTATTTTTTCAAATATTCATAACTACATAAAACTCATAAGAATGAAAATTAATCCAGTTGAAGTCGCTCGGAATTGGAATGTCGTGGTTATATGAATGTGAATAACGTTCTGAATCTCTCCCAGACTATTATTATGATTTTTGTAATCTTATTGATGATAAATAACTGTAATATCATCTAAAAAGCTCCAATGCTCCCAAATTCTGAGTTTATTCATTGCATGATTAATCAATCTATTCATAAATAGATAAATCAATCGGTATTAATCTCGTTAACAATGTTATGCAATATTATTTTCCGCACTAGTTCTGATACTAGCATGAGACAAAATTAACAAAATCTACATTATGTACTCTGAATAAAAAGATGAAAATTTCAATTTATGACTTGAAATACAATAAAAGAATAATAGTTCTCCTGCAAGTAAGTTAATATATAGTGTACGAAAAATGTTTCATGAAACACACAGGAACAGGCTCAGATTCATGTAGAATAAGCTACATACACAGCTACAAGCTATAACCTGGTCCAGAAAACAATAGGCTATAATATTAAAAGTGAATGCTATGAGTTTTGTTCTCGCTTCACGGATTCATTGTATAAAAAAGCAGGCCAGTTTTGAACTGATACACCTGTTGGTCTGCTTACATCCCACTAGAAACATAAATCTTGATATTTCTTACTTTGAAATGGGATTTTTCTGATTCTCTAAAAATCTATACAGTATATACTATAAATTCAAAACATGAATTCGCTTTTTTCTGTAGTTTGCAGAACTGAATTGGTTATGCTAATCATTAAAAATTATATTGAATATTTGATATATTTAATTTCAGTGAAAAAGTTTGTTAGTTTGTTGGTTTCAAATTTGTCATTCCATAATCGTTTTGAAAAACCTAGTAGATTTGGTGAGAAACATCGCGAATCTTTATTATTTTTCACAGATATGCTAGAGAGGGATACATGTATAAAAGAATGCATTCTTTTTTAATGGGAATATCCTTGAGTTGAGCTATCATGTTTCATTCGAATGAATTTTCATAATCAACTTGGTGTAAGTATTTCAATTATTCTAAAAACTCGGAAAAATTTGCTTTTGCTATGAATAATTATGCAGCCCGATAATTTTTAGTTTCCGTTTCATTTTTCAATTAAAGATAAATATTAATATTGCTACATTAATATGCTTTTAAATAGATTAGACTAACTCTGTGTGGGTTGCGATACATTATAATCCTTTAATCTCGGATGGAAGATAAACGCTTTTTAATGATAATTGAAACGAATTTTAATGATAAAATTTGATACGCCCAATAATGTGCTTCAGCTTGCGTCATTGTTATAAAAATAAAGAATTGACGCATTTAAAACTACATGACCATTTTTTTGTGACATCATTCGTGATAAATAATCGTGCAATCAAGTTTTAGTTTTGAATTCAATTTACCACATTTAATTTTGTTTCACATTTGAAAATACCTCATATTAGATTTTAAATTTATCCAATAAAAAGATATAGACGTCATGGACAGTGAAAATAAAATATAACTTGGTCATAGAATGGGATTTGATTCCAGTTTATTAATTCAATAATTCCTGTTGACACTCTTCACTAATAAATCAAATTAACTTGTGATCTATTGACGATGGAATTGGAGTTGAAAATCAACTTTAGTTTACATTAGTCAAGTTTTGTAAGTTACTGAAACGAGTTTTCTTATCGAACGTCACATCAAGTTTTGGAAGTATCTGGAACAGGCTATTAAATATTTACACTTTATTCTCCAATTGCTGTTATTTGCGAGTTGTTAACAACAAAACCAGCGATAATAGAATATGAGAATAGAATATATATTTCTATATTCTATTCTCTCTGAACAAAACACCAATTAGCGTCTCCATCATAGAGTATGGTGATGTTGTTATCATTATTATTGGTGACGTGGCAGCAGCGTCACCACAGTAGTAATCGATATTAACATTCCAGCTGAAGGTTACGAGTTGTTTATTCAACGATGGGTTCTTGGAATGCGTTTATCTAATCAGCTCAACAGATGGAAGAGGGTCTAGGGAGAAAAACACAGGAGTAGGTACTGTATCCCCTTTTCTAGAACAGTAGTCCCAAGTCATTGAGAAATGTGTCTTCCTTGAGAAGAACTGCATATAATAAACTTCGTTACACTACTCGTTAGTTGTTACCATGTACTTAAAAAGTAATATGGGCACTTGTTCCTAAGATGCAATAGAAACAGGAAGTTGTATAGAGCAACGCACACTGGTCAGCTTATTTTTTATTTGCGTTGCTCCGTACATCAACGTGTTCCTATTGTGTTTTTTTCTTGTGCCCTACACTACATCTGTCCGCGACTTTTAGTAATGGAAATCTACCTCTAGGAAAAGGAAAGTATCGAACTATTATAGCTGGGAAATGAGCTAGGAACATAATTTTTTATTAGTTTACAATGCTATATTAAAGTTTTCAGCATGAAAAATGTTTGTCACAATCGTTTCGAAAACTTTGCGAAAATTCAAAGTTATTGGAGGTTTTAGAGGAAAATATTTAATATATTTTATATATTATATATATTATTAACACTTCATATATTTAAAAAACATGGATTTTAAAAGTATCTCTATTTTTTAAATAATGGTTTTCGCTAGAACATGCTGGAACATTCGCTAGGTACAAAAATGAAGTATACAAAACTAGCCGGCAGGCTCGCTTCGCTCGCCTTCTCCGGCTAGCCAGGGGGCTCCGCCCCCTGGACCCCCGACTGTATCGGCAATGGAAAGTGAGACAAACAGGCTCGCTTCGCTCGCCTGCAAATTCCGTTCAGAAGGGGTTCGAAATTTATTGAACACAGCATTTTTGGACCTAATCTGGACCTGTTTACCAAATTTCAAATTTTTCTGCCAATTGGTTCTCGAAAAATGTGAGAAAAACTCCGAAAAATAGTTGAACGTTTATATTAAGCGTAACCTTGGGAAGTATATCGAACATAGTTTGAAACTTGACTCAATATCTTCTAAATTAGTTCATCTATAATCTCGCTGAACCATTGATTTTACAGAAAGGATTGGTGTTTTCAAGGCGGAAGATATGCAACCCGCAATACATTTTCAATTTTGAAAAAGTTATTACTGGCGTACTCTTGAACGGATTTCAAAAATATTCTAACACAACATTTCTAGACCTTAGACGAACCTCTCTACAAATTTTCAACATTTTCCGCCGATTGGTCCTCGAAAAATCTGAGAAAACGCAGAGAAACTATAGAAAACTGCAAATATTGGGCGTACCCTCATGAAGTTCCAAAAATCCTTTCTTAGCGCGCGTCTAAACGTCTAACTGAACATGCCTGCCAAATTTGAACGTATAGGCATCATCATGTTAATGTCCAGCCTTGGCCCTTTTTAGTGCGGTTTGGTAAGTACGAACATGAAATCAAGTTTTCCTTGAAGTCAGGACTTCAAAGTTTAAATCTTGATTGTAAGAGTACTCGAGGTTATTAGAAATGAAGTCAACCAATACTATATTATCTAGTAGTCTAGTTCTGCTCACTTTTCCGACGAGATACTTTGAACCATTGATTTTACAGAAAGGATTGGCCTTTTCAAGGCGGAAGATATGCAACCCGCAATACATTTTCAATTTTGAAGAAAGTTATTACTGGCGTACTCTTGAACAGAATTCAAAAATATTTCAACACAACATTTCTAGACCTTATATGAACCTCCTCACCAAATATCAACATTTTCTACCAATTGATTCTCGAAAAAGTTGAGAAAACGCCGAAAAACTATAGAAAAACTTAAATATTTGGCGTATCCTTATGAAATTTCAAAAATCCTTTCTTAGCGCGCGTCTAAACGTCCAACTTAACATGCCTGCCAAATTTGAACGCATTCGGTTCAGTAGATTTTTAGTTCTGGTGATGAATGAATGAATGAATGAATCAGTCAGTCAGTCAGTGCCATTGCGCTTTTATAGATATAGATAAATGGGAATAACACTATAGATAGAGGGAAAACACTTACAAACTTTCATTTTGAATGGAAAATATTTCGGTAATTCTTTTATTATTTTTATCTCCTTACGTTAAGTATTATTTCCTCCACCTATCTGTAACAAACAGACCCTATTCTATTCTAGACTAGCACGGATTGCTAGTAACAACTACAGTACTTTCATAATACAGTATGTTTATCATTAATTTATTATCATGGATATTTATTTTTCTTTCAAATATAACTTTCATTATAATCAAATATTCGAGAACAAATATATTGCAATCTATACACGCATAGTAAAAATACAATGTAATACGATCTTTTCACTCCTAGTGATAGTATTTGGCACTCATGTGTCACTCATTAGGAGTTAATGTACGGAAGAGATGAGTACAGTAATTCAAAGTCCTAACTCCGCCCTTTTACCACAAGCATCCTGATGATTTCATCAAAATATCCTGTAATTCTTTATAATATCCGTTTAATTTACCAATATAGTTCGATAAAAACCCAGATATGATCTCTCACTTGAATTTCATCTTCCGTCCAAACTGAACAGCAACGTAAACGTCAGTATTGGATTGTTTTGGAGACGAACGACGTAAATTATTTGCGTGCCATTGCTGTTTTGAGTGGAAATTTCAGCAGCGCACTTTGAACAAGAGGTCAACGGTTTAGCAGGAAAGAAATGGACAAACAACCCCTTTGGTTTCGGCCCACCCCTCGTCAACAAGTCACCCACGTCAGTTATAAAAGTGGTGTTCCGCCCCTATAAACCCCTTCCCCGCCCACCATCACCCGTTAAATGCCTGCGTCCAGTCATCGAGGTCTTGCCTTTATTATTTAGTAATTTGATGGTAATTTAATAAACCCGCACTGCTCAGCACGCTCAAGGGTTGAAGCTTAGCGTTGAGGGATTCCTCATTATTTATCTGCTACACATTCTCTCTTTCTTTCTCTCAGTTCAACCTAGTTTTTTACGTTACCACTTTTTCTATCAGTCCTTCTTTGTTTTTATATTTTTTACTTTGGACTCACCTTTGGGAATAATTTTCCTGGTTAGGTGTCAGGATCAAATGCGTTTGTGTATCAAATGCGTTCAACCTTGCCAGGAAAAAATTAAGCGTTTGATCAAAATCTCTCTTTATTAAGTCTTCCCCCTCTCTCTCACTCACTGTCTCTCTCACTCACTCTCTCTTTTTCCCTCTCTCTATCTCTCTCACTCGAAATTACTTATAGGAAATTTCATTAATTATAAATTTATTGCATCCCACAATTGTTTTTATTAAACAGTATTGTTTCAATGCTCAATGAATAGGATAAATCAGTTGAAACTGTAATTCCAACATTCAAAAATACAATCACATAAATATTTGCTTAGTTATTCAATCTTAGAGTTGGATTGAATTCAGATTCCACTCTCCATAGCATGTCAATGTATGAGTATATCAATATATTTAATAATAATAATTCTGGGTATTTTTGTACCATCTTTCACACAATTCTTCTCATCAGTCTCTAACAACACATCTCTATCTCTACTCCTTTCGTTAGTTCTCTCTCTGTTACTCCTTACTCTTTACATTACCTCTTCCCTCTCACTCACTTCAACTCATTTCACTTCGGTCATTCTCAATCCTCGATCCTCACTCGCTCTATCAACTTCACTCTCTCTCTCTCTCTCTCTCTCTCTCTCTCTGTATTTTTGTAATTTACATAAATGAAGTAAATGAATCTGAATCTGAATCTCTCTCTCGAAGGATTACACTCTCTCTACTCAATTATCTTCTTTCTCATTCTCACGCACCCCTATTCCGATAAACGCCCACCCACCCCAATATATCCCCACACCCTTATATTGGTGGAAGCAACGCCTACATAGCGAAGCCATTTGAAGCGTGGGTTCCCTCAGTAATTCCACATTTATACCGGCTATATAAAGGCTTTGAAATGTACACAGTGATACAGCGTCAAGTGGGCAGGCCTTTTGTCGAAAGCCTGTTCAGTAATAATCTCTGATTAGCAGGTTTGTTGCTTTCACCATAATGCAAATATCTAATAAATAATTGTCAACGTTATCACGATTGCGAATAACGTTGTAAATTCAGAGCTACTGAGCATGATGATGATGAACATTGAATTTTGATGTGGATTCATTTTTGTTACATTGAACTGTGTGAATTTTGATGTGGATTCATTTTTGTTTCCTAAAACTGTTTGGACCTAGATGGGAGGTTGGTTAATTGGGGAAATGATTGTGGATAGAAAGTGTTCATCGAATGTAAGTGTTTGAACAGTATCATCATTCTAGATATTTTTATTTCTTGAAACATTGATTAACTTTTTATTAGTAGAAGGCTACAGATTGATTGAATTCTCATATTCTATTGTCGGGATTGCTATTGAGGCTTCTAGTGAGATCTGAAAATAATGTAAATATTAATATACGTTTTTAGATTATCCTGTACAAGCAAATAATTCAACAGATGATTTCTTGAAATCTTTACATAACAATCTAAAGTCTGGACTATAATTATTGTGATGAACCTTAGTTGATAGACAAGCATAAAAAATTCAATATCCTTATAAATTATTTATCTCTCAGTAAATTTTAAGTCTCAAGACGTCAATATATTATTCAAGTTTTTATTAAGGTTTAGAATGAAGTTTATAGGATTGAAGCTATACTGTAAGAGACAAATTGGGATTTCAGTGATTGATCCATTAATGAAAATATGAATTTGTTGTCTGTATAGGAGCAGCTATTTTAAACCGCTACCATATAGCAAAATAAGTGATCAATTCTCAAATGTCTACAAAATTAGTATTTTAGTGATTTCTATTATTAGTGAAATTATCATTTTTGAGAAGAAAACAGTCAGCAGAACATACTAATTGAAAGTATAGTATGTATTCAAAATCGAAACTTTATTACGATCTCAATGTATTCCTGGGACAAGAGAAAATCTATAAAAAATCCAATATTCATTGAATTTTTTGAAAGACGGAACAAGATAGGCCTAACAGGTTTTGAACTCATAGACCGGGTTATTCCATCATCATTCTTTCTATTTTTCAATCATAAGCAAGAAAAGGGTCAAATGGCAAATATCAGTTGATATCATATAAGTAAGAAAAATACTGTTCCGTTTTAAGAAAATCATAATGCGAGTTGTATTTCATATTTTCATAAGATGTAAACCACTATCACAATATTATACCGTCTTGCCGCATTACTCTTATAATGTTTTACAAAACGAATGCTACTTACAACTACTGTATTCTAGGTACTAGGACTGTCTAAATTGGGAACATTTTATTTGCGGTATCATAAATAGCAGTTGCCTTGCTATTTTGAGGCTGAGTTGTTAGCACTTAGCAGGACTATTTGCGAAGATGGGCCGACATTTCATCAGTGCAGAAAGCACCTCTCGGTTCCCCAATATTTCTCAGTGAATGCCTTCGCTGGCAGAGATAGCTCATCAAGACGAAAGTAGCGATTAAATCATCTGTCAAACGCACACTTACCTTCAGAAACCTGCCTCCTCCTCCTCCTCCTCCACCTCATCATCATCATCATCCTTCTCATTCCTCTCCATGCTCCCAAACGTCAAGCGTTTCTGAAGTGTTACCACTTCTACAAATAATTAATAATAATGATTGAGGGCTCTAGATGATTATTAGAATGATTTCTAGTATCTGAAGGATTTTGATAGATTCTGTAAAGAAATTTTATCTTTTTAGGGTTTTCTATGATTTTAGGAATTTAAGAGATGGATGATTTCAAGGGATAGGTCTAAGATAATTTTTGAAGATACATATATTCTTATTATCTTTGTGAGAGTTTTCGCTTCGGGGTTTTCTCTATACTTTTTTTAACTTTGAGATTATTGAAGCTTAATAATAATCGAGGTTTATTGACGTGCTTTCAAAATCAATTTGTTCAAAATCTCACGAACTTTTATCCTCTCTGAGGATATTTGATTTGATTGATTTTGATTTTGATTCTTCGAGTGAATGATTCTATTTTCGAGTGAACTCATGAATGTCGATTTTTCTTGAAAAAAAAAAGAATATAGAAAAAATTGTGCAGTTATGAAGGAATAGATTATACGACGGATACTAGAATACGTATTGTATTACGTATTGTATACGTATAGTAGGCCTTTTTCGTGGATTATACCAAGTTTAAATATATCAAAGAAAGGGGGAAACGTCTAACATTCAGAGGATGAAATGAAGACATGAATATTATGGAATAATCTTGTGAATGATTTATAGAACAATTCAATTTGTATAGTATGAACAGAATCTTGCAAAGTTTTTATTTGTGGTAAATTGCGTTTTATTCTTAGATGCAGCCAGAATAGAATTAACATTCTTTGCAGTGTTCATTCTATTCTCTCTGAATACGGCTCATAACAACGAAACTAGCGAATGAATCAGCTGACTAAACGAAAATTCTCTCGTTCTTCACCTTCCTCTTCTTCGAACACTATCAATCTACTCTTCCTTTATTGGAAAAACATCATTCGCCAGTTGTCAGTTTCATAGTTGGTCCTCTCAAAAGGACCAACTACTCTTTTCTGAGAGATCGATTTTGAAATTAACAAAGCATAAGCAGCAAAGAATCAGAGACCGCGTATTGAAAAAAAGAGACGCTTGGAAACGAACTTTATTCTTTTGTTACAAAGCTGAAATTACATGTATAGGATGCTGTATGAAGGGTTTGGGAAGATGTGGATGAAACCGAATTCGGAATCTACCAGATTAGTATAGCAGGCGCCAAAGGGTTTGGCGGTTGGCGAATGACTGTTATTAATGCTCAGCTCTGTCAGGACAGTCTGAAAGCGGTTTAGGAGAGTGAAACGGTCTAACTGACGTTGCCTTAGACCAAATATGCTGTCGCAGATCGCTCGTCAACTCTCCTGACAGAGCTGGGCATTAATAAGAGTCATTCGCCAACCGCCAGTGTTTTGGCATCTACTAATCGTGATTGCGATCCCACTTCACGCACGTACACAACTCGAGAATTATCAATGTCGATTTCGGAGAGTCCGAAAGAGGAGAACAAAAAGAATAAGAAGTGGAGGCATTGAGGAGAGGATGAATTACTTGAAATCATAGAAGGAGAAAGATGGAAAAGTATGAAAGAGGATGAATGAAAACAAAGTCTGTGGATGAATATTGACACAAAGAGAAATAAATATCACTACTTCTCTCTAAACATGCTTTTAAAGGTCAGTATTGGTTCAAACATTATTGATCTGGTCTCAATTATGGGAAACATTTCGATCTTCAATTTAAGATCAATAATTTTTGAACCAATATTGACCGAGCTGGAGACTGGAGTACAACTCTTCTTTGCGTAAACAGACTGTACCTTGAGGCATTCGTGGCACATGTCTCGCTCTGTCGATACGCGGCTTAAACATAGTTGCATAATGCAATTTTTAGAATGAGCAGATGGTAGTAAGGAGATAAACATGGAGAGAAAGCGGGGATTGCTACATAGGAAAGAAGAAATGATAGTGTAGAAGTAGGAAAATGAGGAATTGATCAAATTGGATAATAATTTTATCAACTAGAATAATTAACTATAAAAGTATATAATCAACTATAAAAGTAGATCATTAACTATAAGCAGAGTATAAAATTGATTAAAGTAGTCGATTTTATTAACAGAATAATCTAGATTCTTCAGTAATTAATCATGTTGGTAATGATATACAGCATGAGTAGGCTGATGATTATCTGTTATTATTAAATTTAATGAATTTCACAAAATTGTTAATTCAATAACGAAACGGCGATTTGAACAAAATGACCAATTCATGTTCAAACTTCCATGGAAAATGATGTAGAAAGGAGAAAAACTGGTGAATACGTGTGTGAAGTGGGAGGAGAGAAAGAAAATGAAGAAAAGGAAGCGAAACAGAAGAAGGAAGACGCGGAGCGCACTTGGTAGTGTGACCGGGAAACAAAGAAATTCACGGACACCCGATGTTGGCCTCCAACCGTATCTATCTACAGATATACTAAGCACATTTATAAAGAGCCGCGGCTCTGTATGTATAGATATAGAGTGCAGGTGGCGCACAGAGTAATACGATCACGGCCAGCAAAGCGTAGACTCAGAGTCAGGCCTTACAAATTGGAGCGTTGACCTCGCAAATCGCAGCCAGACTGGCTTCGACGTGATGCTACGCTAGTCGTCAACTAGGTACTGCAGGAATTGAGCGAATAAGGTGCAATGGGAGAGACCGATGTGGATGAAGAAGGAATTGATAAGATGGATGATAAGGAAGATGAAGAAGGAATTTATAAGAAAGGGATTAGATTTCTCTAATCAAATAGATAACAAAATCAAATATAATGTAACAAAATTGCAATCTGAATGAGTAAAACAGATTTTTCAATGAATTTCACAGAATAGAAACTGAGATTAGATAAGATTAGATTTCTTTATTCATATAGACAATAACAATACATTCACGCTTCGATTCTAGATTGCTTAAATATAGTACGTAATAACATAGAGGAGTAAGTGTACTTCTATTATACTTAAATGAATATACAGTAGCTATTATTTCTATATAAACGTCACGAGCTGAAAACATAGTAGCATTAATCAACAAACACGGATACACATGAACGCGAAATTATAGAAATTTTATTCAAATATATTTAATTAGCAATCTTTTAAAATACGATTGAATAATTGTCTAGATGAAAAGGCGAAGTTTGGGAGAAAAGAAGCAGAAATGGAGGGAAATATGATGAATTAGAATTAGAGTAATACAACGGATAATAAATTAAAAGGAAAAGGAGGAAGGAATATAATATAAATAATTCAGTACTCACGAACTCTTTACTTCTAATTCAGTGTTTCTCAATCGTAATAACATCGTCTACACTGATATAAATAGGATTACAAAAGGACAATAAATACTCGGCACTTAATTCCGGGACGACACTTTGCACGTTATTTGAAAATAAAATGAATTTTTATCGTTTTTGATAATCTGCCAGCGACTTGGTTCTCATATCGAATGCGTGACCTCCAGATTAGAGCCAAGAACGGTAACACTTCAACTACTCAAGGGCCGTTCAGTCTCATCTAGCATCTAGCCTATTTTCGTTTTCATAAAATCTGAGTTCTGTCTGGAGATTTGAACATGATTTCATAGCAGATTCAACTTATAAGTAGGCTACACTTTTGAGCTAATGTGATTACTGTTGAGACATACTGGTGACTTGTAATACTTGCTTTTGAGGTCTCATATATCCTCCAGAGCAAAGAATCTAGTTGCTGCAGAAAGGTATGTTAGATTTTACTCCATGTGGAAGGAATGTTCAATGCTTTGCCTTGAACCGGGGCTTGAAGGATTTGAGAAAGTGCTATCAATTCCTGGCTTTAAAAATTCTCCTCATGATCTCCATTTTTTTATCGACTGCCTACTACCTAGGTATTACAACATAGATCAGGTATATAACATCATTATTCAACGGAATATGGTATCAGAATTAATAAAAAAAATAACTAGTAATACCTCAGGAAGCACTAGAGTTTGTTAAACTTGAATAGATATTACAATATCTTATCTAGTAAGTGAACAGATTTTACTAGTCGTAAACGAAGAAAGCTTTCAACTTGAGCTTTGACTTTGGAAGACAACAAGAGGGAGCACTTGATTTTTGCGCTATAGTAGACGGATAACAGACCTAACCTCAAAAACAGGCGTAAGACGGTTACCGTAATAAGTTCCGGCGGCGATGGCGAATTTTCACGAGCGCTCGCTTTTATTTCCTCGGGAAAAGTGCGCTGTAAAACCTCGGAAAAACTTGAGACTTTTCTTTTCTTCAGTTTGCCCTCCGGTGTTCGGTGGCCGTATAATAATAACACGCGAGTCGTACGAAGTGAAAAAGCTTCGCTAAGTTTAGCGGCCGCAAAACTGAGATGTATTTTATAAATCCCTTTATAAAGCGAGGCGCCTTTGCAATTCGCTATGGCGAGCTGTTGAAGTTCGGACTGAATTATTCATAGAATGCCCATCTGTTGCTCTGTCGCTGAAGAGTATTGTTTATTATATTGCACATATATATTAAAATATATAGTATCCTGGTTTGAAAAGATGATATCTAAGCTTGAATTCTAGTGCGAAATAAGTGTTCTATTGAACTAAACCATTTCGAATTTCAATAGCATCTTTCCTTGAGCACCTTCATGTTATTTGACTTGACAATATGCGTATTATATAATTTAATAATATATTAAAAATATATCTAACAATTAACAATTGTGTAATGATGACAATGGATGAATGAATAAATGAATGAATGAATGAATTACATCAAGTACAAGTACACAAAGTACAAGTAATTACGATCTTTCATGATAATTGTTCTATTATTTCATAGTTTTTGTATTTCCATGAATAATTTCTAAAATTCTAGAGGCATTTGAAGTTACTAAGTGCATCCAAGGATAATTCACTTACTGGAAGAAACAGAAACTATGAGTTTTAGTGTTATTACACTCACTCCTTCTCACACTTAGTAGTTGATAAGCTACTTTTTATTCATGAAATTGGAGGTGTTAACACCGTAGAATTACTTGATTTATACTCAACAATCAACAGAAAATTGGACTAATTGACTTGAAAAGACTAACCAGCGCTCAATCATCTCCGCCAATATTATACGCGTACTTTGTGATAACTTTACAAATCTGGAAAACCATAGCAGATTTCTCTTATTATTAAATGAGGATTTATAATAATATATAATTAAGATTTTTATAATTTGAATGAATTTCCCGAGTTATAATTGTGTTCCAAATGAATTATCTTGGACAACATAGCTGCTTCCTTTCAGTATCAACCGCATGAGCTGTCGCGTTCTCTCAAATGTCTTCTAAATTTAGATCAATTCAGACTGTAGACTCCCCACGGTTGATGCTCGATGCTTGCTTCTCGCAGCTGAGAAGTGCTCTCTCTCTCTTTCTCTGTTCATTCCTCTTGGACTACATCCGATACGAGAAGCCACGATTTTTCCTGCTTCCGTATTATCATGTAAATCAGACGCCTCCATCCATCCGATCGCAACTCCAGCTCTCATTCACTGGTTTCGTTCATCCTTATTTCTCTCTCACTTCATTCCCTTTCCTTTTCTCTCACACTTCTATAACTCTACGGAGAAGAAATTATGTCACAAATCTGTACCAGGATACTGGTCTTTGGAAATCAGTACTGTATTTGGTGCTCAAGTTTCTCCTTCTCTATAAATATTGAGCAAACCTTCTCTCTTCTCTCTCACTCACTCCGTCTCTAAAAATGGTCTCAAACTGAATCCTACTAAAACACAGCCAATAATTATCGGTTACTCACGCCTTGTCAATAATATTAACCTTGATACAATCCATAAAATCAAAATTGATGGTAATGAAATCCCTTACTGTAGTTCTGTTAAAAACTTGGGTATCATCATAAATAGAAATTTAGATTGGTCAGAACAGGTTAATAAAACATGTAAGAAAGTTTTTTCAGCCATGCATTCATTGAAAAATTACAAGACATCCTACCAAGAAATATCAGATTTCTGCTGGTTAAATCACTAATCTTCCCACATTTTATGAATTGTAACTCTGTACTTAATGACATGACAGTAACACTTAATGATAAACTACAGCGCTGTCAAAACTATTGCTTAAGATTTGTTTACTCTCTCTAACGTCATGAAAGAATTACCCAAGCTCATATTTCAAGCTCTACTTTAAAGTTACCAGATCAGAGACTTTTCGAATTTTCAAGCTTGTTAGGGATATTCTGAAATATGGTAAACCGAACTATTTTAAAAACGATTTCAAATTTGTTTCTGATGGTAGGAGAATAGACGTATCACGCACGAGGACTGGAGAAAATACTTTAAGGATTCCAATTCACCGAACTACAATTTATACTAAGTCCTTCCTAGTCTCAGGCTGCCGTGAATGGAATGCCCTCCCTGAATCTATCAGGTCTATTGAGAGCCGAGGGAGCTTCATCTTGAAATTATAAAAACATCTTGTTGAGAAAATGATCGAAAATGTTCATACCTAGAGCAACAACATGACAACCTCCTTCATCCTTCATCACCCCTCATTATCACCCATTACATACTTGTAATAAATCCAACTCTCATCATTCACCATCATAACTCTCTCACCATAATTTTAGTTATAAATTAATCTTCCATCTTACACTATCATCATTCATTCACCATCTAATTCTAAACCGTTATTGTAACCTCAATCCAACTTTTGTCATGTGCCACATTTTACCATACTTTTATATACTTGTAATAAATAATATACTTGTAATATATACTTGTAATAATTTCTACTTTGAGTTGGCTTAATTTACAATATCATTATTCATTACCTCAGTTACGATAAAGTAGAATATAATTATAGTAATTACAGATCATATACAGGTTGTTGTACATATTCTTCATTGTTAATCATCTTATAAATTACATCTAATTTCGATTAAGTTTAATTTAACTTTGTTCAAATATAGTTTTCAAATTGAATAACAATTATTTATATTACTATCTCTAGTAATAGCTTGTGAACATTTTTTAACCCAAGGCCAAGTGTTAATGGACAGGATATCTTTGACATCCTTTCCCAAGAATGGACATATATATATATCTAAACTTCGCCTTTTCATCTAGATAACTTACACTTTTTATCCATTTGTCAGAACCTTGATTTTGGATTTGTATAAATCTTGCATTCATTACATCACCGTTTTTCCTATTTTTTTTACTAGAAGTTTCTATTTTGTAAAATTCATAGAATTATTTGTTCTACTCACTTATATTGTTATGTAAAATCTAAGATGAACTTTGTTATCTATTTGAATAAAGTAATCTAATCTAATCTAATCTCTCTTTGATATGTCTCTTTCACTATATTGCAAATAACTTCAAGTACTTTTATAATGTTCAAACTTGAACTTCATCATTTCATGCTAATAAACGTTCGCACACATAAATTATTTAAATATTCTTGAATCAATACAAGATGAGGAAATTGTAGCCTAATTCTCATGCTTTACTCACATTTAATTTGTAATTCAGAATCTATCCAGTTATATTCTGGTGGAAACACTATTTCAACTATTCAAGTGAACTACTTCGAAGCATAATTAATACAAGTTGTCTCTCTATCTCAGCACTCCAAGGAAAGTTCTCGGGATATCTTTTCTCCTAGGGATGTAGTAAAACTGGAAGTTGGATACGAATATTTTATTCAATTCCTTATTTTTTCTACTGTACATTCTACACACACTACAACTACAACTACAATGTCAGCAGTTATATTTTCCCTTTCTTCAATACTGTAAAGGTGCACTTGAAACTACTGTGCTTGAAAAAAATTGTAAATACACTCGAAAATCTATTTTTGCAGGTTACTGCTTTTATTTGTATACTTGAGTTGAGTATGAATTCTTTCTCCTTCCTCATTTATCCAGGACCTACACGTCTTTCAGAGGAGACGATAAGCCGTCAGTCCCGACTGCCTTAGAAGTAGTAGTCATCTCTCTCATCATCATCAATCTCATTACCCATGCAGAGGTCTAGTAGCCCATGTGGGCATCACATCACCCTCAGAAAAACCTTCTCTCTCTGTCTCATAATCTCTGCCTTTTCAGAATGCACTCCCCCCTACTCCACAGTGTCAACCGTCCCACTTCCTTCTTATCCTGTCAACATTGCGAATAAAATTTGTTTTGCGTTTTGAGTTTGTGAAAACTGTTTGGGTCTGTTTCGCACACCCTTCCAGTATTCTTCATCCCACTTTTGTTCTCTTTCCACCCCAAAATCGAAAACTACACCCTTCGCTTCTTCTTATTCATTCATTCACAAAAGAAATCAGATTGAAATGCAATCCCGAAGAGAAAAAAAGAAGGCGCTACAACAATGCTCTCCCTTTTCAATTCATGGCTCTTCTTTTTTCGTCGATACTTCTATCTCCTACTACTTATTATTATTCGGCCACTTGTAAACTGTTCCGATCGGTAATTTGCATTCCATTTGTTAGGCAATTACCGTACTACCACTTTCCGATTCCTTTTTTTCCAAGAAAGTTTTTCATTTTCAGATTACGAATCTGAACATACAGAGCCTTTTGAGCATTCGATGTGCTTGTGATTTGCCAGAAATATTGTTATCCGAGAATTGAACCGGATCATTTATACAGAAATGCAAAATGAAACGTAAAGGAAATCTTGATATCGAGATTTCATGAACATTTGAACATTTCTGAAAACCAATACTGTACTTGGTATAGTCTTCTAGCAAAGAAGACATTTCGGCAAGATGGAAAAATTACTCCAGCTCAGTCAATATTGGTTGAAAAATTATAAATTTAGTCTCAAATTTTAGATTAGAATGTTTATTTAAATTTGATAATTTTTTTAAACAATATTGACCGAGCTGGAATCATTTTCCCATCTTGCCGGAATATCTTCTTTTTTTAGACATACTATACTATTCGTGCATGCTGAGAAGACACGCCGTTTTAATACACTTTGAATTATATCCCCGTATCTTCTCAGCTTGCTTGAACTATAGTAGCGCAAGGGAAGTAAAATGATAAACAAGGTTGATGTTGACAAGACATGGATGGTGAAAATATACTGTTGAAGTTATTTGTGAATGATTATTATATCTTGTAATGGATTTGGCCAATTTCTTTTATTTAAATATGTAAATTGCATTGTTTTATTTGAATTGATAATGTACTCTTATGCTATCTTCAAATGATATATGTTGGTTCAACCAATCCAAAATCTCAATTTGATCAGAACTTCTATCACAATACTTGGGTGTACGTTCATTTGTTGTAATATTATTAATCCTGTACTGTATGTATCTCCTTTTTTCGAATTTCTTTGTGAGGCAACTTTATTGGAACTGCATCGCTAATAACGATGTAATATTGTTTCAGGTAAGTTGCTGGTTCATGAATCATCATTAAGCAGTATTCTCCATTCAATGGTCTTTATGTGAGTATTCTACGAATCATTTTGTTCAACTTCAAATTAGTTGATTGTAAATTAATTGTTAACTACCATCTTCATCATAAATTATTTTAGCAAAGTACTATACTGTATTATCGATAATTCGATACACATCTTTCAGTTGAAAGTCAGAACGTGAAAAATTATCATATTAATTTTTAGCTTTTTGAAACAGAAAGAAATCAATCCATTCCAAAGGGCTCACATTCGATCATTGTGATGGTTGAATTTGAAGATAACTACTGTCAATTAGTAGTGAGTAGGTTCCAATCCATAGTCTCTTGAGCTATGAGGGAGCAATTTAATTTATCCAAGAGAGTACAACAAAATCATGTAATCGAAACACAGTTACAAAGTTCAAAACATGATTTTCATGAACATGAAGGTTATGTTCATATTGATCAAATGTTTTCACTCACAAAGCTGAATAGTCGAAAAGCATCAATACATATTTGCTCAGCATATCTACCAGAGAATAATAAGAGAATACATATTTTCAATAAAGCCTACAGAAGTTTTTATCCATTTATACATTTTTTAGTATTCCATTTTAGGTTATGGTTTCGAAGGGAGTTGATAACTCAAAAATCATCAGTATAATTAATCAGTAATAAATACCTCATGCAACATCGCTTTTATTTGTTATAATTACATGGAGTTCATCAAAGTTATAGGAATTGTAATCTTTCAATCACCTTCTTATGTCAAAGTTTTCCTGATAGATATCCAGAAACGATCACATTCAAATGGAAGGGACAGCTGGATTTTTTTCTCTCGTGGAAGCTTTCCACACTTTTCCGGGCGAGTTTACCGACAAGTAATATTTTCCGCGTTTTTCCTAAGGGCTGCTTTTTCCAGGGGAAAACCATTTCCGCGACAGCATCCTGACGATGTGAGACGCTCTCGATTCGATTGTCTGTTGAGTTTTCCTCTCTTCGTTATGAAACTTCGAGGAAAATTCTACTCGGGGAAAATGGAGTGACGCTATTGCGTTTTCCAGAGCTATGAAAGCGGGAAAATTGTTTACCCGACGGATTCGGTAACAGATGACAACGATCCAATGTCAAATCCAACTTTTTTCAACCGGCAGTGCCATGCAGATTGACGAGTAGAATGCGATGATTGTCATGAATATGGCGCTCATTTTAGAAGCGGTAAATCATCGCAAGTAATTAGTGGTTGAAGCGATGATTCATTAGCAAATATAATGTGTCCGACTCTTTTTTATAGGATTATCACGTTATAGCCTACATGCATATCACATATTCCGTGAAAAATCTTAATTTTCCCGTAGAAGATCAACATCTAACTAAATTCATTTCCTAGTTGGTTAATTGGATAATTTAGTTAATTGAATTCTGATGAGAATTTTTTATTTTCATTCCATAGTTTTATTGAATGACTATATTTCTCTCAATGGAAGAACTCTCTTTCAAAATTTCACGTGTGGCCCCTCATATTGTAGGTAATGTTATTGACTATATTCATAACTGAACATAAATGCAATAATTTCAACAAAAAAACAATCAAAAACCAAAAAAGTAATAGAATTTAGAGTTTTTTCAATTATTTCTTCAAAATGAAGCCGCACCCTTGGTGTCGGCAAATTACAGATTTGGATTCAGCGCTCTGAAATACTCCTATAAACTATTGAAAAAATCTCTTACTCCACATTCCTGACAAAATTAACATTTTACTGTATTCTGCAACTACAGTGTAGTAATGGTATTTAGAATCGAATGACTTGAGAATAGTGCAAAAGGTCTCATTGGCCGTGCTGTGGGCGTGATTGGTGCCCACAACAACCCTCGCCTGTGGTCCCTAGTTCGAGTCGACAAGGAGTCTACAAATAATTTATTGCCCATATGTGAAGGTATTCCTCGATTAGTAGTCGCGTGCCACCCCTCCCTTCACTCCCAGTTCTTCTTGCTCTTCTTCTTCTTCGATTCTTCCTTCTCCTCTTCTTTTTATTCTTATAACGGTGCTTAACCATGGCGAATGCCACATTAAACAACGATGGATTGGTTCACGTTCCTCTTTATAACGTTCATTAAGCCTAATTGGACCTGTGGTGACGCCAGAGTTTCAAATGTTATGTTGTAGATGTCAGATCTAGATGGAAGAAATCAAATTATGAACTTGTTTGGCGCTATTCTTATTAATCTCTTATTCATTCCAGAATTTTTCAAGTGGAATTTATAGCATTAGCATTCGTGCATATACGAATTATCTACAATTATTTCTTTCTAATTTTCTAGACTCAACAAATCTAATTCATTTCCAGGATTCAGAATTGAATAAAATCGAATTATGAGAACGTTTGCTGTTAGCCTATTTATTTTTGATCCGATATCTTTTCATTCGAAAATTACATTTAAAATATTTGTTTCCTATGATCACCATTCTAGACACCAATTCCTAATGTTAACAGCTCTATTTTAAGAATCGAATTCGGAATCTAATTCTGAATTTCAGTTCTTGAATCTCAGATTTATTAGTCCATTCTTTCACAAATAATTATTAGGAAAAATTCCACTTGAGCAATTATTCACAAGCTAGAATAGATTAGCTTATACATAATATAACTTAACTTACTTCGGCTGAAACAGAAATTTGTACTTTCAACCTGAAATTTCGTATTATATTGAAACGAAAATTGTGTTGGAAATACCCAAGGCTAGTAAATCTACCTTGGTATATTCACTATCCTTCGGAAATACCAAGGGCTATGCCTGTTCTTTCTTGCCAAAGTGTGTTTATCATTAGATTACTTTTCAGCTATTAAGTTTTTGTAAGCTTTATACTTTTAACCATAGCTATAAAGCTTAATTTAGCTTTATACAGGGTGTTTCAGGAGGAATGTGCAATACTTCTCAGGTTGATTCCTTACACCAAGTAGACAAAAAAGTTCCATGGGACCATCCCCCCGAAACGCTTTGTTACTGAGATAACAATGACGGAAAATTGATATTTTTCAAAATATATTAATTTTTCTAATTTTTTAGAGGCTTTAGTGAGGTTCTAAAATAATCAATTCCTATGTAAAATTAGCTGAGGAATTCAATAAAACCAGTTCCAAGTTTGTAACTTCAACGGTTATTGAGATAATTGAAAAAATATGCTAAAAAACGCCATTTTTCAACAATAAGGGTTATAACTGGATAAGGAATCATAAAATTGTACTTTTTATTAATGGAAGTTGAAGAGAGCCGGATTCTGAAGAAAAAGTTAAATGGCGGCGATTGTGTAAATCTTACCCAACTCTCAGAAATGGCAATCAAAAATCGCAAAATTGACAAAAGTGATGAATTTGTGTTTAGTAGCGATTTTGCGATTTTTGATCGCTATTTCTGAGATTTGGGTAAGATTTACACAATCGCCACCATTTAACTTTTTCTTTAGAATCCGGCTCTCTTCAACTTCCATTAATAAAAAATACAATTTTATGATTCCTTATCCAGTTATAACCCTTATTGTTGAAAAATGGCGTTTTTTAGCATATTTTTTCAATTATCTCAATAACCGTTGAAGTTACAAACTTGGAACTGGTTTTATTGAATTCCTCAGCTAATTTTACATAGGAATTGATTATTTTAGAACCTCACTAAAGCCTCTAAAAAATTAGAAAAATTAATATATTTTGAAAAATATCAATTTTCCGTCATTGTTATCTCAGTAACAAAGCGTTTCGGGGGGATGGTCCCATGGAACTTTTTTGTCTACTTGGTGTAAGGAATCAGCCTGAGAAGTATTGCACATTCCTCCTGAAACACCCTGTATTTGTGAGCAAAGCTATGAAGCTTATAACAGTAGTTAGTTATTAAGGAACAATGAATCGATTTGATATTATTCTGTCTTGACTTGATGATCAAGAGAGTGATTAATTGTGTGTTGAGAGAATACTGATTCTGATTCAAATCAGTTGAATAGTACAGCCGTTATGTTATGGGAAGAAAATTCGAGTTCATGAGTGTGATAGAAAAGTTTTTACTGTTTTCAACATTTCGCCGTCTACCAAAGTTTTCTAGTCTATTTATATGACCTGAACTCTTGAATTCTTATCGCAGTTTGATAGCCTCCGAGTTGTGTGCTTTATAAAAACCACATTTGCTTCACTCTCTCTTATCTGAATTATTCGCTAAATTCACAGATATAAAATTCACCATCTTATCATCACTTATTGGTATATCAACTTCTCTTATGACTGTTGAGATCAAATAGGCTAAACATAGCATATTAATTTATCTTAACATGAATAATTATAATAGATCAATTATTATTATTATTATGGCTTTCGATGAGTTCAATTTCCTGATGAAGACAATAAGTTTCAATATTAATAAAATTACAAAGTATTTTTCTCTTGCCAATTGAAATTTTTATTTTGTACTTCAACACCAATACAGTAACTTCTATGCTACTAATTACCTCCATTCAACTGTGATACTAGGCTTTAATTAAAAGACCTATTGTGGGAAATCCAGAATTCACCTAATTTAAACAAAATGAGACGTGCAGCCAAATTCCACCTTGCCAATATGTATTTGGTTTTAAACATAATAATGGTATATTACCTTACTGACTACTACATGTTCTGTACTCTACCATGTCTAGTACACTGTACCAATTTTTATTTTACTGGAATTCTCTACTGCTACACTAATACCATAGAGGACTTACAACTATGCCATAAACTATCCTCTAGTTTGAGTATTAACTCTGAATATTCGTTCTCTATGACTCTGGTAAACTATACATCGCAATAAATGAAAAGACAAGATGTTGTCAAACCACTGATTTATTAGAAAATCGAGATACCGGTTTCGGTTGTTACACCATTATCAATCTCTGGTAAACTCCACGATTTTCTAATAAATCAGTGGTTTGACAACATCTTGTCTTTTCATTTATTATGGATAACTACCACAATATCAATTTCACAACTACTCAAAGAGTGACTATACATAGCAATCCTCTTTGCACTAGAGACATGCAATTTGTATTCCAGTCCTGCCTTGGCGAGAAAAAATTCAGTTATCGGCCACCCTATAAATTATGCGTGAAATAGGCTTCAACACCGATAAATTCATTCAGTTTTAATAAAGTTTCGTTGAGTTTGCCGGAGATACAAGTGCCTTCTACAGTAGAAATAGGCGGAGTGAATATAATACGGCGGCCGGTATGATTAATGGGCATTCGCTAGCTGCGTGCTGCGGTCGAATACATAGATATAACTGCCCACAAATCATATACATAGTAATAATTTTCAATGTATATAGATGTAGTCGGTAGCCAGACTGGTATACATAGTAATAATTTCCAATGTATATAGTTGTAGTGGGTAGCCCAGAGGCAGCTACTACATTATAGACATTACACTCTTGTACAATTTCATCTCCCCCTCAGACAGCAACACTGAATTTTGTTCTTGTTGTTGGGAGAAGACTTGTCCAGATTGTATCACATGGCAGCTATAGTCTCTCCAAGCAAAGAAGACATTCTGGCGAGAGGGGATAATAATTACTCCAGCTTGGTAAATATTGGTTAATAATGATGAATTTGGTCCTAAATTGTAGGAAACATTTTGGTCTATAATTTGAGACCAAATTTAACATCTTTGAACCAATATTGATCGAGCCGAAGTCGTTTTCTCATCTTTTCAGAATGTCTTCTTCGCTAGGACAGACTATATACATGATGCCATGTGCTGAAAAAAGTGGTTGGCAAGTTTGAATACAAATTCACCGACTGTTGGTAATCTGATGTTGGATCTAGTTGGTTTTTGTGTGTTTTTCACGTGTTCGGTACATTGATTCTGGTGATTTGTGGAGGTGTTACCGGAGAATCAAATCAGTAATTGGTTTTAGAGTTGATGTTTTGTGTGTTTTTGAGAGTTTTTGTGAGTTAATTATTGATTATTATCAGTATATTATGGCTGTATTTGGTGGAGAAACCAAAAGGTGTTTCACCTCGCCGACATAACCATGTTTCACCGAAGGGACAGCTTTTGATGATCTGTGTACGTATTTCCTGGTTCTGTTACTGGATGAAATAATGATTTGATTTTTATGGAGACATAATTATCCGACTACGATTTTCAACTTCGTAGTTGAAAACTACGAATTTTTCCGACTACGATTTTCAACTTTTTGGTATCAATAAGGGCTTAATTCGTTGATTCATTCATCTGTTCATCGTTCATTCATTTAATTTGTTCATTCATTCATTCATCCATTAAGCATACAAATCTTATAATATAAGTTAACTCATGGATACTCCTCTTGACGAAATAATACTAAATCATGAGTATTAATCAGTTAACAAAGCCAACACATATAAGTAAACATATACCTAGGTAAAGTGGAGAAAATGAAGCAAATATAACACTCAAGAATGAGATTAGGTTATATATCAACGAATTCATATTGAATAGGTAAAGAGGAAAAAGTCTTATTGTATTTGCGATGCTTTGCGATGTAAAATAACTAGAAAATTGAAGATCGTACAAACGTACTTTTGTAATTTGAATACACAGTTGGTTATATCTTCCTAGATCAAGCTAGAAGCCTGTTGACTTCGAACTTTGGAGTTTGAATTGAAGCAATTACAATAAAAATAAGTATCATAAGATAGAAAAGAGAGGTAATGTGATGTCGAAGAGAAAATGCGAATAGAAAAACTTTATGAATGAAAATACTCAAACACTTTCCATGAACATCATACCACCCATGAAAAAACTTTATGAAATAATAAGGAAGTGGCTTATATTTGACAATGAGATGCGAATTATCGATCATTTGGTCTTGGAAAATTGGCTCACTTGTCCGGGAATCAAGTATGTTAAGTAGTCTGACAAATAATTCACGATAATTGTCACTGATTGTGGGGACAGTAGCCAAAACGTGAAGCTTATTTCCAAAGAGCAGACGTCATCCGAAGGTCTCTTATAAATTAAGCATGCCATCAGCCTATAATTGCCACAGGCCTCTGACTACTGACTAGGTTTTAACCTATGTTTTATTCATTAGCCTGTTGGAATTCAGTTTTATGGTTTGTTATATCCCGTGTGTGACATTGTTGTTGGAAAACATTCAAAATAGTAGTCTGAAAGTATGAAAAATACTTGTTATTTTCAAAATAACAAGTGCACTTTATTAATCCACTTACTTTTTCAGTACACATGTATTCATGAATTTACCAGGGATCTATTCTGATTGCTATAACATTCATGAGCCGTGGTCACAATAATCATTTGGCTGGATTGCTATTCAATCATTATTCCATCGAGAATATAATTTCTTATTAAATAACCCTTCAAAATTGATTTTACTTTCGGAATATATTTTCTTGAGTTATGATAACATCTATTAAATCAAATATTTGGACTAATGAGACTAAAACCAAGAATTGAAGAAGTCTTGGGCAATTGCCTGTTTTTCCCTATTCTTTGTCTAACTCGAATAAATAAATAAATAAAATTCTAAACCATGATTTTAAAATTTTCAATTTTTGTGAGTAACCAAATATATTAAAGTGCAATTCATATGTTTGTACTGTTACTACCGGCAAATGGAATTTATTTTATTGGATTCATGTTTTTGAAAATTATCTTAGCCTATTTGATTAGTGTCAAAATGGGAGTAGAACGAAGTAGAAGTTGATTTTTGTTCAAGAAGATTGTTCAAGAAAGAATATGTGAGTCTTCTTATAGTAGATGAGAAATCTCTTTGAAGAACACACCCTAAAGCATTCAGTGATACATATCTGTGATAATACCCGATTTCAATCCTATTATCTTCATAAACGTTATTGAATCAGTGAGATGAAAGTTTAGAAGGCAAGTGTTGGTTGCAAAAATTTCAGCCAATGAGTTGGAGGGAGCGGAACATCATGGGTGAAATGGGAAAGAGCACAGAGTGAATGTTAAATTACTTTCCAATCTGGATCCCAGAAGCGTATTCAATTACGGTTCAAGTTCCGTGTTAAATCTGGGGTTTTGCTACGCGTTTGAGAGAAATAAAGAGAGCGTGATTTAAAGGAAGAAAGAGAGAGAGAATGAAAGATTCAGATTTATTTACGAGAAAGTATAAAAGATCAGCAGAGATCGAGATAGAGGAACGTGAGTGATAGAGAGAGTAGAAATATGGTGAGAAGAGTTGTATAGAATTGTTGGAAAGTTGAATTACCGAAATAACCGCTTACCGATTACATAGCGAGAATCAAAGAGCCGCAAATAGTTTAGAATTCAAAGGTTGAAGTGACAACCTGCGATAAAGTTATGATTACTTTGTTTAGAGAGATTTTGATACGAGAAATCTCCGAATCTACTCGTGAATATGCTTTGTGGTATGTGAAATTGGCAATGTAAATCAATTAAAAAGCAATAATAAAGCAATAAAGCCTATTGAACCAGAGATAACTCAATTAAAACTCAATGACTTACCAAAATTCATCGGCATAAAAACTTTGCATTGGATTTGTCAAATTCAGAAACAGACGGTTAAAATTCGAAAAATATTGATGTTTACGAAAGCCTTAATACATTTAATAATTATACTCAGAAATTGAATGTATCACATGTAAATAATCGAAAAGTGATTCAATGTAATCGGCGTAGAAAATTGTAATTGAAAAAAGTTCAATAGAAATTTAATTTCAAAGAAAAATCTAGTGAAATTTTCTGTATGAATGCACTTTACTTGAATAGATTTTGTTAAATGACCGCATTAAACTTTGACTGCCCTTTGAATTTTTATTATTAGATTCATTTCAGTTGACAAAAGCGGTTAGCGAAATTCTGTTTCAATGAAGGTACCTATGAACACATTTTTAAGTATTTTTTGTAAGTTCTTCAATTACAAAGTAGGCAATAAAAAAGTTAGTTTACAATTATTATTATTCTGTTACAAAAGCGATAGATAGGGTTATGTGATAGATAACAAGACAGAGTGCATGATATTTTGTGGTGGAGTCTGCATTGTTGTTTGAACTTCCAGTACGTCTGTATCTGTCAGCTACTACACAGAGCTGTTTAACTTTGCCAAACATATTTGTAGACGAACTTATTGGACAGAGATGTTTTTATTACGTGCCAGTATCCAAATATAACCTCTCTCTGTAGTCTTAACTGTCAGACAAGAACCGTTCTAATATTTGTCTTATTCTGTTGCTTCCTTTCACCCAACGTTTGCAGTTTGATTGCGCTCAGAAACTGTAATGTAATGCTTCATAACTTTACACTTCAATTCACTTTCTTTAAAACTATTTTCCACAATTGTAATTTGGTTTTTGAGACAAAAAAATGGTTGAATTAAAGGTGGGAGTGTTTTACTGATGATTTTTCGCGACAGTTCTCCAATAAAAAATTCACAAATTGGATGAAATTGTTTTAATATGGTGCTTAACTCTTGGTGATCTTTCAAAGAAATTTTCTGAAGGAGTTAATCATTTTTCTTGTGATGATACCTTGTATTACAAACTGTATTGTTTCCCTGTGTTTTAGCCTGGACACAAAATAGTTTACTTCAAACTTGATATACCGTATTCCTAATGAAACTATTTCAATTAGATGATTTTCATGTTTCCATTTCCACTAGATGATTCTGGCTGAAACATGTATGGCTTTCTCAATTTGTCGAACTTTGTATTATATTATTATCGACTTCTAACACTGTGTTTGGTGAGACGTAGGGATATTAATACATCTTATTTCAAGACCTCACATCAAACCTGCAATCATACGATAGTAGAAACCTTCTGAAATTCGAATCATTCTCGACTTCTACTTTCTTATAATGTTTTTCTTTGTTTTAAAAAATGAAATTTCTCGCTCTTAAGTTGTAGAGATATGCTAAGAGAGTAATGCTGAAGGTTCTCGATTAACAGGAATTGGGTTGGAAATAGGTGTCCGACTAAATCAATTTCTAGGTCGAATCAAGCCCTACTTTGAAAGAATTGTAAGAGATAATCATTGGTGTGGGCGGCCCTTCACTTCACACACTAGAAACAACACAAGCAACGGTACCCACATGTTTACATGTCTAGAAGGGGCATTAATTTGTTGCTTGTGGCCTGCTTGATAATAATTCGAGGCCTATCCTGTTATTGAGCCATTCACCCACCTCGTTGTAGGCCTACCTGCACAATGTTGAAAGCATTGTGTTCGACCTTCATGCTCACAATATTCGGTTTCCTAATTTGCATCTAAAGTGGTTTTTTTTTGTCTTTATCACCTTTTTTCCATGCAGTACATATACAAACCCCATCTTATCTTATTTTTCTGACTAGCTTTTAACGTTATAGTAATGCTAGACGTAATCAAAATATTATTTTTCTTTTTTTGTTAGTGTGCATGTGTTTGTGTGTCTTCCAAATCGATGAATTCGTATGCTGCTTTGTCTAAAGTGTTTGAATATTAGTGAACACGTTCTTTCTAGTGTTCACATGAATAATTAAACAGTTTTTGGACTGTGATGTTATCTGTACATCTTGTAGGCTATACAGTATTTCAAAGTGTGTTGAGTGTCCTTGCCTATAATTCAGCACTTTATCATATTTTGTTTGACATGATTGTCATTCTCGAAAAGCTATATCCTTGTTGATGTTGTTATCAACTGGGATTTTGACGCGGTCTCCCTACATCTATCTTGGCTTCTTGCTGATAGCGTGGAGTAGAACAAGTACATGTATTTTATACTACTTTGTAGGGGGTGGCGTAGCTGAGTGGGTGAAGCGCTGGCGTTGCAACCCAAAGGTCCCGGGTTCAAACCCAGGTCAGACCAGGAATTTTTCTCAGGCCACTTTCCCGTGTTTCGGATGGACACGTTAAGCCGTCGGTCCAGGCTGCCTAAAAACAGTCGTTAAGTCATGTCAGAGGCCCTGAAATTGATCAGGAGCGACCTGAAAACTCTGACACCAGACCTGAGCCAGCCAGGTTACACGAATATTATTATTTTATACTACTTTGTATAGCCTACTAACTTCATCAAAGCTGATAGTTACAGATTTTCAATGGAAAAATTATTAAACATTAATTAATCACTGCTCATAATAAAAATAATAATAACGTGATGCTATCCCAATCACACATGAGGTGGGGAGTATAATTTCCCTAAGATTTTTTTCAAATAACAAATTATTCCATCTGCAAATATTATTTGTTTCAAGTATCCGAATTCCTACAGTCCATAGAAAGGGACTAAACAAGTGATCACATTCTTTAGAAGATGGTCTGTGCTGAACCCAGATTTACCCTTGAAAACCATCCACCCCGAAATACTATAATTTGTATTTTCTATTAAATAATCTATTCATTTTGTGTGATTTTTTTATTTGTACAAATTATAGGTAATGACAATAGAAATTGAATTATTCATTATCTTTCATTATATAAAACTTCCACCACATTTTACATCATGAGTACGTCGGAAAGGTGGAACACATTTGGTCTCTACCAAATGAAGCGATACGATGTCAATGATTTTTATTAACATGCAAATCATACTTTTAAAGGGGAAAAGACTGTAAATGACCACATACTATGTGGAGCTTCAACATGATAATTATGTGGTATATGGCCAAACCGCTCCAAACATACTCAAATATTAAATTTACAGCTTCGAAGTCCAAAAAAATCGTGACGTCACACTTGTGAATACTTATCACCGTATTCACTTGGCATGTTCACACACTGGCTGCCCGCAGTGATTTCGTTTGCACAAGTACCGATACGTGTTTCACTGTTCATTTCCTTACTGGGAACTGGTTCTGACCAAGAAGAAGAAGAAGAGGAGGAGGAGGAGGAGGAGAATGCTGTGAAGAGGAGATGAAGGAGACGAAGAGGAAGGCAAGGAGTGGCCTACCTCCTCTTCCTTTTTCTCCTCCGGAGTTACTCGGTCGTTTGTCAGTCTAATTGTCCTTTTCAACTTTTTTTTCGTTGCTTTGATTGCATGCTGTATGAGGACGGCCGGCGGTTTTTTCGTATTTCTTCATGTTCCTTTACCAGCCTGGTTTTGCTTTCAAGTTCTCCACTGCCATACCACTCACTATGTGTCATCATTATCATTTTCTTCAGCGTCCATTAGAATCAATTACATATCTTTCAGTTTGAATTTTTCCAAGCAATTGATTTTTCTTATTTTTAAGCCAAGGAGTTTCCCTGTTCCTAAGTCGACTTTTCTCATGTGCCATCAGCCACAAAGATTTATTACAGTCTAAACAAGTAATATATTTCATGTAGGATGTAGATAATTTAAATTCAAAGAAATAGGTCAAATTTTTCCATGATAGGTTTTAAAATTGCATCGAGAACTTTGGTGATATTTTCTACATTTGATAAGATAATATCAGCGTATAACCAAAGTGTTATACACAATTCAGAATCAATAGCTGTATTCCATCAATATTCATGGAAGTTCCAGGATCCGTGTAAAGGTACAACCGAATATGCCTGTCCAATATGGATGTTTTGGTTCAGTAGATTTTCAGTTCTGCTGATGAATAAATAGAACGTGGATTTCATTTCGTTCCCATGTAGAGTAATAAAGTTATAGATAATATCAATATATACAGAAATCTTGGAAAATTTCCAAATGCCGTTCAATGATTTGGTCTACCTCGGCTAAATTATTAAGAAAACACTGATCAATAATTAATTATTTTTTGAACAATAAAAAGAACGTGAACATTGGGAACTGACAATCCATTCCTTTAATGGAAGTCTCAGCTTTCCTCGTTAAAAAAGAAAATTCCGATTGCATGAACAAAGAAATCAAATCTGGTCGCAGGTGTAGAGATTCTTGATACTCTGATCGAGTATTTACTTGTTAATAAGCAAGCAGTAACAAAAGAAGTCGACCAGAGACGATTCTAATCGAGTTCTCTACAAGGTCTGCCACTCCAGTCGAAAGACCTTCCTTCATTTCGGCACCGATTTCAAATTATTACTGCATTCCAAATTTATGATCGCATTGCCAGTAAGGAGCAGATTTTTTGATTTTTTCTTTTTCTCTGTAGATTAGTTGTTTTCAAGGTCCTCTGCCTTTTTGCCCGTGAAAATCCTGTACTATTTAAATCCGGCTTGCCTTAAAAATATCAATTACTGCTGGAAGGATTGTGTTTTTTCTTGTCGTGTCCATTAATAAATTTTGCCATGCTGTTGAACTGGATCAAAATTGAGAATTTTCCTTTTGTTGATTTATAGTCATTTATCATGATTTCATGTTGCCTATGTATGATTACCATATTGTTATAAACTAAAGGTAGCTAGTATAGAATGCATTTGTTTTCCATAAAGTGTAGGAAAAAACAATCCAATCATTAATGACTTCCAATGACTCTAGTGAATATAGTGACTATAATGACTTTAATGACTATAATGACTTTTAATGACTATAGCCCATTCACGATGGCTTGAGACGAGATAAACAAAAGCTCTGCATGTGTGTGTATGTGTGCGACTGGCTTCGGTTTAGCCACGACATATCCAAGTCACAGCAATGCCGGAATTCCGAATTTTGTTGTAGGCAATTCACATTGGGAAATCGCTTGTTTCGGTTGTCTCTCGACTGCATGAACAAACAATTATAGTAAACGTTTTGTGTCAAAGCTTTGGTTCGGTTTTTTGGCATTGCTGTGACTTGTTTATGTCGTGGCTAAAACGAAGCCACTCCAGTCGCACATACATACATGCAGAACTTTTGTTTATCTCGTCTAAAGCCATCGTGAATGGACTATAGCTTGTACATATACATACACGTGTAACGTTAAACTCCAACTCTCTAAAACCCTTTATTGAAGGAGATTTTTTTTCAATTAATACAAAATCGTTTTGTTAAAAAAATGAGAGCTTTCCGAGAAACCCCATTTTCTACTTCCGATTGTCGTCACTCGTTATCAATTATCACTTATTCTTGTAGTTATTAATATGAATAATTTAATTTATGTTCAGCTCCGCAACCTCTTATTTGTGTAATCTTTGGAAATTATAGGATCCCTGTATAAGTTTTTTTGGACCTCAGCCTGTCATTTATTCTAGCTCCATTCTTTGTAATAGTAGCTCTGTATTTTAGTTCCTTCATTTTTTGTCGTCAATTAACACTATCTATGGGCTAAATGACTGATAAGTACCAATGATGTGGAACTTTTATACTATAATATCAGCAATGGTCCTCATCACTCTACTGTTCATCACAAATAATCAGAGACTATAGAATGAGATAATTCAGTTCTTCTCCTACTATACTCACTCTCAACTAAATAGGCTCTTCTAAAAGATTTCAGAGTAATTAGCCTGAAAGGAACTGGTTTACTCCTCTCTGTAATGTAGGCGTGTTTCCAACTGCATTGCTAATATTCGCTTTTATAGAGGATATCCATCTCAGTACTGTATTTGATGAGATCTCTGGTAGATCATCATCAATATTTTCCTGTGCATTTGTACTGCTTGGGTGGTCAGTGCTACAGGAAGAGGTTGCATTTCCAATTCCGCCTTCTCGAAGATATTAATAATGTGAACTTGAAAAGTTTTCAATTCACTATTTCCGTGAGATTATAACTGGGAATGTATTGATTTCAAGTTCAACTGTAGGCTATTGATCCAACTATCGATTCGAACCATAAACTAATGTTCACACTACCACAAGGTAGTGTTTGTTATTATCACATTTTGAAAATCGTCTAATGTTGGGAAAATTATAGAAATAATGGTTTCTTCGATAATCACGTATTTAATAATGTATTAGCATTGATGTACACGTATTAATTCACGAATAATGAACCGTATTAACCATGAGTAGAGTATTTACCCAATCTAGTAAAAATAATTTGCTGATAAATATTTTGATCTATTATATTGCGTAGGTTTTGCTATAAATGATCTTGCTAATATATTGCATCATTTTCAACATTTTTTTTCGTTATTTGTTTGCAGGTGAGTTAGTGTCTGGCTTTGTGTCCACGTCTTGCAGTAAGTCAATATTTCTCATTCAAATATTATAATATTGATGTTAAATATGTAGGGCTTCTTATAATTGTATTTGAAATTAAAATTGAAAATCAAGGGAGCCTCAAAGTATATTTTTCAATATCACAACATTTTGTGATATTAAAAAATAATGTAGTACTTCAAGGGTGCTTTATTTTTTTGGTTTCATATCTAAACAATATAAAATTAATTCCATTCATAATAAATTATAATATTATTATTCTAAATCAATCTCCTCATTTTTCAATTAATATATTTCTACGTGGTTCTACATTCGTTTTACTGTAATCATAATCTAAATATCTATTTGAAGTCACTTTGTTTTTACTAGAACAGTGCAACAGTGCAAATGACTTTGCTCTTTTTGGAGATACTTCATTACATGATTTATCCGTGTTCCTTGTTTAGCGTGCTACAAATGTCTATTTTAATCTCTTCGCTGTTTTCATGTGGGCTTCGCAGTTCTGGCGTCGGTAAATCTATAAACAGTAGTACAAGCTGAGAAGACACGCTGTTACAATACACATTGAATTGTATGGGCGTGTCTTCTCAGCTAGCGCACATCATGCATATTTGTCATGTTCATGTTCAGTAAATAGCAGTCGTTTACCGGACCAGAAGTCTGTAATTCAGTAATAGTTGACAGGTATAGTTAGTTAGTCCAAGCAAAGATGACATTCTGGCAAAATGGGAAATGACTATCTCGGTCAAGATTGGTTTAAAATTATAAATTTAATCTCAAATTGTTGGAAACATTTTGATCTAAAATTTGAGACCAAATTTATAATTTTTTAACCAATTTTGACCGAGCTGGAGTAATTTTCCCATCTTGCCAGAATGTCTTCTTGGCTTGGACAGACTATATGCCATCACAATGTTAGTTGGAGTAACGAGTTCACTGTTTCCTTCCTTGTTAGCTGTGCCAGAAATAGTCGGCCATATTTTGTGGTTTGAGGGGAAGAAGGTCAAGTTCGAACAAGCTTTGTAAGTCAATAGCGAATTTGTAGCAAACTGCCGTGATGCCGTGATAATCGAGAAGTTGTGTGCTTTGAAAGCAATTTAAATCAATCAAACTGTGATAATTTATGTGGAAATCATTAGAAAGGATTGGGTTTGTTCACAAACTACATTTGTAATGAGATGATTCAAGTTTTGTAACAAATTTGCTCGACCAGAATTACTCTTGATTAACAATTCACTGAAAATATTACGATCTGATTTGATTTTATAGTTGCATATTATAAAAATACGAGTACAACTACTGATCAAATCTATCATAGCTTCTACCTTCCATAGATTTTTGTTTGACCAGAAATTAATGTCCTGGGCTGAGTGAATAGTCAATCAAATTTGATTAACGAAGCTTATTTTAGTCAAATTTCAGTGTTCTTAGGTTGAAGTATGCAATTTTTCACTGAAGCTCTCATCATTCGATTTTCCGTGCCGAACAATAGACTTCCAATGCTGTTCGATGTTCATTAAGTCCCATCCAAGAATAATCATGTCTTGTGTTTTCTAGTGTTATTTGTAGTGTTATTATGAGTTATATACATAAAGACAAGAAATCAAAAAGGACCTTTGGATTCATTTTCCCAAACAATAAGAATTCTGATATGATATGATACTCCTCAAATCAGTTCAACAAGCTTCTTAACCAAAACAATGTTGAGACTGATGCAATTTCTACTATTCTTGATCTTCTACCTGTATTGCAACACAACTTGACGTAATCTTATCCGTATCTGTGTCAATATTATCAGTGTTAGAAAGTCCTAAAGCGCTCCACACGTGAGTAGAAGTTTATAATTATTTAAACTAATATTCAAATTTATGACTGCGGTTCGTGTAAATAGTCCAGGTGAAATTATCAAAGAATAATGTTTGTCTCACATTTATTTGGATCTTCTTCGACGAAAATGAATTTGAAGTTCGTATGGTGAAATCTCTTTCATTGATCAGGAAAAGAAACAATTCTGCCATATTCTACTTCATTATAAAGTAGAATTTGACGAAGTCTATTCTGAAAGAATTATCGCTTAATAAATCCTTCCACTGGCTAATCTAAGATTGGCTGACTGTTTTACAAGACGTATGGAGCACATTTGAAATTGTAATAGCTTAATGATTTGCTGTGCCACACCATACCATATCCACTATTACCGTCTATTCATGTCTCCAAAGGCAGGTTACAATTGAACTGAATGTAGTTGATGAGTCTGATCACAAAGTCTCCTCCTGCTCATACAATAGTACAATCTACGTATCGGAATACACTCTAGTATTCCCTACTTTTACTTGCTTTATAAGTGCGGAAGTTATATTTATTCCAGTATAGGCTTCCATAGGTGGACAGCAGCTTTTGCCATAATACCTCCTTGTTGGGTATCCCGACACGGGCTGATAGTGTGTTGCGCTGTGAAGAAGGTGATAAATACAATCAAGAAGAGTCTTAGCTAAGAAAGAATGGTCGTGTTAGTGCCTAGTCACGATCTAATGGTGCTAGCTTCCTTTCTAACAGTTGCTGGTCTGCTGTCACGATTGTTTCCGATTACGGGTTGCTTTTTTACACATTTTTCCCACAAGTGCTGAGGGGAAACTGAGAGGAGATGATAGGGTTTATTCTTTGAGATTTTTCTTATGAGTAACTGTGGAGAAACAGGAATAAAATAGGGATATTTTTCCAACAATTTTCCGGTTCTAGTATTGTGAAGAAACACAAAAAACATGAATATTTTTTATTTTTAGACATTTTTTCTATTTTTTAGAAAATGCAAGATTTTAGGGAAGTGATTATGAACTCTTTTCACAAGAACTCTAGGGAAACTTGGAGATGACAGGGACCTTTTTAGATTTTTTTTCTAATTATTAAGAGGAATCTCAAGAGATATAAATAGATAATAAAAATTGAATAACTTCGGGAAAGGGATAGAAAGGATTTGATAGTATTCCACGTGAGATTCTCGACATATTTTGGAATAATGCTGGTTTCAGACAAACGTCTTTCGTAGGAGACGATATATATACTAGGCCGTTGGTCCGAATTACCTTCCTAAGAAGTAGATGTCATCTCTCATCATTATCATACATCTCATTACCCACGCACAAGCCTATGTGCTCATATGGGCTTCATCCTCAGAAAAACAAACAGGAAATAAACTGTAATCAATACCGAATATCAGTCAAACATCTTGAATATTTTTGTTTCTCAGTTTATTGTTGTCTTACAATCTACGAACACTCGTTGCTGCCCAAATCAACAAGATGAAAAAAGAGGCACGTTTCTAATGTAGCGTGTTGATGATTCTAATGGGCTATCGATGTGGATAAATTCGACCGCGACCTATAATCTCGAGTAATTGACCTTGGTCTGCCAGCGACTAATCAATATGTGTATTATAGTGTTTTAAGCGAGGAGAGTCGTCAAATTTATTAATCTAGCGCTCTAATTCTATCTCGCTGTTCTAATTTTTTCAAGAATGTTATCTTCTCTTCTAAGTTTTTTTTTGTAGTTTTAACTTAGGTTACGGTGGTAAGTTGAATTTGGATGAAGGTTGTAGATGACAAAGGGTAATACTGTATAACTGAAGCGTAATGGACGTAATGTAACGTGAAAGATTATTTCAATTTATCACTTTTGGATATCAAAAGTTAATAATACACTTTGTACATAAATGTGAAGCAGATAGTTGTAGATGTACGTTGAACACTATTGAACCACCTCTATTGAAAATCCAATAGAATTGATTAAATGAAATTTAATGGTAGAAACTACAAGGTTTAGTATGTATGTATGTATGTATGTCTAGCGCAAGAAGGGTCTAGGCCTACCAGCTGGTTGCCAGTTTCAAATTCACTCTACTATACATTATACAGCCCGTCCAAGCCAAGAAGACAGCCGGCGCGACGGGAAAACGGCCCCAGCCCGGCCAATACCGGCCCAAAAACCATGAATTCTCAATCAGAACCCACACAGTCCCCGAACCAACACTGGCCGAGCCGAAGCCGCCACCTCCACCCCGCCAGAATTCCCCTTCGGCCGGACAGACCATACAGCAAGAAAATAATCATCAACCAGGATAGAGGTAACGTGTGGTTAGCACGTTTATCCTCTCAACCATAAGCCAGTCTTCACAACCAAGTGAAGGCGCAGAACACCTCTGAATAACATGCAGTTAATCAATTAGAGTGTAATGCAACAATTACTATTCCTCCAGAGATGGGAAACGACTGACTGTCTTTACTAACGACAGCCAATCTCCCAAAGGAGGGTCTACAAGGTTTAGTATCAGTATTCAATTTCAATATAAATTCTCCCTTTCTTTCTATATCTATAATTATTTTGGAGTGCAATGGGGAAAGATTGAAGACACGTGACCGACTCTGTGTGAATTGGAAAATTTCAAGAATTTTTGACTTGATAGGTACTATGAGGGAGCTTATTCTGATAATTGATAGATATTATGAGAGAGATTGATGTTATATCCATTTCTCGTGATATTATGAGGAGAGATTATTAATAATTATAATCTTCACTTCTGGTAATCTTCTTTTATTCTTGATGATTTCAGTTCCAATTGACAACCACACACTTTCAATAAGAATCATCAAAAATGAGATTTCCATCCCTGTAGAAGTATAGAATCACCAACGAGGTCTAGATCCGGTATAACCATGTTACAGTAAGCACGCTACACATGTATGTGCAACGAGGCATTCATGTGTACGCGGCGTGAATTTTGGGCTTCCGACGAGGCACCGCACAGGCTTTGTTGCGTTTTCTCACCTCTGCGGTGCGACTGCGCAGTGGTGCAAGCTGCGCGTCTTCATTCACGAATGCCACACTGCCATCGATGAACAATAATCGAGTTTGTCACGCTTGCCCAATCAAAGGCTTCCGATATCTGTCGCCGGCTCGTTTTAACGGCGTGGAGGGTTTTGTCGCCGATTTTGTGCTCATCCATTTCGCGTCTTTGAAGTGGATCTTCCAAAGTTCTTGGATTTAGAATCGTTGTATCTACTTGAGTATTCAAGTAGTTTCTGCTGAACAATCTTCTAACTATAACTAATATTCTGCTCATCTATTCGACCCGTTGAAGTGGATCTTCTATGTTCCTGTATTGACAATCGTAATTTCTACTTGATAATTTTATCGGAATTAAGTTAAACGATCTTCTGCTCATCAATTCGCATAGTTGAGATGGATCTTTGTATGTTCTTGATTCGAGAATCGTAGTTTCTACTTGATTCTGATATCGGTATTTTCCTGAACAATCTTAAACAAGTCCGATATTCTGCTCAAGTCCGATAGCCGATATTCTGCTCATATATTCGACTTGTTGAAGTGTATCTAAGTTCTTGGTTATGTTTAGAATCGTTGTTTCTACTTAAGAGTGATTTTCATTTCAATAATTACAGATCAATACTTTTAGTTAATTAATTATACGATAATTATTAAAATAAACTAAAAATCGGATAACCGATATTCTGCTCATATCATATATTCGAGTCGTTGAAATGGGTCTTACTCAAGATGAGTAAGAAGAATCTCTGTACTAACCTAGGATTGTCTTGTGTTCTTGGTTTGAGAATCGCAGTTGGCTATCTTGATTCTGTCATCGGTATTTTGCTAAACGATCTTCTGTCGCCAATATTTCTCTCATCTATTCGCGTAGTTGAAGTGGATCTTTGTAAGTTCCTGGTTTGAGAATCGCAGATTCTATTTGATCCTGTTATCGGTATTTCACTAAACGATCTTTCGACACCGATAATAATATATATTCGCTCATCTTTTCGAGTCGTTGAAGTGGATCTTCCATGCTCTTGGTTTCAGAATCGTCATTTCTACTCGATTTCTGCTATAAATATTCTGTTTTTGATTATTATGTAACCAATATTCATATTCATATTCATTCGTAGTTCTTGCAATATTCTAGGCAACTATTCTATCTATTTTGTCTTTTGAGTTATGAGTATGGGTTCGATGAGTCTTCTAATTTGAAAATTTTTTTTCTCTTGATTATGTTGTTGATTACTATTTAGCTTATGGCTTATAATAGTGGGGAGACTCAAGAGTTGTTTCACTTTAAAATATAATCTAATTAATACTGGCGTGTCACTAATCAATCTTCTTTTATCGATATCCTTCTCGCTCTGTCAATATCATTGAATCATATTTGCTCAATTTTTCTCTCGGAAAAGCTCTTCCAATCCTCAATTGAAATCTCCCCTTGATATCCATTTCGCATTTTATCAATTTGTTTTCAATTGGAAGAATCAAAAACATTTCATCCCCGTTATCTGATATCACTTCCACACACTAAACAAGCAGTGGATTAATATCCAAACAATGATATAATCTTGTCGATTCGTTTTATAGATGACAACGAACAATCCATTTATTTGTCCGCTAAAAAGAGAAACATAGTAGCTTTGCGATTTTGTGCAAATAGGTCGGGTTTGAAATTTACAAACAGAATCGAGAATGATGGAATTTTCTGGGTGACGTTGAAATATTGAGTAACCGTTTATAATCTGTCAGAATTAAATTCTCTCACACCCTTCCATCATTTTCTTTTTTTTCTTTTTCACTCTGTTTTCCTCCCTATTCCTCTCTTATTCTCCCCCTAAACCTCCTTATCAAATCAAATCAAATCAAATTTATTGAGGTTTTCAAAACTTATTACAATTAAACCTTTCGACTTTAATATAGAACCAAATCACCTGCAAGAAAAAATCTTCAACTCAAGCAAACTTCAGCCCTCTCACAACCTTCTCTTTATATAATCTCTCTTCCATTTTCTCTCCTTTGTTCCGCTTCAGCTATTTTCCAAGTTCCGTTTTCCCCTCTATTTTTGTCAATCTATAAACTCTATGAAGCTCAGTCTTTCTTATACCCTTCTCTTTATTCTTCCTCCTTTATTTTCCTTCAACTCTTCTTCCCGTCATCTTAATGAACCTTCAACCTTTCCTTTGTTGTTCCTTTTCCTTCTGCTCAATTTTTCCTTCTCATTCCTCATCAGATTCTTCTCTATTTCATTTTCTTCCTTTCCTACCGAACACTATCATTTTTACTCCTTTCCTTCATCTTCTTCCATTTATTTAATCTTTTCCCAATCTGTTGACATACATGAGTGCTGGGGAAAAACAATGTTAGCCTTATTTCAAATAATGAACTGTGCCCTTTAACTGTGGGAAGGTTTTGAAAGGCTGCTGAACTGAGTGTTGAATTCCATGATAGAGAGGAATTGAAAGGGTTCAAAGCCATAATGTATTAGAAGTAGCAGGAGTGACATACCGAATGATGGAGTAGCCTGATATGACGCGGTTTTTTATTGGGTGGCACAAAACCGCTTTTTCAACCGTGCCTCCCCAATCTCAGGCGGAAATTGTGGAACCAATAGGGTGTTAAATTCAAAACCTGTTAACAAGGACGCTTGTTGGTTGGTTGTTTGGTTGCTCATTCCATTAATAACCTACACACATTTGCCTAAGTAATTAATGTTACAAAATTTTTTTTTTTTTGTATGTTGATCTGATATATCCATCAGTTTATCAGTCTAATGGAAGCGTATACTGTAAAATTATTATGAATAATTCTCACAGAAACATAAATATTAAGCAATCCCTCAATTCTTGAATTCCATTATACGCTTTACTTGAGTTGATGGCTAAATGGGAAGGTGGAAAAAAACTAAAAGGAAAAGAAGACTAAGGGAAATGTAAGAAAGATGAAGTGGAAAAGGATAAAATGGAGAGAACTAAAAGAAAAGTAGAAAATCGTGAGTGGAGAGGTGGAAGATAAAGAAAACTCAGCGTTAGAGAAAACTGAATAAATAAGATGAATATACTGTATGAAGAAAAAATGAAATGTGGAAAAACAAAGAAGAAGAAGAAGGAGAAGAATTGGAATAGACTGGCAAGGTGACCAGGTGTCCTGTGCTGGCAGTGTAGTTGGAGTCGCGGCTTCCTTCTCTACTTGGCAAACATCAATTTTACAATAATAAGCGGCAGGTCACGCGTCTTGCATTCCCAGCCATGCCACACCAACCTATACTAATAGTAAAATATACCGAAACATATCTATACAACTATACAGCCAACTCGCCGGTCAACGTTTGAAACGCAACTGAAGAACTTGTCTCATAATACCTTCACTTGTCGCGTTATGAATTGTTGTCGTGCCTGCATGCTTCAAACACATTTCGATAACTTCATAGTTCTGTCTTGATGCATCGCTTCATTCCATGCTGACTTCCGGTGAGAATCTTCAATTGGATAGCGTTTATAATACAGTAGTACGCTCTGAAACCAGTTTTAGAGAAAATCCTGTGAAAAATTCAAGTCATATAATTGCATAGAATAGAATAGTGACTAATATTTATATGAATTTAAAATTCATATAAATGTTAGTGACTTTATTATTGTGACTAAAAATATAAATATCATGACTATGATCAGGATCATTTCCCTATCCTTCGACTATGATTATGATGAATCATTAGCCTATACAGTATTGGGTATAGCGGAATGATTACTCTCTAATTGACAACATCAACTGTTGGAGCGCACAAGGAGCAGACGAGACCACTTAGCATTTTAGCTTCAGCTATACTTTATAGGCATATTTTACACTGAATCAACTATAACTATCTCTATTGAAATAGACTAAACACTAAACTTCAATGATATTGAGGTATTTTATTATGATTACTTCAATCTCTCTAAATTAGACTGATGCAGTTCTACAGTATACAGTAACTCCCTTCGTAGAATCCTCGAGATTCTCATTATAGGTTACGGGACGTCTTTGAAATCTTCATTCCTTTCACATCAAGATTTATTCTCTTCTTCATTCTCAATGAGAGGAGCATTCCTTTTCATTAATTATTCCTTTCCTTTCTGGAGCATATTAATATATTACAATTATTTTTAGATAATAAGTCCATTAATAGAATAAAAAACAACAATTTACAGATTGAATTAATTCATCTCCCACTCTATTAAAGTGATCCACATTCACCACGATCCGTATTCATAACACGCATTTAGAATCAAAGCAACTAACTTTGAGTGGGACTCAGTCAAAGAATTGCAACTTTCTTCAGAGTGTGATGAGAAAGAGGGACGGATATAAAGTAGGAGAGATTGAGTGCGAATACGAGAGAGAATATGAGATAAAGAGAGAGAGTAACATGTTTCACCTTTACAGGCATTTTATCGACATGTTAGGAAGCCACGTGACTTGTTGGGCTGTGTGGTGTGAGGGGTAGGGGTAGTGCTGGAAGGATTGAATACAGAGCTATACAAAATTCATGAGTCGTACGTATTCAGAGTATGATAACAGATTGATCGCTTTTGTCATACAAGTCTCCGTGTGTCGTTGCTTTCACCTGTCTAGCTACTGAATTTCAAAATATGTGTCTGCCTCGAGTTTGAAACCTAAATCATGAATCTGAAAGGCTCTAGTATGAAAGAATAACATTTTTCAAGTTTAACCACAGAGTAGGAAAAGTATGTGTGGTTTCTGTCTCCTTTTTCTGTGGTTTAATTGAGCTTCTTTAGTTGAATGACTATGAAATGTCTCTTAGATTAGTTGGATTAGAAGTAGTATTTGCAGTTTCGCCAAGCTATCCTCCTATTGTAAGTTAAGCTAATATTTGCAAGAAAAGTTGTTCATATGATAATGAACTAAGTAAGCTCTTATTATTTTATAGGCAATGTTTAGAATTGAATTTGGTTTGATACTTCATGACGTTTCTGATAAGTTACAATTTATGAATATTCACCCTAATGCCATTCGTTGTTCAAATATTGATTTATCTTCAAGTTTTCCCCACTTTCCAAATCTATCTTTTTTGGAAGCATCATTTTTGTTTTTAATATCACTTGAAATATTATTCTAGAATAGTAATCTGAATTCATAATTCAGATGAGGGTGATGTAAGTGTTCTTGGTTTCCTTCCATGTGTAGATTTCAAAAGATAGCACTGTATAAAAATCCTAAATTATTTCGGTAACCTTATCAAAATGTTTAAATCTTCTCCTATTCATTCTCATTCCGAATGAGATTCAATGAGCTACTGATTGATCCTGTGAAGATGCATACCCTTTCTTACTTCCTTACTCACTTATGTACTTCCTTTCTTAATTCGACAACCCAATAATTTTGTGCCTAATAAATGTAGCGAAATGAAATTTGAGAATATGGTTGAAGGCTCGGTAGTCGAACTCCACATGTTGATGCTTCTAGGGAAAATGATCATTTTTTAGCATTCAATCCAACCGATTTTTTCTTGGCCCCGAAAATAATATCAACCAGGGCAAGCAAGGAGGATACTATACGCCAAGGTCAAGCTACAGAAGAATAAACATACATAAATGCATAAAGCTCAGCCATGTATTAAACCATAGCTTCCTTTAGAATTTAATTGATAAAGGAAGCTACAGATGAAGCTACGATTGAACGATATCAATCAATCAATCTCTCTTCATCGATGACAACTGTTTACAAATGGAAACTCGCATATTTGACTGTTGATAGTTGATATGAATGAGACAGATGTTTAATTGAAACAGAGAGCCGCACGTTAATTCCATTGCCCGGCTTATTTACACGATACCAGCAGTGAAAGCTGCAGTCAGCGTTGATAGGATTAATAATCACATTGTCGGAAAATGAACAGTGGTATTCACTCTACATCACGACACATTTCAAGAAAATATTCAAGCTGAGATGATACTCTGTCACAATACACTTTACCTTGTGACTACGTGTATTCTCAGCTTTTACAAGCAATACATGCTTGTGTGAGTTGCTTCCATAAGTACACACCCTCACGTGTAACTTCCTCAGACAAGAGTGTCCTCTGTGCCAGTAGTTTAGAAAATGCATCATATAATTTACAATTTAGTATGGTTCACATCATTTGTATATGAATATATATCTATGGACTACGTAATACTACGAGGGATTAACCGGACCACAGTCGTCAGTAGACTCGTAAGGAATGAAACTGTGTTTAGTTCATCGACCACATAATACAATTCATGTGATAATTCCATCACCAAAAGCCAAGGATACTTGAAACATCTTTTTCGCTACACTTCACGGAAAGAAGCTCTTTACCGGTCCCTATGTAGACTAGAAAGTCGTCGTTTACATGCGTAATCAATCAGCTGTTGTCCTCGAGCGGTAAGAGCCTCTTACCATGCGAGGAGCATTTTATTTCCAAGCGTGGACAGCTAGCGCCATCTAGCGAGTGAAAATGCAACTACAATGGCCGTCTTTCTGTGACGCTGGCATATAAATTGGTCAAAAACAAGAAACTTTGTATGGCTATTGTACAATTTACGATGATCGTACAAAAACTATCCTGAGCTTAAACGTTTCTGGACTAAGAAAATCGAGTATTCTGATAGTTTTTAAGTAATATCCAATTGATTAAATCAATAAACTTGTGATGCAAACTTTCAATACTTGGCAGTTCAGCCTACTCCAGATTCAGCTCAGCCGAAGCTAGTATAGTAAGTTATCCGGTCTAGCTGTTCTTAGATCTCATTAATCCTATTTTTTTTGTTCATTTATGAGATTAGATTAATAAAATTTATTCGAAGTGTACCGAAAAAAATTATACACTCACTCGCCCAGGAAGTTTTTTACAGTATTCGGAATTATTCCCAGGCTCGGCAAGCCTCGCCCGGGAAACTATCCTCATACTGTAAACTTTTCCTTCCCGGGCTTGTGGCGTAATGTACTATTGTGTTTCAACGCTCTCTCAGTCCTACTCTTTGCCGTTTCAAGTCTTAATTTTGTCGCTGGCAACGACACTCCAACTTGATCAAACGAGCAAAAGTTCAATTGTAACAGTTAACTGAGTTAATTCAATTTCTAACACGAACACATTGAACACAGATATTTATACATGATGAGGAATGGAAATGTACTGGATTTTGCAATTCAGTCTCCAATTCCTATCCATTAATTTTTTCCAATGAAATATGTTACAGTTATATTGTAGTACATGTTAATTTTCCGTTTATCACACACTATTGTGGCTACATTGTCTCATCATATGCTTCAGGAAACTACAATTATTGAATGATAGCGAGGAAATTAAGATTTTGAACTTGTTATTTTGTAAAATTTCCGTTTCTCAATACAGTACATATTTTCCTATCATAAGTAATATTAGAGAGAATTATTAACCAATCATTTAAATAACTAATGAATTAATTTAGAAAATCCCTTACTGAAGTAAACCAATCATTCTGACCTTATTCAGTACAACAGTAGAGATTTCTAACTGAATAAAGTGTTATCTGAAATAAACCATGACCTCGATTGATAGCATATTCAAATAATAGCATGGAGAGAATCAATAATTCATTACGCTTGCTCATTGGGAAATCCCTCTTCCATGTTTAGCCACGAATTGACGGATACTAGAATGCACTTACATTCTAGAACACATGTCTGAGTAGTAGTGTCTTATCAAGCTCACCCTGGTATTTTATTACAAGTTTCTTCTCCCAGAAACCCTATAATTAACTTGTTTCTTAATGTGGGATCGATCACTCTTTTGCGTGACATTAGTTTTTTGATGATAAAAAGTATCCATTACAGAGCTGCTGAATATTTTGTGCTATGCAAAAGTTGAAATCAAGCTTGTTCTCGGCGCTTGTGCGTATGTGCGCGCGTTTGTGGGTCAAGATAAGCGCGGTGCCAAGCTGTTAATTAGCCGCTATGTACAAGAGTAATTGATAAGAAAAGCATGCTATAGCGTTAACGTCTCGCTTGCTTCGCTCGCGCGGAGAAGAGTGATTAATTGTTGAGTGATAGACAGAAACAAACCTGCTTGATATAACTTTGTATCAGACTTGGTTGTATTTTGTTCTCGATTCTTATTTTACATTATTAGATGAATTCCCTATTTTTCCGTGTTCAACAATTATATTGCGAAGTTGCGAACCATCTTCACTGAATTACAGTAGCCTATTCCATAGATTCTTTGGATTCAAAGGCTTGTATATTCACTTGAACTTAGAACTATATTTTAGTGTTCAATATTTGAATTTCTATTTTCCGAAATAAAATTCTCACTATCATGTTGTATTAACTTAGTAGAACGTGTAAATTGCAAAAACTTCTAATAGCTTATTATTAGATAAGACTATCATGATAATTCTTCATTCAGTGATCATTTTAATGTAAAAATATACATTTTCAAACTGAATCAATCCACAATGGAATGAAATGGAATACATTTTTTTATTAAGAATGTTGAAGAAAGTGTACTACTACGGTACTAGAACAACAAATTCATACTTCTGAATGAACATCATATTCTGAAAAATGTCATTATCCCAAATAAAAAGTATTCTCCCGATACGCTCTTGAGGGATATGCAATCATTGATGTGGTAGTAGCCCTTATACCTACGATCTCTTATGTCATCTGTTTGACTATCCATTGTTTCAAAGTGAGTCCATCTACTGGAAAGCAGATGCAACATGAGACAGGTGTTTCCTCCCTTTGATCCTAGGAGGGCGTTTTTTGAATCCTTTATTTCATCGAAAACATCCTTCTTCCGCTTTTTGAAGACTGATCTTTAGTCCAAGCAAAGAAGACATTCTGACAACTTAGGAAATTGACTCCAGCTCGATCAATATTGGTTCAAAAATTGTAGATTTGGTCTCAAATCGTAGAGCAAAATGATTTATACAATTTGAGACCGAATTTATAATTTTCGAACCGATATTGACCGAGCTGGAGTCATTTTTCCATATTGCCAAAATATCTTCTTTGCTCGACCAGACGCTGGGCATTTTGGAACTTGTGCATTGTTATCGTAAGAAAGAAGAGATAATTATTGTGTAAATTGGTTACTTTGGTGACGTTCAGAGTTGTAGTCTGCCTTGCAGCTGGTCCACTTTCAGACTGATGTCATGATTTATATATCCTTGGATTTGGTCCATTTTTTCATGTTAAATAGCAGCAACTCTTGAATTGAAAGTTTTTTTTATATTTTTGAGAATATTGGAATTGAACAGTCTTGGATGCAAAACATTGAATCACACGATTCTAGTCCCTCGTATCCGTTCATCTTCTACTTTTGGTGTTATAGTATAAAATTATACATTAATTATATAATATATTATATAATTATAATTGTACTATTCCTATTGGTATTGAATAGTGTATAGTAGATAGTATCAACAATCCCCATTAAAATTTTCTAGTTAGGCCTAATCTCTACAAAGAATTGAATGGTACCTTTATTGTCTACCTGAACTATATGGAGTACTACAATTTAAACCCTGGTAGTTTTTGAATACTAACCCCTTTCTACTAGCTCATTTCACATATAGTAACCTATCGCAAACAATCATAGATGCAGAGAAACTTGGTGCTGCAGCCTATAAAAAGAGAGTGAGTTATCTGGCTCCGCTCAATTGGCCGGGTGGCCGCCGCAGCGCTGCTGCAATCGCCATATATAGGTAACGCAAAAAATTGAACCAAATCTATTTTTTTCGAAATAAAATCAAAATTATTTCTTTTATTCAGCACTTACACTCTATTGCGGTGGTTGTGTGTTTGTGATCCGAGTCCAGCATGTCCCTCCTCGGACTTTTTTTATATATTTTTTTTCTCTTTTTATTTTTTAGATTTCTCGAATTACTATTCTAGTTGCCAATTCAATAGTCATTTTATATTTAGCAAAAGATGAAGAATTCTGAATCTGATACTTGAGTTGAGAGAATTTGTCTGTCTCAATTAATTTTTAATGAACTTAAAATTGGATTTCTTTTTTTATTACTTATCTTATATTAAGTTAACTATTTTAATTGTTTACAACATTATTACCGCCTGTAGATGTAGACTCTTTCCCCGCTCACGGATCAGTAGTCCATGCGGGGAAATAATTACTCCATGTATATAGTTCAAAAATTAAATGAATAATATTGAATAACTTGACCATTTAGTGTGAAGTATGCTTTTATTGAAACTTGAATGAGTCTATTATAAAATGATGTTTTATTTGAATTTTCATTTTGATCTTCTTCACATGAATCAAGATTTCAACAATAGTTCTCTTGCTTTGTGAGAGGATTAAAAACTTTTATCCTCTTATCAAAATTACAAACAAACGTTGTAGAGAGAGATTTCAATTTTCAAAGTTGAAGATGAATTTATTGTTCAAGTTGAATCCCAGTTTTTCGATCAGTTGTTTAGGCTTGCAACTTGTTAATAAAAATCAATGTGTCATCATCCTATAATACGTTATATTATACACAAACAAGATACTTCGTGTGAATTACCGTCGTTGAACGTAGGTAATCTATCAATGCCGTAGCTTATTAAAGTAGTGCATGTATCCTAGATGCGCTCAAATTTCATGAAACATAATTACTGCCATTAATCGCGAAATTTATCACTCACTGATCAGATAATGGCTTATTGAGTTGACTGGTGTTTGATTCGAATCAATTCAATGGGGGAGATGATGTCGGGGTATGAAATTCCATCTCTCGAATAATATTATTGGAGCAGGCTCGTCCCTCACAGTTCACGATTCAAAGAACTGAACTGATCGCATCAATGTTGTTGCTGTTCGGTTCGCATTGTTTGTTTACTCACTGCTCGCTCTCATGTTGAATTTCTCATTCGCGTAATTGTTTCACACACAAAAACACTTTCTCTGTGATATGACCAAATATGTTTTGGTTGGTTTGATAGGATCAGCGACCATGTAATGAAAATGTGTATTTTTGCTTATAAGAATACAGCTTAATCTATAAATTGATTTATTTGAAAAAATAAAATATACTTATTGGATAAAAACACTCACAATTAGGCTAAGTCCATAACTTAACTTTTCCGAATTTTAAGAAATAAAAATTCTAAAGAGCCTGGAAGTTGAATTTACAACGATCGACATTCAAATCTGAATGTGTCTACCTGAATATTTACATACTATATGGTCACTGATTGAAGTAGTTCGATAGATTCAGAACATCTCATTGTAATATCATACTTTTCAAAGATTCTTATCAGATTATTATGCAAATAACACAATTCGATTGATATTATTCATTCGTATGATATTTCTCTCAATCAAACAATTCTCTATCACATACATTTTACATTTTATTTATTCGTTTTCGTTCAGAAAGGTTTTAGACAAGCATATTTTCAGCTCATTTAACAGATGAATATCTGGTACCGAAGCTGCTCTGAAGCTGCGGCCGAACCGTTGAATTACATAAATTATTATTGAGTTACATAAATAAGTTATTGTAAAAAATCAAGGAACCTTCGGCTTTTTAAAACATAAATTCAAAATTGATATGATCACCTCTCACAAGCTTTTGACAGACATGAACATGTGTTATAGACTTGAATTTAACTCCATTCACTCCAGCTGGATAGCGTTGGTCAGCTAACGAATAGGTACAGCCATTATACGCAGTACTTGGGATTAGGCCTATGCCTGAATAAGAAATATTTTATTCTTGAATTAATCCTGCCAGAGAGTTTTCCCAGACATGAGACCTGGTGCAATCTTATTTTTCCATCTTGGTTATATTACATTTCAAATTTTGAGGAAATCTTTAGAGCCGTTTTCTAGATCCGTGGTTCCACATACATACATACAGAAATTACTCGCTAATACAGAAGAAATACAGAATATTTCGCGCTTACTCGCAGAAATACAGAATAATATAATAGGATACTATTATTTGTTCAGAGATTCTGAGCCGCACTCTTCATCAGATCCATCAAAGCCATGTTTACACTGGAGTTAATAACAAAATTGTTAATAACTCATATATAATAAGTTATATAATATATATATCTATATAATAATAAGTTCATCATAAAATAAATAAATCATTGTTTTAGGCTACATAGAGAAAATTGTAACCATAAAAATCGGTCCCAAAAAGATTATTATATTTCTGTTTATCCGAAATTTTGTGTTTATTTTTTGTAAGGTGTTCGATCATATTCGCCACAAGTTGCCCTTATTTCTAATGTAACGTTACGTTTGTAATGTAATGTTACGTTAAGAGACTGAGACCTTTTTTTGGCTTCGACCCTCTCCTCCAACACCCCTTTTCCAAACGTAACGGTCGTATATTGCAATCAATAAATAAAACTTGGACGAAATCCAATTCGTTGCTGAAAAAGCATGTTGACAAGTCGCTCCGAATGTCTATAAATAGAATATTGATGTGTCTAAGGGACACTATCACAATATATGGTCTTCTATAACCAATTACAATCGTTATCTTGCATCTTGATGTGCATTCACATTTAATTGGTGTCACATGCATTCGATTGGAGCAGATAAGTGAATACAAATTTAGAGGAGATTGTTTATTGTGTCTTGATTGAAACTTTTTGAGCCTTTCAATAGGGTTTACACAAGTGTATAATATTGAATTATTGTTCTTGTCTGAATGTGTATGTTTCAACAGTTTCTAGAATATAAGCGGACAGCAATAGTTATTTATTCAAGAAAATACAAGAACGTTATTGGATAAAAACATAGTTGATTATGTAATGATAGAATGCCAATATACGTAAAGTAGATAATAGTAATTACAGTGGACTTAATACCATTCAGAATTGAAAAATACAAACCCTTATTTATAGTTTCTTATTATTGATTCTGATTGATATACGAATTCAGTAACACTAATCTCTTGAATGTAAGCTTCCATCACTCATTAGTTTTTTATTTTATAAGTCGTGAAAATAATAATTATAATTAATACACTTTTTTCAATGCAGTATTAACCACTTTAATTTCAATAAAATCTCATATTATTTCCCCCACGAACTTATACCCTTATATCTTCCCTAAGTACTTTTCAATCCCTAACCTGATTATCCTAAAGCTTCGAAAGCTATGATTACCTCCTGATTATTCCACGCATTTTTTAATATCCTCTATTAGTAGTGTGCTAATTCTAATCATAATAACACCAGCAATGGCAGCATAACAAGGCTTTTAGCACTTTTTTGCCAGCCTGTAGGCGAAGCAACAGTTGATGGATGGTTACACGAAGAGTGCCAGAACTGTTTTTGCTCTTTTCTCCTCCTCATTTCATCCTCTTTCTATCTTTCTTCCCTTTCCAAAATTTTTCTTCTACTGTCTCTTACATCTTTCTTCATGTTTCTTCATCCTTGTTCACTCCCCCTTCACAATTTTCGTAGCCCTATTTCGTTTTCCTCGTTCTTCTTAATTTTCCTCATTCTCCTTTTAGTTGGTACTTCCTTGTTATTCTTGAATTTTCATTGAACTCTTTCTTTCTCATAGTTTCTTTTTCTCCTTCTCTTCCAATTAAAATTCTATTTCAACAAGAAAGACTGATTTTTGTCACTCATTCACCTCCATGTCATCCTTATCTTCATTCACACTCTCCTTAGTTTTCTTTTTCCTCTTTCACACTTTTTCCACTTTTACCCACGCCTTTTCCATTTTCATTCCTTCTTTTCAGCCCTGTTTTCTCTCTTTCTTCCCCCTCACTTTCTCTTCCGTCATTTGGACCTCCCACTCTTTCTCCCAGACTCCCTTTTTCTGCTCTGGGTTATAAATTCTGAAAACAGGTGTTAGCAATGCTGGCCATTATTTATTGGCGCTTGAAAAGCGCGCGTAAATCTGCCCGCCAATTTCCAATAACCGCCCTCTGCGTTTCACTTAGATGGACTCAACACAACTTCACTCGACAGTAATTCTATCAACTGCTCTACTTCCTACTTCTCCTCCTTTTCGTCCTCCTCTTTCACGTCCTCCACTATTCCCATCTTCCTCTTTTCCTCCTCCTCCTCCTTCTCCTTCTTCTTCTCCTCCTTCTCCTCCTCCATCTCCGACTTCTTCTACTTCTTCTCCTGCTCCTCCTTCACCTTTTTCTTCTTCTCCTTCTGCTCCTCCTTCTCCTACTCCTACTCTTTCTTCTCCTTCTCCTTTACTTTTTCCTTTGTAACGCAGCAGAGTGGCGCAGTTGTAAACGTTTGGTGGTGAGAAGAAACTTTAAATTAAATTATTTGATACTTGTATAGACTTATACCTGACCTTATATTATTTCAGATGGGCAATAAGAAGACATCAAAACTTTATTTATATAGGTATATATATATATATATTCTAACTATATTTATAGGTTAATATAATAAATTCTGAAATAATCAAAATCACACACCCCACATAATACAAGGGGATCATGAATGTAAGAGAATTCAAAATCAAACCACCACGAAAGAAATGGATCTCATCTTTAGAATTGTGACAGAGGTGATTATAAATTAATAACGAAAAGTTATAGTAGCGACATCCCCTTTGTTTATTTCTAATAAACCAGAACAAATAAAACCAAAGTTAATAGCAATTGGATACCGGAAATACAAATTACATTATTTTTAGAAATACGGGTTACAATCGGTTACTTAAATATGTTAATATACATAAATACCTGGTGTGGTGAAGGGGCCCCCATAAACTTTCACGCTATGTATCACTTTTGCCTTTTAATTGCACTTCACTGATTGATAAAATATTGGTTTCGATGAAAATTTGAATCTGATCCTTCTGAGGTTTTTCTTTGTAATCCTGTTGTGTAGAAGTCCGGGTTTCCTTGGGGCCTTTAACGAGATACCCTCGATCCATCTGCGAAGTCCATGCTACAGTAGTGGTTTCCTGGTTAATTTCAGCGAGGTGGATACATCCAGGTTGATACATCGACCGCTAAATAGAAATAAATACAAAATACTTATTGTAAAGATACAGTATTGATTTGTAAAACAGCATTTAAGTGAATAAATGTTACAAACAAGTTGAGGTATCGAAAATTCAATTTTTCAATGAAGAGAAGCTTCTTATAATTTTTTTAATAAAAGAATAATAAAGCATCTTCAGAAAATTTAACAAATTTAAGAGAAAATGTACCAAGAGTTTATAATGAAAAGAAAAGATTATTTCAAAACTTTAGAATATCCAAAAGAAGAACATATTGGAAAACGACTGGAATTTAATTTTACAATTTTAGTAAATTATTCATTCAAAGATTAATTAAAATGAAATCTAGTAAACCAAGTTAATAACAAGGAATATGTCTTTACCTGATACAGCGGATTTGGAGATTGGTAAAATTTGAGAGAAGAATCCAATAAGTTAGTAAATTTACTTATCAATCAAAAATTGAAATAAAAAAAGTCAGGATGAAGCTACTATGTAAAAGAATGAGAATTTAATTAATGTGACTACATCCTGTACTTAAAAGAACTTTCAACAAATCTTATAGAAGAAAGAAAACGTCTATCTGAACTGGTTGAGAGCTAGATTCGAAGTAAGTTGAAATTAATAGAGGAGCGAAAGGTACAAGGGTATCCCCACTCCTAAGCAACTGTCGATCAAGCAGAATTTTGTTCAAGAAAGAGAGCGACCGAGCAACAACCAAAGTAATGAAAAAGGAGGAAAAATATAGAGAGAAATCTACTAGAAGAATAATCTTGTAATTGCAAGAACAATGATAAAGTTGTTTTTCGAGTAATTCGAGAAATAACTTTATCAAGTAATGGAAAATTTATTAAACGTTTTTGGTTGAAAAACGTGATAAATGAATCATGTTATTTCATACCGTTACACCTTCTCCTCCTCCACCTCTTTCTCCTCCTCCATCAATTCCTCTTCCTCATTCTCCTCCTCCTCCTTCACCTCCTCCGCCTCCTACTCCTCCACATCCTCCACTATTCTTCTCTCATATTCTGCTTCTCTTTTTTCTTCTTCGCCTCCTCCTTTTCCTTGTCCTTCGTCTCCTCCTCCTTCCTCTTTCCTCCTCCTTCTCCTTTCCTCCTCCTTCTCCTTTCCTTCTCCTTCCCCTTCTTCTCATCCTCCACCTCCTCCTCCCCCTCCCCATCCTCCTCCCTCCTCATCCTAGTCTTCTACTCTTCCTTCTCCTCCTCCTCATCCCCCTTCTTCTTCTTCTTCTTCTTCAATTCCATCTCCTTTCCCCTCCTTGTTCTCAACCTATTCCTTTTGGTAAATGTTACTGGCCCTATTCTTCGATGTCAGTTGATTTTGAGCCCACTAATTGACTGTGTACTTATGAGAGTCAGAACTTGAACAAGGTGGGAACTCTTCGATGTGAATTATTCATGCGTGATTAACCGAGGTAGTTTGAAGGACGATTCAATCAATTAGAGTGTCTAGTCCATCCTATTCTTAGATGGAAGTGAATAGTTTGGAACTTAGTTGATGTTAGAAATTAAAATAAGTTTTAATTAATTCATAGGAAGTAGACAAATTCAACGTAATTAGTTTAGGAGTATCTAGAATAGTTGGTTTTCCTCCTGTTTTCAGATTAAAATTCAGGACATTACAAAAACCATAGACAGAAATGTAATACTTTCTCCAATATTTCATAACTTACAATGTTCATCGATGATAATCAACTAATAATAATCATGTCTGAAAACAAGTCTTTTACTTCGCCTTTGTTAAAAAGTCAATGGATATCAAAAGTGAATAAGTCAGTAAATACATGAAATATCTATTATGATCTTAATTATTCCAGTAATATTGATGAGTTAAAATCGTCTGAAAAGTTACTTGTCCTAAACACTGAGTTCATCTCCTTAAGTATCTAAACTTTTGTTTCAGGAAGATCAAACAATTTATCATGTGATAAACTTGACAATTTTGTTCCTCGTGATACTCATCAAGTAAATTTCGTTTGAAAAATGATCAACCTTCAATGAAGTAGTTATTGTTCGAAAATAATGTAACAGTTTTAAAAACAAGGAAAAGAAGAGGACATAAAACTGGGAACGTTGTAATGAATGAAAGATTATTGTAAATATGGGAGTGACTGCTTCGTATTAATAAAGCTCATGAGGTGGAAAAAAGTACTAAATTAGTGTTATTAGATTAGGAGTGTAATTAGATTAAAAATAAACTCCCCCCAAAGTCGAACAAGTTTCTGTCCTCTTTCCACTTGCTTTCAATAATAATTATCACTTTATCTCCTTTCAGTGATCTAAAAAGGTGTTTCAAAGCAAGCTGGCATTCCCGCCTCATGTAGAAGTTGTTGTAATTAATGATGATTATACCTTGACGCCGACAACCAGCCACTTTTAAAGTGTATCAATTTCAGCCGTAGCCACTCGATGAATATTCATCGCATCATACAGGAACTTATTGGGCTAAATTTAGCGCTTAGAAAATTCGAACTCCGTTTAAAACGTATTTCATTGATAGATTGTTCGAGGAACTTATGAGGAAAAGTCGCGAATCAGAAAACGAATTTCTGTTCTGCACATAAATATTCATCCTACTTCGAAAAATTATGAAGCAGAATTTTCAGCCGAAGAATTCAAAACAATTTTTCTGTTTCTCGTTTGGCTGCTGTGAAATAACAAGGTTATATCAGGATGGAAATTGAAGTCAACAGATAACACTGCGAAGCATTACTGTTGAATATTTATGAAGTGCCATGAAGCACAGCGGAACAGCTTCAATTGATATTCATTAGGCATTCTGTAATTGAGAACTTACTGTAATACAATAATCTCGACAAATTTTCTACTCTATACTAGAAGGTTTAGCAGAAATCTGTGATTTAGTTTTGACTGAATTAACATAAGTCAGTGTTTCAGTTTTGACTGGATTAACAGAAGTCAGTGTTTTAGTTTTGCCTGAATAAATAGAATTCAGCGATTTTCTTTTTTTACGTGAAAAATTTTGATTTCTCATTTCTCTATTATTTTTATTAAGTAGATGAACGACGTAAACAGAATTTCTATTTTTCCACTGATCAATATAACAAGTGTCTTCGAAAATTGACATTGAAATTTTCACGTCTTAACTTTCCACTGATATATAATTGTTATTGGTTTTGCTGATTAAAATTGTAAGTTTCTAGATAAAGTTGAATCGTATTTTCTATTGGACATTGGATTGTGAATTGATTCTTTAGTATACGAAATCACAGTTCATTTCCATAAAATTAGGATTCAGAATCTGATAAATATTTTTTTTTTAGGTGAGTTGCAAATCCAAACATCACATTCAAATTTGGTTCCTGACAGTAAGTTGTTCAATATCTATTGTATTTTATCTTATCAAAAAAATTTAATCCAACATGAGAAAACATATAATCCACTAATCGGCTGGAAAGAAATTTTAAATGAAATCCAACTTTGTAACCCAAGTTGGATTGTGCTTTATCATAATTAGAGTGTTTACTGTGAACAATTAGTTGAAAAGTTGAAATATTGACCCAATAGTGTTAATACTGTTTTGAAATATCCATTTCGCACTATCTGTAAAATGATAAATTCTAGTCTGATGATCAAAATTTTTGAAGTAGGCCTAATGTACGAGTATTTCCTACTTTGACTAAAATCACTTTGGGTAATAAATATTTCTTTTTTATTAGGGCTACTTATCAAAGTTTTCAATGAATTTAAATCTCAGTATCCTTGTTTAAATAATTTTTATTTAAAATAACATGGTTCGATTTTTAGTCATTTTCAAATGTAACTAAATTATTTAGGAAAGGGTAATAGGATTTACATTTATTGAATACTTTGAATAACTATGTCTTGGTTGAACGTTGCCAATGGTACTTAAGATTTGAGTTATCTTTGGCCTCAAATTAGTGCTCATCTTATCTTGAAAAATAATTGTTTGGTGTGTACATGGTTTGGATGAAATCTTGATTCAAAATCACAGAAAATCTGGTGAGAACGTCCCATCAGAATACTTATGTTGTTGTTAAGCAGTGCAAATTTCCTTGTGATTTGAGCAGTACAGCTGGAATCTAGCAGAGTATGTCTGCTAAAAAGGTTGTAACAGCGAAACAATTGCAGGAAAGCGCTGTAGCAGGACTGTAAAAAAGGCCCGTTAGATAGAGCATTGTGTTGATGTTATCGGCTGTTCTCTGTAGTTGGCAATGGACCATGTTTCCGTCCTCTTCTCCCTCATGGTCTAATCACTTGTTATCTCTGTCTGACTCATGATGTTATGTGGGAGGTTGGAATATTGTCCTATGCACCATTTCAGGCTGCTTTTTCCAACGGGAATTACTGTTTAATTTGGGAAGTAGATACGGTACTTGTAATGCATGTTATTAGGACTTGGAAGAATAATATCAATTATATATTTTTCATAATATTTCTCCAAATTGATGGATAATTGAATAAATAATAGAACGTCAGGTCAAGATGATTGGATTAATGTCAGAATGGGAAGAGGTCCTCACTGCCAATCAGTTTGTAAAATTCGCATTTGTTGTGTATTTTTTACCTTAAATTTATTTTTCAGTCCTTGTGGAAATAGATTCAATTTGAGTTTCTCATTTCTCTTAAACTAATCAAGCTCGTAAGAAATTGAAAGCAAGTGAGGTTCATCAGAATTAACTAATAAACGCAGAATGAACTAATGGTCGAGCGGTGTTATAGGTAGTTTTGTGACCTATCAAAATGAAGGACTGCTATTGTCCCAGACAAGCCACTCCTACAATGGGCAGTTCCAACTTTTCGTAAACGTTACTACAATGGCGATTCAATGAACAAACAATAATTCATATCACGGATTCTAGAATTCTCGATTAGTAGATTGATTCATGGTTCGTTCATTCTCTATAGTACACGTGATTGATTGAAAAGAATCCCGTCTTTCAGAGGAGACGATAAGACGTAGGTCCCGACTATCTAAAAAGTAGTCATCTATCATCCATCTCATTACCCACGCACAAGCCGATGAGTTCATGTGGGCTTCACCCTCATAAAAACAAAACAATCCACAAATACAGTACTAAAAATTGATTTCAAGCGAACCATTCAATTGAAACCTCTGAAACAATATTCAATTAACAAAATCTATTACGCTGATAATCACCTGGGAGCTGGGTAATCCATTCAGTTGCAACTATCAAGACTACAAGTAGTTGTAACTAGCGACATTAACTTGTCGGCCAAACAATGGAAATAAAAAGAGAAATGCTCGCACTAAAAGTATTGCTGCAGGCCAACCATTAAATAACAGTGTCTGCGGTAACATAAGAGCCGGTCATTCTCTCTCTCTCTCTCTCTCTCTCTCTCTCTTTCTCTTTTCTCCCTATCTCATACATACACACCACCTGCCGTAGTATATAATATAAACTATCGTAAATCAGAGGCCAACACAGCTAATAAAATGTAAATACCTCAACTCAGGTGTATTGCTGGCTTACCTTACAATCACTCCATATAACCAGAGAGAATAGAATATAGAAATATTCTATTATCGCTGCATATAACCTTACGCTGGCTGTGAAATGACGCTAGAAGCTGGTTATTTTTTTGCAAAACATTACATTATTCTGTTTTAGTTGAGCTATTTTAAATGAATCCATTCATTTCCAATTGTTGTCAATTTTTTGAAGTTTACAGTTTATCTATAGATAATTTGACACATTGTGAGATCAGACATCGGACTCCCCAATTGAAAATTTTTTAATTAATTGTACTGGGTATTGGTCTCTCGGTGAGGGTGATCTATCGGTGAACGTGATGTTAAGTCACGAACAATGTGGACTGTTCTTGGATGGGTGTATTTGGCCAAGTACATATTGGCAAGGTGGAACTACCCGTGAGGGTTTCTCCACCATTAAAAGTTATAAGAATTTTATTTTGTCAATTTGTTGAACTTTTGCAGATCTGTACCTGTTCAAGTTCATTGTATTGTCTATTACCAAAAACGTATTGTTCCTATGGTTGAAACGTACATCACTTCCCAATGATCGTATTTGCAAGTTGATAATGAAACTTTCTCCGATGCGAGAGTCAAGTTATACCTATTATATTACATTGAATTTTATAGACTTGTACCCGTTCAAGCTAATAATTGTATTGTTTATTACCAAAGAACTTGTTCTTCCAATGGTTAAACGTTCATAACTTTCCAACGATAGCCCTTGCACGGATAGGGCACGGAAATTTTTCGATACGAAAGTTGAGTTACACATATCATATTGAATTACAACACAATGAATACTACTGTACAAAGACAATCTAAACTCCCTTTTCAAGTTGAGTAAAACAAAAAATAACCAACAAATAACATTATAATCACGATTAATTTATATGGTACCTCTCAACGAACATAACGGCGCATTAATAGAGACGTAGTAACCCTCTGAAAAGCAGCCGTAAGTTTATACGCTTAATTGCTTAGCTGTAAGTGAGAGCGAGTGTTGAAAGCAGTGTAGTTGCTGGTGAAAATGAGTGAGGTTGTTGTGGGAGGGTGTGGGTTATGGTGAGGGGAGGGTAGATATGAAAGCCTCTTTGTGCCCAGTGAATGTGAAGGGATGTTTTTTCCATATCAGTAAATTGTTTTCAGAGCGAACTTTTATGAAGTGTTGAGGGGAGGCTACTCTCACTTTCTCAATCTTTTTTCTCTTTATTAATCTTTCTCTCATCCCCTCTCTTTCTTCTCTTGGAAGATAGACCACTTATTTTTTCTCTCTATAGTTTTCCCATCTTTTACACTCTCTCGGTCTTACTCGCTTTTCCTCATTTCCTCACTACATTTCTCTCTTACTCTCTGAATTTCCATTTTTTCTCTATCTTTCCTCCAATCCCCTCTTTGGCTACTAGGCATGAAATGAACGAATGAGCATCAGTTGGGAGTCTGTCCAAGCAGAGAAGACATTCTGGCAAGATTCGAAAATGACTCCAGCTCGGTCAATATTGTTTCAAAAATGATAAATTTGATTTTAAATGATAGAGCAGAATGTTTTCTGCAATTTAAGACCATATCTGTTATTTTTGAATTGGCATTGACCGAGCTGGAGTCAATTTCCCATCCTGTCAGAATGTCTTCTTTGCTTGAACAGACTACTAGGCGTGAAATGAGCGAATAAGCGTCAGTTGGTAATAAAAGGCGATGAAATCAGCGGCTGTTTGTAGGCAATAAAACACTTGACACAGCCTCCTTTGTTATTATTGCTTTCTCATGGTTTTGTCATACGGAGATTGTTATCATCTTCGAAGACAACAGATGATTTCCAGTCTTGAAGGGGACCATTTATTGAGTAACAAGCTTTCTTTTCTAGTAATAGTAATAAGTTCCTCCTTCCTCCTATTAGGTGGCGAGTAGTGCTTGAGTTTTTACTTGCATGAAATTGAAGCTTGTAAGTTGTATAGTTACTACAGAATTTATCACGTAATTACGTAATACGTATTTCATTAGAGATCTAATAATCATAATAAAGTCGAGGTTTTAACTATGTTGATAATTGAATTATTTTCTTCATCAGTACTCAGGATTTCTAATTCATCATTCGGTTGATAACTCGATTATAATATAAGATAATTTAATGATTTTATCCATCTTGTCACAGGATTTCTGATTGATAATTTGGTCTATAAGATAATTCAACCAATTTGGTAATAAAATATTCATCAGAATACAGGATTAATTTGATTGGAATTGATCACTTGGTTGATCACTCTATTGAAGATAATTTAACTATTGAAATCATCAGGATTTCCAGCAATTGATCATTTGGTTGATAACTTGATTAGTCGATAATAATATTTGACTATTCTCTTGGTTTTCTGTTATGAGAATGAAGTCCACATGAGCTTGTGCGTGGGTAATGAGATGGATTAATTATGAATGATGACTACTTTTTAGGTAGTCGGTCTCCGACGGCTTTTCGTCTATTGAATTCATCAGTACAGTATTTGTAATTTCGATAACGACTACTTGTGATGATAATATAATGTACTTGTAGTTTAATTTGAGATTTGCATTGGAATAATAGTTCACATTATAGAGACAGTATAATCAGACTCTATAGTTTACATTAGGTAGAAAGCTAGAACCACTGTGTGCTCTAACTTCTGTGTAAATATTCAGTTATCAATGGATAACATATAAATAATTATTTTTCTAATTTGAATGTATTGATCTCATAATTTATTCCTATCTTTGTCCTTGCTTTCTTGGATCCTTAATAGAGAATGAAATCTCAAGATATAGATACAATAGATACAAGATACAAGATAATAGATACAGATAGAGAAACTTCTATTTTTTCATACCGTTTTTTCTCTATGACTATCAAAGATGGAATGAATAGCAAACTGCGGTGACACTTTTAAGCATGTTATCTGACCATTAAAAGTTTTGCGAATTTCCATTGGCCTATAAAGGATCTTTTAGGAAATCGAATTATGACGAAGGTTGAGCAAGTCCCAGTTGGTGAGCTCGAGAAATCGAATATTTTATTCCAGGTTCTCGTGTCTGGCAGTAATTTCGTTGTGTAAAAGAGTTTTGAATTTCAAATCGTGGTTTGCTACTCATGTTGACGGCTGCCATGATGATGATGATGATGAATATGATCTTTGAAGAGCTAAGCAGATACTTGAAAGGCATGAGATAGATGGTGTAGAATTTCAAATGTCCCATGTTCAGTAGCAGTGATTTTCGATTACCTGGCTAACTGATTAGTTTTCTACCTTATTATTACTTACTCTGCCTCTTGTTGAACGTCTTTATAGGTTAGTATGTTTCATACAACTTAGCAGCGTGTATTTAGAGGATAAAGATGATAAAATGTGATATAATAGGTAGGCTATATTTCAAATTGACTGCTGCATTGCTGCCTAGATTTTTGTAAACTAATGCTGTAGGATTTTCCAATCAACTAGATACTAGAATCTAGTAACTAGAAGATGCCTTCATATTGTTTCCAATATTCTATTACAAACATTAGTATTTAGCCTATAAAATGAAATTCATCACTATTTTAATTGTTCAGCTATTTTTGTTTATTTAGCTCAATAACTTTGTATTGCAGTTTCTGATAACTATAATTTCAAATTCAAGCTGAAATTTATATAATTGTGATATTGTAAGGAACATTGTTGACTTGAAATATACATACATGTACGTACGAGTATTTATGAGGAAAGTCTTTTCAAAAAAACTATCATACAAAAATCTATAGTTTGAATTCTCTTCCAGCAAATAAAATTATCAATTTTGCGTCACATTAAAGCATAGAAGCAATTCAGTTCAATTTTCTCAGATTTCTATCTCATTAATTCCATCACAGTAGGTATATATTGAACAATTTGTAGTACTGTATAACTTATTCTATTATGAAAATTTTGGGAAACAACTTTTTTAAGTTTTGAACGTTTATACTTGTGGAAAAAATTGATAGAAAACGCATGATATTATAAAATCCTCTCTTCGCAGCTAATACGTAGAGAATAGACAGTAGAAAGTTGGAATACCATTATGATAAATTTTATTTTGTGATTATGAATCGACTCAAAAAAACTGAGAATCAAGATGAATGTTTCTCACTTTTTTTCGTAAAACTCGAAATAATCTTGTCACCCAACAAGTCCATCTCGAATAAAGTAGGCTTTTTGAGTGCCTAAATTAATAATTCACCTGATAAGTCATTGATTATAATTCCCTTCAGCATCGAACAAAAAACAGTAATATCCTGAAATATTGCATCCAATATATTTTTAATAGGCAGAGGAATTAGATAAAGAATTAATCGACCTGTGGATGGAGTTGATGAAAAAACTTTAGTTACTTGGAGGAAGCCTAACCATAGATTAAAAATAATCCTTCACTGACTGGTTTTATCGATTTTGTGAGAAGAACTCCGCAGAAAATCAACTTATAGGGGTAACCGAATCAACGTTTTAGAGTATCAGTGTGAAACATTAATTTATCTGAGGTCCCTCTCAGGGACTTGACTACATCCAAACTTTATCTTCTGCCTCTCGTTTCTGTACAATTCCACAAAGTTTCTGAAAGTCTCTTTTCTCTCATTTGGATCTTTTTCGCCTTTCTTTCTCATCCCTGCTAGCTCTCACCGGGTGCAAGTGATAAGTCCTTTAATAAATATATTTTCTTTCTCTCGCATTCTATATTTCGCTCGATTTCTCTTTTCTTCCATTATCTCTTTCTATACATCTCACTCAACCCTTCATTCCCCTTTCTTTTTCTCTATGTATCCTCTAGTTCACACTCTTAATCACTCTCAATCCTCACTTCCTATTTTTTTCTCTCTTCCTCTATTCTCTGATAATCGAGATTTCCGATAAATTTCCGATACCTATTCTGAGTTGTCTGTCCAAGCAAAGAAGACATTCTGGCAAGATGAAAAAAAACTCCAGCTCGTTCAATATTGGTTTACATCTTATAAACTTGGTCTCAAATTGTAGCAAATATTCTGATCTACAATTTGAGAACAAATCTATAATGTGAGAATCAATATTGATCGAGCTGGAGTCATTTTCCCATCTTGTCAGAATGTCTTCTTTGCTTGGACAGACTATACCTGAAAGTGATTGCAACTGGGAGCTTTGAAGCTTCATCTACACAATATTCTGCTTCTATACAGTGCTTTCAGAGTAGTAATAATATAGGAAATAGTATGGGTTCATATGTGGTGATACATGAAGGATTTCTTTATTGGATAGTGGATTGCAATATTCTGAACTCGACAAGTATAAAATTGCTATCGGGAAGTACTGGACTTTCTTTATTTGTTTCTTGACAAGTTGTTCGATTCAGAATGCCAGTGATTGAAATTGCTTTTTGGTCGATTTTCATTCAGTGACCACCTTGTCTATGATTTATTTTTCATTTTGTCCGTTGTTAATCGATTTCCTACCATGAACAAGTTCCATTCAATTGGGAATTTTGTGTTGCTTACTAGAATTCACTGTTAATTACTTTTAGAACTGAGATTTCAGAATTTGAAGAAGGAATTGAAATTGAAGTTACAGTAGAACGAATGATGGGGATTATTTGATTTGTCAAAAAATGTCCAACAGTGAAATGTGTTGATTCGTTTGTTTTAATTGATAGTTAAGGACAATATTTATTGAGACTTATCACTGGAAATCTTGAACTTCTATCGCTTCCACATTTAAATCACTGTGTTTGAAATAGGTTTAAGATATTGTCAAGCAATATTTGTAGGTTTTTGGCTTACCTATTCACAATGTTGAACAAGAACAACAATAAGGTTACTATGACAAGCTTCAACAAGCTTGGAATTTACAGAAATCAAAGCCTCTTAATAAAATATTTTGAATAGAATGTTTGTTAATTAGGATTGAGGGAAATTGAATATTGAGGGATCCTCTTTCTCTCTCTGAAATTGAATCCTATGTATATGTCTCGTATCCAGTTTTCATAGTCTATATTCAGTTTACTCGAGTGAATTTTGTTATTAATTTCAATTTCAACTCTTATATACTCTATACTGTATAGGATTTAAGCCGATATGTGTTGTAAATACTATAATCTATAGAATAAGGGAGGGCTTAAAACATGTTCCTCTCTTATTTAAAAACATCGAACTTATTATTCAGAGACTTGAGCCAATTATTATTGTAGCTTGAAATGAGTTAGCTTGTTTCAAGTCCGCTGCTTAGCTAGATTTTATCGGTTGGTTTCCGTTCTATTTATAAACTTTCACTGGTAGTAATGTTAACAAGCATAATATCCGCTACAAACGTTATAAATGACACTCAAATACTCAACTTTAAAATTTATTCCGAGTCGTTTTCGGCTGTTGAAATTTATGAAAAATTGTGTGATGATCTACTGTGTACCGTTCATAACAAATGCATCGAATTTATTGAAGCTTTACACCGAAATAGAACATTGAAACGAATTCAAAGTCCAACTAATAAGTACAGTACTAATGTCTAATATACTAGTTCTCTCAGAACTTTTATTCCATTACTACAATTCGTTGTAATAATCAGTTGCAAATATATGGTGGATGAAGCTCAGTGCAGCTATTCCTCTATCGAATCTAATTATTTCGATGAAAGTTTCTTGATTTAATATAATTAATTATTTCTCGCCCTAAAATTGTTTCAATTACAGGAAGTCTTGAAATAATAACAATATAAAAACCATCAGGTTGAATTGAAATCGGAATACAAAACATAAATTAAAAAGAAAACAACATTTAGAACATTTCCATTTAGTATAAAACCACTGTATGTGGTGTCTATGCAGTAGGATAACCACTGTACAAATACGGCTATCAACCATGGAGTTGGCTTCAACACTTGAACAACTGGACTTGGTACAACCAGTATCATTGAAGTTAGCTTTAACACTTCATACAACATCGACTCTGTTTGTGATCAATGTCGTGGTTTTGATGGTAGTGTGGGATTTTGGTGAATGTTGAGAAGAAAGGGTTTGAGTGAGTAAGTGCGCGTTAGTGGGTCAGGGTAAGCGAGAGGAGGCAGACACTGCGTACTGTGTACCACTTGAGCGGCGCGCTTCTAAATGTCAAACCACCCAGATTCCAATTTATATCTGGTACACTTGTTTGCCGTCTCTGTTTATCGAGCTTGGACAAGCGACTCTCGACTTTGAGAGTTCGAATATCGATGGTGGTGGGTGCTTCGAGGAGGGAGGGGTCTAAGGAGGCTTCAGTTGAGCAGCCTTTCCCTTCTACGTATTGATTATCGCTGGCCTACCTTTCACCTCACATTTATTGTATTTCCACTCCTTCCCTTCACCCTGTCTCCGTCTATTAATCTGTCTTATTCTTTTGGCTTGGTAGGAATTACAAGTTTACAGGTTCAAATTTTTGAGGTTGGAGGCTGCTTAGTATTTCAGAATTAATTGAGAAGTCTGTATAAGAAGAATAGTTGTTCACCGTTTGAGAAGGAGACTTTTGTTATTATTTGTCAATTTGTAATAATTTTGTAATTTATTTTTGTATTTATTCTTTCTAGAACGCTTTCCATGATCTGTCTGTTTCGAATAAGTAGTTTTCATTTGTATTCTATATAGGAGTATGTAGTAATAAATGGAATAGCATTTATAATGTTTTTGGTAAAAAAATAACATTGTTTTATATAGAAGTATTGACAAAACTTTTACATTGAAGATAAGTGTAATGTTTGTTTGTTAATGTTTCAATTATCTGAGGAAAAACTTGAGTAAAGAATCTAAGTAAAAACTCTAGAACTAACATAGTGTAATTTTTCAAAAAAGGAAAACGCACAATTCCAAATATTATTCATTAAGAAAATTTAATACCCGTCATTGAATCTTGTACAGTTTATTAGAAAACGTTCAAATTTTGTAATTTGGAATACGTGTAAAAGAGGACATTAACAGTGGAAAAAGCGCATTCTAATCTTCCGGTTTTGAGGTTGAGAGTTGCACTATTTCGCGACCAAACTACTTGCAAACTTGCATTTCTCTTCATCAGCTTGTACTTTTCTCCTTCTTCTTCTCTTCCTTTCTCTTCTTCATGCGTTCTCCCTCCTAGTCCACTTACCATCCGGGTTGCCGAGTAGCAGCTTGAAGAGGCGAGAGAAATGCAATCTTGGCCGACCTAGCGTCTAACCGTCAGACATTTGGCCACTAGCCAACATTATCTGACTAATCTTTCTCACTGTACGAGTATACTGTTGTTTCAACCGAATGGAGATTGCGAAGATTGAGTGAGCCAACCATGAGTCTTCAGCAGCCGGGGCGATTCGATAATTTCAGTAGTGATCAATTACTAGAACGTGCTTCTATCTTTTTTCCTTAGAACTCTTTTTTTCTCTCCAACACAACTTTTTTTCTATTTTCTTCTTTTCCTTCTTTTTCCTTACTCTCTCCAAATCTTTTTCGTGCCTTCCTTCTCTTAGAACTTTTTCTTCTCTTTCAACACTTCTTTCCCTCTATCAACTCTTCTTCTCTCTCTTCCATCTTTTTCGCGGTTTCCTCTTATTCTTTCCTTCATCCTTCGTCGTCTGATTCTTCTCCCTACATCTTCCCATTATTCCATTGTTATTCATTTATTTAATCGGGTACAAATACAGTGAATAGGAATGAAGAAAAAACAGGCAGTAGTCCAGAACGTCTTCAATTCCTGGATTAAGTCACATGAATAAATAGTCTAAATAGCTAGCTGGATTATGGTCCCAAATTTTCGATTTTTGCCAACTTGAGTGTTCATATTCTTACAAAAAATATATTTTTTGAAAATAAAATCAATTTTGAATAATTAAAAGCGAAGCACTGAAGAAATCAAAAGTGGAAAGTAAGTTACAATAATATGAAATGAAATTAATTTGAAAGCATTATGCGCTATGTATTACTTTCATACAAGATGAAGATTGAAGTATTGTTGGATAATAAGTGTGTAATTGAAGTGAGATTCTTAATAATCCATATATCCTTGCTCAACTCTGTACATTGCTTACAATAATCTCCGGACATATTTATTCCAGCCAAATAAATATTAAATTACTTCATTATCATTTTATTATTATTCCATGCAATGATATAATCCCTATCATTATTCACATACATGATATGAAATGGAATGTGAGAAGTTGAAGCACGGAAGCAAATTCGTTTTCTAATTTGTTCAAAGTGAACTTGTATTCAACCACAAATAAAAGCGATTGTAATAAAAGAACGCTGAATTTGATTGGCAATGTGGTTTGAAGATATTTGACCCACTTTTGAAGTACTCGACATTGCGGAAGTAGCAGATTACGACCATCGAACAGATTCAAGAGTGTGTTGACTGAAGAAATGTGAGTGAGTTCGGAAGTTTCATCTCTACTCTAGCAGGCATTACACTGGTTCAATTACTCGGTTTTGTTGTACCGATTCACTAGTGGAATCAACGGAGATAGCAGAAGAACCAGTGGCGTAACGTTTACGAACCCCGCAGAAACAAATAATCCGGGCCCCTTCTTCCAAAATCATACCCCTTTTCCTCCCCCCCCCTCTATTCTTAACCCCTCTCCTCCCTCAATTTCCTCAATTTCAACTCTCTAAAAATGTGAATTTTTCATAGATTGAAATTCTCAAAGACATAACTCATAGGCTAGCTATTAAAAAAAATTTTTATTGAATTATAAAATTTATAATTTTATCGCAAACACAACTCACTTAAATCACTTTTCACTTAACAAATTTTGCGGCACGAACGGGCATCCAGTATTGCGATTTGATAGGAACTGAATTGGAATCGCGAATGAAATAATGAATTGAGTAGGCTATATTTACATTATCATTCATTTCCATATTATTTAATGTCGACTCTGCTACACTATATCTATATGCTCAGTAATTCAAAGGCAAAATAATTTATTTTCTCTAATGTTTACCCGAAGAAAGAAATAGAAAGATAAGGAGCTATTCACTCTAAGATTCACTTTCAAGAGTTTTGTTTGAACAGTCTTTAATAGTCTGAGTCTAGACAATGGTTGTCTCAATTATAATGATTTGCAAACACCATTCCTAATTTTGCAATAATAGTAATAGAACTTCACTACCAGTACAAGTCTATTTGAACAACACTAACTTTGTTTTGTTGATGCATAATAATTTCTTTCTCAAACCACATTAGTGCTTATGACAATATTTGCCAAAATAGAAATCATGCTTTTCTTGATAAATCGATACTGCAATTTTATTTATTTTGAAATTATATAATATAAATAACCCGGAGTTAAATAATAACCCCTTAGAATCCTAGGTGATTCATTTTCCAAGAAACCTATATTTTATATTTGGGCCCCAGCCCGGGCCCCCGGTGTACGTTACGCCACTGAGAAGAACATGATAAAAGGAAGGGGGAAAGTGGGAGAAGAAGAAGAAGTGGGAGGGAAAAGAAAATGGACTAAAAAATAAGAATAAGAAAGGAAAGGAGAAGGATACAAGAAAGAAAAAATCAAGAAGGAAAAAAGATGTATATTGAAAATGGGGAGGGGAAAAAAGAAGTACAGTATTAAGAGAGGGAGCAGCAGTATAGCAGTATCAGAATGAGTAAGAAAGTTAATAAGAGGAAAATAAATAGCAAGTAAAGGAGAGAAAAAAGATAGAGAATATAGAATATATTTCAAACGATGAAGAATGTATAATAACAAGAATCGAGATAATAATAATTTATATAAAAATAAAGATAAACAAAAAAAGAGAAATATGTATAGAGTAAGGACATAAACAAGGAGAAAGTTAAGATTGAAGTGGAATTGGTGGAAGAATGAAGAAACTGCAGTTGTCTTGGCTCTTGGGACACATGAAGAGGAGGAAATGACAAAAATGAGTAGGAGAATTGAATGTAAGAGAATGATGTGATAGATAGATAGATAGATAGATACATAGATACTGAATCAAAATAATTATATGAAAGGTAAAGAATTTGAGTTTATAAATAGTATTCAGAATCAAAAGAATGAGATGAACATACACTATCAGAATCAGAAGAATGCGCTAAAAATGGTGGAAAGTATGAGAAAAACGAAGAACGGAAAAGAAGAAGAAGAAGGATGAGAGGAAGGCGAAAAAGGAGAGGATGACGAAGTAGGGAAGGAATTGGGAAGTGGAATTAGAATAAGTGTATGGAAAAAATAGTGAGCAGCAGCATATGAGTGCTGAAGTAGTGAGTAGAAATAGAAAAAAAGAAAGAAAAAAGAGGAATTCAAAAGGAAAAAAACAAGAGTAAAGAGGAATGAGAAATGAGGAGGGAAACTAGGATATGATAGTGGAGGGAAAAGGAATAGGATAAGGAGATTGTAGAGGTATGGGGTGTCGCAGTGGTTGTGAATATGCAATCAATGCAAATCAATGTGGGAGGATAAGAAATGTGGTGATGGCGATGATGATAGTGATGATTATGCTAATGGTAGACTTGGATTTGTCCCAGAGCACGTATTACCCCTTCCACCCCGCCTCCTCCAACCAACACTTGAATGCCGTAGAAGGCTCAATGTGATGCTGAACTTCAACCAAGTATGACAAAATGAGTCGGGGAGGGAGAAAAGAATGGAAAAAGAGGAACAATTAGAAGGGAAAAGGAACGAAGCATGCACATGAAAATTTGTTCTATTCTTGATAAGAAGGAATGGAATAGTCGAACAGAAATGGTTGAATTCGATGTGATATGAACTCTTCCCTATATGTTTATAAGTTATATTCTATGTTTGTGAATATAAAATCAAGTTGTAAGCTCATTTCCTATTTCAAATCCTATTGATTCTAAATCTTCGCTTATAGATAATCTTGTGTTGAGAAAAAAATGACCAGTTTAACTTGTGTTAAAACAATATCCAATACTCTTTTACTCGATTTCGTTCTCAATATCCTAAAGAATTGAAGTCACATCAAACAATCTATGCATAGAATAAAACAGAAAAGGATGACTTCTGTATTATTTTTAATAACGTGGCGAAGTTTGGACAGTAATGTCCACTATAACCACTTAACCACGTCACGAACAGTAATACAATACAATATTTATAATACGATACTCGTATGTAGAGTGAAATATATACCATAAAAACTCAAAGTAAGTTACATATTTAAGAAAGATTATCAACATTAATGTAAATAAAGCATGTTATAGACAAAACAAGAGAATAAAGATGTTCAGTAATTAGCGAAAAAACTGCCAGCATAACAAGCTATGTGGTAAAGAATTTAATTATTAATTATTGAGGCTGTTTAAATAAAAAAATATAATGGAAGTATTGATAGTGAGAAAATGGAATGATAATCTAAAGCAAAAAAAGTAAAAGGGAAGAAAAAAAATGAACAGAGTATATACATCATCCTCCAAAGAATTAACTCAATACTGTAGAGGAAACTTCTTATTGTATGGATATAGATCAACCTCCAGGGTTTACTCTAGAGTCTAGACTCTTGAGGACACTTCTCGTGGTTGTAGAATCAATTTGTCGGCTGATGAATTTTAATCTTGGTCAGGGTTTACGGTTTGGTGTGCTATCAATCGTCGGTGCTTGATGTTGACCCTTTGCCGCCATTATCTAACGGTGAAGGGCCGATAAAAATAATAATGCAGCCAGCCGCCCTCGAGGTGTTTAGTGCAATCGATAAACCATAAAACGACCATGTCTAACCACACGAGCGGATCTGACCTTTCCAGTTTATTAACACCTTTTATCGCCCCACAAAAGATGCCGTCGGCGCTCACCTTCAGAAATTTGCCAACAAAAGCTGGCAAAGCTCAACCACTCAACGGCTTATCCCATTATAATTCAATAGAAATAGGGATTAAGCCCATTTATTATAGTGTTGTTGATCCTTGCATGATAAGTTGATATCAAGAGCTTTATCAACATAATCCTGCTTTCACATTGAAGTATTGTATCACATTGAAGTATCGAGCCTTATGTTTTGAGATTCATATCTATAATGTTGAATATCTAATATCATAATCAACTCAATATTATTATAGAGACAAATTTGAAAACATGGAGCTCGTTACATAATACAATAGTCCAATTTGAAAGCAGGCTTAGTGTGGAGATGAACTTTGAACTTGGTGTGTTGTTTTGTGGTATCAAATCAATTTCAATACAGCGGACGCTTGAAAGGTGAGAGGTTTCGTCTGCTCCTTGTGCTCTACGAAAGCTTATGTTGTTAGAGTTAATTCAGATAATGTTTTTGAATCAGGAGAGACAATAGATGCTTTATATCAGCTGTTAGTAGCAACATCACGACCGTACAAGAGAGACGAAACTGTCTAACTTTTTGGCGTCTTATACAAAAAAATGGAGGGTTGAGAATACGTTAAATGAAGATTATTGCGGTGTTCATGGTCTCTTTCCTTGATTGATAAAAAATTATTGATCAATCTGTGTATATTTTCAAATTCCAAATCGATTGTAATAGGTTATTTGATATTTGATACGAAAACTGCAACCAATGACGAGAAAAAACCATTACTGAAGGGTCAAAGGCTTCAAAACTGCTTCTCAACTACAAAGTATTGACAAATCGATATATATTATTATACAACTTGTAAGCGCAGCTCCGAGTATAGGTATCGAGCCTACAGGCATAGCCTATTATAGAAATCACTGTACAAAACAATAAATTATAGCCTTACTAGGTGTCATGTTCGGTTTTTGCACCAACTATACTACGTTTAGAATAATATATATTCATCCATTAGTGTCCTTCTATTCTGGATGATAGCCAGAGATATTTTATTTCTATTCTATGAGGGTTTGTATAATCTTGTTTAAAAAACTTTACCTCCGCTGTGACTTTCAGAGTACAGATATGAACAATAAATTGGTGACAAGGTGATTTTAACACTGTATAAATACAAAAATATAGGTAACAAAACATAAACTGTTAACTTACATAAGCATCTTGAATTATCAGTAAAATATTAGATTAAAAACTATTCCCTTTTTCTTAGGGTTACAACTGTATTTAAACTGGATAAACTGTATTTATCAAAGTTTTCAATAAATGTAGATCTTATGAGATCTTATGTAGATCTAATGACTCAAAATTCGGAACAGGTTATGTTTAAAAAAAAAAAACAATTAAAAAAGGGTACTGAGATCTACATTTATTGAAAACTTCTAAATCAAATTGGGAATGATCTATACAGTAGCAGAAGTTTCAGGTAGCTAGGAAATAAGAGTGCTACAAATAACTACTGTGGTAGCTAGCCTAGCGGTCCAACCTGGGATGCAACAAACAGCTCTATCTATCGTTGATGGTTATCTCTTTATACAGTTTATTATAGTTGAGCGGTGTTAGCTGGCCCACGTTCCAACTTGATCAGACAACTTCGTGAATCGAACTTCAACTTTTTTTGTCTTCCTCTTTCTCTCTCACACACGCATTCTCTCTCCTCTCTGTTGTCGACAAGTGGCTCTTGCCGCACCAGGATACGGCACCTTCGTTTTTTCTTCTATTTTTTTTAGAGTAGGACCAAGGTCGGTGAAAGTAGGACAGTGGATTTCGTGTGGTTATCTTGTTCTTTCCTATTTCCATCTTTCTTCTTCATCGACAACTTTCATTCCCCACCTTCTTTCGTATCTGTCTCAGCTACTTTCTCTTCTTCATCATGCCCACCTCGATATGCTGCCAACCCCCCTCCCCATCTCTTCGCCAAAAGGTTGTAACACCATTAAAAAGTACATATCCAGTTCAAATTAATCTTTATAGCTTGTTAGTTAGCATATTTGTTCGATAAATGTTTGGTTGATCAGGTAGAGAAGCTTCATAGGTAGCCTTCAAGTATAGCATGAATCTGTAATATTAGGATTTGGAATTTAGTATTGAAAATGATATAGCACATAGCCAGGTTAACGGCTTATGAGCTACTGAAGTATAACGGTTCAACATTATAAAGATTCAAGTACCGTACTTGAATGCTTGAATCTGTTATATTTGGATTGAGGATTGAATATTGGAAGATAGAAGTGAATAAGATAATGACGTGTTTATGATTTGCAGTATTCAGAAGTAACAGTATTGTTGTACAGCACTGGCGTAGTGTTGTACAACAAGTGTCCGTATACTTTTACTGTACAGCACTTCACCTGTTTCGTGGGCACGAGCCGCCAGTGTTGTACAGTGCAGACTTTTTGGTGTCAACTATACACCTAACCTTCACAGGTTAGAAAAGTTGAAGGAAATAATCAGGAAGAATGAATTTTGTTTTGCATAATCGATAAACAACACACCATGCTCACAAAGGTTGAAAGTCAAGGAATAAACCTCACTAGCTATTATTTTAACCTAAAAAATCTAAAAATTGGTTGGTTTCAATACAAAAATTTCAAATAATCTCAAAATAAAAGCTCATCTCGGATGAAATTATCAATACTAGCTGTTTTTAAGCTATTGCATAATTTATTGGTTTACACAGTATATGGTACAAGTACAGTAATCTTAGTAATCAGTATTTCAATAATTCTATTGAATATAATTTATTGCGTATTGAGATTAATTTTATTCAAACCTAGAATTGAATATTTGAAAACCTTAGAACAAAAGTTGGCAAACGAAAATCCTACGTTTATGATAATAATCATAATCATCTTTATTAACAGCTTAATAACTGAATTACTAAATAACTTATAACTGAAGTGGCTATGATATTTTTGAGGCAACGAAATGTTTGCTGACCTGAATACAATCAGAGATTACAGAGTTTTTGTGTATCCATGGAAACCGTACTGCAGGAATTCAGAAACAAAATTTTTATCAAATTTCTCTAACCAAGTGAAGTTTTGTTCACCAGCGGAGTGCTAAATTACTGGTGAATGCCAGTTTGTCCACCAAAGTCACTTGTTTGTCGCGTTGGTTGTTGGCAGCATATTCTGTCCAAACAAAGAAGACATTCTGGCGAGATGGGAAAATGATTCCAGCTCGATCAATATTGGTTCAATAGTTTTTAATTTAGTTTCAAATTGTAGAAAACATTCTTATCTACAATTTGAGACCAAATCTATAATTATTGAACCAATATTGACCGAGCTGGAGTCATTTTCCCATCCTGCTAGAATGTCTTCTTTGCATGGACAGAGTTTACCATGTAGACAGTAAATTTCAGCTACAGTTTTGGGGAATTGTATGCCGCGCGTAATATGGAATGCAGCAAGCATGTTAATCGCCAACACCGTACGAGTTTAATTTCACCCGATGCTGCCGTTATTTATTTGTTGATTCGTTGAATTCCTTTGGTTATTTGACTTTTCGTTTTGTTTTGTTTCGTTAATGAATTTCGCGCACGTTTCAGCTGGTGTTGGAATCTTTGCAAATTTCCAATCCCCCACATCTACTTCCAAAATTTTCAATCAATAATTTTGAATAAAGAAGAATTAGAGAATTTTTCAAATTTCAATTTACGAGTACTAGTTTATCGTGTGCTTCCAATTGAATCTTAATGTTCAACATTGAAAATCTTGGGTAATATGAATGCATGTTCTTGCAAATTATTGCGGAATTATAAATTCCCAATCCTTGATAAATATGTGGGGTGTTGTTTATTTCAGCACCTTTATTTGTTTCCAAAACTAACTCAATTAAAATCTCGGATAATCTCACTGCTGGTGGTGTTGGATTTTTTAAAGTTCTCATTCTTCATCATTACTAACTAGATGATCAAGTTTAAATTTCTAATCCTTTATCAACACTAGTTAGTACTATATATAAATATTACTCTACATAGTATATTATTTATTCGTGATCTCAATTTCTGTTTTTTATCTGTTTCAGGTATGTACAAGTTTGACAATTTCAAAGTACCGATTCACGTGAGTACAGGCAGTTGATGAATGAGTTGAATAGTAACCAAACACATTCAAAATTGTTCCAAAATTTCTAAACATACAAAATTTTACATTTTTGTGAATCTGGAATTGCGTAGTCCCACATCTATTATAATAGTAGTTTAAACTAGACTCGATTATATGTACCCTTTGAGTGGAGATTTATTGAGTAATTGTAACATTTTCATGGATTGCTCTTAAATTACAACCGTTAATGAATAACGTTGAAGAGGATTTTGTTCTGGTACTTGCACTTGTTTTATGATAAAAGCAGAAACAAATGCGACAACAGTATAATCTTAAAAGAAGTTTATAGTGGTAATTAATACTATTCTGACGTGACTACAGACACGGCAATCAGATCAATCCTGGGAACACTTGTTCCCTCATCAACTTGACTAACGGTCATCAATTTTAAAACTAAACTTAACGGCCTTTAATTTCTTACTTCGGAAGCCAAGCACAATCATCAGATTGATGGCTCTATCAGTTCAGTATCGACAGCTCTGTTAGTCTACACGTAGAATGAAGTGTACCTGATAAACTGAGCACCTGGTGAGTGAAGTCTGTCCAAGCAAACAAGACATTCTGGCATGGTGGGAAAATGACTCCTGCTCGGTCAATATTGATTCAAATAAAATAAATTTAGTCTCAAATTGTAGGAATCAGTCTGATCTACAATTGAAGAACAAATTTATAATTTTGAACCAATATTAACTGAGCTGGAGGTATTTACTCATCTTGCCAGAATGTCTTCTTTGCTTGAGCATACTATACTATAGAAGTATAGATCATCCACATCCTGAAACTCTCCCGGTCACGAACATATCAAATATGTCAACACTGCGCATGCGCGATATTTCATAAATATATCTATATTCTGCATTATAGTGTGTACATCAACCATCATCGCTGTCTTTAACTATACATATAGAGTCAAATGTTATGTTGTGCAAGAACTTCATAACTTCTGCAAGTATACAATATATAACAGCTTACTGTTATTCACATCGTAGCTGGCTTTAACTGCACAACCACGTGATGCGCGAAGTTAATGAAATTCTCAAGACAAATAAGGAACACAAGCCAGGTCATAAACTAAAATAGTGATAGCAGTCTCAGACACCGACTGACACGCTGCAGCGCGCAATGCTTTCATACACGATTGATGATTGGTGATTGCAATCACTGTATTTCATTTACCAATTCAATAATGAACACTATTTTATACACTAGGAATAGAACAAGTGAAGTAAATAGTAGTATCCTATATCAAGTTGTTGACTAATAGGATGTTCCGGTTCATTTTATAGTAATAGCAATGATTCTATAAAGACCTCTGCATATTAGAGCCTTATTAATATATTTGAATAAACATATTTCAATTTGTATTATTCTATATTTGAACTGACCCGAAGTAAATTGCTGATCAATTATCATTCAATTGGATGAGGTTGAATACTTGAACTAATATTCATTCCTACAACAAAACCCCCGTAATATTTTTAAAATGTATTTGAGAAATTAACAAAACCCCGTAAAACAGCAATATATCCAATGTACTGTCCAGTATACCTATAATAGTTATAATATTCTGTTCAAATACAAGTAGTTACGAGGACTCGTATACACTAGGAATACTTTACTTCGTGTAATAGTGGTTACGCTTATGCTCATTTGAATTTGAAGAGTTTTGATAATCCTTCATGATTGGAAATATTATATTGATTTTATCATTTTTGTGTGTTTTATCTAGGGTTTTACATTAAATTCTCGTTAAAAATACCTCTTGTAAGAATATTAGTTGCTAATCTCACTCACAGATTCCAAATTATTAACTTATAAATTCTATTATGCTTGTAATAGAAACCAGCGTTACCCCATAATGGAATCGTTATTAAGTACCATCAATACAGTACAAAAATCCTACAAGTATAATACAGTGAAGTACAAGAACATGATTATTAGTATTTTTAACAACTAATCCTATTGTTAGAAATTTTATCCATGGGAACTATTCGAAAGTATTATAATAATTTTTCTCAACACACTTTCGGCAGATACTTATAATTTTCATTTTTGTAATGTACTTCTCTTCAAGTGATGTACGTTTCAAATGATTTATTTGATTCGATACTCATCCGATCATATGCAAAGTTAATGCAGTTGCACAGTACTGGATTAATTAAGCAGACGCTTCAGTAACTCAGTCACTTTGATGCACTGAACATTGAGAGAATATCCTCTGAATGTTCAGTGCTTGATATCAACAGAGGAATAACGGACTATTAATCAATAGTTTCAGTAATGATGGCTGTGATAATAGCCGACGATAAGTCACTTTGAATTGTGTGCATGTACAGTAGTAACTAATACAAAGCATCGCACGTAATATACATAGTCTGCTTCAAATCTCCGGTGTGCCCTTATATATAGGTCAGACTGGCTGACTTTACATGACATGACAAACACATTACGCCTCGCCATGTATGGTTGATGGCTTCACAAATAAACGCGCCACTGTCTTGTAACATTGTTGCAATGATGTGCATTCTTGGCGACATGTTGACTACATGTGAAAACGTTGTGCTGTTTAGGTAACAATTGGAGATTGATGGGTAGAAGTGGATGAATTACTGGATATCTGGATACTCCGAGAGTTTTAGGGAATTGTTGTGGACAAGATTGTTGAATTATCAGGAAATTGATGGAGCCGTGAAGTGAAGAGCTGTAAAACTATTAGTTCGAGTTTTAAAGCTGGGTTAATTGATATTTGGACAAATAGATTGATTGATTGATCATAATCTCATTTGCCGGGTCTGAAGAGAACCCTTATAGATAGAAAGCATTTCGAAAAAGATGTTGATCGTTGTAGATAAAGTATTACAGTATTGTTTTCATATTTTAGCAATCCTAGTATGTTAAGAGAAATAAAATAGACATAATCGGCTAAACAATAAAATTGATATTCATGCTAAGAGTACAGGAAGCTATTTCATTGAAGAAAAGCCGGTATATGTTGAAAAATAGAGGTGGAAGTCGAAGATCAATTTTACTTTGATGCTTAATCAATACTTTTTATTACAGCTCAATATCATCTCTCAAACATTTAGTTATTGGCGAAGGCGAAACATGGTTATGTTGGCGAGGTGGAATTACCTTTTGGTCACCTCACCAAATAAAGCCATACACTAATAATAATAATAATAACATTTAGTTTTAAGATGATTCCTTGAAAATAACATGATAGTTTTTGGAAGTTATGTAATTTTTGAAAGATCTAGAATCTAATACAACTTAGTTGTTGAGTAGGTTTTTGGAGTAATCCAGAATCATCTATTGATGATTTTCATGTGGAATTAGTTCAATTCTAATGAATGTTTTACAAATTGATACACCTTATCAATTTTCAAAAAATCATCCCTCTTCCTTGTTCGAGCAGAGCTAGTTTTCTTCGTTGTTCTTTTATTCTTGTTCAGCTGACTCCCATTTTATAGTATGTTTTGTTTCTCTGAGAATACATATTTCATACAACTTGCTCATTCTTACAACAACCTTTGGAATTATTTCTGGCCAGTATCCAAACGAAATAACAATTTATTGAATGCTCTGCTTGGAATAGTAGCATACTTTACTACAGATACATTCGACGATACATTTATGATATATTCGCCATAAAATGTATTATGGTTATTCACGAATACATTATCGTTATTATGTGAACTTTGTTATGGCAATTGTAATACAGTACCGTAATAATTTATTATTCTAATTGAATAATATTCTGTTATTTATTGAGCTTCAATTTTTATTACCAAAGCTCGACCCTGATTAAAAACGCAATTTTCTGTTATTCTATTACATTTTTGTTAGCATTTAAAATAAGTCAATAGCATGTATTCTGTTATAGCAATCATAGTATATCTTTCATCTAATTTAATACATGTAGTCTACACTTATCGCATACAATATATACGCATTTATATTAACATATAATAGTTGAAATCAAATTAAATTAAATTTTATCAACCATCTATGATATTTACTGACTGCTGTATTAGTAACCGATCAAACTGCTTTATCAGTAACCGATTAAACCTACTTTTGAGAGATCATAATTTCCATCTTGATAGTGATTTAACTGATTTTCTCAAGAAAATCTGCAAGTCAGCTACGCTGTTCAATAGAAATACAAATTGATCAACATCCAAGTTGGAGGCACTTACATGAAAGGTAATGGAACTTGAAATTTAGTCGCTTTCTATTGAAAGTCTTCGATGGCTTTTATCCCTCTTCCAAGTGAAACTGTTTTCCATTGCAGCAAACAGTAGTGAATGGATTGCTAGTTTCGGATAGATTTCTGAGTTTCCAAACGTGGAGATGCACTTGGAAAAGTTGAAGAAGTCGCAAACTTTCAAACTTGCCAGCACGTTGCAGAGTTCGAGGGTTTAACTTTGTTAGAGGTTTGATGTCCTTTTTCTTACAGTCGACGTAAGTTGCAGTTTTTGGATCGGATAAGCTGTTAAATCGTTGATTTCTCTCCATCTTAGCCGAGTTGTGAATCTTGTTAATTTTACAATTAGTTATAATGCAGAAAAAAGTATCGTATTGATTTTATAGTTTGATTGGACTAAAAAAGCAGTCTTTTTTATGTGGAGTTTGGCTGTTCTACAGGTGATTGAACAAATATTTCATCCAGTTTTCATAATATGAGCTTTTTCATTAATTTCATATTGGTTTTCATAGTACTGTGAAAAAATTACTCCCCTGTCTGGGAAATTCATGATCAGAAATTATGGCGTTTCTCCTTTATCGTATTAATTCTCAGTTATTTATACAGATCATAAGGTCGTTGATATTTTGTATGAGCTTGTTTGGAAAAAAATTCATTCACATAATTTTTTCAACTTATCACTTATTCAAGATCCCTGATTATGTTTATTTTACATGTTAGTTGAGGGAGAAAAAGATTCTACCAATCTTGACATTTCCACTCTAATGGATTTTTAGATTCATGTTATTCTTCCTCTCATCAAGATCAAGTATTACAGTTTGAATTTTCGACTCTATTGTTCTGATGTTTTATTGTTCTTCCTATCATCTTTCCTCCCTTCCTCTCAAGTACCTAAGTTCGAGTTTGTTCTTCTCACTTCCACAGCATCTTTCAAAAATCTACAATTGACAGCTTATTTTTCATCATCTACACTTTGGATCTTACTCTCCATCACGTTAACATTACTTTTTGTCATGTCTTGTTTCTTCTAGTGGTTTCACTAGACATAAAAAGACAAACACAGAGCAGATGTACAGAGAGCGACATGCTTGATGAGTTTCTTGATTGCATCACCGTTAACTTTGCGTGTTGAGATTGAACTCTATCATGCATGCATCACGTGTCTCCACATTCTCCTCCCATCCAAAGATGCAACTCAAGTCAGAGTTAAATGTATTTCTTTGCTCTTGAACAAGTTGAACCAGATCAAGAACTGCGATTCATTTTTCGATCATCTCGACTCGATTTTAAAAGATTCTCACATGTAATGTAGATCGCATGAATATTTCGCATCACCTACAGTGACTTGATAACAGTGTGGCCATTGACTGTCACGCTTCTGATTGGCTGGCTTGATCACGTGGTACAAATCCACCATGATGATTCCAAACAAACTCGAATCCCCTATGGCTCCCATGCTATTTTTATGCTGCAAAATTGGAATTTCTGTATTTTACGGATTGTAAACTTCTTTTAATTGTGGGATTTTGATAAATTGGAATCATCATCTTGTAAGGTAAGCTATTTTTGATTTAGAATAGGCTAATATATGTCAGTTCTAAGGCAATTTATGAAAGTCTTATACTTGCTTTCTTATGATGTGGTTATTTCATTATCAATAGTGAGAATTGATAATTTTAAAACATTTTATACAATTCTGATGCTCTCTTGAATTTTATAACAACCTTTCAAATTTTAAATTGATAAATCATAGTCTTTTATTCTTGACAGTTCAAATTTTTGAGTATAGTGAAGTGGAAATTGTGAACATAACCTTCATTTGGAGTATTTAACTAAATCTGAAAATAAGACGTTTTAGACAATTATCATTGTCTGTGTTTTATCTACTAAGAAATGTATTTTGTCAAATAAATGAATAAAATTAATGTACTTTTAGGTCATTGTTGTCATTCTTATTACTGCTTGAAAAATCTTTTTGATAGGCCTACATGAAGAAGAGGTTGGCTACGGTTATTTAAATTCTTGTGTTCCCATCTTTGTCTTGAAACAAATGAATTTTCAGATTTAGGCTAGGCTAGAATTTTATAATATGTCTATGAACTGTTAAATTATACAACTTTATCAATTATATACTATAATTACACCTTTAAAAAGCATATACATCATTTCATTTACTTACATTTTATAGACTACAATGTAGAAGAGAAAATTATCTGCAGTTCGATATACTGTAGCCTACACAGTTTAGACTTTAACTTACTACTATTTTACTTACTTAGCCTACGGTAATTGCCTTAAAACTTTCATATATATTAGCCTATTCTAGATTCAAGATAGCTCATTTTCCTAAATGCTGATTCCAATTTATCAAAATTCCACAATTAAAATGAGTTCCCAATCGGTACTACAGATTTAAAATCCACTTGAAACATACCATATATGGTTCTTGTTTTTGATTTGCTTGTATTTTAATCATTTGTAATGATTTAATTACACTGCATTAAGAAAATGATTGAATATGTTAAGCCATCGGTCCCAGCTGCCTAAAAAGCAGTTGTCAGGTCATGTCAGAGGCCCTAAAGCTGATCAGGTACGACCTGAAAACTCTGACACTAGACCTTAGCCAACAAGTTCACACGGTATCGTATTATTATTAGTAGGTGGATAGGTAGATGGACAACTATATGCATATCCTTGACATACGGTACTGGTAATTTATTGAAATTTGAAATAGTCATGATGAATTATAGATAGGTTAGGTTAGGACTTGGCCTATGGTTTTTTTTTGAAATTTTATCATATTGCCATAATCATTGTTATTAATGAATAATCGGCTGACATATATCAATAAAATGTATAATACTATTTTCTTTGTGTTCTAATTTAGCTAATTAAGAGTGGATGGTAGTGGACGGCAAACTGCCAAATGGCAAAATCAAGCCCCATTAGAACAATGTAATTTTTATCAATCTCTTGGAGCAGAGGCAGAGCCTCTATTTGTGGACAGAATTTCATGTTCTTTATTTCATTGGAAAGAGAATACAATTCTTCAGGGGTGTGACTTTTTACTTTTTTGATTTTTAGTTTATTTTAATAATTATTGTATAATTAATTAACTATAAAAGTATTAAACTCCAATTATTGAAATAGACTAAAAAGTAAAAAGTCACGCCTCTGGAGAATTAAATTATCTTTCCAATGACATAAAGAACGTAAAATTCTGTCTATTAATAGAGGCTCTATCTGCTCCAAAAGATTGATAAAAATTACATTGATCTTATGGGGCTTAATTTTGCCGTCCACTACCGCCCACCCTTAAGTTGATGTTCACCACCCATACTTATAGGCTTAGAAGCCTAATAAGGTGAGGCTTGAAGTTAGGCTGCGGTTGCTACATAGGATATATACATAAGTTAGTGGATAGTTCCACATCTATATCATAAATCGTATGATTTGTTTATCGTAGTATAGTATAAACCTCAAGCCTATAAGCCTTTTGTTTGAGTCGCGGACTTGTTTCAAGCAATGGTACCGTACTCATCTTTGGCGCTCCTTACTAAGACTCAAAGCGTCGAAGATGAGCACCATTGCTCGAAACGCGTCCGCGTCTTATACAAAACGTGAAAGAGCTGCAAAGCAAGTATATAAGTACCCACATTATTAATCAATATTTAGTACGGTACTGCAGTTTCAAGAAGCATGGATAACCTTAACAATCACTATTTAATCATTAAATTAATATAATTTCAACTATCAACTATAACTAATCACAGTTCCAGTTTATACCGGCTAATTTTCAGGGCCGGTATATAAGTAAGATGAGAATCCTTGCCCCGATTGGTAACAAAATCGGCAGTAGCAGTACCGTAACCGATTTTTTAGTCTGGTGTGAAAGAACTTCAAGTATTTCTATAAAATTTTACTTCCAACATTTCCAAAATTTTCATTGCAATTAAATTATATGTTCGAATTTCAACAATTCATTGACTAACCAGTAACCACAGACCTGTAAACCAGATTATGCTGGATAGTTTTTAGGAACAGTAACAGTTTTGTGCAAAATAATCAAATATATCTGTAGAGTCCCACTTCAAATAGAACATTTCCAATTATTACTGTAAAATGATAATACAAGTTCAACTTTCAAAAATGCAATAAGTATAAAATCCCAGATTCTCAATGCCAGTAGCTAATTTTAAGGAACGGTAATATAAATGTGTAGTAGTAGCAGATTGTAGGCTATCTATATTAGGTTTACCATATTGCTTGGGTCAAAAACCCGGACACCATACCCATACCCACTGGTGAGGTGAAAAAGTTGAATAATTAGGTGTCAAAAGTTATCATTGAGAATTTAGGCTCCAAAAATTTTTTTGTACTAGAGAGACTAAAATTATGTAATTATATAAAACTACTACTTGATTTTATCTGGTTTTTTGTTTAAGACGGTTCTGATGATGATTGAAAAGTAATGAAGAAAATATATAAGATGGGGTCAATCAAAGATAGCTAAGTTGAGAATTATCCAACCGAATAAAAGTGTTATTTTATAAGAAATTGTTAGTAAAAATGAAAGGAGGTTTAATATTGAATAATATTCAAGTCTTCAAAATTAGTTCTCAATATTCTCCCATTTAAATTTCATTGTTGAATAAATTATCACTTGTAATTTTACCACATTCTTGTTAGTTCAAGTTGCTTGTTAATACGGTAAAGTCATCTACTTTGAAGATGTGGAATTTGATACCTCAAGAATTAATTCTTTTGAGGGCATTTACTTTTATAGATATAATTCATAATTATATTCCATATAATATATTATAAGTCATAATTAGAAATTCCAAACAAAATCTTTCTCTTATTTCTAAATTCTTAGGGCATAGTTCACAGTTTTTATTGCTAGTGATTATGATTTTTCAAATTCTTACTATTTAAGTTACTTCATTATCATAATTTGGTAGGATATTGTTATATATAATATAGGGAGTAGTAGTAGAATGATATTGAAACTTATGAATATCATATTTCAACTGATTCTAGCTGATTTACAGAAATTAGTGGTTGGGTACATCAAGTCATTTGAATTGCTCCCAATAGTAGGCCTATAAGTCATTATATTTGAATGGTCTTAATAATATAAGTCATCTAATTTATAAAATGAAAGGAATTATTATTCAACCAATAAATAAATTGTTTTCTTGTGAGGAAAACAAATGAACAAGCACTTGAAACATTGACAATTTTAATTAAAAGTAAAATTAATCAGTTTTTTCGCCTCTTGAAAATTCAGGTTTTTTGACTTATATGCTTTTGACCTAACACCCCAGATATATTAGAGAGAGAGAGCTTGAATATTGAATCTTAAACTTATCTTATGAGAAGGTTCTCATAATTATCATCAATATTTAAAATGATGTGATTGATTCAGAATAATGAACAGATTTATTAAAAATAATAATTAAAATGGTCTACCCATGCAGGCTTTATTTTCACATTGGAACTTGTGAGCTACTAAATTAATGTAGGTAACTTAATTATTTTTCATGTTCTGTAGTTTTTCTGAACATATCCAGGCATGTTTGTTGTATGTTATGCCTGACAACAGGTATTCATGATAACAGGTATTAATGAAAGGATAAAATAATCATATTTTGAAAATCTTCATTATTTATAAGTTTAGGCTACCGTATTGACAATTGATACAAAAATATACAAAAAATCTTATTATGTATCATTAATTTGAGAACAAACTATAGATGCGGTAGATAGGTAAATTATAAATTGAAAAGTGCTATTAATAGGCCTATTGATAAAAAATACAATACCTTAGGATTGACACAACAACTCTGACGACTTGAATCTCTATGATTATGATAAATCAGTAAAAAAGTATGATTTACTATTTTCTTTATTTTATGGCTACCGTACCAGTATGATTTACTATATTATTATATGTTTGTTGCCCATTTCCGGACAAATAAGGGATTTCTAAAAAATCCGCCCAGACGTTTTCAAATGACCAATAAACCAGACATGTCCGGGAAAAATATGATGTATGGTATAATCTTAATCCATATTAGATTGTTACAATTCTGTAGCCTACAATTATATTTGGTTCCGTACCTAACACTAAGGTATAAAACTATAAGACCTATTTCATTTCACTATATTTCACATAAAATTGTAGGAGTAGGCTGCGGCATAACCATCTATCATTTCTCAGAATGATAGAAGGTTATGGCTGCGGACCATTTTAGGATTTTGATCATGATTCTATTTTCTTCAGTCTTTTTGGTTCTCAACTATAATTGTTATCCCATCTATTGTACGTGAATTATATCATTTTTTGTATGAAAATATGATATTTTCTCATGAAATATCGGATATTAAAATGACATGTCTAATTGAAAATTCAGTGATACCGTAACTTGACTTTTTGAGATTAGCCTACTGAGGTAGGCTAGATGTCAACTGAACAAAAATTGTTGATAAAAATATTAAGGAGTAGCCTACCAATTCCAATATTTACTATGTTTCGATAATTATGAAAATGATATTATCTAATTCACATCAACTTGAGCGGATTTCACTTATATCTGCTAATCGTAAGCATTAAAATGTCATTACCTACTGCACGGGAACCTTTTAGGTTATGATAGGCATCCCTTCATTAGACTTATATTATGCTCCATTCCCTGCTTTAAGGTCCAAAACAATTTTTTAAATTATAAAATTATTAGTAGAAATAGTAACGACGTTTGTATTGAAGAAGTAATGCTTTATTAAATATGAGTGATTTTACTTATAGTCTCCATTACAAGATTCAAACGAGCTGGAATCATCATGGCGGCCGCGGGAAAAAATAGGTCCAATGGCCACACTGTCTTTTTATCAAGTCACTGTAGCATCACCTACTCTAGCACATGGGTTTCCCATAAATGAGTAGGTTAATTTCTGAAGAAAAAATTAATAAATTTTATTATCTGTTACACAACTGAATTCAAATGTGAAATTCATTTTTTCTCTTTTTTAAGGAAATAAATTTATTTGTTATTTGTTGTCAGACCATCTCTATCCCTAGAATATACCCAATCCCAGCCTCTATGAAATGAAGTTTCTGCCTGGATCCAAGAATGCTGGAAAAAGTAAATTGTAGAGAAAAACGTCTTGGAATATTTTAAATTTTGGTTAGTTAAGATAGTTCGTCAGAATTAGAATTTGTTTGGTCGATTTTTGGGAAAGATCTACTGCAATTAATCTTTATTTTACCTATAAGCTTTTATGTACACCATTATCACCTCAAATGTATTATTTTTATCTCCTGTTATCTTTCTTATCCAACCTAGATAATATTCTGTTTCAATGAACCATACAATTAGCTACATATTGTTCAGTTGTTCTTCAAATCAATTTCTTGCATAAAATATATCTGAGACGAGTATTTTCTCTGATTTTAGTAATCATTACATTGTCGAAGAACGAGAAAGGTCGATTAATATATGGCTGAAAATCACTCTAGTGTTGAATTTGATCAGACAATTTCTGAATGAATGGATACGGTTTATGATCGAAATTGTTTCTTTCGATTATTACTGCAACGTTTTCCTTCGCAGGGGAAATATTATAGTCTTGGGAAATGATCGTTTAATCCGTGGTCGAATAAGAGGGTTCTACTGATTATACAGAGTTTACAGTACATTTTAGAGTTTGAAATCTCTGAGGTTGATGAATAACATGCATGATATTAAACGTAATCGTTCTCAATCCATATTTAATACGAAATTGGATTAGCCCTATCGCTACAATACAATTACCTCCTTATCATAGCGTTCTATTCAATTCATCGCCTAAGTACTAGTTATCTGGTATTATTTCAGTTTGGTAGGGATTAAGTGACAAAATCATTCGACCAATCAGATTGCTGCAATTAGGCTGCTGGGTAGACGCTGGTCGATCTATTTATAGCTGTTGATTGGATGTCATTATGGTCCCCCTTTTTCCTCCCCCCAAGGATTCCCCCCACTGACCCCTTATTTCTAACTGTTATTCGATCGTTGATTGTCCATAGCATCCGTTTAGCTCACACGAATGACGAAAAAAGCTCAATGGGCTGTCTATGCTTGAATTGATGTAACTTACCCATCCGATATTCCGATCTTATATAACCTAGATCGATACGGGAGTTATAGATGTTTAAGTTTACTCCTAATCATGCAAATTCACGACTAATATATTATGCCTGTCTAGTGAATTATCCATACACTGTGAATTGGATGATCATGCTCTCAACCGAAATTTATATCACCGAACAACAGTATAGCAGAAAAAGCAGGTTCGTTTATCACTGATAAATTAACTGTTAATTACAGTAATTGTAGCTTATGTTGTGTAATTAAATCTGTGGTAGAATAATAATTTTTATTCAATTACTCTTGATAGAACCTGCGTATAATTCGTATAATGTTCATTTCGATAGAATATAATGTTACTAAGCGTTGAGAAGTAGCGAGATTGTAGTAGTTTTTCTAGTCGACCAAGTATTGGAAAAAGAAATTCAATTATTGTGTTATTAATTGAATCGTGTTACACCTTTCTGTTACTATGTGGACGTATCGAGGTACCTTTCAATAATTTGAAATCAGGAAAATCGAGCCTCATAATTTTCTCGGGCCTCCCCACTACATGGGCGTATCCAGGCAGGGGCAGGGGGGGGGGCAACTGCCCGAAGAAGACTAGAAGTTGACAGATTTTTCGTTATTAAAAAAATAAATCCACAGCTAAAGTAAATAAAATAAAATTGGATAAATATCATAAAATAAAATAATAAATTATTATTATCATTAAATTTATTAAATTTACAACTTAATTTCGAAGATTGCGAAGTCATTGACATCGGGCTCAAAACTTCCATTTCAGTCTCCAATCGAATTCTGTATCAGATCATTGATAATTCCTTATCTTCACTCTCCGAATATTCATTGGAAGTCAGAATTTTAAATAAGAATACTCTTGCTTTCTCTCTGAAACTTCTTCATCCTTAATAGTTTATAGGGTTAGCCAGTTTAACGGAAAAATTCAAAATCAATTCTCATACACTTTTTCTCTAGTTACTCATACAATTTTCTCTATGTCCATTAAGCGTATTATGGCAGTGGCAGGGGAGGTCAGTTACAGAATATAAATATATATATATATTTTTTGCTATTTTAAACTAAATTATGAAGATTTTGAAATCAGAGACTCACAGAAGTTATCTTTCATCGGAATATCTAATTCACCAATTGAATTCTGGAGAAGTTACATGATAATTCCTTATTATGACTCTCTCAATCAGTCATTGGAAGTCATATTTTCAAATGAGAATACTCTTGCTTTCTCATTTTATTTTCCCCATCCTTTAAATAAAGAGTAACTCCAGAGAATTAAAAAAAAAAACATTCTGAGTCTTCCATATGAAATTTTATGAGCTAGAATCCATGACTGTGGGATTGGAGCTGTGGTATAATGTATTTGAAAAAAAATTGAAAAATTTTATGTATTTGAAAATATATGAGTTGAAGGAAATTGAAGTAGCTACACTTTTGGAAAAGGCTAATACTAATTCCAATTACTAGGTATTGTACAGTGTATGGAAGCATTCTAAGGCAAAGGCATTCCAAGTGTTTTCCCATCAACCATCAATCCTATCACAGCAACAGTTAAGAAATCATTTAGTACCCTTCATTGGGTAAAGACAAGGCTCAAGAGCTGAATAGTAGAGGAAAGATTGACGGGGTTGTGCTCAATCAGTATCAATCGTAAATTTTTGAAGGAAAACAAGGACCAGATTGAAGAGAGAATTAAATGAGTTCTCAGCAAATCCATCAATACAAGAATAATAGTTTAACCATATCTATTCAATTTTACCTTGATTTATCTATGAATTTACTGTGGATTTTGTAATTGCTGGAAATGTTTTCAAAACTTTCTTTTGAATCTGGGGTCTTCTGCACCCTACTTTTTCCTATAATCTCATACACAGCTGAATAGCCATTCTATAAGCTATGTTATATAGTCCAGTAATAAAATGTTCATGAATTATTTGTGTTAAACTAGTTTGTAACCATAAAAAATAGATGGACTTGAAATTATTTACCCATAAAATAATTTTAACAAATTGTTCTGATTCTATAATAATTAAGAAATTGTTTATATTTTCATGATAAAATGCGGGGCTTAATTTGTGACGGTACGCACCGGTACGCCGTACAGGTTCCTCTGAGTAGCCTACTCGCTACTCCTGTAGTAAATCATTTGAATTTTTTATTTAAAAATATGGAAGAATGATGGTAAGAATACTCAACTGAAAGCTTAAAAATAATTCTATAATGAGTTTTGAGTAGTGAAATTTCCGTTTTTTTTTTCAGGGGAGAACCCCCGGACACCCCTCACCAATTTTCCGCCTCTGTACCAGAACTTTTAATTTTACAAATTAAACACTTTCAAATTAAGCACCGAGTAAATATTTTAAATACATATTGTAACTGAACAATATTATGGCTGTCAACCCCCCTCCCTAGAGAGAGAGGGGAAAAGGGGCAACTTTCTTATATTCTGCAGAAAAAAAACTTGCACACTAGAGGTTTGTAGTCAAAACGATAATAATTAAGAAATTGTTCTTATTTTCTCTGCACATTTAAGTCTGCACTCGATCACACTTACTCTAATCTATGTGTGTAGCTCATTAAATAATTTATTTAGCGTATGGCTTTTGCAAGGCATTGAAAAACAGCATATGGTAATTATTGTGATCAAGTATGATCCTCTGTCTAAGGATGGAAAATAACAATGTTCCCTTATACAGAGGATCATATTTGATCCCAATATTTACCATGATGGAAAATTGAAATATCACATGCACCAACATTGTTTTGTTGATGCATAATTTTTTTTCAGGTTATTAATCACTTAGTGCATTAGTGCTTATGGCTGTATATGCCGAAATAGAAATAATGTTTTTTATAAATCGTTACTTCAATTTTATCTCTTTAGAAATTATGTAAGATATCATTCCGGGCCCAAGTAAGTTACTTCATTTTTCGGGAAACCTATATTTTATATTCGGGCCCCAACCCGGGCCCCCCGCGCCGTGGGTGTTGCGAGGGTGTACGTTACGCCACTGGGTGTCACCTCTGTAAGTTTTTCAACTGGGGTTAATTGAAAACAAGCATCATGAATAGTCTTTCTTTAATTTAGTGTAATGGAATTGATAAATCAAGGACCGTAACAATTAAAACTCGGTTGAGTGCGCTGTACATAAAGTGGTAATCAACCACTTTACATACTCCCTTCTTCAAGTGATATTGCAGCTATAGTCATTGCAGCTAAGCGAAGAAGACATTCTGGCAAGACGGATAAATTACTCTATTTCGGTCAATATTGGTTCAAAAATTATAAATTTCATCTCAAATTATAGGAAACATTCTGCTCTACAATTTGAAGAAAAATTTAAGATTATTGAAGATTAAGATTATTTACCAAGTTTGCAAGTTAGAGTAATTTTCCCATATTGCCAGAATGTCTTCTTTGTTTGGACAGACTATATCTTGATGCGTTTAATAGCTGTAATAACTGCAGGTTCACTGCTACTGAAAAAGGCGTTTGTTGCTGCATTTTGATTGGTTGAATAATTAGGGTAACTGTAAGGTGAGAGCGCGCCACTAAACCAATGGGAAGATCGACCCATGCAATTATTATACCATCCCATAGACAGCTTCAATTCTTGAATAGACGTAATTTCCGTTAAGTCATAACACGTATAAGATAGTGAATATCATGTATTACGATAAAAGGATTACATCTATTCAAGTGCAAGAAAGAGAATTGCCTACCTCAATGAGAAAATGGAACCCAGATCGGTTATCAAGCCGGAATTGAAGACGGGAACGAACGAATAATATGGAACGTAAAAAAATGGAACCCGTATAAACTGAAATGCAATTACTATCTGATTACAGTGATTAGTCCCCGTTGATTAATCACTATACCTTGAAACTCTGCAGAGAACCAGTTGTACGTTCTTCACAAACATTACTACCGGCTCCAATTGAAAATGAGAGAATGTTAATTCCTGGATTAGAATTTACTAATTAACATCATAATGTGTTCATCCTTCGGGCTATTATTGGACTTATATGGTATTGTCCAGTTAGAAGAACATCGTCGTGATATCTCTTCTTCAGGAGCTTGTTCAAAATGTATAAGAAACATTCTTCTAACATTATAATAACATCGTAGTTATCAGGGTTGTTCGCTGTCTGAGTAATTGGTTCACTTTTTATACTCGTTTATTATATTTAATATTATAAAATGATAATTGATTGTAACATGCAATGGACATTGACAATTAGTCGTTCTTTGCAATTTGAATTAACTTATCGTCTAATTCCTTCTACATCTTACAAGTCCTTATCAATTTTCATTGCACATTCCTTTCTACCTGTTCACCTCTTTCTCCTGAATCATCCTCAACATCTTCTATTTATTCTCGTGATTTCTTTTTCTTCTCCTTCTTCGCAACATATTTTTTTAAATATTTGATTGGATGTTAACTTTACATCTATCTATTATGATTGGTTCAACATTCCCAGATTATCATTTTGTATTACTAAACAGTATAATCTACAATATTTACATTGGTTAGCGCAGAAGTTTCAAACTTATACTTATCGAACCATAAATCTCAAAAATCTAAACTTCAATGCCTTGCAATCTTCAATAACTTTTTTGATACATACTATGCTCAATTATTTGATAACTGAACTTTAAAACATATAATAGGGCTTTTTAAAATAAATGAAAATCAAACACCCTTTTAAAAAACTTATGAAATTGATAATGGCCTAATGTGCCGAAACATGTCTGTGTTTTAATAATATTTTAAAGTTTTTTAAAAGGGTGTTTGATTTTCAATTATGCTCAATTACTACGCTTAAACATTATTTATTGTATTCAAAGTGGAATTAGAATGGAATGCATGTGTTTGTACGCTATTTATGGGCGATAAAATTGATTTGATTGATTGGTAATCTGGATATAATTGGTTTGTTGGAGATATGAATTGATTGACAATATTTATCAACATGTCTATTTTCTATAATACCAGACAACAGATGATAATCCAGCTAGGAATTAGTTTGCTTTAATAGCAGCAAAAATATCCTAACTTGTATCCAAATTGTACTGCTAGAGAGAATGGAGTAAGAATGAATTCTCCTTTAATACTCCCCCGGTTCACAGCTTCGTTAGTAATTCATGACGTCAGCAAAACACTGTTTTGATTGGCTGGCTACTGGTCACCATCTAAGTTGTTATCAGCTGTTCTATGGCGAGAAACCCTCCATAATCAGAGAGTGGTAAACTATGGTCGACCGAAATTAAACCTCACTAGAAGGTTAAACCGGGTTTGGTAGTTATGGTTTGGGTGAGGGGTTAGATTAGAAGGAAAAGGGATGGCAAGAAAGAGAAGGGAGAATATGGATGGAAAGGGTGGTGAGAAAGAGAAGGGAAGATGTAATCGGAAAGGAAGGATGAGGTGAAGAAGAAGAGATCAGAAGAGGTGAGGGGATCTGGGTATTCATGCGGCATACTGCTCATTAATAATGTAATAAGGAAGCTTTAAGTTGTAGCCCTTCAGACCTTACCGAATTAATCGATTCTCTCACTGTCATTGAGTGGCTCGCTGTTTTGTCTTCCTCACTTCTCAATCTTCTCTCTTAATCTCTTCTCTCTTCAATCTTCTCTCTTACTTCGTCTTTTCGAATAGTCTGCGTAGTCGGAAACAGGAATTGAATGACTTTTCAACTATGGTAACTTTTATACGATAAGGCTCATGATTAAAAGGATACAATACACTGGTTTTTAACTCGTGCTATATTTAGGTGATATGTTTTCTAACGATTTCTGAGGTTTGAGTGAGTTTTATCACAATCAAGACCACTCAACGGGTTTTTAGGATTGAACTAAGTACAACTACTTTTTATAATTCAAAATATTAGTTTATGAATAATTATTAACCAGTTATTTTCCTTTCAAATTGAAAGTAATATTTTTTTAAAATTTTGCTTATTATACCAAAAAAAGTTTCAAACTTCAAAAATTATCATTTTGGTACCTGTATACTGTATAGTTTATAGAAATTTCAAATTGGAAGGATTGTAAAGAAAATATACAATCTTCCGTCATTATTATCTCGTTAACAAAACACTTCTTTCATGTTCAATGTAGTATCAGACTACTATATTAGGGAGGAGTTACTCTGTTGGAGAGTGAATTTATGATGACTAATAATGCTTCTTGGTTTCTATTGGCAATCATGATTCTCTCAAGACAAATGTCCCTCAATTGATCTTGATCTATGAATTTCTGAAATAAAATTTGAACCTGAATTTCAAACTTGTTTTCATCTCTTAATAAATCTCCTCATTTTTAGCAAATTGAATTTTTAACATTGTACACTTCCCATTGTATTTTTTTCTTATTGAACACAAAATTTTATCAGGTTTAGTTCTATTCTCCTTCTCGAGTGAATGTCCTCCTTTTCTTCCGTGATCATTCTGATCTTCTCTTCAATACCAGCTCGAATGAAAAAATACATTTTACTTTTCTCAAAAATAAACTTCTCTCAATCTTTCTTTGATCAGATTGCGATCTAATCACCGATCAGTTATAATAAGCTGCCCGATAAATTGACTGGTTTTAAATTATGCGCGAGTTAAGAAAAACTCGGTCGCCAAATTAAATTCCTCGCGTTGTAACGGAGCATTGCTTTTAATGCTGAAAGAACAACTTGTTCGCTTTTACTCGGAAAGTTTTCAACAACTTCTTACAAAGGTAATAAATCACTGTGGGGGGGAACGAGAAGTTTAAAGAGGGGATAGAGGAAGAGGAGGAGGAGGAGTGAGAGTTATAAGTGCTAGGAAGCACGATCTTGAAAGATTCAAGAGATGGAAACAAAGGAGCTTAGCCCTCTGAGAAAATACTGAAGTTACTCCCTACTCCTCTGTTACTCCTTAGTGTAGAGTTGAGAAGCATAGTTGCCAAGTTAACTAAGAATGAGCAAGGTATTTATTAGCGTATCGATTGTGTTTGGTGGCATACTTGAACGTTTAACATTGAATGAAGACGTGTTATAAAGTCCTCAGCTAATACTGATTTAATCATGAATGTTGAGCCCCAACTTTATAGCTTCATCTCGCCTATCAATGTGTTTTGTATGGTGTGTGGTGTGGAGTGATTTTGAATGCACGTTCAAAGCGAATCGTATGCGTGTGTGATGAATATTGTTAGGGCTCTAACTTTGTTCCCAAAAGCATGAATTGCCTCCATTCACTGAATTAACAGGTTTCGGTGTTCCACTTTACTGCAATGACATTTTTGTAAATGCTGGTTGGAGATGATTATTTCATATTTTGAAACTAATAAGTATACAAAGTGCTTTATGCTTTGAAGTGAATTAGAATCAAATTAAATACATGAAAAATCTGAGATTTAAAAATACTTATTTCAATTTTCAAGGTCAAACAAATAAGATAAATTATTCCATTTTTTGTAATAAAAATTTGTATTTTGTAGTTTACATTATTTATTTCCCTCCAGCTTCTTATCATTTGTAAATATTGATGATTGTGAAGTTGTCAGAGCATCCTTCTCGATGTTTATTGGCTAGTAATACAATTGATTGGAATGTTTATATAGATAATCATTGCAAATCGGTGTGCGTATTTAGTTAAGTTGTTATCTTAATACTCATCTCATCTGCTCTTCTTAGCTCTCCGTGCAATATTTTGTGAATTTCTATAATACTACTGGAAAACGCCGGATTCCTCGCAAAATTGGGAAGCATATAAAAATATTCAAAGTAAATGAGGATGTTGACGCGTATGAATGAATTATGAAAATATTAAAAGCTGTAGTGTTGACTATACTAAAGGTTTTCAATTGTTGGATGTTTTCTCTCTTTTTAGTTGTCGAAATGATATTGTGTTATTTATTTTTATTGAATAAGAATACTAGAATTTGTCTCAACCAAAAGTATAAAAATTTTAAGATCTGGTAAACTGAAGCTTCAGCAAAGACGATCTGAGATGGAGGAGCTATTGAGCGCTGTCATTGGTAGTTGAGTGTAACCTATCACGGTGTACGACTGCCATTGGCCTAGATACGCCACTCCCTCAATGGGAGTTGTTTGTCATACAACCTTGACAAAAATGGCGGTCGAAACAACAATTTCAGCAATGAAAATCTTATTCATATTACCTTTATAACATATTTACATATATCCATTCATATTTACTTGTAACATATAAAATGAATGGGAATGTATAAAATGAAATAGTGTAATAAAAAGGAGCAAAAAAATACCCCGAAAATGTTTTGAAAACAAGATTTGTAGTGTTTCATTGGCTAAAATTAATCTGCTCAAGGATTGAGCAAAATTGCAATCCCAATTCTGTTCGTTCCAAACTCTAATAAATTGTTCTTACACTTCTCTTTTTCAACTTTTACATGTCTTGCCAAGGAAAAAGCATCATAATCACTACACCTATAGCCTATATACTCTAGATCCTCATATCAAGCGTGAAGTGAGACTACAAATAAATAAACTCTTCAAAATTGATTTTGACCTAAAGTTTACATTAAGCTCAGTATTTTCCAATTCTTCACCAATCTTATTAGATAGGCTACTATTATGCCTGTACTATAAATGCCTATTTTAGCAAAATACTGTTGGATCCCATGCTGCCGCCACACAAATATGTACAATACAGTGTTTTGTTTCATTATATTTATAATAGTTGCTCTTGTTCTTCTCAAGAAGATATTTTTATTTGTAATTATAGTATTAAAAATATTCAATAAGATATTTTATAAGATTTATCCTATATAAGTCTACATAGAGGGCTCACAAGAGCATTCTACTCTCTACTGTAGAAGTAAATCAAGCTTATCAATCTTGCATCCTGCTTTGAATAAACTGGCATTGGGCCAGGCGTTTCGACTGTTGACTTCTTCATTGAGGATTATTATTATTCTACTTTATTATGATATCAGAGATTTGCAACATTGTAAATGAGAATTGTAACAGTAAATCCACCAAATGAATCGAAGCTGTTAGCTGGTTGACAAAAGTATATCAATAATTTTCGAAGAAAATCAGCGTAGGAGACGACATTTCAATCTGGTTTATCAGTCATTTTTCTAATTTTAATAGACGCTCTTCGTTGAAAATGCTATCCGAAAATGTGTAGTCTATCCTACACCATGCAACATCGCATCAAAGTAAATGTGCGTCATAAAGTACGTAAATGGCTTAGTACTCAACGGTTCGTAAAAAATGATGATTTCAAAGAGTGAGTGTATTATGCTATTATCCATAGAATTTTATGGCAGTCTTTTTAATCTTATGCTTGTTTACAGCTTAATGCACAAAACAGCCGCGCCCGTTACCCTTGTTACAATGTACGGATTATAATTTCGGCTTAAAACAATCATTTGCCAGGGTGAAACTTCATGGTTGGAGAATGAACTCTTGAAAATCGCATTCTACTCATTTTAAACCCTCATGTTGAAGCTTATGATATAAAAGTTTTCACGTAGACCAATATATGAGGGGATCAGTGTTCAGTAATACATTATTCCATTATCTTTGGTGTGTAAATAATTCATTATACAGTGGCTTCAATATATAGATAAAGTATTCCAGATATAATTCTTCAAATATTCAGTTTGTTATAAAATCCTAAAGTGTGATGAATTTTTTTATTGGAATTTATATTTTCCAATGTTTGGAAAAGCATTCAAAACTTCATTCTTTACGTTCTTGGTGAATTATAAAATATTGGAGAACATTTTTACGTGAACAAAGAAAAATCGTTCAATTTCGCTTGAAGAATTGGGTGAATTTAATTGAAATTACGATTGAAATCTTCTTCAAATGAAAAGGTATTATTAATACAAGGGCTTGGAAAGTAATGAATTTCGGAAAAAATTACACAATATATTTATATTTTTTCATCATTTCACCCACCAACCTTTTTTTCTGTTTCAACTATATCAACTCTTCCAACCTACGCTCTCTTAAATCTCTGCCTTATTGTCAAACGTTAGTGTTATTAATTATTTATACTCTTGTTTTGATGAATGAAGCTAAGCTCAGTCAGCTCTCTTGTTACCTGATAGTTATGGTCATTGATAATTATTCGAATTGAATTAATAAGCCGGAATGGAACGCATAACAACACCGTCCATTTAGTTGATCAACAGATTTACAATAACCGTATTCAAATGTTTTATGCTGGCCTTATTGAACGATCAGTTAGTAATCTTCTTATTTTTGGCTGTCTGTAATAAACATACTAAAATTAATGATGATTCAAACATTGTTATTCATAATTTACTTAACAAGCTTCACTGTAAAGCAGCAATTATAGGATCATTTTGAAATGTAAATTTTCACTTTGTGATGCATTAATTTTCATTCAAGCTCCTGTTTAATTCTGCAGGAAAGTGAGTTAAACCTAATAATAACATAATATAAACCTCCTATTTAGTGATCAATTTCATTAATATTCTTATAGAGGTTGGTTCAAGAATAAACCTTCGAAATATTTCATTTCATTGATCTTGGGATTTTAAATTGAATTACAAGATGTACTAATGTTGGAGTGGAACTCCAAAATCATCAAATTCCCGACTTTCAATGTACAAAATACCTATAATATAATGTACCTAGTCTGCTCGAAAGATTTCCTAGTTCCAGTCCATTAGTTCTTCCATTTAGAAAAAAATGAAATTAACTGTAATAAATTTGAACTATAGGAATAAAGGGCAGGGAAAGCTGAATAATTTATCTGAAACAAAGTAGACTATGTGCGTTGATCGTCCAGAATCGTTCACGATGTTGGAGGCATCAAACTGTTGAGTGAAGTTGGAAGAACAAGGAAGAGTATAGGGCACTGTCAGTGTGGTCTATACTTCAATTGAAGTAACTTCCGTCTCTGAAGTAACACTTTTTAGATAGGAAATACAATGAATTTTAGGACCCAAGTTAAGTCAAGTAGAGTGTACAAAGCATTTTGGCCTGTTCCGCTGGCTGGTCCAGGACAATGGTCTCTACTCGCTATCAACTTCCATTCGCTTTGTCTATTTTCTTCTTCTTCCTCTTTTTTTCTTCTTTTTCTGATCCTCCTCATCTCTCTATCACGCCAATTCGTCTCCGGTTATTCATCATGCTTTGGCTGCATTGCCAAAATGGAAATTTTGTGTTGCCTCACTTGATGGAAAGTGGAAACTCATGGAATTCAAGTGGGTCATTCACATGAATTCCGTGTGATTGAAATAATTATGTATCAAATTTCTTCAAATTCTGTGATTTTCCATGAAATGGAAAGTCATATTTTCAATAGGAAATCTGGGAATGGATTTCTCGAACCTATGTGCGTTCATCGTCCATTTTTATCTATTTTTGAGATGAAAAATATTTAATTTTATACAAGTATTTTCCTACTAAATTATAATATCCGTGTATTTATCTTTCAAACCATAAGTGATTTTTATTAATGTAGAATGGGAGTTGATTGCTACAACACTCGCTCAACACTTGCCCATCTATTTGCTGAAAGTCATACACTGTTCTAATAATTATTAATAAGTCGGTTGATCAGAATGAATAATGAGGATGGCGTTAAGGACACATTGGCGCAGGCGCGAGAAACAATAACCCGGGTGCTAGTAGCCAACATGTGTTTAATAATAAATTATGCGCCAGGTTCGCCGCCCGCGTTGCTCCACGTCTACACGGTTTGATTTATCGGCTCCTGGCCGTGTTGACTCCTATGAAACTAATAATTTATTACAACAATTAGTTGACGCCGTCAAACTATGCATCTACTATTCATTTATACTATTTAACATTCACTATACTATTCGTGTATCTCCGTTTCCGTGTTTGTTCGATTTATTTGTAAAATGTAACACCTAATTTGTCAACTCTTTCAACGTATCAAATGAAAAATTGTAACGGCGTTTATTCTCATCTTGCGCAAATTATACTCTTCTGCACCTTCCCCTCCTTTATCTCAATTTTTGTACTTTACTCTTAAATTTTTGTACTTTACTCTTCCCCTCCTTTCAAATTCAAATTCTTTACTTGCAATTTCATTTTTTACAAAGTTTTCTTAACCAGTAAAAAATTTCTGCATCGTCAGATATCACATACATAAAATTTAATACAAAATATTAAAATATACATAGTCGCAGAATAAATAAATAAATCATAAAAATAAAAATACATAAGGCAATAAAGAAAATGTTTAGTAACTATTATAAAGCTACAGGTTTTTGAATTTGATTCAGCTTGATCTTTTACTGTGAAAAATGATACCCTGATCGAATACCCTTCTTCCCACCTGTACTTCTCTCTCCTCTATTCCTCATTCTTTTCTATTGGAATGATCCAGGAATTGTCAACATCTAATGTGTTCTATCCAATTACCTTATAAACAATTGATTAAATTACCTTTCAAATATTTAATCACCTCACGAATAAAATTAGTTACCTTATTAGTTGGAACTTTATCTGTTGACGCGCTTCGGATATCCCACCTTTCCATTCAACTCAATTAGGCTATTCACTTTTAAATGTTCTCAAAACCTACTCTTTATCACTAATGAGCAATTTCCATTTCCAGTTACAAATCACTGAATTTCAAAAGAAAGTATACATTAATTTGTGATCCTGAATTGTGTCGTGAGAGATATTGATTGACTGAGAATTAGAGATATTATAGTGATATAGTGTGATAAAAAAGGAGTAGATAGAAGTGTGATCAAGAGAAGTAAAGAGAGATAGAGAGAGTATGAGATAGAGCGAATATGAGAGTGAGAGAGAGAGAGAGTCAAATAGAAAGGTGTGATTTTTTGATCAGGGAGTTCCCACTTATAATCGGAATTAAAACCGATGACACTTGTAATTCAATAACTGGCAATTCAAATTACGATCTGAGTCGAGGTAACCCGTTACTCGAACAAGTCTGTGTTTAGTCTGTTGGGACAAAGAAGACATTCTGGCAAGATGGGAAAATTACTACAGCTCGGTAAATATTGGTTCAAAATTTTTTAATTTGGTCTCAAATTATAGAGAAGAATGTTTTCTGAAATTTTGAACCAAATATATAATTTTTGAAGCAATTTTGATCGAGCTGAAGTATTTTTCCATCTTGCCAGAATGTCTTCTTCGCTTGGACAGACTATAACGGCTTTCAATGTTGGAAATGGAGTCTCGCTGATAAGCGATTCTTTTCGATCTTTCATTTACATCCATGATTGGATTCACTTCATTCCGACTCATGCAAATTCAATATTTATATCATTCGATTCATCGGAACATGACGATGCTATTCGATTCCAATTCTATATTGGCAGACAATGCACATAGAACCATATGGCACATATGAACATGGCTAATTCGACATAATTCCATTCGACACTGTCATGACATAATTGTAACAACCTGCATAGTAACTATAACTTTCTTCAGTTATTATAATCTCCTATAGTCACTAATAACCCGATCATTTCAATGAACCAATATAACTTTCTGTTGTTATTATAATCCCCTTTATCATTCAATCCCCAATCATTCATTGAAATGATTGGGTTATTGGTGACTGTAGGGAATTAATTATAATAACTACAGAAAGTTATGATTTCAATCTTATCAATCAATCTAATGTATTTTATCTTCCAAAATACATTAAAAAATGGTCCCGCTATAAATTTTTTTTCGTCCATTCCAACAAAATCACTGTCTATAAAATAATAAAACCCTGAAACCTGAAACAGTCACTACATCGCCCTATGAAATTGCTATCACAGTACTTTCTTTAGAAATTTTACAATTATTCCTGGCATTTTAACTATGTCATACGTCCAATAACCTCAACAAATTAGCTTTTGATATCTACAAATCTTTGCAAGTTCCTCTGTGAATAAAGCTACTATAACACTTATATCTTTAGACATTATATCATTCCATACACACACTCCAACTCCCTTCAAAACAATTCACAACAATCAAGCTAAATCTATAAAGTCTCATAGACTTGTATAGAACCACCAAACCTTGATCGACTGATTGAAGACATTTTGCATCTTCAAGAAGATTATTTTGGATTTAATTTCTTGAAATAATTACCCTTCTGAGACAATCTCAATGTTAGATTATTGAAATAAGTTTCTTGAAATTCCTAATTTGAAATCACTGCAACCTTTTGTAGGTACTTTGAATTATACTATTCTATTTCTAAAATAATCTTCTTTTGTAAACGTCTCAGAATAAATAAGGGTATTGTACTTCTAAAATCTACCTTCTCAAAGGCCTCTATGGTTCAAACCAGTGGCAGTGTCGTGAATTATCATTATTATTGTTATTCTTTCAGCGTAGCTCCAATGTTTTTCATTGTCGATTTTTTTCTGTTAAAGAACTGACAAACCTGTAGGTAGTGAGTCGGATCTACGTCATAAATAATTCATAATCAAAATGGAAGAATTATTCAGTCCGTTCTCGTTGATGGGACATAATTATTGTGAGCCTAAAAGACATCAACATCATCATCATCATCATCGAAAACACAACCCTTTCAGTCCTATCATCAACATTGTCGTCAATATTTTTATTATCATTATTAGGTACTATTTTACAATAACTGTTATTTTGTACCCCTTCGTGTCATGACAGCAAAGTAATATTTTATCTAATAGGGCACTCCCACGTTAGATTGATGTCTGCAGACGTATTCGAAAGGAATAAAATTGTCTCAAAAGTGTTTGGAATCTCGTGAATAAGTAACGAACTCCCACATTTCAACTAGAGCTGTCAAGTGGACGTGAAGATAGATTTGTGTTCAAAAACTATGAATGAAATATTTTGTTGATAGTAATCTCATGTTTTTCTTTGACTAAATTTTCATGTGAGTTTTTGTGTGAAATGACACAATATTCCATATTCATACTCCTTTTCAGAATGTTCTGCTCTTTAATCATGGAACATAACATAATTTAGCTAATGAATTTTGTGAATCAATAAAAAAAAAATTCTCTTTAAATTAGTTATTTTAAAACTAATGCTCATATCATTACATAATACTGTATATTCATGATTTGACGAATACAGGAACCACTTGGACATAAATATTCTTATTATAATAAGGTTGTAAAATTTATCAAAATGTTTTGTTCAAACCTAATAATAGTATGTTCTTCTTGAATTATCAATACAATAAAGATTTCTCAGTACGATTTCAAAAAATGCAGTCAATTTCCAACCCTTGCAGTTCCATGACAATTTAAAATTTCAAATATTTTTTTTCTTTTAGCTGATCATGAGTTCAAAACAGAATGTATCTCAATCTTTGATCTTCTCGATTTTCGATGCTACAAATCGAGAAACAAAAATATCCCACTTTATTTACTTGTAGTATTCTGGAATAGTTCACTTTATTTGCCTTATACAACAGAAAAACATTGATAATTTTGTGGCTTGTTTTTTGTAATACGTGATAACCCTTGTCAGTCACCCCATACTTTACGGAGTCTTTGAAATTGCTTGTCATTTTTAGTAATGTTGGGAAGGTGGAAAAAATCTCCGTAACTAAACAAACCACTTCTAGTCGACAAAATAAAGGTCAACAACAACTGTCATTCAATGGATAACTTGTCTCTTTTTATCACCCTTCTTCTCCCGCTCTATCTCACCCTCTCTCTTTTATCTCTGGTTTTATCTTCTTCTTCCTCACTTATTTCTCTTTCCCTTTATCACAAAAACTTGTCCAGTATGAAATCACAAAGAGCATTCTCTAGCGTTTAGTGGCTGTGTTTGCTTTTGTGCAGCTTCACTACAACAATATATACGTGAATTCGATGGTCTTTGAGGTCATGCTTCGAGGTTTTATTCGTTTTTTTCTATTTCTATTTTTTCAAACAGTTGAATTCGTTCGTTGTTGATTGTAAATAAATCTTTCTGAATCACATGGGAATTTACAATAGGCGATGGCTATGATGATTATAGAAAAGGATGGTGGAATGAGAAAGTAACGGGTGCGGCAGTGAACTCACTCACTTTATTTTCAAAAATAATTTCGAATCATGAGATACCTTAATCTCAATAATCCCAAATGAAACGTAAATATATCTCATTTTAAAAATACAACATCAAAATACATAAATATGTCCTTTATTACGTTCTGTAGGCTACATTCTAGCTATTCTGTGCAAAGATTGGTTATTGAACTAATCAGTACGATAACTCATTGAGAACGGTTCAAGAAAATAATAATAAATGGTCAATTTCTCTTCCTATTTCTCTTCTTCTATGATGTCCAAAAAATCATGTTTATGGAGTGATATACCAATGTTTTTCTATTTTGTTACAGGTATGTACCAGCTCTCTGAAACCATTCTTTGAGTGAGTAGCAAACTATTTGTTCTCTTGAATGTTCTCTCATACCCATTACGCTTTTTCCAATGTATGTCAGCATAACTATGATATGATCTATGGTTGTTTCGAAGGTCTATAAAGAGCTTTCTATTGTATTTTGTGGCAGTTCATTATGCTTCATTACATGTTATCATCAATCATAATAAATTGAAGACACAGTGTCAGATGTGATGTTGTGATATTTGTACATATAATACTACTGTGGTGAGAAAACACAAAATTTTTAGTAACAATAATTTTGCGTTTTAGTTCATTAGTTCATAAAAAATAATGAGTTTCATTTTAACACCATTCCTTCACTTAACGAGAATTAAGCCGCGTATCGACAGTGCGAGGCATGTGCCGCGAATGCCTCGCGGTGCGATGATACTGGTGCGACTGGAACGCAGTTGATCAGCTGTGGCCAATCACATCTATTATTTTATCCTTTTTGAATTTAATAGCAAGAGATGTGATTGGCCACAGCTGATCAACTGCGTTCCAGTCGCACCAGTATCAACGCAACGCGAGGCATTCACGGCACATGCCTCGCACTGTCGATACGGGCATTAATTTTTTTACGAATCTTCACTTATAATATTGTTGAATTAGTTAAATTGTGATTGCTCTTCCCCTTGCATCTATCCGAATGTGGGAATAAGTAGCCTACACGTTCTTCTGATAAGTAGCCGGGAATTACCGCGCACGAGGTGCTTGTTCAACTTATCGATGGGACAGGACAGAAAACGGAGAAGACGAAGTTGATAATAGACAAAGCGATTAAGAAGAAGTAAAAATTATGAAGCTAGAATAATAATAATAATAATAATAATAATAATAATAATAATAATAATAATAATAATAAGAAGAAGAAGAAGAAGAAGAAGAAGAAGAAGAAGAAGAAGAAGAAGAAGAAGAAGAAAAAGAAGGAGCTAGAAAAAGGAGAATAAAAGTAGTAATAGTTGGAGAAGGCTTGGAAGTAGCAAGCCCATAAAGTAGTTTCACCTTCCGCATCAACAGTTATTTGGCGCTCCTCTTTTGTGTCTTCCTCTTCTCATCTTGTTTCTTTCAATTCATCTTTCCTCCCCTACTTCTGTTCTACATTCTGCTCTTGTACCGGCTGTATTTTGTTAGAAGCTCGGTCAGATCAGATCAAATTGAGTGAGTTCCATTTAGCCCACTCTTTAGGAGTAGTTGCTCCATTCGGGTTGAGCAAATAATTCAAAATCGGAACAAGTCGGGGCGCAAAAAGACATAGCGAAGAAGAGAAAGGAGAAAGTAAGATGGAAACAAGGAGTTAAAGAAGAAAGACGGAAAGACGGAGAGGAATGTGAAAAGAGGAGACGAAAATACGGAAAGAAGGAAATAAGGACAATGAGGGAACAAGACATGATGCAATGGTCTAGGGGCAGAAGGAAAATGAAAAGAGAGGAAATTGGATAAAGAGAACAAGACCGGATAACTACATACTCTCGAGGAACGAGGGAATGAAGGAAGAGGTGAAAATGTATGAAAGTATCATAGAATGAAAAAGGGAAGAGGAAAAGGGAATAGAGGGAAAAGGAGAGAATAGAGAAAGAGAAAAAATAAAGGAAAAAATAAGATAGAGGATAAGAGGATCAAATGAAGGAGAGGGATGAAAAAGAGGAAATGTTAGGAAAGAAAGAGGTAGAAAGCAAATGAGAGAAGAAAAATATAAATGGAAAAATGCAAAATAGAAAAAAAAACGAAAAAAGGGTGAGAGAGAATGGAGGAAAAGAGGAGAGAATGAAAGCAAAGAAAAGAAGAAAGGAGAGAATGAAGGAAAATAAGATAGAATGAAGAAGAAGAGGTGAGAAAGAGGGAATGTCGAAAAGAAAGCAGGAGGAGAGAAAAGGGAAAAGAGCAAAATAGAAAGAAAGAACGAAAGAATGGAGAGAAGAGAATGGAGGAAAAGAGGCGAGAATGAAAGCAAAGAAGAGAAGATAGAGAGAAGAGGGGAGGAAGAAGGAATCAGGGCATCAAAAAAGATAGGATGACATGTGAAACCCGTTATCCTGCCCTTATCTTTATAATGAAGCGTACAACATTTGCTCGGTTCATTGAAATAGCAGTGCACATGTCGATGCAATATCGATTGCATGTAGTGGATTTGAACTAAGGACTCCAGACCCGTTCCACGTGCACTTTATTATGCAGTTGTATTCTTGTATAAGAAGAGAGAATGAAAAAAGACACAAGCAAAGAAGACATTCTGGCAAGTTGGGAAATTGACTCCAGCTCGGTCAATAATGGTTAAAAAATTATTAATTCGCTCTAAAATTGTGGGAATCATTCTTATCATCCACAGTTTGAATCCAAATTTATAACTTTCCAATCAATGTTTATCGAGTTATTTAAAATCTTGCCAGAATGTCTTCTATGCTTTGATCGACCAGTAACATCGAAGACAATTATACAGTAAACATGTGTGATATGCTGTCCTTTAATCAGTGCTTCACCAGTACTTCATCTAGTCAATTAAGACTTTTTCACAAAATTCATTTATTAGATTGATTTATTCTTTGCATTCTTTACTGTCATCAAATCAATTCATAGGTCAAAATACTTGATAGGGATAAATTAATCAAAGGGTAAGAATTAATTATGCTTTAGTAACTTTTTTAATGAATCATAGCCTTGGAAAAAGCTTGGATCAATATACGTATCATTAAAAGAAGGATCATCGAAAAAGTAATTTTGGTTTCAAAAATATAGTGTTGTTTCTACTCATCTTATTGATTATTCTATCGGAACTTTGAACCAGAAAGTGTTTGTCATGAATTGGAAATCGGTGATGAACCAATCTGGTCTTGAAATTTGTGACAATCTGGATACTGAAAAGAATTGGTATTTCCAGTACTGGAATCGACTAATCGTGCGAGTAAAGAAATAGTTGAGCGTAGAATGATAAGGGAACGGGACCAGTTTTGTTCGCAACACACCTTATTAATAATTTGATACTAATTCTAACATCTCTGATCTCTTCAATCACAACACCTCATCTCTAAACAGTTAGGCCTATCACAATTGAAAAGTTGAAATGTATATTACAAACCTGCATTTCTATAAATATTTCCAGGATTTGTCATCGAGAAAATTTACCGTAATTATATAAATCTGGCGTTGAGTGAATTATTATTGCAGGTTTTATAATGGATATTTGACTTTGACCTCAACCAGAGCCTTAACATTTACCTAGGATTGAGATCCTTGCTTGGTATTATGAACATATGAACGGTAGATGATCTACCGCAGTGATATTTACCGGAGCGTGAACGGCTATTTATGAGTTGTTCAGGGCCTGTGGAATTTAGCAATTGCTCTTATAGGATAATAAAATTTAACAGTAAACGCTTCTACTTACCTTACAACCTGTATTAGTCCAATCAAAGTTTTTCTTGATTATCTAGCCTACTGAAGAAGCCGACTTTTAAGAAGCGCAAATTAAATAAAAAAGTGTCGTTCTGAGTCGAGGAACAGGTTTCGCATTCTCCCATTCAGCCATCTTATACTGTACCATAATACAGATCATTGAAAGCCATCCATCATTTGTTGCTTGAATACAAGGAAGGTTAAAAATTCACTTTGTTATTGAATTTCACTTGAAAGTTCGAAACTAGTTTTGAAAAAAACTTATTGTAAGGGTACTTTGATTAATTATTAACTTATTACGGGAGGTTTATTATACAAAGGTACTTGTATTTAGGAGTAGACTAAGTATATACCTAAATTACTTGTACTTAATCTTCTAATCTACGATAGTCTGTCAAAGCAAAAAAGACATTCCCGGCAAGATGGAAAAATGACACCAGTTCGGTCAATATTGGTTCAAATATTATAGACATTTGGCCTCATATTGTAGATCAGAATGTCTCCTACAATTTGTCATGACCCCGGTCTAATGGGTCCAACAATATTATTATTAATAAGTAGGTCAGGAGACAAATCGTTATCTATTGATTGCTGATAAGCAGATATTTATTGAATTGTCTGAATAAGGTAAAATATTGCTCACCTGCCTGGATTATATCATTTAATTGTTCAAATCATCTTCTAGCTTTTTTTACTTTTTCCTATGGCCTACATAACCTAAAATTTTGACAGTTACCTGATCAGCTGATCAAGCCGGCTCCAGTCTGTAGCCGTTAGTTTGAATATTCAACTGTGCAAAAGCAAAATAAATTGCATCTCAAATAAATTTTTGATCATGCTTGCTTAAATTTATTATTTGAAATTCGAATCTTACCTTATTTCTTGACCTCTGTGATAATTTATTCTTTATACAGCATCTCTGTGATAGGATCTCCTCACCAATGTCCACCAAATTTATTTGTATTTATGTGTTTATGGGATATGTATTATACAGGCGCTAATATAGGAATTATATTGTAAATTATATTTATATTAATTATTTATTCAAATTAGGTATTTGTACGGAAATGTTACGTCACAGAAACAACCTCGCTAGCAACTCAGCTTAATTAGTGGAATAGCTACTTAACCTATAGATTCAGAATTTTAAAATATGTATTTGTGAATTCTAGTCAGGGGAAAATTATACTTATGTGGTTCGCAAGGTTCAATAAAATATTGTGAAGTTAATTAGGCTGCCCTATTTCTTGTGAAAATCCAACATGGACGTCGGAGAGTGATTCAACCAATAAGAAGCCTCTACGTCGAACCCCCGGCGACGTGATACTTAAAAAACACTTCCGTCTATCCGAGGAAGAAGCTGAACTAGAGGAGAACACTCACTCTTTTCCAACCTTCCAACCAGAGAGGAGCCAATTAGGGTCCATTGTCCTTATTGCCTGGAGAAATTGCCCTCCCTTGAATTTGAAACAAATTTCCTTGACGGAGTTTTTGGGACCAGCTGCCTGCATCCAAGGGGACCAGGATCGCCGCTTACTCTTAAGCAAATAATTAGTACATTTGGCCACTTCGATCCCCCTAGTGCACTAGATACGAATATTTGAACATCGAATTTTCCCACCATTAACCATGGCGAATCACTATAGTTACCTGGACTTTTTTAAGTATAATAATTGATAATTGCTAGCAGAGATGTATTAAGTACCGTTATTTATTGAAAACTCATTTACCTTAAAAACTTATTTATTAAACTATTTGTTAATATTAATATGAATATTCGAAAGTCTGTGTCATAGGAGAATATATTTCTTCGTTATTTCGCCCGAGTTGGGTCAAGAATATTCTATTTTACCTCTGGTTATTCCATTTATTTAATATATTTAAATTTATTGAGTAGCTTAGTGGAGTATTCTCCCAAACCAATCGTTTCCACACGTGCTGACTGACAAGTTTATGCATGCACTTTTGGAGTGAGGATGGAGTATTGAATTGTTACTATTCCCTATTTTACTTCCTCTTTATAGCAGAGCTATAGCTGCTCTGCTAGCAGCCGGACTGTTTGATTCGGTAAAGTATCTTCCGTCATAAGCTAAAGACCGAGAGGAAGGGTATAAACCCTACAATCGGGACTTTGACAGCTTCAGGGAGCGACCAGAACGGGTATTTGTCTGTGATTGTGAAAATCAAATATATACACCACATTCAATTATCCGCCTGGGTCTAGTATCGTACCGAAACGGATCAAGTAGTCGGATTGCTTTAGCATCACATATTACTACAGTGTGTATTCTAATTTATTAATTGAAAAATAAATAAAAATCAAACACCCTTTTTTTGAAAACTTTAAAAATTATAAAACACACATACATGTTTCGGGATCTAAGCCCATTTTCAATGTTTAATTTTTAAAGTTTTCAAAAAAAGGGTGTTTGATTTTTATTTATTTTTCAATTATTTTAAACAGCCCTGTTTTAAAATTCTTTATTCTAATTTATTATCTTAACGGGAAGAGCGGCCTGGTCCAATTGACTTGTGCCTACTCTTCAGTATATTGGCGTGTTGCATGTCTGCACACGAGTTCAACAGTGTATAAACCTGATACGTGCATTCGTATTCAGAATTATTTTATTAATATTGTATGGTATACTTGCCTACAATCTCAAATAGCTGCGTTTTCCACCAGCTATTCTCAACTTTAATTGGCGCCCAGCAAATAACTATTTATCAAACTGTTGGCAATATCAAATATTTAAATCTCATGCTCGTCACATATAAAGTGACCTATACACCGGCTGCAGCTCTAGCTCAGGGTTATGACAAATTTAAGACCAAATTTATAATTTTTGAACCAATATTGACGAGCTGGTGTTTTTTCCCATCTTGCCAGAATGTCTTCTTTGCTTTGACAGACTATACATTTAGTACAAGTCGAAGAAGCACGTACATATAAGGCTAGCTGTGAATTTTCCCTGAAATCCAGTGGAAATTTGACATAGATACAGTACACAGTGTGAAATGCCTTGACAAGAACAACTCAAAGAGCAAAGTGGCATGAACTTGTTACTTCTTGTAAATCTCCGTTTACATTCGATGAGCCTCATTTCACTGCCTGGCATGATGCATACATACTGCTTGTGTCAACGCCCCTTCTCACGGGCTTACCACCAGTGAATATAAAGTCTCTCCATATTCTTTGCTCACCACTCCACTTACTGGCAATTGGCCAATGGAGGAGTTTATCCACCAAAACTGCTAGCAGTTCACTTCTTATCACACAGATAGCGCCAGCTGTATATGGTCTACCAAAACTGAATCGTGAACAAAACTTCTCGCGAGAGTTTTGGAAGCTAGGCAGTATATAAAGGGAACTGTATTCTTTACAGGTTGTTGTCAGTTAGGTATTACTCTACCAAACTGTGAAAATGATGAAGAGCCGTGTATGATCTTATTGATTATGTGGTCTAAGGTTTCACCCGTCGCAAGGTGTTTCCTTGGTTATCTGATATCAACGACCATTTTTCAAATAAATTATTAAAAATACTACCAGCTAATATCGCATATTATGTAAAAGCACCAGTAGTGGCCATGTTTAAGGAACTTTTCATAGTTCATGCAGAATTGTGAGTCCATTCCATAATTTTATCTCATCTTGAACTCATAATGAACATGTAGCCCAGATCCTTCTTGATTGATTCGTTCCTTAAAATGGCTTATATCTCAATTCACAAGATAATTATTAAACTTTTCGTGGAACTCGATTTTGATTCTAAAGTGGCCACTATGATTCAGTAGTGGCCAGATACATCTATAGTGGCTACATGATGTTCCATGCTTTTTTAAAATTCAATTTCTCAAGCTGCTTGTTGCAATCATCTAAGTAAGCTAATTTTACATTCCAGAACGTGATAATAACGCTAGAAATAATAATAATAGGTTGAAAACTGAACTTTGAAACTAAGGGCTATTTAAAATAATTGAAAAATAAATGAAAATCAAACACCCTTTTAAAAAACTTTAAAATTATTAAAACACAGACATGTTTCGGCACATTAGGCCATCATTATCAATGTGGATAAAATAATAATGAAATAAGTAAACAAGATGAAAAATTAAAAATATAAGTCTAAATAATATCATATGATTGCAATTGAAAGCGTATGTTACAACTCCTATTTACACCAAAATCTAGGTTTTTAAATTTTTTTCAAAAATTGGATTATTATTTTTTTTATTTTTTTGTTTTATTTTATCTTCATTTATTATTTTGTTACCATTCAACTTTTTTCCTTTTATATTTGAAATTCTTCTTTTACATTCAATTTCATATTTTTGTTTCCAAAGTTCAATATTATCATATTCGTTTTTATATCTCTGTTGCAATGATTTGAATCCAAAAGATGTTCAGCGAAGGCTGATTCTTGTGTGGTATTTCTGGCTTTTAAAGCTTGAACATGTTCACGAAATTTAGTATGAAAACTTCTTCCCGTTTGACCCACATAGAATTTATCGCGATCACTACATATCAATTTATACACTCCAGCTTTTTTGAAACAATCATGCTGTGTTCTTATTTCTGACTTCTTTTTTATTAATTCAAATGAATTGTTTGTTGTCTTGAATGCTAAATTGAATTTATTTTTGTAAAAGTTTTTCTAATGGCCCATTTGTTTACTTATTTCATTATTATTTTATCCACATTGATAATGGCCTAATGTGCCGAAACATGTCTGTCTGTGTTTTAATAACTATGAAGTTTTTTAAAAGGGTGTTTGATTTTCATTCATTTTTCAATTAATAAGAGGTTATATTGAAATGAGTTGAATTGGTAATGCATTGTTGTTGGTTACAAACCACTAGAAAAGTGAGATTAAACCATAAAATAGACGTTTCAAAGTTATTTTTTCTCTGTAACCTATTTGAAACAGTCTTAGGAGAACATGAATTCGAATAAAATCAAGTTTTACTCTAATATCTACAACTTCTACGACAATATCTATTTGGTGGCCACTACTAGATTATTCACGGTTTCTTGTACTAGTAGTGGCCAGTCTTCTTTTAACCAAAATATCAACTATATTTGGCTAGAAACCTTCTTAACAACATCTAGACATTCTAGGGAATGATTATAACACCAGAAATTGCGAAATTTACAGACTTTCTAGTCATAATACAACAATTTGTATACATGCCTTCTTACTGAAACGTCTAAGACAGAACTGAACTTCTTACTAAAACCACGTATTCGAGTGAAATGGCGACAATAAATTTCTCTCAGAAATCTCTGATAATACTCTAGGAGCTCCTGCTTGAAATATTTATTCTCGGCGACAGTTTTGGCCCCGCCGCGATCCAGCCATCGCTCGATGATCGCACCGCTGAACTGTACACCGCTCCATTTGATTGCTAGTACTGCCAAACCGCTGACGGGGTTTCTCAGAGCCCCCGCTGGCGTCAAGCTGAGCCGCTATCGCATATGTGCACCGAGCCTTACATTGTAGTCACGTACAGCCAGCGAGAATAGCGAATATAGAAAAATATTCTATATTAATATATGTTATATATTCTATATAAGTAGGTATTTCATATTCTATTCTCTATGCGTACAGCAGGAAAAGAGACATCTGAATAGATACTAGTATTACGGACTATATTATTTTTTCTTTTTTTTGAAAACAATTCTCGCCTTGCTGAATTGTGAACTCCTATCATATAAGTTACTCTCATAATATAATATTATAATAGTATCCACTGTGGTAACATTAATTTAACAAAGTAAAACCGAGTAAGTTCAGTCTTACTTACACTGTAGCAAGGTTATTAAAGATTTTTTAGTCTTAAAGAAAAAGAAAAAGATTAAAGACTTTTTTGTAACCTTAGTAAAACCAACAGAACAGAAGTAACAGCAGTAAGTAGAAGTAACAGAAGAAGTAGTAACAGAAGGAAAACCAAGTAGAAGTATCATTAAAATTTGAATAGGTCGAATGCAAGAAATAAAATGACTTGAATATCCGATAAAAATAACTTCCTCAATTTTGATTATTTCTGAGCAATCGCGGGGATTCCTACTAATTTTTGAACGCTGAATTCAAATCTGAAATCCAAATTGTTCTATCTCTATTGTTACGCGTTTCAGAATTTGTAAAATTCTAATTTGTGCCGCAACATTTCTTGCCGTTTCCATTCCCCAGGATACAATGTTGTGAGAACGAGTTGCATAACACATTGGTCTCCAACATGTTGCCCAGCGCAACGAGTTTTGAAACATTTTCAGACCGTTTCCATTCGTACAATTTCATGCAACACTGTTGCAAAACATTTTTGTGTTAATGGAAACGGGGCTTCATTAACACTTGGCCTTGAAAGTATAAACATAATGCTTACACTGTTTATAAGTGACGTAAAGAATGTCGGTAATTTCAATTGGAATTTTAAAAGCAGATTAAGATTAATAGAACATTGCTATAAAAATTCTTGAAAAAAGAATAAAATAATAATCTAAATTTAACTTAAAATTAATAACTACTGGAAGTAATAAATAATGGTTGATGATGGGCTGAATGATGTAAGTTGAAATTACTACTGCAAATGATGGATGTATGTACATGGGGTCTATAACGAAGGTTGAACTTATTGCTACAAAAATTGTGAAGTTATATTTACAAGTATATTGAATGGGTGATGGATGAAGGATGAAGGGTTGTCATGCTCTTGCTCTAGGGTTAAACGTTTTCGGTCATTTTCTCGACAAGATATTTTCTAAGTTTCATGATGAAGCTTGCTCTACTCTCAATACTTCTAACAGAATCAGGTTGTGCATTTCATGCACGGCAACCAGTAACTAGAAAGGACTTAGTATAAATGGTAGTAGCCTACGGTGATTTGGAATCCTCAAAGTATTTTCTCCAGTTCTAGTATGTGACACGTCTATTCTTCTGCCTTCAGAAACCAATTTGAAATCATCTTTGGAATAAACTGGTTTACAATGTTTTAAAATATCTCTAACAAGTTTAATTATTCTAAAATTTCTCTGATCGGGTAGCTTTAGAGTTGAACTTGAAATGTGGGCTTGGGTGATTCGTTCATGGCGTTGAAGAGAGTAAACAAAAACCTTGAGCAATAATTTTGACAACGCTGTAGTTTATCATTCAGTGTAACTTGCATATCATTGAGTACTGAGTTGCAATACATTAAGTGAGGGAATATTAGTGATTTTACCAACAACAGTCTGATATTCCTAGGAAGGATGTCTTGTAATTTCTTCAATGAGTGCATGGCTGAAAAAACCTTCTTACATGTTTTATTAACCTGTTCTGACCAGTCTAAATTTTCATTCATGATTATTCCTAGGTTTTTAACAGAGCTACAGTAGGGGATTTCATTACCATCAATGGAGATTTTATTGATTGTGTTCATATCAATACTATTTAGTAAGCGTGAGTTACCAATTACTATTGGCTGCGTTTTATTAGGATTGAGGCCATTTTTCTTTGTCCATTCGAATATTAAATTTACATCATGATTGATTTTATCTACTGTTTCGTTAATTTTTGAGATGGGGCAGCTGGCATAAATTTGAAGGTCATCAGCGTAGGTATGAAATTTAGAAAACTTTATGACAGAAGGGAGGTCATTTACATAAAGCGTGAATAAGAGGGGGCCTAGAATAGAACCTTGCGGGACATCATGTATAACATTTTTCTAATCAGATTTATTATCACCAACAGATACACATTGTTTCCTATTTCTAAGGTAGGAGTTGAACCATGCTAGTGTTTGAGTACTGAATCCGAGGATAGCTAACTTCCTGAGGAGAATATCGTGATCTACAGTGTCGAATGCTTTAGAAAAATCAAACAGGGTTAATATCCTTTTCCTTTAATATGCCAGGGTTAATATGCATTTCCTTTGATCCATGGCTAGCCTAAATTTCGTCAGCCCCAGTAGCATTACTGCGCATGTTTAGTATAGCTTTAAGAGCATGATTTTCAGAAATATGTTTAAAATAAAATTGATTATCAGGTTGTATGTTAGTGTTTGCTACTTCACCTTCCAGAAAATTGATGTGATCAGTGATAGTAGTTTCGTCACGTTGGGTTAAGTGTGAGATAAAATAATCATTTATGTCACCCAATTTCAATGTCAATTTCTGTCTCAGATTTTTGTTTACCTAGACCAAATTCTTTTATGCCGCGCCACAATAGTTTAAAGTTAAGTCTATTGTCAGTCATGAATGAATTTAAGTATCTTATTTTTGAATTTCGCAATTGCTGCTTGACTTTATTCCTCAAACTTCGATATTTAATTAAAGTATTCAAGTCGAGCGTCTTCTTAAATTTTCTATGAGCTTTGTCCCTTTGTCCCATCATCTTTAAAATGTCGTCAGTCATCCAAGGTACCCGTCGTTTCCTGTTTATTCTCCTAGTCACAAATGGTGCGTGTTTATTGTATAGATACAGAGTCCAATTTTCAAATGTGTCAACCATGTTATCAACTGAGGGCAGTTCCTCGATTTGATGCCATGGAGTAAGAGTTACATCAGTCAGAAAAGCTGTTTCATCGAAGTGTTTGAAGTCCCTATAAGTAATCAATTTCTGATCTGGCTTAGGAGTCTTATGAGAAAGTACACAATAGATCAAATCGTGTCCAGATATAGCAGGGGCAGAGATTTGACCTATTTCCACTACCTCATTTGGATCGCTGACTATTAGAAGAACAATTAATGTATCTGATTCATTTGTATGATGCGTTGGATCGAGTGGAAGAATAGTCATGTTGAGACAGTAGCGGTTCCAGACCCGAAAAACTGGGGGGGCAAGGACTCAAATTCAAGAGTGATTTTCCAAGGGGAGGGAGGCTGGAGTTTATAAAAGGGTATGTGGGTGCCCTTACACCTACCCCAGATAGTAGGGTTCCCAGGTGTTTTTTCCCTTGGGAAAAATTAAAAATGTCATGACAAAGTAAATAATTAGTCTAACTCAATTTGATTATTTTTCGAGCTAGGTTGAAAATCTTGATGCCTTGCAAACTTGGCCTTATTTTATTTTTTTAAAATGTAGTCTTGAGGTAGTAGATAATTTGGCAATAATTTCTACTAACTACTATTGAATAAATTCCAATATTAGTTTCATACTACGGCTGTTTCCTTATACCAAGTAGAGAAAAAAGTACCATGGAACATAGGTACCCTCAAAAATTCTTTGTCACCGAGATAACAATGGAGAGAAATTGAAATTTTTCAGAAAGTATTGATTTTTAGAGGTTTTATTCAAGTTATAAAATTATTTATTCCCATGTCAAATTACGACGTGATTAATTCAATCAAATCTTAAAATTGCGACTTTACAGTAATTTTTTACTTGTTCAATGTTCTGTCTCCTTTTGATTGTGATTTCTGAATTTAGGTAAAATTTACACAATCACCGCTATTCAACGTTCTATTCAGAATATCTTCTCATTTTCTTCAACTTCTATCAATATTGAAAATAAAAAATTATGGTAGCATATTTGCTCTATTATCTCAATAACCATTCAAGTTAAAAACTCCTCATAAAACAGTCATTGAATTCCTCAGATTTCACAACTCCATTTCACGAATAAAGCCAGTAAAAAATAGAAAAATGAATATTTTAAATCTATATATCTGAATAAAGCCAGTAAAAATTAGAAAAATGAATATTTTTTGAGAAATTTAAATTTTTGCCATTGTTATCTAAGCGGTAACAAAGCGTTTTTTGTGATATGTTCCACGGAACTTTTTCCTCTACTTGGTGTAAAGAAACAGCTTGAGAAGTATTGCTGAAAACCCAGCCCACCCCTGGAACCGCCACTGTTTTGAGACATTGAAATATTGTAGTCAGTTGGTGAAAGTCAAAATTCCGATTTGTCATTAAAAGATCAGCGTTCATATCGCCCATGACTAGGATACGGCTATAGAATGGTAAGAATTGAAGTAATGCATTTTCAAAATCAGTGAAGTGACCTATTTTTGACGGTCGGTAGCAGATTCCAACTAGTAATTTATCTGAACTGGTTAATGATAATTCAAGCAGCATAAATTCAGGTGTCGTAATGTTTAGGACAAGTAACTTTTCAAACGAGTAAAGTTTCCACCAATTTGGTCAGGTAGTTTGGGACCGTATACCTGAAAGAGTAGTGATTCGTCCAAATAACAAATCACAAAAAGAAGAATATCTGCATTGACATGACAGGCCCACATAATAGAAACGTTCAGGAAGAAAATAATAGAACTTCGAGCATTGACTATGAACATGACTATGACATGAACATAGATATATCTGTAACAATGACTTAGCTTACAAATCACTACTATCATTCACACGCTAAAAATAGTACACTTCAATTACTGAATGGGAATCAGCTTAGTTCTATTCTTTCCGAAGGGAATCCCCGAAGCTGTCAAAGATAGATTTTAAATCCTCAATTATTATTTTCCACAACGCACTTTATTCTAACCATTATTAGATTGATTTGACTATTGCTCGCCTGCAAATTCTATTCATACTTATTTGCTTTGTTCATCAAATCACACAGTAGGGTTCATCTTCACTTGCCTATTATTTTCAAATGTTTAATATTGTAGCATACATAGGAATAAATCATGATTCCTATCGGCCATTCCATCGGCGTAAAAATGGTCTTATTCAAATATAATCTTACCTTGGAGATTGACGTGTCACAGTCTTCACAGGCACGTTTTTTCGTCTTCTCAACTGCACGGAAAACATCGATTTCTGCTACATCTGGTATGCAAGAATGTTCTAATTGTTTTGTCACTTCTTCATCCCTAGTAAACACTTTCCCATTGCATTTTTCTTTTATGCATACCCATTTCACTTCCCCACTTTTTAATTCATTTTTTTTATAGTACCTATATCCTTCATTAATCAAACACGGTTTCCCTCTTTTCGTGGTGAATAGTTCCATGTTACACGCTGACGCTCAGTGGAACTTTTACAACTGACCACTATAAAATATGTTCCATGACTCCTGATACATTACGATGACAATTTCATAGTGATTTCCGGGTTTTTTCTAGAAACTGGGAATACCCTGTTGATTAGCCAATAAGAGAATGGTCTCTAAAGGAAGGAAGTCAACTCCGATCTTTTGTTGTTATTATGGGAACTTTTAAGACTCATTGTCTCATTCATTCATAATTTCTATTCTTAGTTACACATTTATTTATTTTTAGTTTATTCAACTTCTGCCTATATCTGAGCTTTCTCTGACAATGAAGGGTGTCTAGAGTCAGGTAGAAATCGGTTGAAAGACTACTCGTTTGCAATGCTCACAGGAGCGTGAAAACCCATTGGGGGAAACACTACTCATTTGGGCATTGGTCGAATCGCTACTCGTTCGAATCGCTACATAATCTAAATTCAGGTCTAGCACAGTACTCTTGGACAGATGTCGGTAATATTTTAGTTTTAATACCTTCTTTTACATATACAGCTACGCCGCCACATGCTTTGTAAGCGATCATTACGAAAGAGATTATATCCAGGCAGAGCAACAAGGTTTGATGAAATGCTAGTGGTAATCCCGTCCTGTCCCCAAACCGGTGGATTGGGGTACAGTTAAGATTAAAAACTCAACGAACGTCGAGAGCCCTGAAAGTGAGTGAAATAATTTGTACTAACCTTGGACTGACGAGAATAGTGGACTGTATGTGACTGTAGAATATGTAGAATTTACTGCTGATATCCTGTCTGCATGTGTATGTTTAACAACATATGTATCACGGAACGGAACGAAGTAATATATTGCGTCCAACTTGAACGCCACGGAACAGGAGAAACGGAACGAAACGTCTTGACTTCTCGGGCACGCTCCTCGAAGTGCCGGATTAGAAGATAAACGGGGAGGATAAAGGAGGGGTGAGGGAGAGAGGTTATCTTGCCTACTCTAGGAGAGGAGGAAGGGGTGGATAGCACAAACTAATCAACTCACAATCAAAACTGTCGATCGTTCATGAATCCACCATCTCCGCCCGCCTTGGAATGCCCCATTTCCAAGAACATAAACTCAAGAAAAACTAAAATTTTAAAATAAAAGAAAAAACAAAACAACATGCACTGAACGGTAGAAAAGGAAAAACGAAGGGAAAAAGGAATAGGAAAGGAAAACGGAAAACTTGAGGTGTTGGTTAAACTAATTGGGAAGTATGGGGGCAAGTTTCCTAACTGGCCTAACATACTCACCAGAGTTAGTTTTCACGTGAGCTGAGCGCACAACACCCTTAGCATCACTTATGATTTGGGTGACTCTACCTAACGGGTATGATAAGGGTGATGAATTGTCCTCTTTAATCCATACTAACTGCCCTACCTGTAGGTTTGTATCACTCTCAAACCATTTATTTTTCTGTTGAAGAGTGTGGAGATATTCACTCTCCCACCTCTTCCACAATCGCTGAGTAAAACGATTAACCTTTTCCCAACGAGACAGTCTGTGCTCGTTGACATCACTCACATCAATTTCAGGAACCGCTAACAGAGGGCGATGAACAAGGAAATGTCCGGGAGTCAGCGCCTCGTAGTCATCAGGAGATGAAGAGAGCGCATACAACGGTCTAGAATTGAGAATCGCCTCAATTTTCACCAACAGAGTGGAAAACTCGACAATAGTGAGGACAGAATTTCCCACTTCACGAAACAAATGAAATTTCACATTTTTAATATTGGACTCACATATTCCATTCATGAACGGAGCATGAGGAATATTGAAACGAAACTGGATGCCTTTAGACGACATCGCATCACAAACGTTGGATTGATTTTCCAACGACCTGAGAAATTCAACAATTTCCTTCAATTGTCGTGCAGCACCTTTGAAATTCGTCCCTTGATCACAAAATATTTCTTTAGGCAATCCACGCCTAGAAACAAAACGATGGAGAGTGTTAATAAACTCTTCAGATGAAAGACTTGTAAGCATCTCAATGTGACAAGCTTTTGTTGCCAGACAGACAAATAGTGCAAAGTATGCCTTGTATGTACGAGCTTTGGGCCGAATACTCTCTTTAACAGTGAACGGACCAGCTAGATCGACCGCAGCCTTCAAAAAGGGAGCACTAGGGACAACACGAGAGCTGGGAAGATCACCCATGACGGGAGCAACAGGAGTTGCATTGAATAAACGACAACGAGTACAATTGAAGATCACATTTCTGATGACACTGTGAGCTCCAATAATCCAAAAATAACGCTGGATAAGAGCACGCACTATTCTTGGTCCAGCATGAAGGTGAGAAATATGATAATACTCAATGAGAAGTTTAGTAAAATGACTATCTTTATGAATCAAACAAGGATGCTTGGCTTCATATCCTAGAGCACTATTTACCAATCTGCCACCAACACGAATCACACCATCACAATCCAAGAATACAGACAATTTTTGGAAACTCTTATCACAAGGTTTGCTCTCTCTCAATAGGTTGAGCTCACGATTGAAATGACACTTTTGAACAATTTTAACACAACACATTTGAGCACATTTCAACTCTTGGACACTAAGTGCACCTGATTTACGAGAGACACCACCAATTGATGCTTTACAGTTATTCACGAAGCGTGAAGCATAAGCACAGGAACGCAACAACTTCATGTATGAGGAGAAACGTGTTATCTGAATAACAGCAGACTCTTCAGTGATATTCAAAACAACACCTTTATTTTGTTTCACATCAGGAAGATTTTCAGTAGCAGGGTAAGTCATAGATGACAACGGCCAACATGACAACGGATTAGAACACCACGTTGGAGCATTGAACCAATCTTGTAAATTGCACAAGTTTTGAGGAGAAATACCTCTTGAACCAACGTCGGCAATATTGAAACCAGTACCAATGTGATTCCAATCTGAAATATTAGTCAACTCTAATATTCTCACAACACGGTTTGCAACAAACGTTTGCAACTTGTAAGGAGGTAAATGCAACCAAGATAGAACAATAGTTGAGTCACTGAACAGAAACGTAGATTGAAGATTGATTTTTTCCAGTGAAGGGATGACTGAAACATACAATCTCGAAAGCAATAACGCGGCTTGAAGCTCTAATCGAGGAATAGATAGAGTTTTCAACGACGCAACTTTAGTTTTCGCTTTCAACAGGAAGCATTTCACGGTAGATTCTGACGACACAACTCTCAAGAAGATACACGCACAGATTCCTTTCTGAGATGCATCGGAAAAACCAAGTATTTGACAAGATAAAGCATCGCCATAAACGCATCGAGGAATTGAAATTGAACTTAGAGCAGGAAGCTCTCTCATCAGCTCATTCCAGCATTCATTGTAATCAACAGGAATCGACGTATCCCAATCAATGTCTAACTTCCACAGCTCTTGTAGAAAACATTTCATTTTGAATATTACTGGAGCTATGAAGCCGAGAGGGTCATACAGACGCGCGATAACGGACAGAACAGTGCGCTTGGAGTTTTTCTTCTGAAACTCTGGAACGGAGACTTTAATATGAAAACAATCAGTAGTTGGGTTCCACATTATGCCAAGAACTTTCACATTTGAATTAGGCTCATCACTGATATGAAGTGGTACTTGAGTGTTTTCAGAACGAATCAGATCCAAGAACTCAGGAGAATTACTGCTCCATTTATTCAACTTGATATGAGCACAATTTAGAAGATCACAAAGTTGTGATTTTATTTCACATATCTCTTCCAACGAATTAGCACCGGTGAGAAAATCGTCATGATAAATATCATCACGAATAGCTGCTGCTGCCAACGGAAATTTATCTCCTTCATCTTTCGCCAATTGAATAAGAGCACGTTGAGCAAGAAAACCAGACGGTTTCAAACCATATGTGATTGTTTTAAGCTCATAAACGACAATATCATCAGAAGGATTTTTACGAAACAATATGTGAAGGAAGGAACGATCTTCTTCATCAACGAGAATAGCACGATACATTTTCGTAACATCACACGTGAATACGAATGAGTGAAGTCTGAATCTAGTTAACACATCACATATGTCATTCAATAACTTTGGACCAGAATGAAGAACTTGATTCAACGAAATGTGACTCTTTTTAGCAGACCCATCAAATACAACACGAACCTTTGTTGTAGGTGATGACGGATTGAATACGCAAAAATAAGGGATGAAATATTTACCCGGTTTTTTAGCAACTTCCATGTGATCTAAAAGAAGATACTCCTCCATGAAAGATACACAATCAGATTTCAAACGAGCATCACGCTGCATACGACGCTCCAACGACAGAAAACGATTCAACGCAACATCATGAGATTCATGAAACTTGAGTTGATTATTATCAACTTTGAAAGGAAGACGAACAACATATCTACCTTCAGCATCACGCGTGTGAGTTTCAACAAAATGTTTTTCACAAAACTCATCATCAGGACTAGGAAATTTATGATTGGGAATTTCCTCACTTTCCCAAAACTTATGAACCAAATTATTCAACGAGTTCTCAGAGGTGGGCCACGTCATTAATGCAGTCAATGACTGATTGAGAAGAACGGAATGATTGGGAAATTCACCCAAAATAATGTCACCAAACACGGTAGGAATTACGCAAAACGAACAGTCTTCACTAGAAGAGACTTTACTATGATGACGTAATATTTTGTTGAATAATTGGCATCCCAATAGGAGATCAACGGAACGTTGTTCATAGAACACAGGATCAGCAAGGTTGAATTTTTTCAACTCATTTTGAACTTTTGAACTGAGATAAATAGGAGGCAATGAACCAACTATTTTATCAATCACGTAAGCCTCAGCTTCTAAACGGGGTGACTTGAACCCTTAGGTTTCAACAAACATTTCACAACACCAGAAGAATTCCCTACACTCGAGGAATTCAAACCGGAGAAATTTTGATGACAATCATGGACCGATAAACCAAGTTTCATAACAAGATCTTTTGTTATGAAATTAGCAGTACTACCAGAATCAATCATTAAACGAACACCAATAAACGACCCAGATGAATTTTTTATAAGTGCTTGAGCAGTACCCAAAACAACACTCGTTTTAGGAATGAAACTAACAATGGATGATTTATCAATAACATTATCAGTGATACCACAATGCTTAGAAGAATTTGAATTCTCAACAACATTCATAGCACTGTCAGTTTGAGTAATCGAATCAACGGATTTCGATTTCAAAGCAACTTTAGAGTTGTTATCAGTAGACTTCTGATTACGAACGGGAGAATTCGAACGGCTATTATCACTACTACGAGGATAATGAAGCAATTTATTATGCATACGACCACAATAGCACATCGATTTAGACTTGCATTGATTAACAGCGTGAAATTTAGAGAAACAATTGAAACAGACTCTCAATGATTTAATAAATTCATTCCTAGCTTTTGGATCTCTTTTCAAGAACGCAGGACATTTGAACAACGAATGATTCATTGAGTTGCAAAACGAGCATTTTATTTCAGCACTATCATTCAATTCACTAGTAACCAAGTTACTTTTATTTCGAACGCTGTTATCAGCCTGAGTAGATAAGACAACCTTTTTCTGAGACGACTTATTTTTCGGGTTTTCGATGGATTTTTGTTCATTGATAGACGGCACATCAGATGCAGATAATTGATAAGATCTAACTCTCTTATTCACGAAATCAATCAACTGTTGACAAGAAGGAAAGCTCTTATCAGCTACCTCGAGCTCAAACGATTCACGTGATATTTTGTCTAACTGACGAATAGCTAATGAGTACAAAATATAATCAGCCAAATCGGGAACTTTCAACGACTTCAGAGTTGTAATACTATCACCTACTTTAACGAGAAAATCTTGAAGCGATTGTAGTGAGGGTTTAAATGGGACTGAACTACTTTTCAAAATCTCATTCACGTAGTGGTTAGCTAACACCCTATCACTCTCGTAACGCTTGCATAGAGTTTTCCATGCCAACTCAAAATCACTAATTATTTGAAAAGATTCCACTACTCTGGCTGCTTCGCCTTTCAACAAATTATGCAAAATATGAGATTTATGAACGGGAGAATAATATTTATCATCCACAATCAATGATGAAAAAATATTCTTGAATCTAGGCCAGTCTGAAATATCAGAACCATCAAAAGATTTTATTTCAGTTGGAGGTAATATCATATTCAAACGGGGTGCATGAGAAGTTGAGGGTGAAGGTTCAGTTTTCTCCTTCGGTTTCTCATTTTTCATTTGATTCAATTTATCACGAGCATTTATTATTGCACATGATAATTGATCAATAACGGTAAGTGATTGATATTCAGGTTCTTTAGTAGGGTCAACTTGAATAGATAATTCATTGATTTCATCTAATAATGCAGAATATTCTTTCACAGTATTTTCAATAGATATACTCCTTATCAGAAATTGAGATTGAACTTTAGTGTCATTGATGTCCTTCAACAAGTCATAAGCTTGTTGAACACGGCTAAACAAAGTTTCTTTCTTTTTCACACGAATAGTTAGCAAAGCTGCTGGGCTTGCCATTGTTACTAAGTAACAGATTAGATAAACAAGGAGATAAGGAAAGGAACCTTGTAACTGGATTCAACATGGGTATCAGTGCATGTATCAACAAGTAACTCTACTTTAAACGAATTGAAATTTAAAATTAAAAAATAAATTTCTTGGAAATAGAACATATCCGGCCCGGAGGACCATGTGGTAATCCCGTCCTGTCCCCAAACCGGTGGATTGGGGTACAGTTAAGATTAAAAACTCAACGAACGTCGAGAGCCCTGAAAGTGAGTGAAATAATTTGTACTAACCTTGGACTGACGAGAATAGTGGACTGTATGTGACTGTAGAATATGTAGAATTTACTGCTGATATCCTGTCTGCATGTGTATGTTTAACAACATATGTATCACGGAACGGAACGAAATATATTGCGTCCAACTTGAACGCCACGGAACAGGAGAAACGGCAAACGTCTTGACTTCTCGGCACGCTCCTCGAAGTGCCGGATTAGAAGATAAACGGGGAGGATAAAGGAGGGGTGAGGGAGAGAGGTTATCTTGCCTACTCTAGGAGAGGAGGAAGGGGTGGATAGCACAAACTAATCAACTCACAATCAAAACTGTCGATCGTTCATGAATCCACCACCTAGGCTTTAAGAATGATTCTGAAATACCAATAACATTAAAACTTTGAAAACGGAAGATTGCTCTAAGCTCGTCAATGTGACAGGGGAGGGATTGTACATTTAGATGGGCAATCTTAATCAGTTTTTTATATGACCGAAGCTTTTCTGTTAATAGGACACCTATATCATTACTTACGTTATTTAAGTTATTATTCAAGTTTATATGAATTGAGGGTGAGCAAGCTGAGTTATCAGGAGAAGTCATGATGGAAGAAGCAAATTAACAAAAATACATAAAGAGAACAGAGCATGACGATGAGGATGAAACTAAAACTAATGAAAGAACTAAAACTAATTATTGAAGAAGTCTCTTTAACTTGAAGTGTCGAGCGCTTCATAAAAGTGTTGACAGTTGGGCTCCCTCCAAAAATTATAATTATCAGTTCAAAAATTCACTGCACACTAGGGGTAGGTAATCTGGAGTGTTCTTGAACGCACGACCGAACAATTGAGAGAACGCAATGTGATAGGTTAGTTCTGATATTCCCTGCCCGCTAGTAGATGATAGGATTGATAGGATGAGTTCCAGTACCAGCCAATGAAAAACGAGTTTGGAGAGTGATAACAGCAAGAGAGTACAGCAGAACTGCAACTAGAGAAAAGGAGCAGAAGGAGCAGCAGAAGACTGAGAATAAGTTACGTGGTATATAAATTAACCAAGAGTACTGGAATACACAGCGGGGCTGAGCCTTAATTCGAGCCTTAATCTGGAAAGTGTCACGTCAAATTCCGACTATATAACTCACTGCCCTAAGTTCTTGTCATTATTCCCATCGTGCACCCCAGCATCCACACCTAGGGGTCAAATTTTATTGTTGCAGTACTGAGATCATTCGCAATAACCAATCATAAATCACAAACAAATACTTGTATGGTAGTTTCTCTCCAAGTATAGATTATTTATAATGTGCCAAAATCCCAAGAAACAAACATTCAAGAATAAGAAGATGGAAAAAATATATTATAGAATACTTATTATACGTGTAATAATTAGAATATCAAGGCCCGGCTTGTGAGTCACCAAATTAGCCAATGTGAAAAGATACGGAATCAAAACATATGAGTGTATCCTTGAAGAAATTACAGCAAGGTCAGGCCAATTGGTGATTTCACATTATTAGTTGGGCGCCAGAAAAAATAAAATTACAGGGAAAAGACGAAGTTAAAGGAGAACATAAAGAACGCTAACGGATTACAAAATGAATTTTAGCTAAATTTCAATGAATCGAGTATAATCATAATCCATGGTAGGGATTCAAATCTAGCTAAAAATTCAGTTAAAAAGCTTTTATGATTTGCTTTATCCAATGCTATAGATCGATAAGATCAAAATTCTACGTTCAATAATAATCAACATTTATCTTTGGTTAGAAAGCAAGTTTTAAATTAAGCTTTTTTATAAGGGGGAAAAAATCAATGATCTCAATACCCAAAAACTAAATGCTTATTACTATTTTGAAATTATTATTCTAAAATACTATATTCTACTCTATAAAAATTTTACTAAACAGCAATGACACATAAAATTGATTTGGTTTTTAAATTTTTGATTTAGCTGAAATTGATTTCTTCAACAAGCTGTACTAGCTGGAACTGGAAGCCGCTAATGGTGTAATATTAATTGCTATAGTTTTTGCAGAAGTTGAAGTTGATAAGTATATATAATATCTAGAATAACAAATAATAGAGGTTAGTTGTAATATTTTAAGTATGTAGATTTTTGACTAATTTTGAGAAGATGGCCTAAAGACAGATAAATGAAATTTATTAGGAGGGATTAATTAAACTGTCATGCATGCTATTCAGATTATTCAACTTGCCTGTATTTTGAGTAGATCCGTCATCCTTTCTACGGTGAGGACATTCTTGGTACCTCCTTGGTTGACGGCGATTTTGATCCTTCCGTCTTGTGACCATACAGATCTTGCCCCGAACCGGTCCATAGCTGCGTTGAGGATTTTCAACCGTTCTGATGTGAGATCCTCTCGAATAGTCACTCCAGTGCCTTTCAGATTCTTCTTAGCTTCGAAGATCATTCTCCTCGTCCGGTAGCTTTGGAGGCGAATGATGATCGGGCGATCCTTCGGTCTGTCTTGTCCGGGTGATTGACGCTTTCCAACGCGATGCGACCGATTGATATCATCGAGCGTCACCGGAACTTTCAATTTTTCGTTGAAAACGCGTAGCGCCAACTGATCAGTGTCTTCGCCTTTATTCTCAGGGATACGGAAGATACGAAAAGAATGTCGACGACCGTATTGTTCGAGATCGTCGACCTTGAGGTGACAGTCTACCTCAAGTTGTCGAATATTGTCACTCAGCCGTTGATTCTTCTTCTTTAGAGCCTCAAAGTCTTCAATAATTGATTTCAGAGCCGTTGTCACTGCTGTAGTAACGGCCCTTTCAATGTGAGCCCTCATTTCCTGGAGGAGCTCCGAAGACAATGGGCTAGAAATAACCTGGGAAGTAGTAGGTTCGGCTACCGGGCGGGCGTTGACCTCATTCTTCTTGGCTGGTGTTCCTCGGTTTCTGCTGTTGACCATGGTGCGGATGTGGTGGGGGAAGTGTTGAACAATAGATTTCATTAATGGTCTTTCAAGTTAATGATTATCATAATTCATTTTACTAACATTGGGTTTTATTTTTGGTTTCAGGTGAGAATTTCAGAGATTTATACCCAAAACATGAGCAGCGATTCAATAAGGTTATCGATTGTGTGTGGTATGTAGTTAAATCTAATCACTATAAGGTCACTAAGATAAGGACAAGCACAAGATTGACAAGGTAAGTATTGAAATGTGACAAAGTCAAGGTATTCAGTATTATTTGATTGTAAGTTATTCATAATAATTAATCCGTCATTATTTTTCATTCATTCAGGTTTCAATTTATAGATAAGTTCTAAATAAATTGTATTACTATTAAATAATTGAATAGAGAAGAGAATTTTTTATATAACCTAAAGATAAAGAGGCAAAGAGAGTACCCAAAAATTTGACAGAAAGCTTAAAATACAATACAAGTGAATGAATTCTGAAGATTAATTGGTAAGGTTGATTGTTTAGGATAGTATCTGTAGCACAAGATTATACATCTGTAATAAACTTTTCTGTAACAACAACGAAGACAGCAGAATATTGATCAACTCAGTTATCAATAGTTATTTTGTAAATTATCTGTGCTCTCAATCGTGCTCATTGTGTGCTGTTAGGGTACGAGTTGCATTATTAAGTTGAGTTTCATTTTCATTCAATCCTTTAATACTTCTCTGTGCAACCGGCCTCTTATTTAGTAGATTAAATTGAAGAAGACTTGAATCTGAAAGCCAGCCAGACTTTGAAAGGTTTGGTCTATGTAGTGGTCGATTAAATAAGTTTTTAAATGCCGGGAACAAAACAAAAAGTGCAAGAAGCTCAGTAAATTAGTGAAACAATTTGCAGCCAACAAGCACGGTACACAAGAATGAGGTAGGCTATTGAGCTTGAATGTGCGGTGTATCACTAACATTAGTGTTATAGTGATACCATACTAGTCAGTCAGCTAATAGAAACAATTTTTCCACATACAATATTGCGTGATGAAAATGAATAAAGCTTCTTCCTGAAGGCTCGTTCACGTTATCCTTCCACTTCTTCCTACAATCCGTCCTCTTTCAACATCCTCTTCTTTCTTATTTTTCGTTCTTCCACTTTCCTACACTGTTTACTACCTCTTCTTCCCAATCTTCCTCCTCAATTCTCACTCAATGAATTAACTTTCTTTTACTGTACCGTGCTTCCTAAAGGCTTGCTCACTTTATCGGTTTATCCTCCTACTTCTCACCCACTTCCGTCTTCTTTCATCCTTTTCTTTCCTCTTTGCCTCAACTTCATTTCTATAAACTCTCCTTTCTTCGCGGTTTTTCAACAACATTCTATTTCAATTGCGTCTCCATATGTTTTTTGTATTATATTTTCACTTACTTTCATCAATTATTAATTATCTTCAAAACCATTTTTTTAGTTTTCCCTTCCATACATTCTTCTACTCCATTTGTCAGTGATATTTTCTGTCGTCTGATATAGTATTTTATCCCATCTATCATACTACACACCTTCTTCTTACTGTTATCAGATATTTTATCAACATTTTTACTCTTTTTCATTTCCCCACCACATCTACCCTTGCTCAATCTCCTCAACTTACTTTCTCGGTAGTAATCTGCCTATTCTCCTCCTTTCTTCCTCTTCCGCCCCCTTCTTTTTCTTCCGTCTCGCTCATCCTCCATAAGTCCTCCGAAATCCTCTTTCTTCTCGCTTCCTTTCTTTCTTTTTTACTTCCTCTTCTCAATCCCAAATTACCACTTCTTCCACTCTGCCCACAATGAAACACGACACAAAAAGTAGGTCTGCCCTACAATAGCTGGTGGCATTCATCAGTAGTTGGTGTTGCTATCTCAATTGTATTTTTCAGTCCGTGAAAAAGAATGCTCCTCGATCGGCTTGGAAATTTATTGGTACTTACCGAGATAACAGCAATAATAAACCGGCCTGCTCACACATAAATATATGTGAACAGTTGTATGGATGTATATTAAACGCAGCCCCCACGGTTTTGGTGTGTTACTGCTTCCTGGTAAAGCATGCTATTTGTAAAACGTGATCTGAGTTGTTTTATTTGTTTGTGAGGATCGAATGGTGTGTAGGTTCGAATTATGCAGGTCTTTTTAAGTTGTCTTCATCGTCACTAATTATTATGCCTCTTTTACGGTGTTATAATTATCACGCACAAGCCTATGAGCTCATGTGGGCTTCACCCTCATAAAACAAACAAACTGGCAACCCAAACCGTTAGCCATTTTGTGGGCATGAACTCTTGAATAGTTTGTGTTTCGTGATTTGAGTGTGATATGGTTAATGTAGGTAAAAGCTTAGATTAAAGTAGGCCTACTTGATTTATTTTGCTATGTGTGAAAATTGAGTAAATAGGCAGAGATAGAGGATTAAAACTAGTGATAAACTATTTGTTATAGATCAAGACTAATGTCCGCTTAATTACCTGCAAGGATTCAATTCAGAAAACATTTATATATTGATTTAAAAAAATATTGGGTGGCTCGTTGGGGGAAGTGATAACCAGGTGGACCCGAGTTCAAGTATCGACCGGTCTACAATCTGACCACAGCACAATAACATGAATACGGCCAACCCGTCTTTTGGAGGAGACGGTATAAACTGTCGGTCTCGACTATCTAACAAGTAGTAGTCATCCCTCATCATCATCTATCTCATTAGCCTATGAGCTCATGAGTTTCACCCACAGGGAACAAACAAATATAAAATACGAATATGAAGTTTGAATAAAAATTTCTCAGTGGCAGTTGAACGCCTAAAGGAAGTAAGTATATTTCAAAGTACATTTCAGTTTATTTCAGAATATTTTCAAAAGGAGGATCTAATGTGTAATCAAGGCAAGCTAAGAAGATGACAGAAAGTTGAGGAAACTCGTATCTATCCAACTGCGGCCAAAAACCAGGAGAATTATAAAATTCCATTATTTTGTGAGGAAATTGATGTTGACAGCAGCTATACCAAAGCCGCCTCTTAAAACAAGGAAACCAACAACTGGATAATTTCGACAAGTTTCACATAATCATACTGTGAGAAGTTCACAGCTAAAGCGGCTCACATCAAAACAGATTCGCTGTAAAACTAATGGAGTCTAAAAAGCCGTCGACACTATTCTGTTAAAAATTAGTTATTTTTTGTGGCTTGGTGTAACTTGCAACTTGGAATACATTGTTTTTCCAATCTTGTACGTGTTACGCCGAGCCGGAAGTTACATTAATTGGGGTGAACAAGAACAAGTGAACAAGAATTTGTTGGAAAGATCTGGATGTTTTGAGCGAACTGTTTATCCGGCTTCTTCAGAGGATTGAAAAGTGATTATGTAAGGATTGAGAATTAAACTGATGGTGTAAGGTTATGAAGTGACAGAGCAGATACCGTACAACAGTAACGGGAGTCAACTGGAGGGGGGGGGGGTTAATAAAAACTTCTGGAAACCAATTTATTAGTTGGATTAGTTTTTACTGTTAATGGAAACCAATCATTTGGATTAATTGATTTTTATGTTGAAATGAAATTGATCTTTACTTATTTGAAAATGATGTTCAGATCATATAATAAAAAAGGAATTTCAATACATACTCGATCGTTAACACATATTATTCTTGATTCAAGTCGGTCCAATCTCCATATCGTACCAAGCAGACTTCACCGAAATACTACCTCTAATACCGTAATAACTTGGTATATTTTGAAAATATTGTAAATTGTAATTTTATTTGGTTGCTGGTGTTTCTTGGATTGATCCTGAAAGGAATCAACAAATCTATTAAAAATTCTCAACCATTGAAACTCTAATCTTGAATGTAAATCACCCTAAAATGTAACCAATTTTGTTGAATTGTTTTAGAAACTGTAAAACATTATTAACACTGTAATTGACATATGAAGAAAAATTAACACTTCAGAGATTTCCTCGATGTCAAAGCCATTCATGAAGTGCAGTTAGTATTGAAAAAGCTCTAAATTTCAAAACAGAAAAGAATATACCTCTATATAATCAATTGTCGTAAGTCCCAGTGGCACAGGTTTCTGTTATGCTATCAACAATTTTGTTTATATTGAGTTATATTCCATTGCATAACTATTAATATGTTAATGATGTGCTCTGATTAACAATGTTAATTCCAATGAGCAATCAAAAATTAATATATGTTAAATTTCTGAAGTGTAACCTACACTTGGAGTTGACATTTAGATTGTAGAGCAATGTCCGATTTCTTTCAACCAATTTTCCAATTATATATGCGTTTAGATAATATTACACAATCTGCATCGCTCAGCAAGGCGAAGACTCGTGACATTTGAAACATAAGTAACTAACTTCTTGTGTGACTAACCTACGATGACGCAATTCTACTTTATGACATCACCAGTCCCTCCTGAAAATGCTTCCGGTTCATCTCATAACCTTCAACACACATTTTGAGAACGTCATAAGTAATAAATAAATTGTTGTTATCTCAGAACGGAAAATTTATTACTATAATAATATCGTGATACTCATTCTAACGGGTGTTTTTCTCAAAAAGGACGCAGATAAATTCTCAGTGATAGTGCATTCATTAGTCTGTCCAAGCAAAGAAGACCCTCTGACAAGATGGGAAAATGACTCCAGCTTGGTCAATATTTGTTCAAGAATTATCAATGTGTGTCATATCAGTAGATCAAATTGTTTCCTACAATTTGAGATCTAATTGATTATTTTGGACCAATAATTACCTAGCTTCTTTGGTAATTTTTTTGTATAGTTTTGTTATATCTTATCATATTATGTTTGATGCTATGAATTTTTACCATTGTATTATGTTTGGAAAAACAAAATTGAATTGAAAGCTTGAGTCATTTTCCTATCTTGCCAGATAAGAGGGTCTTCTTTACTTGGACAGCCTATACCCGACCCAACACAATACTGCCTTAAAAAAATAATGTAAAATGAATAACTTTCAATAATAATTGTTGTACAAAGTTATATTCTCTATGCCAAATATATTCTCCCTCAAACTTCTATGTGCGTCCTTTTTGAAATACGTGTTTAATAATATAATATTACTGTATAAGATCTACTATATAGTCTATATCAAAGCAAAGAAGACATTCTGGCAAGATGGGTAAATGACTCCAGCTCGGTCAATATTGGTTCAGAAATTATAAATTTGATCCCAAATTGTACGTAGAAAACACTCTGTTCTATAGTTTGAGACCAAATTAATTATATTTGAACCAATATTGACCGAGCTGGAGTCATTTTTCCATCTTGCCAGAATGTCTTCTTTGCTTGGACAGACTATACCATACGTGATCCAATATAGGCTACTTAAGATGCTAGATGGGCTAGGGCTAGTCTAGGAAGTCCGAATTTGCATTTTTGAAAAGGGCAAACAGAGTGGAAGGATTGAGAACAGTCCAATAGATAGAGAGAGAACGAAATAATGACAAAGTGAGAAATACTGCTTAAATTTGTTCACATCACGGTAGGTGTTGCATATAGTGGTTGAGGTCAAAACATACATCGTGCTACACTTCCTATACTATTCTATAAACCACATATCATATCCAGTTATTATCTATAGGACTGTAGAAACCTTCTCTCTGCGGAACAAACCGTTGTATGAAACTAGTAATATGAACCTGACGATCAGTGTGTTTTGAACCTATAATTTACCGGTGGCTTCGATAGATTACTAGTTGTAAATAGAATAATTAATATTGCACTTCCTTCTGTACCTGTTTGAGATGATAGTTGTTTTAGCTATATAGGAGTGTAACTTCTACATCAGTCAATAAAACATCAATGTCATTAATAAATTGTAACTGAGAAGAAATCACCTTTTATAGTTCTTTTATTGCTTAGTTCTTGTGAAAAGATTGGTAAGATCACACTCACTCTTATTAGGGAAGCTCAGTTTCGAAATCAACAAATGTTAATAAACTATCTATCTTTTCTCTTTCAGGTTGTTTATCAATGGTACTTGTAAATTGATGAATGTCACCAGAAATTATTTTATTTTTGAGGAGAAAAATGACGCCAGCCTTTTAAAATCTCACATTTTTAAAAATATTTTTTGCTACGTTTCATGGGAGTAGATTAGGATTCAGAAAGAGCCTACCTCAACGTATCTTCTCATCAAGTTTTAATCATTAAAAATAATTTGTAAGTTTTCAGATTGAGAAGTTTGAATTCAGTATACTAGTTACTTTATTACTAGTCCCAAACCGATCAGGTTACAAACAATAAGTAACCTGAATGATTGAATTTGCTCTTATCACTCGTTGAACAGAGTTTAGGCTGAGGCCGCACTGCTGGAGGGTAAATGGTAAATCTTTAGAACATACACACCATCCATAGTAATACATCGTATAATAGAGCCTGGAGGGTGGAGGGTAGAGGGTAGCTTCAACCATCTACCCTCTACCCTCCAGGCTCCAGCCTCCAACCAAGTAATTCTAGCGCCATCTTGTTGAGTTTCTACCCATATTTAAGAATTTTGAGGTTATGTTCTCACTTGCAACATGGAAGAGGAGCTGATAGCAGCAAGCCTGAACAAATATACAAATTGAAAAATAACGAAATTTACTACTTTTCTCACCAATTTCATTGATTCGAATTTATTGATTTCAAACAAATTAAAATCGTTTGCAGTAAACTACTCATCGTTTTATAGCTTAGGCTGCATCATCGTTGTGCGTATGGGATAAACTAATTGTAGAAATTCATGTCTTATCTGCGCAAACTTCTGCTTTATTAATTAAATATCAATAAATTAATTAATCCATTTCATCGTAAATAAACCTGTTCATACAAAAATCATTATTCCATTGTAGAAACAATTATAATGAATGACTCCGTTAAGTAATAAGTTGTTGAGAAAGATTGATTGAAACGATAAAGCATATGGACCGCTGCTTCTCGGTATTGTCATTAAATCGTCAATGGGAAAACTCTACCTATCTATTATATTATATTCTTGTTGATACATTTATTCTCTACAAACATTATACAAGTTCAATCATGTTTTGATCGAAATGAAGCATTATTATTGAAAATTCTGAAGTCATGTCCATTGTAGAAGTCATTCTGACGCCAGAAAGTTAGGCAGTTTCTTCTGCTCCTTTTGCGCTTCAAGGTGTCCTAGTGGTTTATCCAAGTAGCGTTTCATCCGAGACCCAAATAATTAGTGTTTCATCCGATGGGTGTAAAACACGCTCCTGTAAGTATAATAAACGAGTAGTGTTCCATCCCATTTTTACATGACTTCTAAATCCCTTCATGCACACAGAAAACTCAGATACAATCTTAACTTCAACTCATTATGTAGGCAGAATCTGAATAAGCTCGAAATAAATATGTGTAACCAAGAATAGCAATCATGAATGAATGAGTGTCAAAAGTTTCCATAACAACAAAATGAAGATAGGATAGGATCCGTCTTTCTCCCTTCAGAGACCTTTCTACATTGTTCGGTTGATTGGGTATTCTCAGTCTATTGAAACCCGGAATTAACTTTGAAAATCCCATCGCAATATTATACATCAGGTGTCATCAAACATATTTCTTAGTATTCATAGTGGTCAGTATTACAAGTTCCACCGTTCAAGATCGAGTTGATTACAAATACAACTAACAGGTTATGTTGTCAAATTAGAGTTGTGGTTCGTGGCTGTCATTACGCTATACCTAGATAATGATTTTTTGAAATCAAAAGAGACAATCGATGATTTGCATCAACTGTTAGTAGATCACATCACGTACAAGAGACAGACTAACTTATTGTCATCAGCTAAATCAACTTGACGACCATATAATTGAAATGAAACTGATCCACCAGAAATACTATTATTTAATTATTTTTCTCCTAGTTGATTTCATTAACAAGCGTCATACCAGAGTTCATAATAATGATATATTATTATGAACTCAATCTCAAATTTCAACGTTTCTGGCATATTAAATAGCTCGGTTTTGCTGGCAGTATCCATACACATCGCTTCAGCGACCAGTCAGTGACATGCGTTTGAACATGACATGACGCTAGCATAATATTATGATCAGCTCTAATAGTGTTCCCACCTTCACCCTCCCCCCTTCGACAGTCATCAGTTACAAAGGCTCTCGGTCATTTGTTGGTCCTTTGTCAGCGTGCTTGACAAATTGCCGTGCCCTTTCAAACTCACTCTATCAAACCTACACACGCACACAAACACACACGGTCACCAAAATACATTATTTCTCCTCGTAGCTGAACTTCAACGAAGCAGATCACTCACTTGTTAATGCCGCTCTCCACTAAATTCGGTCTCCATTCCATTCAGCCATTATTCAATTTCCTATTTTAGCCTCTTTATCAAACATGGTCGTCAACATTCTTTTCAATTTTCGGCTCGGGAGAAGATGTTTCAAATTTATGAAATGTCTGGGGCCTGGGGCTGCTAAAGTTCCCTTCACGTTGGTACTGTTGTATGGTACCGAACATTGATTGTTTCTATAAAGATTAATGTAGTAACGTCGAACACCTATATTATTATTAGATGTGAATAAGAGGGTTCAATTTATATGATCCTCGAATATTAATTGAAGTTATATTATTAATAATACCGTGTAACCTTGATGGCTAAGGTCTGGTGTCAGAGTTTTCAAATCGCAACTGATCAGTTTCAGGGCCTCTGACAAACCTTATGACTGCTTTTTAGACGGCTTAGCATGTCCATCCTATTTTAATCTATCCATCCTAATTGAAGTGATAGGAAGATAACCAATCAATTGTATCTATAACAAGAAGAGTTACCTAAAGGGGTGCTTTCTTTCCGAAACTATTACGCTGCTCATAAGCGCACTGCGCACAACGTCGATCAAGAATTGAGCTACTGAGGAGGAACTAGCTGAAATGACTCTTTACCATTATTGATGAATGATGAGAATGGTATAAAAGGTTATGTTCAAATTCACGATTTCAAAATCACAAATTTTCGTTCCCGAATATAAATTACAGGTATTATAAATTACCTTTATTTCTGAGGAAAACCTAGCAAGAAGGAAACCGTGACTATTGCTGTTGACACTAGATCTAGTTTAGTGGACTCTTCCGAGCTAGAAATATTAATTTTTGTTAAAGATTAAATAAATTTATTGAATGATGTGAACATAATAAGAACCATCTATCATGCCTATGCTCATTCTTTGTTTCAGTATTGCATAGAGGTTTGGGGTGGTACTTTTGACTCCCATTTCAATAAAATTTTCGTTTTACAAAAATATATAATCAGGGCAGCCCTTGGGAAACCTAGACTTTACCCTGGTAAATGTCTCTTCATAGAATTTGGAGTTCATACACTGAGACAGGTTTTTGTTAAAAACATCATAATTCACATAAATAGAAATAGAGAATTATTAACCCTAAATACCAATCCCTATAACATTCGCCCTTCAGTAAACAATTTATTCAATACATCATTTAACAGATTAACAATAAATGAACATCAGTTCTCATTCTATGTAGAATTTTATGCCAATAGAGTCCCAAATCATTTTATAACTAGCAAACTTACAAAAAAGCTTCATATAGAAATTGATGAGTGGATCAAGAGAAATATTTATTTTCATCTCTGCTGATGATAAGCTGTTGTTTTCTTGGATGATAATGAAGATGTTCCTATTAGGTTGATAATTATTACGTTTTAGGATGGTTTTTTCTATTTTCTAATATTATGATGGTAATATTTGTCCTATTATATGTTGCTCTATCTTTGATGCATCGAAAGCCAAGTGCTTTTATCTCTTTGTTGTGATTGAATGCTTATTGTCCTAAAAATGTATTCTCATCTTTAGTTCATTCATTTATTTATTCAATTTGCCTTTTTAAGATTAATTTAGAAGAAACTAGTATCTCACGTTAACTTTTTTCTATGTCATGAGTGAATTCATCTTTATTTATTTAATCTTTCCATCTTTAAACTCAAATTAAATTGTCTAAAATTTAAAGCCTTACAAAACTCTTTTTTGTCTATAAATAAAAATTATCTCTTTTATTTTATCCTTTCATTTTAAGCTATACATTTATAAATTTATTTTTTTTCCTATTCTTTTGTTTTTTGTATTGAATCTATTGCTGTAAATGCTGAAAATAGAAAATGCTTTCCTTGTAAAATAGAACTCACTGCTGGCGCTCAAGTTGTACTTCTGCCGGCAGTGCCAAAAAAAGTTAATAAGGTGCTATTATTAGGCCAAGATAGGCTTACAAGTATTTTTATTTGATAATATTGAAAGTTGTATTGTGTCAAATTTTGTATATATTGTTTTTTGCACTTTGTTGCTTCGGTCTCCATAAGAAATTTGTATTTGTAATTTGTTTTTTGGCAATAAATAAATTCAATTCAATTCAATCTAGTTACTCTATGTTCTTATATAGAACTTCATACATGATATTTGGTGCGGCAACAATGTGTTTTAGCATAAAAATCATATTCAACATTCTGTTATAGAAAATGATTCACTGGAAGTATTGAGAAAGTCATCAATGAACAGAAAGCATCGCCTCATTCAAACGAATTTCCATAACAAACACATGATAAATACTACAGTGATTATATCTTATGTAGTCACTGTAATAAATACTTCCACCAATTTGAAGTAGCTTCATCGAAAATAATTTTGTTACAGTATTATCAGACACGATTGAAAAAATATGTTGTAATCATTTTTTTTAATGAGAATCAACCTATGTAGGGCTCTATAAATACTCTTTAATAATAATACTCTTTATGAGACCTATGAAGTGATGAAGTTATATTCTGAATTATTTACGTATCACTTATTGAGAAATGTCTGAAAAATTACATTCTTTCTATAAGAATAACTTCAATTTAATATAGAATTGATAAAAAAACTTGGTTGTTTGACCAACCAAGTTTCTTTCATTATGGAAAAGTTTCACAACATCAATATTCAATTAACAGATTTCATTTATTATTATTATTATTATTATTAGAAATGTTTTTTTCCTTTATATTAGGTACTGTATATTGTTTCCGATCATTATGATGATTATTTTTACTATTATTGGCGTATGGCATTGATCTTTTGAGAGACCCGTAGGTCCCATTTCACAATATCACAATATTAGTCAATTATTATTATCCCCTTGTATTGGTAAACCTGTAGGCTTTCAAAATGCAGCTAATATCGATTGTAACCTCAAAATCGATAATCGAAATCCTCTGTATCGATAACTCTTGTAGAGTGCGCCCTGAACATTTTCGCCTTTCGGTTTCGGGATTCAGTATGAGTCGGACTGTCTTGGAAGAGTGTTGTTAGGTACTCACTGAGGCATAGTATCCTTGCTAGATTGGTGGATTCCGATAGTGCTTGGGAAAAATGGTGTTTTTGAAGAGTAAGTAGGCTAATTTAATTAAGCATTAATCATGAGAAATTTATTTTCAGCTTAGAATAGTGTATTTCGTGATAGAATTTTGATTGTTCAGTTGTCAGGATGAACAGCACCAATAGTCACTAGCGTCACATTAGTCCTTTTAGGACGCGAGTAACAAGTCACTTTCAAACTATATAGTGTAGACGCAAAGCTTAAACTCTTTATCTGTTGATATAAATGATGTAAGCTAGTATGCAGTTAATTTCTCATTTGAATATAAAGTTTAATAATTTTGCTTGTGAATCCCTACAAAAACAAATGTCACCAACATTTCACTTTATACCCTTGATAGGTTATCTTTGTTACATAGTACGCATTTGGTATGAATTTTTAAGTTTGTTTGAATGACAGATTGCAAAGATACTTGTTAACATTTTGTTAATGGATTAGGTAATTACTGTAGATGTAAATATTCTCCAATAAAGGTGGTCAAAGTCAAAGGTGATCTGATAGATATAGATTTGAATGAATTGAAGTAGTTCTGATGGTCAAGATAAGTTTAACGCTCATCAGTGTAAGCTCTACTATTTTAACTATCGTTAATCAACAAAGTGGTATTCAATAACTAATAATTATTATAGACTATAATGACAAAAGGTTTCGGAACCGAACTCGCTCGAGTCTGAATGATTCTGTTCGAATTGAATACTTGTTTAGTTTCTTTTAATATCTAAATAACGTTAAATCGATAGTCTTCAGTCTTCAATAGGATAAATTTATGTTTATGTTATTGTTCGTGTACGGTTATTGAAGAATTGATGTAAAATTGCGTTTGTATTTAATCAGATTAGAGAAATCAAACACCTCTGAAACTGTTATAATGAAAACAGCCAGAGGAAAGGTCGATAACGTTTACCATTACACAGATTTCACGGAGTAAGACAGATATCCGTATCATAGATATGAATAATAATTATTGTGTTCAACCTATCTATGACGGGGAAACAAAGCAATGCTCGTCATTGGTAAATTTATCCCTCTTGATTACGTGATTTAATGGAATCCTTCAAGACCAACAGTCCAGCTTTATTATTGATTTTCGAAAGTCAAAAAGCTTGTAATATTTCCATTTAAATCACAGAGCTGTTTAAGTGGCCATTAACATGTTATGTCTTAGTTTATCACTAGTTTAGCTGAAGCCAAGAAGTTAGGCGGTTTGTATCTTGAACGTGACGTATCCAGTGGCGGCTCGTACCCATGAAACAGCTGAAGCGCTTTACAGTAAAAGATACGGGTACTTCACTTGTTTCGTGGGCACGAGCCGCCAGTGGATGTACCGTAACTTATTAACCTATTGTCAAGCATCAGCTGTTGGAGCGCACAAAGAGCAGACGAACCCGCCTAACTGTTTGGCGTCAGCTATATATAGTTGTAGTTGGTTATATCATTTATATGATTAGTTGAGATGTTGACTTCTCGCGAACCTAAAGCGGTCTAATCATGAAATTTGTGTCCTTTCATATAGTCTTCATATAGTTCATATTGTTTATTAGTTGCGAAAAATCATGCAAAAACGTGGCCTCTTAACAAAGACTTGAATGTTATCGGTTTCGGTAAGGTATTCAAATACAATATTGATAGTTTATTTACATAATTTTTTTCATGTTTGTGACTTGAGATCTACTGCTGTTAGTAAATCTATTGCATTTCAGCAAGATTAAGATGTAAGATATCAATACTACAGTACAAATAGATACTAAATTCCCAAGTAAACAATTGTTTTCCCAACCAAATTGAAGAATTATACCCCGAAATCCCTGTTACACTTTTTGTACTAGTTAGCTGTTAGCCAACTTCAATTGATTTATCGGTAACAAATCTAGCACTCTTGTTCGTACATTAGGTTTCATTTTTATTAGATAGAAATCACAGTACCCTTTTTATGAATTTTGATTGGAACATAATGAATTGTTTCGCCATCTTAAGAGGCATTTCAGGCATTATCAAATGAAATTGAACAGTTATTGCATGGGTTGTGGTCCTAAAAAAGTAACAAATTGAGACCTTATTGGCGTATTCGGTTCCATAAACGAGATCGATTTGCAACGATCAATGTTATTGAAGAAAATAAATATGTTGAACGCAGCAAATTCGTTTCTTTGTTATGTACATACAGTAACCACCTAACAAGTAGTCGTCATCTCTCATTATCATCATTCATCACATTACGCATTACATCAAAAAAAGTGTATGATGGCTTTACTAACAAAACATATACATTTAACTTACTCATTTGATTAACGGTACAATAATAGTAGGGCATGAAAAAACAGGCGGTCGCCCAAAATTGCCCTATTCCAATTTAGTTCAAAACTCAGGTTATTAATTAACTCAATTTATTCATACTAACTAAATTGAGTCAAATCAACTAAATGTTCTATTATTATAAAAACAGTGGATGCAAGTTGGCTCCAGCAACCTTTCATTTCTCAAACTAACAGAAATTTGAATCATATAATCCCTATTATTTTGTAAAAAGTGAATGTTTTGCCAGATGAGCTGCAAACCGTCGCATAATTTCGGCAGAAGATTGCATCGGTAGGCCGTAGGCTAATGCCGCACATATACTGCCAGAAAGTACTATATTTTTAACTCATCCCATGGGGATATACATGGGGATTTCTCTAAAACTTTTTGTATCTGTTTATAGAAGGCTTAGGAAGAAAAATTGTTTCAGCCATAATGTAGGCACGAACTGAATATTGATATATATCAGGCATTCAAATCTTTCCAAACATGGTTTACTTATAAATTCATGAAATTCAAATTCCAATTTCCCATAAGAAATCGACCCAAATTGACTCATTTTATTTTGTTAATTGTGAATTGCCGGTTCATTCGATTTCCTTCAAACAAGAAAGGAATTACAGATGAATTCTTATACATACAAATGTGTGAGAAACTAAATAGATATCTCGATTGGAAACAACAGTAGAAGAATGTATTTCAAATACTACCAATATGCATAGGATTCTCTATCAGTACTCTACTGCTGGAAATTCACCGTTTGTTCCAGAGATGGCTCTAGTGGAGAATAGCTCGAATACAGGTATAGTTCAGTTATAGTTCAAACTATACAACCATGCCTCGAAGAGCTCATCAGTTGAATGACATATAGTACAGTGCAATTAGACAAAAAAATTAAAAGTGGGACATCCAAAGTGAAAGTTTCCCTCCAACGCCAAACTGTTTTATATAACCCCTATATTGTGTGGTAGAAAGTTACACCATTTTGAGCAGCAGGTTTGGGGGGGAGGAGGGTTGAAATGTACAAAATTTCAGTTTTTTTCAAAATATATCGAAACGTATAGGGTTAAGGGAAAAATGAGTTCTATACAAAAATATTCTAAATTGATTTTTAAATAGAAATGGTCCTTTACAAAATTTTGCTAAGTTGAACGGTCCCCGAGTTACAGGGGAGATAAGCGTAGACATTTTTTGGATTTTCCAGATTTATCAATAAAATATGACATTATTGTCAATAAAAAAATATTTTTATCATAATAATGTATTCCATATATGGTAATAGTTATAAAAGTGACCAGGGGTGAACGCATTGATTCATTTTAGGGGGGAATACCCAATTTTTGAGAGGGGGGGGGTGGGTTCGTTGTTGACGCCACCTTGTTTTATAGCACATACTGAACTATATACCTTATAAACTGTACTATAGCTCAATATATTTGTGAACCTCTTGGGGATATTAGGTATTTTGGGGGTAACATTCCACTTCGTCCCCCGTGGGGGTGCCTTGTGGCATTGGCTGGTAGTAGTCCACCAATTTCTTTAAGGGCATTCCTTTCAAAGGACAATATTTTTTATACCTGTCCTCATGGTTTCTAATAGTTATTATAGTAACCATGCATGAACCCATTAATTTATTTAGGGGGGGGGGGGTTACAAATTATTCGGGAGGGGCTCCTTGTAGTTTGATATAGTGTGCAACTTTGGTTTATTGCACATAATTTACTATGTAGCTTTTAAACTGTACTATTTCATAAAGTCTGGGAAAACACAGGAGGGACATGGTATATTATGGGGGATACATCCTCCTTTGACCACCGTACCACGTTTATTTACCCTTCGATATTGCCCGGTGGTAACCTCACCAACTTCTCTAAAGACGCACTCTAGAGACTTCCACAGGAACAGGTTTATGTCATATGAAATCTAGAAAAACTCATTCTGAGCTTTCCTTGGAAAATCGAATGATGCCTTCATTATTGTTACTATTTGTTTTCATTCCCTTCATTTTGGATTGTATATTCCTATAACAGCTTTTGAAGTATTTTCTTCTAGAAATTTACATGTTCTAGTTACATAATATATCAGAATAATTGTAAGTTTATAAACGGATCTTAATATTAATATTGATTAACTATTAAGAATGTTAATAAGACTTTTAATATTGATTGAATTTTCCTCATTATCAATTATTACTCATCTTTTAACTTATCGATTTCCTCTCCTGGTTCTCCATTTTCAAAGATGATAAGTCCATGTTATCACATCCCAGGCCTGAGAAATTCGTTCATAGGCCTATTCTTTAACGGTTTGGGTTCCATCCAATCTTTCTACTATCGGCACTTGCAGTTAAAGACCAATATTCATTTTTTGCAATTGCACTTGATTGAGGGGAAGTTATTCCTGGAGAGCTATACAGGACTTTCTGTTCAAAATGGACTAAAATTCTCACAAATTTTCTTCCACCCCAGTCTAGCAGATTCTTCTTCCCAATCATCCAGTGCTGTAACTGGTTGTTGGTTCTGAACTAATGCTGCCTGGTAGCTTCTGAAATAGAAGCTTAAATAATTTTTTAAAATGAATGAATAAGCTGCTTCCCAATAGCTCCATGAAGGTGTATTGATTTTGATTTTTAAAAATCATCTAGGCATAGCTGATCATATCTCATGCTGAAAGTTTGTCCTTTAGAGAAGATGGTGAGGTCACCACCAGGCAATACCGAAGGGTGAACAAACATGGTATGGGGGTCGAAGGGGATGAATCCCCCATAATATACCATATCCCTCCTGGGTTTTCCCAAACTTTATAAAATAGTACAGTTTAAAAGCTACATAGTAAATTATGTGCAATAAACCGAAGTTGCATACTATATCAAACTACAAGGAGCCCCTCCCGAACAATTTGTAACCCCCCCCCCCCCTAAATAAATTAATGGGTTCATCCATGGTTACTATCATAACTATTAGCATCCATGAGGACAGGTATAAAAAATATTGTCCTCTGAAAGGAATGTCCTTGAAGAAATTGGTGGACTACTACCAGCCAATGCCACAGGGCAACCCCACGGGGGACGAAGTGGAATGTTACCCCCAAAATACCTAATATCCCCAAGAGGTTCACAAATATATTGAACTATAGTACAGTTTATAAAGTATATAGTTCAGTATGTGCTATAAAACAAGGTGGCGTCAACAACGAACCCACCCCCCCTCTCAAAACTTGGGTATCCCCCCCTAAAATGAATCAATGCGTTCATCCCTGGTCACTATTATAACTATTATCATATATGGAATACATTATTATAATAAAAATATTTTTTTATTGACAATAATGTCATATTTTATTGATAAATCTGGAAAATCCAAAAAATGTCTACGCTTATCTCCCCTGTAACTCGGGAACCGTTCAACTTAGCGAAATTTTGTAAAGGATCATTTCTATTTAAATTTAATTTAGAATATTTTTGTATTTTGCTCTCAACCCTATACATTTCTAGATATTTTGAAAAAACTGAAATTTTGTACCTTTCAACCCCCCTCCCCCCAAACCTGCCGCTCAAAATGGTGTAACTTTCTACCACACAATATAGGGGTTATATAGAACAGTTTGGCGTTGGAGGGAAACTTTCACTTTGGATGTCCCGGTTAATGTCTAATTGCACTGTACTAATAGTAGAAAAGCTACTCCTCCACTATTGTCTATTATTGGTGTCAATCAGTCATGCGGAAAGGATAGGTATGTAGTCGAAATTTTAATTGTGAGGTGATTCCACAAAATTTGCTTCTCAGACCTTTAGTCGTTTCCCAAGAGAGGTATTACTGCTGCGCGTCAACTAAGTTATCTATATGCCAAACCTAAGTTTTGTGTAAGAGGATTGCCCAAAATGGGAAAACTTGAAAATTATCCTTCCGTTCCGGCAAAATATTGTTTCTTGCCTGGTACTGTATGTTGTTTCCAAGTCTGGCAATATGAACGGGCATTGTGACATTGTTGAAGGAACTTGTCATTCTTCAGCTCTATCGTGAAAGAGGGTGAAAAATAAACAGTTGACCTAAATGCAAAGTATTCAGTATTAGCTATTATCAATAGTCAGGGCAGCGGAATGTCACTGAACTCAACTTCGTTGTGAAAATATAACAAAGTCTGGCACACTCCTCTCCTGTTGTTCTATAGCAGCACATGCTTTTTTTACCACTCGAAGCTTGTCTTGAAAAATTCATATACGTGGAAGGATGAGTATTTTTCCTTATAAATTCTATTTCATTATTCACTTTTTATACATAAAATTGTGCTATGGATGAAATAAAGAGAATTTTCAACTATAAGAAGTTTTTTTACTTGAAAATTTCTAGTGATTGGGCCCGATTCCGAAAACGAAAACTTGGTTTGTAGTTGAAAAGTCATAGAAATCAGTTGATTATGATAAGAGTTGGGAGTTATTATGAATAATTTATATTTGGTTGTTCAGAATCAAACCTAGTTCCTGTTTTGGTGGAAACGGGCATTCCTGTATTCAAAATTCATTCTGCTACTTTTGAATGGGAATGTAAGAATTGAAACTGGTGTTCCTTTCAATTGTGAATTCCTTTACAGTAGAAGGAGAAAGAGTGAATGAGACAGGGTCACTGAATTGTGTTTTGACTAGCAATCGAACGACTCGCATAATACTCAGAAATGGCTACCTGTTCTAACAATAGTTGAATAGTCCTTCTTATTATAGTCTCAACCTTTGTCAATATAGGGTTACCAATAAATAAATCGTTGCATGATGAACTCGTTAGCTGAGTTCGAAGCAGATAGGATTCGAGAGATGGCTACTGCAGTGGAAAAACCACTGTATGAATCACCAATATATGATTGAAAAGATTGATAATAATTCTGCTGTTTATATTGGAAATAATTTTAGATGTACAGTACCTATATCAAAATCTAAAAAGTTTTGTTCTTTTTTCAGATATCATGATATTTTTGATTACTAAACTTATCAAATATAAGGACATCTTGAAGAAATATTATCAAGGACAATTTCTAATGTTAATTTTTGAACAAAATAATATAAGTTAGGTACTTCTCAAGTTTCGTCGTAACTATTTCGTCTAGCTAACTTTTTCGTAAGGCTAGCTTGTTTTGTTGCATTCAACAATCAATTAGTTATGGGTGAGGCAGACCTGTCTTGGACAAAAGGACTACCCTTCGCATGACAAACAACGTATTCTAATATTCTTTCTCCACTTCTATTTCGCTCTCTTGCTATCTTGTCGCTCTCACTTTCACTCACCAACACACCTATTGGAGACAAGGTACTGGTTTTAGAACATTATTAGTTCGTTCAGAATTCACCAGTGGTTGAGGAAATTTTTCCTCAGTCCGACCGCCTCTTAAATTTTTCTCATTCTGAAGCGTCATTTAGCTGCAAAAATCGGTGACAGTTTGATTTAGTCTGATCAAGCAAAGAAGACATTTTGGCAAGATGGGAAATGACTCCACTTCAGCTCGGTCAATATTGGTTCAAAAATTATACATTTGGTCTCAAATTGTAGAGCAGAATTTTTTCTATAATTTGAGGCTGAATTTATTATATTTGAACCAATATCGACCGAGCTAGTCATTTTCCCATTTTGCATGAATGTCTTCTTTGCTCGACCCGACTATACTCGTCTGCCAGTTCCCATCCCCACTGACAGTTCGGACTGTCCAATCGTTGAACAGTCTTCAGTCCAACGATTGGCCTGTCCATTTAAAGATGTTTTCAGACCGTAACATCCTGTACTGCAGTCCGAACTGTTAGTAAACCCTCACTCTCACTATATTCTTCTAGTGAAAAGTAGTGATTTTCTCTAGTGATTTTTAATATTTTGATATGTTAAAATGTGTCATAGCGTAAGTGCTGTTTGGGCTATGCCTACTGCACTCAAGAAAACTTGGAGAAATTTCCCAATCATCAACACTTTCATGCATACAACACAAGAAACAGGGAAAATATTGTAGCATCTTGCATAAGACTGACCAAAACGAAAAGAAGCCACATCTGTAACAATACACGTTGCACCGTATAACAAATTGCCTCAACTCACAAGGGATCTGCCTATAAATAATTTAAAAAAAACTGTTTTTCCCCATCTTCAAACAAATGCACCTTATTACTATAATGAGTACCTTAATTACTAATAGGGATCCTTCATGTATGTTTATTCTATATTATGCATTAACAGGGGCGTAAATTCAAAATTTTCATTGGGGGGGCAAGCGGGGGGCAAGAGTAGTGGTTTAGTGGTAGCTCTGGGTAGTGGTTTACTGATCGCTGATAATTCTGCTGTTATGTATGTAAGACATAATCTACTTCAATACCAAACTGAATCAAATACTGGGGGCTGTAATGGGCCTGGGGTGTACCTCCTCAGCCAAGTGGGGATGGGGTCCTCCCCCCGGGAAATTTTGTAAAAGAATACTTCAAAACTGTTTCAGGAGGCCTCCTTTTTGTGGCCAATCAAATGCCGAAATCCCTATTTTTTAGCATAAAATATTGATGAAATACAGAGTGTCCCACGAAAGATTTAACATAGATACATCCGGAAACCATAGATTTTTAGATATTTTTCAAGTAGGCCCAACTTACTTACAGTCATTAAATTATCAATATCTTAAGAATCATTTGTCAAAAATGAATTTTTAAGATATTGTTGGGAAGAGGAAATAATTTCACATTAATTTAAGGTATTCTACATGCCAAAGTCGATTATTGAGCAGTATTTTTAAGCGGTTAAAGTTAAAAAAGAGTGATTTTCAAGTTTTTCTAAAACCTCAAACGGATTTTTCGCGATTTTTTTCAGGGTAAGAGAAATTTCTATAGACTAGACCTTCATTTTTTATTATCTCCAAATGAGACCAAGTACAGGGGTCTAACTCAAATCCCTGAGTCAGAATTTCATTTATTTAAATAAGTTTATTTATTAAAAACTAGACTAATCTTGTTGAGTGTGAATAATCGTCTACAATTTGATAGCTTTGTGTCGTGCAATTACGTACACACGAAATACTTTTTCTATAGGACTGAGAACTGGTCACTGGTCCTGGTTGACTGGAACTTGTTGGAAGTTCGTATCTGCAGTGGTTATTGAATATTGATATACTTGCTAACATATGAAAATAATCAGTATTTTTCAAGTTCAAAGAGGTTTAACATGGTTACCCGATGTTTCAACTTACTTTTCTGTGGGTGAAACTTGTAGATGATTCAATTTTGAATAAAACGTGTTCAGTCAATAAACAGTCTAAATCTAAAATGACCCACAAACTCAGAGATCAGGTTTGAATGAAACAAAACTGAATGACCAATTCATTTGAAGAATCAATGTACCTAACTTCTTTAAATCTGTAAGTATTCTATAAATATTTATAGTTTTAATTGAAAAAGTGTTATAGTCTTGAAATAGTTTTATAATGTTAAATAGTAAATTTTGGTTCTAGTGGACATTCTATCCTGACCTATTGTATTTCGTGAATAGTTCTTTATTCTTCTTAAGAATGAGAATCTTGAAATCATATTATAGTCCAGAAAATTTGCAGATATGATCAGAAAATGGCGCTGGAGGAGAAAATTTTTAGGTACTTTTTTGTAGACAATAAAATTTTGAGAAGAATATGACCAATTGCAAATTTGTATAATTAAATGTTTTCGAAGTACAATTATTTAAAAAATTGGTAATTATTTCATAGGATCAAGATTTTGAAATTTTTCTTACTTATAAAGTTTGTAACTATAAATTGAGCACCCGTACATTATCGTATTCCAAATCTCTCTCGGCGAAATTAATTTTTCTTTCATTTGAGACCAATTTCACACTTCTATATTCAATATTTTTTGAAGTACAGCGAATTAAAATAACCCTTACACCCCCAAAAACCACAAAAATTGCATATTATAACACAAAAACTTACTAAAAATATTGGGATAAGTTATTTGCTTATATTTCTAAATTATGTTCCTGATTCGAGACTCTAGGCTGTTGTGAGCAATGTTGTGAGACTGTTATGAGACTGAAAATATCATAGGATTTGACAGCATCCCCTATATTCTAAGTTTTATATTCATAACTTTTGAACTGAACGGTAATTCGGATTTTATCTTGTGATAGCTCATCGTTCTCAGCTCATGGCGGCGATATAAAATCATACATTGAATGTCAAATTAGATAAAAAACTCCAATTTCCAGATCTTGGAATTCAATTACTAACCATCTGAAAGAGGAAGATTTCCTCTACATTTCATTATAATTTTCAGATTTTTGCGCCCACAGGTTGCCGTTTGGGAGTCACTCTAATGTAAAAATGTTCTGTTTTCATCGAGGAAACCACAGTATTACCCACAGTACAATCTGGAAATTGGAATTTTTTATCAAATTGGACGTATAATACATGAATTTATTCTGGGACTCTTGGGGACTTTTAGTATGTTATTCAGCGCCCTTTTCTGATCATATCTGCAAATTTTCAGCTGGTTCCTCCGACTTTTAATTTTCAATTTTGTTGCTTTATTTGACTGGACTATTGGGGGGGCAACAGGCATGTTTGGAAGGGCAACTGCCTCCCCGTGCCCCCCCCCAAATTACGCCTATGTGCATTAATATACAGGGTGTTTCAGGAGGAATGAGCAATACTTCTCAGGCTGATTCCTCACACCAAGTAGACAAAAAAGTTCCATGGGACCAACCCCCAAAATCGCTTTGTTACCGAGATAACAATGACGGAAAATTGAGATTTTTCAAAATATATTAATTTTTCTAATTTTTTAGAGGCTTTAGTGAGCTTCTAAAATAATCAAATCCCATGTAAAATTAGCTGAGGAATTCAATGAAACCAATTCGAAGTCTGTAATTTAAACGGTTATTGAGATAATTGGAAAAATATGCTAAAAAACGCCATTTTAAGAATAAGGGTTATAACTGGATAAGGAATCATAAAATTGAATTTTTTAATAATAGAAGTTGAAGAGAGCTGGATTCTAAAGAAAAAGTTAAATGGCGGGAATTGTGTAAATCTTACCCAAATCTCAGAAATGGCGATCAAAAATCGCAAAATTGACAAAAGTGATGAATTTGTATTTAGTAGCGATTTTGCGATTTTTGATCGCTATTTCTGAGATTTGGGTAAGATTTACACAATCGCCGCCATTTAACTTTTTCTTTAGAATCCGGCTCTCTTCAACTTCCATTAATAAAAAATACAATTTTATGATTCCTTATCCAGTTATAACCCTTATTGTTGAAAAATGGCGTTTTTTTGCATATTTTTCCAATTATCTCAATAACCGTTTAAGTTCCAGACTTCGAATTGGTTTCATTGTATTCCTCAGCTAATTTTACATAGGATTTGATTATTTTAGAACCTTACTAGAGCCTCTAAAAAATTAGAAAAATCAATATATTTTGAAAAATCCCAATTTTCCGTCATTGTTATCTCGGTAACAAAGCGTTTTTGGGGGCTGGTCCCATGAAACTTTTTTGTCTACTTGGTGTAAGGAATCAGCCTGAGAAGTATTGCACATTCCTCCTGAAACACCCTGTATAATTCTTATGACTTGCATACTTATGTATACTTCGTTTTTGTGAACTCTTGTGTTGACTTATGCACTTATTTTTTTATTCTTGTGCTCACTATTGTAGCTTTGTATATTTCCGATTGTATGACTTGCCTATTGCTCTTTATTTGTAGCCTGATTGTTAATAAATTATTATATTCTATTGAAATAAGTTATTTATGAATAAATACATTTCATGCAAGTACTAACCTTTCATGATGATTCTAAACTCAAATTTTTTTATTTTCATTGAATTATTGATTTTTTGGATTTTCTAAAGATAACGTTTTGTTTGTTTGTTGACAGGATACTACCAACCAGCCGGACCGCTGATCTCACACCACCATCACCACCACTCAACCACCACAACCAGCAGCAGCAGCACATCCAAACTGCCACCGTCTGCGTCCCCTCCACCGCCCCCCTCGGCGGCACCCACCGAATCCTCCGATCAGGCCGACTCCGTGGTTGCCTCTGGATCCGGTTCGCAACCGCCGCCCCCGGAGCCAGCGCCTCCGGTCGCCTACCGCTACCCCCCCTACCACGGCTACCAATACTACCCGTCACCCCCTGCGTCCAGCTTACAATACCCCCCACAACCCCAATCACACTACCATCAGGAAATCTGCTACTCATCTCCAAACCCCTACCCTCCTTACTTCCCCTCTTCATCACACAAATCCGCTCCCTACCCCCCTCCCACCTACCACCGTAGATATGTTCCTCCCCCCCAATACTACACACATCAAGAGTTCTACACATCGGGTGGAAGTGGATCCTCCTCAGGAGCCCCTGCTCCTCCTCCTCCAACTTCGAGTAGTTCTTCCTCGTCATACCCGCCCTCAGGTGCACCGCCTCCGGACCCTGGGTATCCGCCTCCTCCGCCTCCCCCCGCACCGATGGTCGACGGGTATCATCCGCCGCCTCCCACCTATCCCTATCCGGCCTATAGCACGGGTCCACCCCCGCCCTGCTATTCGCATTCACCGCCTAATAGACTGGCCTTCATAGGTAAGCAATCATCATCCTCTAAACTAAGCATTGTGAATTAGTGAATATCAATCAATCAATTTATTACAAAAAATTACACATTGTTATTTGATTGGATTATCTTTTCATATTTCTCGTGTCAGCCATTTAAATTAAAAACCATCTACAAAATATTTTGGCATCAAAAATAGTTGTGCAAAGAAGATTTTAATGAACATAACCTTTTCTGAATTGCATTTTTATTCAAATCTCAAGATGGTGGTGGACCTTTGCCTGTTTTCTCTTTGCCTATCATAACTTATAATTATCATGACTGTGTGTTTGTCTCACTGAATGAATAAATAGAAACATACTATAAATTATTAAACCAAATGAATTATAGTAAACAATACATAAAATATTTACTTTTTTCCTAGGGCTACTTATCAATGTATTTTATTCAATAAAATATGAATATCTGTACCCTTTGAGTTTGAATGATTTTTATTTCAACATGACATGTTTCAACTCTTTAAAGCCACTTTCAAGTGGAATTTCAGAGTGAAAATGGCGCTAGAGTTGAAACATGTTATGTATAATAATGATTCAAAGGGTACTGAAATTTACATTTTCTAAAATAAAATATTTGATTATATACACATGGAATGTATGGAGGACTGAGATCTCACAAACCTTGAAGTCATATTATTTAGAAGTAAACCTATCACCATCATGGTTACATTTTATTCACAAAACGTCTAAAAATATTATTATTAATTAATACCTGAAGCTACACTCCAACTACACACTACAGATATTTCTGTAGAAATATTCAATTACATCAATCAATATTAAAAGTGAAAAATACAAAATATAGTCAATCAACACAAAAAATTATTTGGGCGAAATGTAACATTCTTTATTTTATAATGATTCCTCAAAAAGCATTACAATAATATACAATGTATGGAAATTGAACAATAGAATGATAACAATAATTCAAATTATGAATAAGAAATCACTTCCCCAAAAGAGCAAGCTTGAGCTTGGTGAAGGAGCCCATGAGCAGCTGTTCATGGCAAAATAGTAGCATTTTTAAACACCTGTGGTGTCATCTTCAATGTAATAAATTTTGTGATACCGGTGGTTAACTTCTTATTTGTGTTAAACTTATGAATCAATTTTTCAAACCCCAGGAATTACTTTGATTGAATTGAGTAGTATTTTGTTTTGTATATCCATTCTTTTTTCCACTTTTAATTCAAACTTATATAAAATATACTTTTAAGTAGACATTTTTGTTCTACTCACATTGTAGTGACTTAATCAAATTTCAACCTGTTATATGGTCAAACAAAATTTTCTACTTGAAAAGTGTTTTTGTATAAGTTTGATCTGGATTTATTTGTTTTGATACGGATGTAAATATACAATGTATACCGGTAATACACAGCATACATAATAAAAAAAATATAAATATGTTTACAACTATGTATAGATGCTCACAAGAACCGCTAAGTTTTGATTGTACTCTTATATTATAGTATGACGGTATTTTAATTTTTCAAACAATGTTTGTTTGTGTCTGCTACAGATGGTCCCACCTACCAGGGTTGTCCTTGTCCAATGCAGTCCTGTCCAAAAAACGTCTATACTGGGCCTCTTACTGGTGCCAGTAAGGGGTCGCTAAAAAACCACCAATCGACAACTGCACCTCTGCCGCCCGTGGCGCTCGCCCTTCCACTGGAGCCGCCCGGCGCAGTGGGGCCACCCAGTCCCGCCAGGGGGAGCGCAGGAATGCCGCCACCACCGTCACCTGCGCTAGCCACCGCGCGCAATCCAAATCTAACCTGGAGCGCCAACTCCCCCCCACTCGACACAAAAACCTCCGCCGCCGAAACCGGTCTGCTTGTGATCAGCAAAGTAGTCACCGATTCAGTTCTAGGAATTCCCGATTCTGAAGCAAACTGTGCCGCTGAAACCCTCATGGCATTGAAAGAATCGTCCATTTTGATGCCCGATGTCAAAATCGAAGTCGAGGACACCATGACCACCTACACCCAGCAAGACATTGCTGCTGCGGTCGACCTGAAAACCATGTCCAACAACTGCAGAAAACGTAGGAGACTGAATGGCTCCATGATTGAGGTTCGACGCTTGAGTACTGAATCTGTCGTCAATCTTCCGGAAAACCTTCAAAAAACAAGACCACTAACAGAGGTTCAGGAACGGTTGGTACCTTGTGATCTTGCCGCTAATCTTAAAGAGGTGACAACACCAAACTCGTTGACAGAATCTGAAGATGATGTAGAAAATCGTCTACCAACACCTCCCCCCACATCAGCATCACCAACTGTACCTGTGTTGCCTCGAGTCAAACAACAACAACAACATCACCACCCACAGACAACAACAAAACGTAAAGTGACCGAAGCCGGCTGTGAACTTTCAACAACAACCACAACATCAACAACCCCCATAGTCAATAGTATTAGTAAGTGTAATGCGAAAAAACGGAAAGCGGAAAGTGCGCCAGTTAAAGAGACCAAAAAGAAGTGTACCGCGGTGAACATCAACAACAACAAAGTTGTAGTAGAACAAGCGGAAGTGAAGGTGGAGGTGGAACCGGAAGTGAAGTCGACGAAAAGGAAGATAACTGATAGGCGGAAGTCTACTAGTGCGGACAGGGTGAAGGTCGAGCCTACCCCTACCCCGGAAGTAGTGACGTCAGAGGTGTGTGAAGAGGTGCAGGTTTCACAGCCGAAGAAGGTGTGTCGCGGACGCAAGTCGCTCGAGAAGAGTTCCGCGCCAAAGTCCAAAAGAAAGAATGTGCCAAAGAATAACTCTACTGCTAAAGGTATGTAAATTTTTTCAATTTTTACTATTAACTTGTTCACACCAGATCGTTTTTTATAAAGTTTATTAGTAGAGTTGGCTTGATAAAGAAGGTTCGTCCGATTAAGTATCAAGAATTTTATTAGCCATAAAGCATTACAGAAAAGTAATCAATAGGCTTTGTCAATACTATAATATCACAGGAACATGAACTGATCAGAACTACAGATAGGCATTGCAATATTCTAGATACTCATTTACAGAATAAAAAGCTACAGATTTGAGCCATTATCGACAGCAAAGTAGATGATAGAGAGAATGTTAGAAGAGTTGAAAAAGCCGAATCAAAAATTATAAAATTGGAATAGCCGTACAAATAAGGAATAATTTATTCTTGAAATTGATATAATTACAGTAGTTCATATAATTATAGTTATATTTCCTTTATCTCAGTGCTACTTTTATCACGGTTTTCTTTATTTAGAATGATTTTCGCATTTGAAAGTGACCATAAATAGTCGAAACATGTAATGCATTGAAAAAATTATTCAAAAAGGGTACTTTGATAATTATTTGAAATTGAAAAACAATTATAGTATTCAATATTTAGCTATTAATATTTTGCCGGCCGGGTTGGCCGAGTGGACTGGGGCAACCTTCAGTCCGCTAGCGCTACCCGGTTGTGGGTTCGAATCCCACCAGAGGCATGGTCGTTTAACCACCTCAAAAATCACTCTCGCACGTTACATTACCCACGCACAAGTAAATTAAATACTGATATGGGCATCTTCCAAAAAAATATTGTATCATTATATGAGTATAGATATATTTTTGATTTGTGGTTTCGATTACTACCTGTCTATATATCAAACCTACCATAGCCCCCTATTTATTCATCTATGTATTCATTGAAGACAGCACAATGCTACTAATAGGCGAAAACACAGACACGAATGTCCAAAACGTCTTCATTCCGAATTTCGATTAGAATATCACAAGTAGAGGTTATATTCAATTCCACTTATAAGTTAAGGTGGCTATGTATCTATTCATCAATATGAATCGATTAAAAAACGACCCGGTGTGAACTATAGAATCTGGATGGTCACTCAATAATGCACAGTCTCTATAGTGTGGAAGAGTCATGAAGACTCAACCAAGTTCTCATCAGACTAGTCAAATGCATTGATTTAAATTAACAAAAAATTATGATTAGGCTACAAATAATTATATCTATTTATTCATTACCTGTAAAATTTGCATAAAATAATCAAATTTACGATGTACAATTCAACACTGGCGGCTCGTGCCCACGAAACAGGTGAAGTTCTGTACAGTAAAAGATACATTAAAGAAAAACACTTCACCTGTTTTGTGGATACGAGCTGCCTGTGCAATTTAATTAATTTATATGCATTGAATATACAACTAGGCATTATGCTTTGCAATTAATACAACTTAAGCACAAGTCACATGAAAAATAGAACAATGGGGGCGCAAGGAAAAGTGTCATTATCACAGTTGAAAATTCAATGTATATACAAACATTACAGTAATGTAATATTGCATCACAGTAGAATGTGATCTCTCTAAACTGACGTTCATTCGTGAGCTTTAAATTAGAGGAAAAAACCTTGAAAATTAAAAAAACGGAAATATTTAATTAGTTTGTTCTAGCAAAGAAGACATTCTTACAAAATTGAAAAATGACTCCGGCTAGGTTAATATTGGTTTGAAGAATATGAATTTGATCTCATTGTAGAGCAGAATATTATCTACAATTTGAACCAATATTAACTGAGCTTCAGTCTTTCCCCATCTTGCCAGAATGCCTTTTTTCTCGACCAGACTATAACGATACGGTAATACTGTCGAATGTTATGCCACTAGTAGCTAAAAACTACCATTATACTTACAGATTGTATTTTAAAATACTTTTTTCAATTATCTAAATCACGCACTGCCTAATTGTTGTAATAATCATATTTTCTTCGCAATCAGGATCGAAGAAAGATGCATCACCGAACAGAAGTGCAGCTAAGAAGCAGCTGACGTCCACCAACGGTGTTGACACTGTGGATGAGATTGAAGAGCCTTCGCAAATCATTTGTAACCCCAAGAAGACACACCCTGTGTTGAAGTGGTCCAATGGATGGTCATGGGAAGGCACACCCTTCATGTCAAAAGTTTTCCTAACTGTAAGTCGATTTGAAAATTTATCATAATTTTTTGTTATTATTTCTATTTTGTACACCTTACAACGTGCTAACCACACGTTAAATCAATCCTGGTTGATGATTATTCGCTTGCTGTCTTTGCTTATATTAACAAAAAACAAAAAAACACTTTACATCATAATATCTGGTCAAAATCTAATATAATAATTTAGAGGAGAAACTTGACCCAAGAAGCAAACAAGTTCATTTGAGGAGTACACTCCAATAGAATATTTTTATAATGATAATGCCCACATGAGAAATGAAATTATAGTGAAATAAAATGAGAATATTCTTTATTAGGCGGAGTTAGGACTAGGAAGTCCTTTCTACCACCAAGTTCAAGCTCTTAGCTTGTGCGTGGGCAATAATGATGGAGATTTTTTTACTTTTACTACTTTTTAGGTAGTCGGGACCGACGGCTTATTGTCTCCTCAAAAATCTAAAGCCAAATTTACCATTTATTTATAATTTTTATTTCTAATCTTTACAATTCCTTCTAGCAGAGTTCAATAAAATGTGTAATAAAATAATATCACTAGAGGTCAATCGACAAGTCACTAGAATTTACGAACACTTCACTAGAATTTTATGAAACTCTTCCATAGATCATTATCATCTTACTGGATTATACAAAAATAATTAGCCTTGAATAAAACAACTATATATACTGGATTTCCAGTATGTATCTATGGATGTACCCAGAGATTTTTATCAGAAAATCAGGTTCCGGAACTCTTAAATTTGGAAATACATTGAATCTGCAAATGTCTAGCAGTGAGACAAAAATTTGATCAAGTTGATTCAGTTACTTAATAATTTAATAGAGAACATATATGTGGGGATTCCAGTTATGAATCTCAGAATCGTAGTAAGATTAGTTGTAAAATTAAACTGGATATAATAAACTGTGCCTACTGTAAAATTTTCTTCCATATCGATATATGAGGTTTGATATTTCTATTGCATTTACTCTCCCTTTTTTGGCCCTTTTATTGTAGAATTTAGAAACTTGAATATTCTTTATTGTCGTGGAATATAAATACTGTATTTACATTATGAACAAAGTCAATTTCTTAAATACACATCGACACGTAACTTGAAAAGAAATATTCCTTCCAAATCTCATGAGATTATATCAATGCGTTTAGCCATAATCGCTTTACACCAAAGAAGATCTTAATATAGAGAAATGTATTATGATAACACACATACAGTCGAAAGCAAACTCGTTTCAAATCTAGACCTCTCTCAAGAAAGTATTCCCAAGCGGCAGCTCCAGCCGCGCGGCTCGAGCTGCCGCTGCTCTAGCTCCAGTGCTGGAGCTGCCCGGCTCTATCTGTGCTGCTATAGCCATCACAACTCTATTCACATAACTACATTATTAATGTTCACTATGTTATTACGGCTACTAATGTACAGTACAATAAATAAATAGTGAAATCTTCCATTTTTTTAATCATTTCAAGTCAAATTCACTATTGGATTATTATACTTTGATAGCCCTAATATCAAAGTGAAAAAGTATACTTATGTGAATAGAGTTGTGATGGCTAGAGTAGCGCAGCTAGAGCAGGGCAGCTCGAGCTGCCGCATGGGAATCCTACCTTTACGTTCGTTCAATCATGTGTTTTTAAATTAATTTTATAAAATTGATGGTGTTGTTGTTGTTGCAGAGTGATGATGTGCCTGTTATTCGCAAGTGCTACCCGTCAATGAGGCACAAAGGCGGTGACATTATCAGCCCCAGAGACTGTGTCCTACTCAAATCGGGCAAAGGCAAACAGGATCTCCCTTTTGTCGCTAAGGTGGCCGCCCTTTGGGAAAACCCAGAAGATGGTGAGATTTCCAACCACTATTTCATTCCATAATTTCTTTATTCATACAATTGTACTATACATACAATGAATATTTTCTCTTTTATTCATATAGTGAGTTATAGCATAGTTTTCAGTTTTTTAGGTCTTCGCCGCAGTCAATAGACCGGGGAATTGTCAAATGTTAATAATAATCTTATTATCAAATCATGAATCATGAATTATAATTGTCAAATTCTAATAATATAATTGTTAATAATCTAACCCCGCAAGTGTTGGAAGCTATGCTCCTCCATATATTCAGAGACTGAATAATATGGCTTAACAATAAGATAATTTTTCAATTGGGAGACAAATAATTGTTTGCTCTCAATAGTTTTGAGATGTAGAGGACGTAAATTGTAGAATCGTGATCCAGTGCAAATTGGAGAGTTCCAAAATTTATTGAGTCGATGCTGAGGGATATCGAAATTGGTCTTATTCCTCGTGTTGAAGCTGTGTTGGTCACCTCTCAGAAGTGGATTTGAATTTTTTGCCAGAATTATAGTTTCTAGGATGTACATTGATATTACAGTGAAAATTTTGTTTTTTAGGAATAAAGGCTTACAGTGGTCGATTACATTTGTTTGGAAGATTGTTCGTATTGCCTTCTTTTGTAATCTTAGAATTCGGTCGAGACAGTTTTGGGGTGCAGCTCCCCAGGCAACAATTCCGTATCGCAGGTGCGAAGCAAACAGTGAATAGTGAGCAGTTAGGGCCGTTTTTTCATCAGTGGTGTTTCTGATTCGTCTTACCACATAAAGTGCTGAAGATAATTTCTTAGATAGTCGGAATGCTGTTGCCAGCTCAGGTTCTTGTCAACCATCACACCAAGAAACTTAGTAGAGCCCACCGCCAGTATGCCATCCTCTCTCAACACCCCATCCTTTCCTTTGCCGTTATTAGGTGTGAAATTAATGAGTGTTGTCTTTTTCTTGTTGATATTTAGTCTCAGACTGTCGCATATTGATGTGGCTTCTTCAAATGCCAAGTTCACTGTACTATTGTTTCCTCTCTGTTTGGTGGGTAAAATAATTGTTGTATCGTGAGCGAAAAGGATGCACTTTTTGTTATCTGTGAGCTGCTCTGGCATTAATGTAAATTAGGAAGAATAGAGGTCCTAAGATTGAACCTTGAGGCACTCCTCTAGTAACTTTTTTCATTGATGAGTGAATACTTTGTAAGCTGGTTTTGTTCTGGTAGCATATGTCCACATATTGGAATCTCTCATCAAAATAATTCTGAATCCAACGTAAGGCCAGTTCACCAATGTTGAGCCGCTTGAGCTTAGCAATCAGTATGTTTTGATCTAGATTGTCGAAAGCTTTTTGGAGGTCCAAAAATAGTCCTGATGCTATCTTTTTATTTTCCCAGATCTCATTTATTGCGTTGCATAAGTCGGCCATAGCTGTATTTGTACTCCGCCCCTTCCTGAACCCATGCTGGAAACATGTTATCAATTTATTATTCTCCAGATGGTTGACTAATTGGTCATAAACTGTTCGTTCCAGAATTTTTGATATACAGAATTTTTCATAGCTACCTTTAAGAGTGGGTGACTGGTAGTGCCAACTGCTGAACGGCAAAATTATGTCCCATAAGAACAATGTAATTTTTTCAATCTCTTGGAGCAGATAGCGCTGTTATTATTGTGAACAGAATTCCACGTTCTGTATGTCATTGGAAAGAGAATTAATTTCTCCAGGGGCGTAACTTTTCATTTTTACGATTTTTAATTTATTTCTATAATTATAGTTTAATACTTTTATAGTTAATTAATTATGTAATAATTATTAAAATAAACTAGAAATCGAAAAAAGTAAAAGGTCACGCCCCTGGAGAATTGTTGAATTCTCTTTCCAATGACGTTCTTTTCAAAGAAGTTGAAATTCTGTCTTTGAATAGAGGCTCTATCTGCTCCAAGAGATTGATAAAAATTACATTGTTCCTATGGCATATAATTCTGCCGTTCGGCAGTTTGCCGACTACTACTGCCCACTCTCATTTAATTTCAAAGGAATTTCAAAGGTGGCTATAGTTATAGTCAGTTTGATTCATAACTATTCAGTTCAGTTATTTATTTGTTCAAGTTTTTGTAATTCTTCAATTGGTTGAAAAACAGAATTATTTTTAATATATTAATTAATTCGATTCTCCATTTATTGCTATATAAATGGACAAAATACTTCTGCAACTGCAAATATTAAACAATGTACTGAATAGTCGAGATCCATTGAATGAAACAGTTCAAAATTGGTCAATATTTGAAGTTGCAGAAGTCTTTTATCTGTTTATATAGCAATAAAAGCAAAAGAAATAAAATAAATAATTTTCAGCTTTAATGCTGAATACGATGTGCAGAAAATCATAAATTTGATCACTCTCTCCCAATAAAATAGATGTTGATTGGGAGAGATAAGTGCGCTTCAATAATATATATGTTCTATACAACATTATAATTCCAACAGAAAAAACATAAACTTTACAACTTGATAACCGCTACCGAACAAGGGCTGTATACAATACTAAATAACTTCATAAACTTAATTATACAAGCTGAAGTTTATTTTATTGTTTTATAGTTTGAAATGAAATTAATCAATTATTTTGTTTAAAGTGAATATCTTTTTCTTATGTCCAGAGGCCAATTATGTGAAAGCAGGAAGGTCAACTTTAGTATAAAAAATCACTTATAGAGTCTTAATTGTGCCTTGGAGATGTAATGTTAACTTGGAGAACTAATGTTAAATATTCCAATACAGTGTTTTAATTGATAAAACATTCTAAATGAAACTTTTAATTTATTTTATTAAAAAAATTCAAAATTTTCAATTAAAATATTTTCTAAATTTATTTCACAGGTGAGATGATGATGTCACTTCTATGGTACTACAGACCAGAGCACACAGACCGCGGCAGAAGAGCAGAAGATAATGTGGATGAAATTTTCGCATCCAGACACAAAGACATCAACAGCGTCGCTTGCATTGAGGATAAATGCTTTGTCTTAACCTTCAATGAGTATTGCAGGTAACTTACAAGACTCAAATTACTTACAAGACTCATGAATCAAATACATAAGTTATCTTTCAAAATGTTGTAAAATTCTACAAGATAATGAACATTCTCAAGAGTGTGTCTTATGAGGCGTCGGATAATAGAAACTGATAAATAGAAATATTCATAGAATATTAAAAGTTAAGAGTTCAGTACTGTAGAATTAATTTAATATTGTTTATCAACACATGAAAATGGCTCTAAAGAGCATAAACATGTGTTAGAATAAAAAAATTATCTAAAGGGTTCTGTGATTGAGATTTTTTATTAAATAATATACATTGATAAGTAGTAGCCCTAGACAAAAAGGAAATATTACATAGAAATAGTGCCTATGAGTTGTTCTCGGTTATATTATGTCTAGCAATATTTTGTCGTATATTCACAAATTTATCAAAAAGCAAAATCAGTATCAGAGTAGTGATTTACATGTTTTAGTGTTGGCTTTCCTCGAACAATATTTGGAAAATGAAGAGCTAATTGTGTATTTGGACCCAGACCCCTTGAAGGAATTTCTAACATTCAAAAGTTATAATGATTGATCATTATGAACTATTTATTTTAATGTGATTCTGATGATTTCTCAAAAGTTTTGACATGTTTATTTTGTTCATTGCTGGTTTATTCTATTAAGTGGTTTGAAAGCAAGGTTATTAAAGATTTACTTATAACCTTGGTTTGAAAGTACAGTACTGGGCATTAACCACTGAGGGTGTTTGCCATGTGATCGTGAAGCCACGAACACTGTGTAATCTGCTCTTGGATGGGTGACCATTATTCAGCCAAGTATGCATTTGCGAGGTGGAACCTATCCGATGGAATAACCACTATTAAAAGCCATAAGAATATTCTTTCAAGTAATCAAATCTCTAAAATATTTTATTTGGCAATGAATTCAGTTGTGAATATCGGTGTCGTTGCAGATACCGCAAAAGCGTGCGTCGATGCGAGGAAGGTTTGACGGCTACTAGCCGCGTGGTGCCTATGCTGGACGGTTCGGCGTACCCGCGTCTCAACCGCCAACCGCCCGGCCAAGTCGCCTCCGACCTGGTCTTCTTCTGCTGCCGCGTCTACGATTTCCGGCAAAGACGGTTGCTCAAGAACCCCAGCTGAGCCCCTGCAACACATCTTCGACTAGACTACATAACGCCAAATATGTAACTGATGGACTAGCCCAAAGCAGGTATCAATTCAAAAAACCCGAAAGTGTAATTTACGGACTAGCCTGAAGAGAGTATCAATTCAATTTAGATTACGTTCTAGCTTGAATTGAATAACGCCTGAACGTTACAAAACTTTTGGATTATACCAATGTGATGTTTTGTATTGTTATGTGAATGGTTTCTGGTTCTAGATTAGTATTCAGTACTATTTATATAGCATTATATACTTGGTACAAATCTTCTTGGGTTGCACCAAAGCCCAAATGTGTTGAAACGCCTAATCTCCTTTCAAAACTTATGGGTTGCACCAGTGTAATGTTTTGTATTGTTATGTGAATGCTTCTAGACTGGTCTTCAGTAGGTACTCAAATATCTGATACAAATCATTTTGGGTTGCACCAAAGCCCGAATATGTAACTGGCGTTCTATGCGGCAGTTTGCAATGATCGCCTATCTAGTTACAAAACTTTTGGGATCTATCTACAAAACTTTTGGGTTGCACCAATTTAATGTGTTGTATTGTTATGTGAATTGTTCTAGACGTCTTCAGTACTATTTATATGGACTCATAAAGCTGGATCAAATCTTCTTGAGTTGCACCAAGCTCTATTTTTAATTTGTACAGTGCTGATTGAATGAGATTGATTCAAAGGTTGACTAAGATCTTGGGCAAAAGCGAGTCTATGAACAGTGTAAAAATGTTAAATCTGTGTTGAAATCAGGAGTTCTAAAGAGTGATTTTTTTAATTTGATATCCAAGTAGAAAATGATTAGAAACACAATGAATGATTTGTAAAGAAATTGAATTTCAAAATAGGATAAAACTACAAAGAAGTGATTTTTGAAAAGGAAAGAAGTGATTTTCGAGATAATTAGAATTTGAAGATTTTAATAAAATAAAGTCACAGACAAATAGAAATGAAAAAGTTAAATTTCCAAGGTTGAACATAATTAGAGCTATGAAGAAATTGATTTCTGGATAAGTCGATAAATCCGATATTTGTGATTTTTTAAAAGGTTGAACTCCAAGATTGTGACAAGCTTGAGGTAATAGAGAATGTTGGTTACAAAAAGTTTAATTATGAAATTGGAAAAAAGCCACACAAAAAGTTATTTTTGTTTTGTAGATTTTCAAGATTGGTTAAAGTTTTAGTCATATTCCAATAATCGAATTGCAAGACTGTAGAGTGTTTCTAAAGCTATAGGATAAAAGATCTTCAAAAAGTCTGCTATAAAAAAATATTTTGAGAAAAACTTGTATTCAAGATATTCAGGGGTTTATAAACTTCTGATTTTGAGAGGAAATTATTGGTTAGTTGAATTGAATTATCTGACTGTGTTAAAATTTTCAAATTCTCTTAATCTTATGATGTACTCCAACATGAAAGTCTATCGAATTTTATCTTTATGGTGTGTAAGCTCTTTTTTATATGTTTAAATGAATCATCCTACATAACTGCATTGTAGATTGTAATACAATCTATAATTATTGGTGTCTACTGCTCACTATTGATCATGATCTTTGTCTTCATAATTTTATATCAGTATTCAATTTGAGTTCAGATACGATGAAAGTGAATCATATCATGGATATAACTGCTATAACAATTTTATTTCAAAAGTCACGAAAAAATCATTCTTTCTATTTACGTGAAACTGTTAACACATTTTAAATTGTAAAAAAACATCATCGTTTTAAATTGTTTTTCAACAATATGCTATAATTGCATATTATATACAATAAATGGAACGCCCCAAGCTCCATGATTTTTTTAATATTTATTCTTAGGTGTACTGTATTTTCACCTAGACATATATCATGATTTAAAATACTCTTTCAATTATTTCCAAGAAAGGAAAATTTTCCATCGAAGATTCATCAAATAATTTTTTTACATAGATAATTAATATCTAACTTGTATCTAACTGAATGCAAAATTTATCAACTTCAAACTCGTTATTTTATTGGTTGAATTTTATCAAATTCAATTACAATTCTATTGAAATAGTCAACCATGATATGAAAAATCAAAACAATAATGGGCATTTTGAAACTTTCTAAACAAAATTTAAAACTAAAAAATAAATATTTTATACATATTCAATGTTCGTATGTAATTAATTGCTATTTATATTTAATGAAAGTAATATATTATGAATTGTCTACCTTATTTATATTAATTTTTCACTTTATTAGTTTTCAATGTTGTTTGAAGCAAGTTTTTGTTATTAATTTATTAGATTATCGTTAATTTTATTAGTTTTGTTTTTGTTTGTATCATGTAGATAGTACTTGGTAATGAGATGCATATTGTTTAGCAGGACCAAATTATGAAGGCGTATCAATTGTATGCCGATATTGTATTGTATTGTGCGGAGAAGTTGAATTCTCATGTAAAGGATAATATAGATTGATAATTGATATTTCATTAGATGTGTTGAGGTACTGGCTTTGTATATTAGTTTTTCCGAGATGTATGTATATGATTTGAGGAAAACGTAGTGGATCTATGTATGTTTTTGAAAACTAATCTGAATTATTATCAGAATTGAACCAAAGTTTGGGTATCGGTAGCGCCGGTTTTTGTCTGTATGTATAGAATAATTACTGCATAATGACCAGAGATGATCATTGTAAGAAGAGGGCTTCTAGAATAGTTGGGGTGCTGTTCTAAACTAACTAGTTCGTATTGAATTGAGTACTGTACTAATTTACTTGTACTGCAATTATCCAGCACCTTTGCACCACATACCCATCACAAGCAGGCACCTGAATATTTTCTAAACAAATCCCTGTACTCAGTTTTTAATGTGTGTATGTCGGTAGAAAAATGTCGTTTTGTCCCAAGTAGTAAATTGGTGTTGAACAAGGTGGTATATATATATTTTTTATTACAATAATGTTAATGTCATTATCAATATAGATGGAAATTATAGTAATAATAATGATACTGATATTATTGCTAGAGTGATATGTGATTGAAATCAATAAAATAACCATATTATGTATGTTTCAATGGTGACTCGTGGTATTATAATAATATTATATTTCTATGATTGTCAAGTCCAAAGTTTTTTCTCTCTTTGCCGTCGATGTTGTGTTGTTGTCACCTAACTGTTTTACTATTGAAATGAAGAAAAAAGTTGATGAAATTGGAACACATGATTGAAATATTATAAAAGTAGTTAATTAGAAAGCCTTCATATAGGTGCCTTTGCATGCCTTTTCAAGTAAAGAAGAGAGCTTCTTTAAGAGAAGCAAAAGTACCGAACTTTGAACAAAATTTGGGTGTGTGAAAAGGGTTGGACAGATGGTAAATTATATTACGATATATAATATATTCCATGTATTGAATAAATGTTATCATCCCTGTAAACGTGTTTCTCTTTTTCCCAGATCATCTTTACCTAGGCTAGAATATTATAGGCCTCCCCCAGACGGATGAAACATACACTAGATAGAATGGGCTAAATTAAATTACTGTACATATGAATGCAAATTGAAAATTTCAAGGGGGTTCAATCAAAATTTTTAAAACTCCTATGAATATACTTTTTAGATTAAAAAAACAAAAAATTTTCGGGGCAAGCCCCGGACCCAATTTTCAGCGTATATCAAGTAGCCTAATAGCTGACGCCAAAACGTTAGTTGGTTTTGTCTGCATGTACGCTCTAACAACTGATGCTGTCGATAAGAGTTGTCATTTAGCTATGCCTGGATGGTGTATTTGAAATTGAAAGAGACAATATAGATAAAAAAATTTTTTTTTGCAACAGCTATCGTAGCAATTAGACTGAAACCTCAACATCCAAAATAAGAGTTTGTCTTCAACTCTGGACTCTTTAATTCGAAATTATTTTGTAAAAAGTAACACAGTTTTCACGTTTGGGGGGGCACCAAAATATCTCAGGGACTATGCGGCTCAGCGCGAAATGTGTCAACATTGCAACAATTTTAAAGTAGTGGTCCTATCTCCTATGCAAAATTTTGCTAAATTGAACGGTTCTCAAGTTACAAAAGGGAAGGGATGAACGTAACTTATGCATTTTTAGGTCAATCTTCGAGATATTCTAAGAAACTAGAATTACACATCTTAGCCCCCTCCTCAAAAACATAAGTTCAATAAAATGTAGCATTTCACGAAATTTTTATTATAGTTTAAGGGTATTGTAGCCTCTACGACATTTTGGTATTGGGGAGAAACTTCAAGTCTTGAAAATAAGGCTAGGGTCTGGGCCATTTGTAGACTAATTGCACCATACTAATGGTAGTATTTCCAAGCTGCAGCTTGAGATGCGCGGCTCGAGCTGCCTGGCTCTAAATTCGCTTCTGGGGCTGCCCAGCTCTAGTTACGCTGCTCTAGTCATCACAACTATATTATAGATGTTTACTCTGCTATTAGGGCTACTAATGTATACTAAATCAATAAATAATAGAGAAACTTACTTGAAAATGACTCAAAAAGGGCGAATTTTTACTATCTATTGATTTATTATACATTATAGTAGCTCTAATAACAAAGAGAACATTTATAATATAGTTATGTGAATAGAGTTGTGATGGCTAGAGCAGCGCTGCTAGAGCTGGGCAGCTCGAGCAGCGCAGTTAGAGCAGGGCAGCTCGAGCCGCGTAACTCGAGCTGCTGCTTGGGAATGCTACCATAAGGTTGACGTTAAATATTATTACCTGTCTGTTTCGCTATTATTTGTATGAGAGGAGCTTAAATTATGATATGTTGGTGATAATTTCTGAATGCTATAATTTATTGTATTTGTAGAATAACTTTTAAAGTGAATAGAGTGTATTGTGGGGCACTGACAATTGACCAGAGACCATCATACCCAATACCCAATACCCATATCAACTAGTCAGAATCAAGGAAAATGGTTGGGAATGATTGATCAGAATCAAGGAAAATGGTTGGGAATGATTGCTCTCCTGTAAGATTGAAAATACCTATTGTTATTGGATGGCTTTCTTTCTGTTCTAAATGCATTTGAGACTACCTTTTTCAACAAAAATCTCCGGGGGGAAAACCCCCGACCCCTTTTTGCCATAGCGTAAGAAGTAAAAATATCAAGTACATACCTATCAAAATATTAATGCCTATTAATGAATGATTCTTGATCTTTTGTAAAAATTGAATTGAAGGTTAAAAACTGTTCATATAATTTAGGGGGAAATTTAATCTGCTTGATGAATCATGTAATAATACGCATTTTCCAAATCAGAGTGAATTTTGTGGAATTTTCATCATGGTTTTTAATTAATAAAATACTCTTTTTCAAATTCCTAAATTTAACTAGGGAAGCGCATGCGGAGGCAGCCGCAAATTGAGCGGAGCGAGCTTTCTTTTTGTCCAAAAGTTTTTGAAGCGTAGACTCGGAAATTTGATCCCGATATTTTAACCCTAGCTAAACCTAGCTGATGGTGAAAGTGGCTCATTCTATTACCATGTAATGTTATGAAATGAGAATATAAAATATAAGCAACAACCTTTAAGTGAATGTTTTCTCAAGTGAGTGTTTATTTTGATAGAATAAGGCAGGATGAGAAAATGACTTGGTTGAAAAATTATTGATTGGGCTCAAATTGACGGTCAGAATGTTTCCTACGATTGAGACAAAATCAATAATTTTCAAACAATATTGACCGAGCTGGAGTCATTTCCTCTATGAGTGGTTCAACTTTGTGAATACAACCTTTGACGTACCTTTTTTGGTCTCAAATGTGCTCTGATTGTTTAAAATAATTATTCAGTAGAAAATTATAAAGGAAAATCAATATAAATTTGAAAAATCGCGAAAAAATAAGCCTATTGGATGAAATTTGGGCAAAATTTATGTGTATTTCCACAACAAGCTTCCATTGTTTGTTAGCATGTTGAGAAATATTGAATGAATGCAAATAAATAAATAATTTTATTAATAAAGACATCAGGTAAAAAACCTATTTTGCCTCCTTCACACAGTACAATATAGTTATTTGTGTATCAGTACGCAAAGAGTGATTTTGCTGCATCAAGAGAAACACTTACGCACGAGCCGCAGGCCATATTACACATTAAGTTTTCCAAACTACCATATTGAATGTGAAAGGTTGAAATTAAAATTAAAATGGTCATAGCTCAGTTATTTATCATTGTATCCTGACGAATCAGGCACAATTTTATTCAGAACTAGCAGGCAGGCTCGCTTCGCTCGCCTTCTCCGCCTAGCCAGGGGGCTCCGCCCCCTGAACCCCCGACAGTATAGGCAGTGTAAGTGAGACAAACAGGCTTGCTTCGCTCGCCTGCATAACCTCTGTCAGTGTCAGCTGAGACAAACAGGCTCGCTTTGCTCGCCTGCAAATTCCGTTCAGAAGGGATTAGAAATTTATTGAACACAGCATTTCTAGACCTAATTTGGACCTGTTTACTTAATTTCAACATTTTCTGCCAATTTGTTCTCAAAAAATCTAAGAAAAACTCCAAAAATTCTGAAAAATAGTAAAACGCTAATATGAAGTGTAACCTTTGGAAAGTATATTGGACATAGTTTAAAACTTAATCAAATATCTTCCAAATTAGTTCATCTATAATCTTGCTGAACCATTGAACTTACAATTTGGATTTGTCATATCAAGGTGGAAGATATGCAACTCGCATTACATCTACAATTTTTAAAAACTTATTACTTGCTTAATCATGAACGGATTTCAAAAATCTTCCAACACAACATTTCAAGACATCATCTGAACCTGCCCACCAAATTAATTTTTAATTTTTAATTTTTAATTTTTAATTTTTAATTTTTAATTTTTAATTTTTAATTTTTAATTTTTAATTTTTAATTTTTAATTTTTAATTTTTAATTTTTAATTTTTAATTTTTAATTTTTAATTTTTAATTTTTAATTTTTAATTTTTAATTTTAATTTTTAATTTTTAATTTTTAATTTTTAATTTTTAATTTTTAATTTTTAATTTTTAATTTTTTTAATTTTTAATTTTTAATTTTTAATTTTTAATTTTTAATTTTTAATTTTTAATTTTTAATTTTTAATTTTTAATTTTTAATTTTTAATTTTTAATTTTTAATTTTTAATTTTTAATTTTTAATTTTTAATTTTTAATTTTTAATTTTTAATTTTTAATTTTTAATTTTTAATTTTTAATTTTTAATTTTTAATTTTTAATTTTTAATTTTTAATTTTTAATTTTTAATTTTTAATTTTTAATTTTTAATTTTTAATTTTTAATTTTTAATTTTTAATTTTTAATTTTTAATTTTTAATTTTTAATTTTAATTTTTAATTTTTAATTTTTAATTTTTAATTTTTAATTTTTAATTTTTAATTTTTAATTTTTAATTTTTAATTTTTAATTTTTAATTTTAATTTTTAATTTTTAATTTTTAATTTTTAATTTTTAATTTTTAATTTTTAATTTTTAATTTTTAATTTTTAATTTTTAATTTTTAATTTTTAATTTTTAATTTTTAATTTTTAATTTTTAATTTTTAATTTTTAATTTTTAATTTTAATTTTTAATTTTTAATTTTTAATTTTTAATTTTAATTTTTAATTTTTAATTTTTAATTTTTAATTTTTAATTTTTAATTTTTAATTTTTAATTTTAATTTTTAATTTTTAATTTTTAATTTTTAATTTTTAATTTTTAATTTTTAATTTTTAATTTTTAATTTTTAATTTTTAATTTTTAATTTTTAATTTTTAATTTTTAATTTTTAATTTTTAATTTTAATTTTTTAATTTTTAATTTTTAATTTTTAATTTTTAATTTTTAATTTTTAATTTTTAATTTTAATTTTTAATTTTTAATTTTTAATTTTTAATTTTTAATTTTTAATTTTTAATTTTTAATTTTTAATTTTTAATTTTTAATTTTTAATTTTTAATTTTTAATTTTTAATTTTTAATTTTTAATTTTTTATAGTAATAGTGTGTAAGCAATCTTTTTTTTCCTTTTTTCGTCCTTAATATGCAAATTTTCAAAATGCTCTATAGCCTATAACCTGGTCGTCCATGTCTACTATCACCATGGCAAGTTTGAATTTAATCGGTCGAGCGGTTCCGGAGTAGTAGTTATACAAAGAGTGACTTTCCTAATCCATTAGAGCTTCGCTTCGCTCCGCTCAAAAAATCCCTCCTATCAATTAGTGATACTTCTTGATATAATCTTATTATAGGGGAGGGGGGGGTCTTGAATAGGTATGAAGAGGGGCTTGTGGAAAATTGGGGGAGGGGAATGCATACTTGTGATATTTTCGCCTTACTGGCCTTTGATAATTTTATAACCTCTGGGTTGTGTCGCCCCCCAGAAGTAAATCCTGGATCCGCCCCTGTCTAAAGCCTTCATTTATTGTTCAATTATGTTTTACAAAATTGTAAGATTAACACAAAGAGAAATAACAAATTGAATTTTGGTTGTAATAATTTGTATAGAATAGGATTATGATGAATTGATATTTATAAATAAATAAATAGTTTATTAATGGGAGCAACAGGCTTATAAGCCCTTTTTGTCTCCTATACACAATACAATAATATTCAAATATGAATGAAAGTAGAGATGAAAAAAAGTAAAATCAAACATAAGTCAATATACAAGCAAACTTTTGACTAATTGCTAGTTAAAAAAAGCTTTTTGAATAATTATAAACGTAAGAAAATAAAATAGAGTCTGATCAATAATTATTAATAAATACAAAGAAATAAGATTAAGTTACATAATCAAAAATTGTAACAACTACTATGTATTATGATAGAACAATGGAAAATAATAAATGAAAAGAAGTAAAAGACAAAAAAAGAGAGGAAAGAATGAAAGTGTCTGTGTAATTTACTACCTCTTAATCATACTGGAATGCAGGCAAAAACCCCGAAATGATAAATCGACCGCTACTCTACCAAACCGTTTGCAACTATGCGAATAATAGAGGCCAAGAAAATCCTCCTTTTGATAGTCATAACGAAATCCAATTGACCTGTTTGCATCGAACCTCGACGATACCACTGAGTATGAGGCCTCCACACATAACGCAGGGTGATAGCCATCTTCAGGGAGAAGTGATGTAATGTGTCAAATAAATAAGGTAAGTTCATTAAATTCAAATTACCTACATTACCCTGTATCATGTGTGACGACTAACTTCCGTTCAAAAATAGTTTGTAGAAGTGGTAGTAGTGGTTTTTTGTTATAGAAGTAATTGACCGAACGTAAGTGAGGTCTTAGCCACATGGGCAGCTTTTTGCAAATTTTGTCAACACCTGTGAAGATGTTCCCGACTCGTTCAAATTTTAATAAAAATCATGCCATAATAACGTTCTAAATTTGAGTAATTTTGTACAATCAAAAGAAATTTTTCATCCTTCTCAATTTTGAAATAATGATGATAGAAAATTGTTTTTGTCCAGATTCCAATTAAAATTACGCCATAATTTAGTACTCAATTTCGTATCAATTGAACCACCAAACAAAAAATTTCTACCCATTCCCATTTTCGGGTAGAAGTCATTGAAAGAGGTAACTGGATCCCATCCTGAGCCAAATACCAAAACAAAGCTAGAGTTTTGAATTTATTCAATGTTTTGTACAATATTATTTCAATGATAGAAAATCAGCTGATATCGCCTAACGTACTCCCCTACGCATCTCTCGCCATTACGCAGCTGTCTGAAATGAAACTGAAATCTCAACTAGCTGCTGCTGAGAAAAATGAATCGTGACCTATTTGTTTGCAGCAAATATTTGCAGCACTTTTATGCTTGTCAGGCCGCACCAGCTGATTTTCTATCATAAAAATAATAATAAATTCTAGCTTTGTTTTGGTATTTGGCACAGGATGGGGTCCAGTCACCCCTTTTCAATCACTCCTGCCCTAAAATGAGAAGGGGTAAAAATTTTTTGTTTGGTGGTTCAATTGATACGAAATTGAGTCTAAATTATGGCGTAATTTTAATTGGAATCTGGGCAAAAAAAATTCTTATCATCATTATTTCAAAATTGGAAGGATGAAAATTTTCTTTTGATTGTACAAAATTACTCGAATTTAGAACTATATTATTGCATGATTCTTATTAGAAATTTGAACGAGTCGGGAACATCTTCACAGGTGTTGACAAAATTTGCAGCAAAAAGCTGCCCATGTGGCCGTGCCCTAAGATTCAAGTCGACGATTTTGCATTTGTTTGTATGTATGTATGTTCCGCATTTACGACTGATTACTGAACGCGGCAATACATTCTAATGAAATTTGACAGGGATGATCCTCTTGAAACCGCGCGTCGATGTATATGTAAGGTTTTTCGACAATTCTCATTTATTATGGACGAAAAAAGGATTGAACTATTCTCTGATATAGGTATACTCCATAAATGATTTGATAGTATATATTTATGTTGATATTACTAAACATGTGATATTATGACATTCATAATAGAAAAATTCCTACTTCAGATGATATTCTTTCATTGCAGTCAGCTGAGATATTTCAGATGAATATTAAGGTAAGTTTTTCTTTATGTGAAACGGTCCGCCGGTCGACCGCAGGCTAACAAGAAGAGCTGTGATTGGCTACAGCTGTTCGACTGCAGCCGAACGTCGGACCGTTTCGCATGAAGGAAAACATTATTCAAATAATTATAGAGACTGATGCCCTGGTTTTCCAAGCACCCTGATGCCGACATAGAGCGTGACTGTGGCCACTGCATTGTTGACTTCCTAGCGCCGAATTTCGGAATCGACGCACAATCTGAACGTCCCGTGAATACAGACAGGGCTTTTATGAGGTCTACCGTTCAGAGAACCACTAGTGTAATCTTGTAGTTTTTCTCAATTTTGCTCTTTCTCTTCGGTATCCTATCTTGGTAGAATTTCATTCATCTCTCTTTCTCGTATTCTCTTTTCCTTCTTCTCTCCTTCTCTTTATTATTGCCTTTCTCTTCTCTCTTTTTCCAGTATTCGCTTACTCCTTCATTCTTCTCTCCCTCTCTCTTACTTCTCTCTAGTATTCACTTTCAGTTCTTTCTCTTTCTAGTAATCCATACTACTAGACATAGTATAGGCCTACATACTACTATATTCTCAACTCTTTCTCTATTAGTATTCTTCTTTCCCTAGTATTCTCTTTCATTCTTCTCTCTCTAGTATTATCTTTCATTCTTCTCTCTCTAGTATTCTCTTTCATACTTCTTTCTCTAGTATTCTCTTTCATTATTCCTTATCTAGTTTTCTTATTCATTCTTCTTTCTCTAGTATTATTTTAAATTCTTCTTTATATTATTCTCTCTTATTCTTCTCTTTCATCCTTCTTTCTCTAGTATTCTTCTCAATTCTTCTTTATATTATTCTCTCTTATTCTTCTGTTTCATCCTTCTTTCTCTAGTATTCTTTTTAATTCTTCTTTATAGTTTTCTCTCTTATTCTTCTTTCTCTAGTATTCTCCTAGAGAAAGTATTCTCCTCCCTCTCTCTAGTTTTCTCTTTATTCATTCTTCTTTCTCTAGTATTCTTTTTCGCTCTTCTATAGCTCTTTCATTCTTCTCTCTAGTATTTTTTTAATTATTCTTTATAGTATTCTCTCTCTTTCTCTAGTAAGTTGTAATTAGTAGTATCATTTCTTATTAGTCTTGTATTAGTAGTATTATGATATAGTAAACATAATATAGTAAGTATATTAGGAATATATAAGGAACAAGGAGTAATAATAGACAATTTCATATTGTGAATATTTATATATATTCATTGTAATATGAGAACAATAAAGAAATTGTATTACCAAACACTGTGTATTGATTGAACACTATAGTATACAATATATAGAGCATAGCTAGGTTAAGATTACACAACATTTAATCAACCATTTTTTTTATTCCTCTCTCTATATTACACTCGGTTTACAGTGAAACGTTCACTGTCGATAAGTCCCCACAAAAACCTTTACTAATCTTTTCGTCCAAATCAGCACCTAGCCCTTTGACTTGTGGTCCATGCTCACTTCATTGGAAGGAACTAATTCCTAGCTCCGCACCAATGACGTGCAGCAAAAGGACCACAAGGGGCTAGGTGCTGTGCACTTGAAACTAGGTGGAAAAGGGGGTTCCCCCCACCCTCCTTATCGGAAGAGGGAAGGGGGACAAGATCTCTCCAAGCCAGAGAATCATTCAAAAGGTAAATGCATGTATAGACCATTGGGGGGAAACAGAAGGGCCAAGTTGAAAATAAAAGTACTTCCACAAAAACAAATAGTATTGCTGTTGCATCTGTCAAAATTAGAATTGAATGTTTACTAGATGAATATTTACCATATTTACCATAATATGAATGTAGATGCCCAAAATTGATCAGTCAAAATGAGAGAACGATTTAAAAAGAATTGTTCAAAGTAGAAAAAAAGAGTTTGGGAGATGGAAATAGCGACAGAATGAGAGAAAGAGGTTCAGAATTAAAATGCGAAAAGATAAATGATTCTAGAGTAGGGGAAATATTAAAGAAAGATACAAAGCGAGGGGAGATTGGAAAAATAGGGGGAGAGAGAGAAATGAAAAAAGCCAAGAAATGACAAGATGATGACAAGAGGTGACGACGAAAAACGTAAGCAGAGAAATACCAAGGGTGAAATCGAGGAAAGGAAAAAGAATAGTTCTAAAAATCAAGGAATAGTGAGTAATGACTAATGAGGAATGAAACAAGAGAGAAAAATAGAAACAGAAAAGAGAGGGGCAAGAAATCTTACAGGAGGATGATTGAAAATGATAAAAATGGAGTGAGTGTGAGATAAGAGCGAAAACTTTATATGAAGCATGGAATAAAGTTCAATGACAGTTGAAAGAAATAAAAGAGGGAATTGGTTCAATTAAGAGGTGAGTGAGAAGGGATGACATGAACGAAATAGATAAATGGAAGAATATTAAGTTGAGGTTCAGGCCTGCTAGAAGTGATGCAATGCAAACTAATGGGATGGAAAATTAGGGGGGAGAGCTATGGGGTGGAAAAATCAAGGATAATAAAAGTAGGATACGATTAATAATGATGAAGAAAATAGGAAATGAAGTTAACAAGGAAATACGAGTTAATGGTTTAGGAAGGGCATACTTACAAGCATGATAATTTTTAATTCACTTCACAAGTGAAATTGAGAAATAAAACAGAATTGAGAAAATAGCTGACAATATTTTGAGAGATGCAACAACAAACAAGACACAAGAACACACAAAATAAACAATAGAAAAGATGAAGACGATTTCCACCTGAAGAAGAAACAAACATAGTGTGGCAGCACTAAAAAAAATCTAAATTCAATTGATAATGCACGAAAATATTAAGAAATTATTTGATAAATACAGAAATATTTACAAAGAAATTTTACAAAACAAAGAAATATTTAGAAAATAAAATAAATTGAAACTGCATTATCAAAAACAAAACATAGGGACAGGGACGTGAAAGAAAAATAAATAAAATAAAAATAACCAGTGATCGACAGATTTGATCTTGGATTTGAAGGGAAGGTTCTCCTCCAAAGCAACTAAAAAGTAAAGAAAAAAAGATGAAAAAGGACAAATAAGAAGTAAAAAACCAAACAAAACGATTAATGATCAACCACTTGAACAAGTCAAGCTACTTTGATCTTGAATTTTCCCTCCGAAGAGGAAGAAATTGGAAGGTGCATCCCCTTCCATGCAAATGAAAAGAAAAACGAAAAAATAACACAAAGGGACGCTATGAAAGCGAAAATAAAAACAAAACAAAATGCGAAAATAATAAAAAAGAAATTATAATAAAGTGAGGAATAGCTAGGGTGGGAGGCCAAGGGTCTAGGCATGCAATACCAATTTTTCAACACTCTGCTTGGAGTCGCCCAGGACCGAGTTAAACAGTTCAACAAGACATAAGTGACTATTGATTAAGTTGGTAGAGAAAATACAGTATAGATACGCGTATTAGAATAAAGATTTTTATATTAAAAGGTAGAGGAAAAATGAAAATAGCAAAACAAAAAATAATCAGTGATCAACATTAACTTTGATCTTGGATTTGAACTGAAGGTTCTCCTCCAAAGCAACTAAAAAAACTGAAAGATAATGGAAAGTGTAATTTAAAACATAAAACGAAAATAAAAGTAACCAGTGATCAACATTATTATACTTTGATCTTTGACTTGAACTGAAGGTTCTCCTCCAAAGCAACAAAAAAGAACTGAAAGAAAATAAATAGGAAGGTAGGGTAAGGATAGGAATAATTGTTGATTTACAATGAATAAATAAAACATTTTACAAGTTACAACCAAAGATGCAAGATGAGAATTAAAAAAAATTAACATTTTACATCTCAAGATGCAGCTTGAATTAAATAATTAAATTTGAAATTCATAGAGAAATAAATTGAAGAAAGTAAAATTAGCAAACTTAATTAAACTTTTGAATTCGGCCCAGAGCTAGTTTACCTTGTTGAAGTTCTGCAAAGTCTGTCCAGCTGCCAGCTCCAAGTCTGCATCGATGCCTGAAAAGCCCAACAACACGCCCCACCCTATGTGCTTTTATTTTTCTTCAAACCATGCAAAATACAACAGAGATCAAATCAAACAATCAATATCCTTTGGGTGTGTCCTTTCGAACTTGACAGCTGAATATTCAAAATATTTGTTCATTGTGAGTGAAACCAGATTGAGTCCTTTCAATCTCACAGCATTAGCACTTTTGAAACGTTCACTTGTTACATGCAATTTTCCAAAATTATCTTCTTTTTTCATGAATTTTCTTCGTTTTTACTTGAAATCTATTGCCGAGTCCGCCATCATTTTCTTTCGCTGAATTCCTGGAGAGAAAAAACAACAATCAAAATTACAAATGCGCACAAAATGAATAAATTAAAAAAGACATCCACTAAAAATACTTCAATCAGGTCCCTTATCAATAAAATTTACAATTCACATAGGTGGCAAGCCTAGGTATAAACTGTCCAAGCAAAGAAGACATTCTGGCAAGATGGGAAAATGACTCCAGCTTGGTCAATATTGGTTCAAAAAATAAATTTGATTTTAAATTGTAGATCAGAATGTTTTGTACAAATTGAGAGCAAACTCATAATGTTTGAACTAATATTGACCGAGCTGGAGTCATCTTTCCATCTTGCCAGAATGTCATCTTCCCTTGCTCGACCAGACTATAAGCATGCTATTATGCTCAGGTTACAATTCATTATGCAAACGTTACAATTCATTATCAAAGCTGTATGTAAATTATAACAGAGATTCTAAAAAATTGAACGGATAAATACTACCCCATGAAATTTGGCAGGCTCAATATAAGTATAAGTAAAAGTCTTCAAAAGAGTAATCTCGGAAATTTGCAAAATTCGAATATTTACTGTCGGGAATAATATTGGTGGCTATTAATGCTCAGCTCTGTCAAGACTGGAAGCGGTCTGCAAAAGCGAAACTGTTATGTTGATGTTGCTCTCATTCCATGTGCTCTTGCAGACCATTTGCCGATTGTCCTGACAGAATTGATTAAGCATTGATAAACTCAGTTTCCAACCGCCAATTTTGGTGGAGCCTAATATAAACGGTCAGTTCTCAAACAAAATAACTTTTATTCAAGTTGAATTAATAAGTTCCCCACACATTAGACAACCAAATATATTTTACGTTCACCTTACTATAACTACTATATAGGTGCTTTTACAAGTCAGCTATTCTATTCAAAGTTATTATATACAGAGTGTTCCGAAAAGAACTGATTTGGTTACCATCTTCGAGCTATAACAAACAGAAAATGTCGTTGGCAAAATGACGAATTCTTCTTAGTTTTCCTTTTATACACCATTTTGTTTTTTCACTATTTCTCATCACATCTTGATAACGGATAAACACTACCCCATGAAATTTGGCAGGCTTAAGTATAAGTATAAAGTCTTTAAAAGAGTAATCTCGAAAATTTTCAAAATTCGAATTTACTTTTGAGAATAATATTTTTACGAAATTCTGTATCATCACAAAAATGTAGAGCTTCAAATTGTGAATAAAATGGTGCCTGATTCGTCCAAATTCAATAATAAATAACCAAAATAGATTTTTTTTCATTTCGAACTATGCCACTACGAATACGGTATAGTCAAGTTAGTCGGGCAATTCATGAAAATTAATATTGAAATATACCTCAGTTAATTATTATCGAATTCTGACAAATCAGGCACCATTCTACTCAAAATTTGAAGCTCTACATTTTTGTAATGGTACACAATTTTATAAAACCATTATTTTCAACAGTAAATTCAAATTTAACATTTCAATCGACTGCCATATTTTGAAAACTTCAAATATTGAAAATTTTTGAGATTATTATTTTGAAGACTTTACACTTATACTATTGAACCTGCCAATAGGGTAGTGTTTATCCACTGAATGGGATATATAACAGGAACATTTGCCAACGAAATTTTCTGTTTGTTATAGCTTGAAGAACAGTTAGCAGAAGAACTGTTGAGTCTGGTCGAGTAAAGAAGACATCCTGGCAAGATGTGCAAATGACTCCAGCTCGGTCAATATTGATTTGAATATTATAAATTTGGTCTTGAATAGAAGATAACATTCTGCTCTAGAATTTGGAACCAAATTTGTCATTTTTGAACCAATATTGACCGAGCTGGAGTCATTTGCACATTTTGCCAGAATGTCTTCTTTGCTCGACCATACAGACCATTCAACAGGAATATCCAGGAGAAAATGAAAAAGGACTAGGGATAATATTGGATACAAGTTGATCACTTTTCCATCGTAAAGCCTCCTGTACACGGGGTTAGCTGTGGCGGCCAGTCGAATAGCTGTAGCCAATAACAGCTCAACTCAATGACAAGACAAAGGATGTGATTACCTACAGCTATTCGACTGGCCGCCATCACTAACCCCGTGTACAGGAGGCTTAAGAATGAGCATTATTTATAGGAGACTCAACAAACTTTGGAGCAATTGGGAATTTATGTTGAGATAATTAAGTATAGCCTATATTAATAGAATGAAAAATGCATTAACTTATCAGTCTCATGCCAGGTTTTTCCAAGTATACTCAAAGTTGAGGAACCCTCAAATTTTGATGAACAGCTGACATTTTCTTTGATAAGTATAGGAAATGTAGTAAACTTGAGGGTCCCTCAAATGTGCTTGGAAAACCCGTGCATAAGAATAACACAAAATTAATCAGGCAATGTAATTTTCTATTCAGAGTCGGAATAAAACCAGGGACCAGTTTCATGTTAATTTAGAAATCAATAAATACAAAATAAAATGTTACCTCAAACAGAAAAGCCACGATTCAAATCGTAAGTAAACTGTACTGGGGAGCGGAGTTTTCCTTTATGCGAAACGGTCTGACGGTCGGCCGAAGTCGAACATCTGTAGCCAATCACAGCTCTAGTTGTTCAAGCTGAAGGACAATACAAGAGCTATGTTTGACTACAGATGTTGATTGCAGCCGACCGTCGAACCGTTTCGCATAGAGGAAGACGTACCTCAAGCAGCAATTTCAAAATTTCATGTGACTAAGTTTGATTATATCCAACACACAAAACAATTGAAAGCTTGTAAAACGTAAAAGCTATTAGTTTTAGTATGTTTGGTGCAGATTTTTAATCTGAAAGTATCAGACGGAAGAACAATTGTTACATAAATCCAAAAAACGGAGAATGATAATGTTTTTTCTGAATCATTACAGCAAATCTGTCTGTTTAGAATGTGATTGTTTTTTGTGCTGTTCTTTTATTTTATTCATAATAGTGTTGAAGTTTCATGAAACAAGTCCCTGATTTTGGAATAATTGAATGTTGTGAACACTCACCAGATCCAATAGAAAGACGTCTGCCTATGACTGCCTGCTCCCCATAACTGCTTCACGTGTGAGAACTCAATTCACTTGCCCAATAATTCAGCGCCATGACTCCGTCTCTCATCAGCTGCTTCTCTGATTGCGTCTCTTTCTCTCTCACTCAATGACAGCAAAGGATCCTTCTCACTGCACATGAAAAAAAGCCATCAATTAATTACAAGAAATTATAAATAAATAATCAATGTATACTAAAAAACAATTAATTCAAATTTTAATAATTTACAATCACTCTACTATTATATGCAATTTCCCTATAAATTAAACGTTAAAATCTTCTTCATAAGAGAATCCTAATGTAACGCAGAAAAAATGCTCCGTGCTATGTATTATTCATTCATAATTACAGGAACTATAAGCAATTCGAAATGTTATACTACCATACTGTCATGAGAAATATTGATGAAAAATTTGTCCATGTCTCTCAAATAACATTATTTAGCTGAACTGGCAAAAAGCTGGAAGGCCCACTGTATAGTCTGGTCGAGCAAAGACATTCTGGTAAGATTAGAAAATTAATTCAGTACGGTCAATATTGGTTCAAAAATATATATTTGGAGTATATAAGAATGTTTTCTAAAATTTGAGACCAAATTTATAATTTTTGTACCAATATTGACCGAGCTGAAGTCATTTTACCATCTTGCCAGAATGTAATCGTTGTTTGACCAGACTATAGGCAAAACTTTGTGGAGACAATAAATCTTCCTCCAAATAGAACATTAGTTGAAAGTGTGAACAATAAAATTAAAACGATCTTATGATTTAAAATTTACAAATTAATTGAAAATTTTCAAATTAGAGTGATTAGTTGTTTACTCCTTGCGCAATCCAATATTGTCAGAGTATTTAGCGTGATGTTTTCTAAATCAAATGAGACAATAGATGCTTTACATATCAGTTTCATTAGGTTACAAGAGACAGGCGAAACCGCTCAACTTTTCGTTAGATTATCATCATGTACTAAAAGCACTGATAATGGAATACAACCATGTAAATTATTACGGTATCCGTGCTTTTAAATTCAATTTCATGCTTAAAATTCTAATATCCTACTTCAACGCACGGCTACTTACTAGGATACATGTATAGAATACTAGCAGAATTTCCAAGTAACTTAATTATTCTAAAATAACATCTTCGTTATAACATGACTATGACTTTATGACTATAACATGATTTTTGCAATCGAACTCCATTCACCTCTCGGTTATCATTAGCTTTCACAAGATCAAACTCATAATGAATGAGAATAGCCGCCTGTTCCCTTACAGCATGCGGGTTTCTAAATTCGAAGGCCTATTAGCTTACAGACTAATTTAACCTAAAAGTGAATGAAAATGGAATCAAATCTAAGGCCTTGCCTTCTACAAAAACTATCTACTGTAATCAAATACATACAATGAGGAATATGAAACTGGAAACCAGCTGGTAGGCCTAGGCCCTTCATGGGCTGTTGAGCCATTGAGACAGACAAATTTTAGAGAGTATTTTATTTTTAGTTTTTGTTAGCTGAAATCTTTCGGCTAGATTTGGTGAAAGGACTAGACTGGAAATAGGCGGACAGATGCAAAAATCCTCTCAGTTGACAGCCCTATCTTTCTAACAGTCACTTCTCTCATATTGGACTGCTAACTGACAGTGGATGAAGACTCACCTCAGTAAGCTGTTCCAGTCTAGAACACATCAACGATAAGAGATTGTTGATTGTAGCTTGTAATCATTATCCTCCGTGCAGGAACTCTGAATATAGACTGACATTTACTTCCATTCCTTGTTGTGCCTGTTGAACACAAATCAAAATTAGATACTTCTTAATAGTGGGTTTCCATACTACAAATTGGATACACATGTCGGTCACAAAATGCTACATGGCAACAAATATTCTGGTAATAGGAGGACTAATGCGTGTTTTCTTATTCAATTGAGTGTGAATATTGTTGAAATTGCCAGAAAAATTATCATTTTATTGTTACAGAGAATGCTGTCCTCATTATTAGGGGATCTAACATGACTATCAGCAGGTTGACATGTGCTTCTCATAGTACAGATGATGCCACATGGCGAGGAATAAACTGGAAATAGGGGGACGTATGTGTTTTCTCATTCAATTTAGTAGAAATATAATTGAGAATGCCAAAAAATATGATGATATTATTGCTCCACAGTATTCATGACTGTCAGGGTGACATATGCTCCTCATAACAGATATAATGCTTCATGGCAAGGAATAAGCTGGAAATAGGTGGACTATTGCGTGTTTTCTTATCCAATTTAGTAGAAATTTTGTTCATAAGTATAAAACATTATCAATTCATTGTTACAGAGGATGCTATGTTTCAATTTTAGATGAGCTAACATGGATTTCAAGTTGACATATGCTTCTTACAGCAAGGATAATGCCAAGCAAGGAATAAACTGGAAATAGGCGGACAGATGCAAAAATCCTCTCAGTTGACAGCTCTGACTATCTTTCTAACAGTCACTTCTCTCATATTGGACTGCTAACTGATAGTGGATGTAGCCTCACCTCAGAAAGCTTTTCCAGTTTACAACCCATCAACAATTATTATTAGAGATAGTTGATTGTAGCTTGGGTGATATCCTCCATGCAGGTGCTCTAAGGTTAGGCTGACATTGACTTCCATTCCTTGTTGCGCCTGTTGGACAAAAATCAAAATTAGATACTTCGTAATGAGAGAGTAGAGACAAACTCATTGCTTATTCAGACTTCAAGCATGGTCTAATAGATTTGGATTTTTGTAGTCAGCTTTTAGTTTTTTGAACTTAACTCTTGATAGGCTAATAATTGAAACTACTAAGTAGGCCTACCTACTGAACTAAATTTTCAAATCATAAACCAGGTTGGTACGGTACTTATAAAAGGATAACTAGTTGAATAAAATACAAATACCACTGATAGAAATCAACATGTATGTATGTATGGCTCAACAGCCCATGAAGGGCTGTTTTAGAGCCTATTCCTACTAGCTGGTTGCCAGTTTCAAATTCACTCTACTATACAGCCCGTCCTAGCCAAGAAATCAACATACAATCGAAAATGACGATAGAAGACTTCAAAGGAAGATTAACATGATCAAGGAATAGCCGTTTACTACGTACCTCCAACTCATGAGCAGAATGTTCAATATGTTTTAGTCATAGTTGTCATTTCCCATCCTTGTATATTTTTATTTACAACGAGAGCATTTTTATGGTCTGTGATTCCACCTCCTTGTGAATATTTCTATTTTTCCTTAGTGATTCCCTGTAACATGGAACACGTAATATAAATTCAAAACAAACAAAATCAGAATTACGCTACTTGAGGTTGAGAAGGGTTGGGTCCTATATCAGTAAACCTATTATAGGCCCAATGTAAATCTTTTTATTTCATGTTATTTTATAATTTTATATATTGGTAGGCCTAGGCCCTTCATAGGGCTGTTGCGCCATTGACAAACTTTCATTCAGTAATTCAGTATATTCCATCCTAGACCGGCGGTTGCCAGACAGATTTCGTCAATTTTTAAAAATACATAAAAACAAATTTAAACACTAGATGGCTGCAGATGGACTGCTTCAGGTGGTCCCGCAACCCAACAGTACAGTCTTTTCACAGAAACACTACACAGTCTCAAACTCCTTTATAAGGTTACTAATAAACAAACAAAGTTATTTTATAAGAATATATAAAAATAAAACCACGAGTCACACACGGGGTTTGCAATTTGTATCATCATTCAAAACTCATCTCTAATATTGAGTGTCACAATTCACAATACCGTACGTTTCATTGTCAAAAAATGAAAATAGTCTAGAAACTTAATGTGTGCATATTTCATCTTCTGGACATGCGGTAGATTCCACTTTATTAAACATTAATTTGAAATGAAATTATCAAGATGATATTTTCAATCAATGAAAAATAAATGACCAGCCTAAGTTATTTTCAAAACAAATCAAAATAAGTAGAGGCGTCTTTCTCAAACACCGTAGCCTACTAAAGTAAATTTACCTACAACTCGACTCCAAAAAAATAATTGAAAAATTGAAATTGAAAAATAATTATTGAAACCCTTTTCTGGCAAGAAATTATTGTGAATACTTTTAACCTCAAAATAATCCAACCATAATAATTCACATTATTTTCATCAATATTAAAGCCACAATTGACAATAGGGTATGAGATTATTGAAAATAGCTTAAGAGTTTTATAAGTACATAAATAAACTTACTTGTTAATATTCGGAGCTTGATAGAATCGAAAATTCGAGAAAATTCTAAATATTTCCAACCAAGTAAACAAAGAACAAACACAAACACCATGGAAAAATATCGAATGTTCTAGAAAGTCGATGTGTTGTGACTGTTGTCAGCCAATCAGCGTCTAGTTCTAGAATCTTTTGCTTCGAGATCTTTCCACTAGCTTCTCGGCCAATAGGAGAGCTTATATAAAGCAGCCGCGCGTTCTCTTGTCATCATTTGAAATCGAGAACTTAGCTAATCAACTTCTATTGTGTTACTACAATCTACGACTACGATACCATCATGCCAGTGAAAGCACCAGCGATTGGAATCGATCTTGGAACAACATACTCGTGTGTCGGAGTGTTTCAGCAGGGAAAAGTGGAAATTCTAGCCAACGACCAAGGAAACAGGACGACACCCAGCTATGTTGCATTCACGGACTCGGAGCGGCTGATCGGCGATGCGGCCAAAAACCAGGTCGCAATGAATCCACGAAATACCATCTTTGACGCCAAACGCCTCATCGGCCGCCGTTATGACGATCCGAAAATCACACAGGATATGAAGCATTGGCCATTCAAAGTTTTCAACGATTGTGGAAAGCCAAAACTTCAGGTTGAATTCAAGGGTGAAGTGAAGAAGTTTTCTCCTGAGGAAATCAGTGCTATGGTTCTTACAAAGATGAAGGAAACCGCTGAAAATTATTTAGGCTTACCAGTGAAGGATGCAGTCATCACCGTTCCAGCCTACTTCAATGACTCACAGAGGCAGGCGACCAAGGATGCAGGAGCTATTGCAGGACTCAATGTGCTTCGAATTATCAACGAGCCAACCGCTGCTGCCCTTGCCTATGGATTGGACAAGAACTTGAAAGGAGAGCGCAACGTCCTCATTTTCGACCTGGGAGGTGGTACATTCGATGTTTCAATTCTAACAATTGATGAAGGATCTCTATTTGAAGTGCGATCTACAGCAGGAGATACTCATCTTGGAGGGGAAGACTTTGACAACAGGCTGGTGGATCACCTGTGTGAAGAGTTTAAGAGGAAATACCGTCGTGATGTGAAGGCTAATCCACGAGCTCTGAGAAGGTTGAGAACTGCAGCTGAAAGAGCAAAGAGAACACTCTCATCAAGTACAGAGGCCAGCATCGAAATAGATGCTCTGTGTGAAGGCATTGACTTCTACACCAAAGTGTCACGGGCCCGGTTTGAGGAATTGTGTGCAGATCTATTCCGTTCTACACTTCACCCAGTTGAGAAGGCCCTCAACGACGCCAAGCTGGACAAGTCATCAATACACGACGTTGTACTTGTTGGAGGATCAACTCGCATTCCAAAAATTCAGTCACTGTTGCAGAACTTCTTCAATGGAAAATCACTGAATTTATCAATAAACCCAGATGAAGCTGTAGCTTATGGAGCAGCGGTTCAGGCAGCTATTCTCAGTGGAGACCAGAGTTCACAGATACAAGACGTTCTCCTGGTTGATGTCACACCTCTCTCATTGGGCATTGAAACTGCCGGTGGAGTAATGACAAAAATAATTGAACGCAACAGCAGGATTCCATGCAAGCAGTCACAGACGTTCACCACCTATGCTGACAACCAACCGGCGGTCACCATTCAAGTATTTGAAGGTGAGAGGGCGATGACAAAGGACAACAATCTCCTGGGAACGTTTGACCTGACAGGAATACCGCCAGCACCGAGAGGAGTTCCAAAAATTGATGTCACCTTCGATTTGGATGCAAACGGTATTCTGAATGTATCAGCAAAGGAGAATGGCACGGGAATAACCAAGAACATAGTCATCAAGAATGATAAGGGACGTCTTTCCAAAGCTGACATTGATAGAATGGTGAATGAAGCTGAACAGTTCAAAGAAGAGGATGAGAAACAACGTCAGAAAGTGAGTGCTAGAAATCAGTTCGAAAATTACATCTTCAGTGTGAAACAAGCTCTGGACGAAGCAGGAAGTAAGCTGAGTGATAAGGACAAGTCGGAGGCGAGACAAAGGTGTGACGAGTGCTTACGATGGCTGGACAACAACACACTCGCTGAGAAGGAGGAGTTCGAGCACAAGATGAAGGAGCTGCAGCAGCAATGTTCGCCAATCATGGCCAAGATCTACTCGAGTGGTGCCAGTTGCGACAGCAGGGGAGCACAAACTTGCGGCCAACAATTCAACCAGGGACAGTCGTTCAATCACAATGGACCTACAATTGAAGAGGTAGACTAGAATCACATCCATTTTGAGAAAGACTGAATAATTGCAAATAATTCACAATTTTAGCTTAATATTTTGAATAAATATACAGTGATCTCCTAGAATATCTTTTACTACAATTAAGTTAAATTAAATCAGTACCTAGTTACTTTGCATACATTGAAGATTGTCTTATTTATTAATTTTTTAATGATGAAATAAAAATTGAGTTCATTTTTCTAATGTCTGTGTTTCATTAATTCCTGTCCTTTATTGATAAATTCCTTCCCGTGTATAAGAAAATTTTGTTGAATTCTAATCATAATTTTCAATTGAAGTGAACTAATTATGAATTTAATTGGAATTAAGAATATAAAGAATAAAGATTACCACTTGAATAACCTTAATTCAATTAATTGATGGTGATTAGAATAATAAGATGACTCAAGTTATTAAAAAATGAAGCTCAGTTAATGAAATTTTCAATAAAAAAATAGGAAACGTTATCTTCATCTTTACAAATTCATTGTTTTATGAGTGAAATAATTTTTGAGAAATTGGTAACAAATTATTCAATTAGGTAATTGTATTTATGATAATTTATTTCCTATAAAGACCCAGCAATGAAATATTAATAGTTGGATGCCTCTGGATGAGTTACTACCAAAGCTACCTATAACATAGTTTCAACAATCATAATTTACGTTGGAGTGAGCAGCTTGAAAGTGATTCAATTGGATGTTTTTAATTGCAAATTATATCAATATTTTCTATTGCAGCCAAACTCATATGAACAGCCTTCAATATTGGGCTAGTACAATATTATTGTTATCCGGAAGTCTAACGTGAAAGGAAAAATTGAAGAATCATAATAATAAACTTTATGGTGTTGTGTATCCATTCTTTTTCCACTTTAAAATTTAAAACTCAAAAAATCACTTAAAAATGGAAATAAAGTTACTTAATAGTAACTATAGTTCGATTCAGACTGAACAGTAAACTCTGTTCAAGGTTATCTAACTTTGAACAGAGTTTACTGTTCAGTGAGTAACTATTAAGTAAGTTTATTTCCATTTTTAAGTGATTTTTTGAGTTTTAAATAAACTTTAATAGCTACCAAAAATTGAATAATTGACAGTAGGCTATATTTTTTAGGGTGATGCCCACAAGTGCTCTAAGCATGTGCGTGGGTAATGAGGGGAGTGATGATGATGAGGGATGACGACTACTTTTTAGGCAGTCGGGACCGACGGCTTAGCGTCTCCTCCGAAAGACGGGGAAGTAGATGAAAACGATACGAGATGTTAACGGTTTACCTGAAATAGATTTCGAATCAATATTCTTTCGCAGACAGCTCGCCGACTGTCCTAACAGTCATTTGTCAAACTCCAGTTCCGTTGAAGCTGACTTTTTCAGAAAAAAATTTATAATTATCTCGAAGTAAAGGACAGGGAAAATTTGGGAAGGAGGCTAATGGAAATGAATAAATTGAATGTTCATCTGAGTATGTGCCGATTGATTTAATTGAATTAATCAACAACATTAATAAACAATTCTTATTCTATACAGTCTTCACATTCAAAAATTCAATGTTGAATTGTAACTTTATTCAAAACTTTCTCACTATAAGATAAAATGGAAGTTGATTAAGAATGTGGAATTATTGTTATTAACTCGATACAATTAATTCTAAAATATTAAGTTGATGCATCTGATAGACCAATCAATTAGCCTATGGAACAGTTACTTAATGTTACAAAGTAAAATGGAAAATTAAGTTTCAATTGATCCAATAAATATATTTACAATAAACACAGAATAAAATGAAAATCAAATTTTCAAATAAAAGTAACCAAGACATTATAAATAGATACATTTAAACAAAATCGAGCGGCTTCTTTGTTCTGAATCAATTAATAATAACATAAGAAATGGAAGTTCTACGGTAAGAAAGTATTCAATTTTTACTTAACAATAGTTACACTAATGTGATGATTTCTGAATAAACACTTTCAGGGAAAAGTGACAATAGAATATGAATTTCATCTGAAACAACAATAAATCACACAACATGGATATAATAATTAGTATTTACACTAAATTCCAAAACTTTATGTGATCGATTTATCAAGTGGTGTTAATTTGAATATTACTATAGTTGATCATACATCTTAATCAAAACCTTGACAAGAAAACATGAATATTTTTTATAATATTTTATCAGTCAAATGTGCAAAATCTATTACAGTAGTTTCAGCAGAAGATTGTCAGTCAGAATATAAATTTCAATTGAAGCTTGAGTGATGATATTCAGATAAAATGCGAGAATTATGATCAATTATTCTTATAATCAATGTAAAGCATTTTGGTGTTGAAGTTACTACCATTGAGCCAGTAAGGTATCGCTTGAGCAGAATATGATTTTCAAACAGAATGTTGTTTAGTTGAAAAGAACATGAAAACTTTGTAGTGGAATTACTCAAGTTCCATGTTCATGAAATTGCAATGTTTTCATGTTCTTCCAAGTAATTTATTAGCAAAGAAAGATGGATGAACAACAACAATGTTGTTTCTTTAATATTTGCGTGGTAAAATTTAAATTAGTTTAGAGATAACCTGGATAATTTATTCACATTTATTCATTGAGCAAGTGTAGAGCAAATTAGAAAATTGGAATGGGATGGTGCATCTAGTTTTTTTAAACATGAGATTTCAAGGTGAACTCAGCTCTAGAGACATGTGATGTTTGGCAACCTCTAATAAGTATTTATGCATAGTGTATTATATGTTCTTCGAGTAATTGATTCGGTAGATAGGGAATACTGAATATTTTGAATAAATATCTTGATACAAACACAAATAGTTGATAGGCTACTTGCCAAATACCAATTTTTGGAACGAGCTTTGAAGGAGAAATACATGGAAATTCAAAATCAATAGTTCAACAATATAAGGATTTTTGCTTGTAAATTTTTGACAGTAGCCTATCCTATACATCAATATATATGTATAGCTGAAAATCTAATTAGCACGTAGGTAATGCATTTCAACCACCATGCATTTTAGCACCAAAACCAAAAATATTTGTTGAGAACCATAATCTAATAATCAAGATGTCATTCATTTAAGAGCTGGATGCTTTGGTGATTAAAATTAAAATTCACTTTATGATAATTAGAATTATGATTATTTAAAATGCAAACAATAAAATTTTGACCGGTTCAAAATTTTAAAAGACCTTGCTAACGTCCTCGATGTACATTGTACAGTGATAAGAATTATGCATCCATTAACATGATTCACGCAGCGTGGGCAAATACATGCTATTCTATGTAAAGCGCCTCGTATGGACTTTCGAAAGTTACTCTTTAAAATATTGACTAAGTATCAACAATATAAAACGGTTACAAATACTCGACTACAATAGCCTAAAAAATCAACAGAATTTCCGTCAAACGGAATACACCTTCCATCAATAACCACAATCGAATTAATAATTAAGATATTTACAATTGATTCATAATCAATTGATACTTTTGTTTAAAGTTACTTCTCGTTTTTTACATCCTATTGATAAACTTGGCGAATTGATATCCATATTTGTATGGATGAAAATACAGGGTCACATGAGTAGAGATTTCTGTATGAGCAAGATCGATCTTCAATGAAATTCTCAAAATATATTATGAATTTGGATCTTACTCAAGTATACCTCAAGTAGGCCTTGATTCAAGTACTATGTACTATTTCTGATTTCAATACAAAGCGTAATAAGTACGTATGCATGACGGTTAAAATAAGTTTTGAACTAAAACAAAACAAGCAAGTTCAAAGAAATTTAAAAATAGATACTTCTCGGCAATATGGCTTGAACACTAACAACCTCAATCAACAATATAGTAGTTTTTATCATGTGCAGAATCAAACCAAGATCGATCTTCAATAAAATTCTCAAAATATATTGTAAATTTGGATCTTACTCAAGTATCAAGCTCACTATCTAAAGATTAGTGAATTATCAATATTAGCGGTACTGTCACAGTAAAATAGGCCTTAGAAACACAATAGTGTTAAAAGGGCACTTGGAAATGGAATAAAATACTTATTCAAACATGTGAATATTAGTAGAATAGGCTTGTTGAATACACTATGCTGAAATTTCCATCACATTATTCAACAGAGTTCATTACCGTACTTCAGATAATGAGTACATTATCAGATAAAGTGTAAAAGACAAGCATTACAGTATTGCTGACATTTTCATCACATTATCAGTTGGAGTTCATTACTTTAGATAATGAGTTTATTTTCAGATACCGGTAGTATAATGGAGGCAATATTTAATACCTTAGCTTAGCTTAATGCGAGAACTATTCATGTTTTCTAGGCCGGCATTGGAGGCGTTTGATTGTATAATTATGTGACTACCATAATAAAAACATGAAATTTGAACAGCAAAGTTCACATTTAAATAATACTCCATTGCAGGACGGACGTGTCCTTGCCGCCGATCGAGATCAGCCGCGAATCGTCGTGCAGGAAGGTCACGTTGGTCACGTGACTGCTGTGCCCTCCGTAAGTGTGATTCAGAGACTGAAAAAAATGAAGAAAAAATAATATGAGTAAGTTATAGACATTGTAGTAGGACTAATAGAGGTACAACAATGTAAACTGTACAATTCAAATGGACGACATGACTCACAAACAACCTTGTTTGGTCGAGAAATTTGGCATGTATAGTCTGTACAAGCAAAGAAGGGCCTCTGGTAAGATGGAAAAGTGACTCCAGCTCGGTCAATATTGGCTCAAAAATTATCGATTTGAAATCATTGAAGGAAACAATTTGATCTACTATTAAGACTACATTTATAATTCCTGAACGCATATTGACCAAGCTGGAGTCATTTTCCCATCTTGCCAGAGGCTCTTCTTTGCTTAAACAGACTATACATTGATAATAAAAGATGACGTCTACTTTACAGGCAGTACAGTCCGGCAGCCTAACAATGACTATCACTTAAATCTATAGTTTTCTTCAAGAGATAAAATCGTCCAAACAAGAGAGTCTTGAACTTAAGACAATTAAGTTCTCACTTATCCACTGAAGTTCTGAAACTTGTCTGAAAGAAGTGTAAATTTTATAATCTGTCCAAGCAAAGATGACATCCTCACTTATCTTATCTCACTCAAGTTCCACAACATATCTGAAAGAAGTGTAAATTCTATAGTCTGTCCAAGCAAAGATGACATTCTGGCAAGATAAGAAAATGACTCCAGCTCGGTCAATGTTGATTAAAAAATTATCAGAATGTTTCCTACAATTTGAAAACCTGGAAAATGACTCCAGCTCAGTCAATATTGATTAAAAATTATAAATTTGGTCTCAAATTGAATTTTTCAATTCAATTCAATTATTCCAAAACATAATACAATAGTAAAATATTCATAACATCGAACATAAAGATATACTACAAAAAATACAACAACAAAAGATACTACCAAAGAAGCTAACTCCCACAACTTAAAGGTCCCTCTACGTTTACGGAAAAGCCTACAAGTCTCAAATTGTAAAGCAGAATGTTTTATTCAATTTTATATCGTATTCATAATTTTTATCAATATTGATCGAGCTGGAGTCATTTTTCCATCTTTCCAGAATGCAATTTTTGCTTGGATGGATATTTACCTTAGGCTGGCAAGCTGGATACGAGTAGAGCTTGACTTTTCCAAAGTCGTCGCCGGTTGCGATGAGGTTGTGGTCGTGCGAGCGCTCACACGCGTTGACGTCCGTGCCATCAGCTCCTTCAGGCCAAATGCCCACTGTGCTAAATGACAGCACGCACGTGTGGGTCGCCCACTCCGTGTCGCGCAGTGAAGAGCTCTGCGGTATCTGTCTACAAAGGCTTGGGTTCCCTGTTAACACAAGCAGTGCACTAGTTATAATAGGGTAATAATTATTGATAGTCCAAAAAAGCTGAGATGTTGTCAGTATCGTATTATTTTGAAAATTCCACGTACTACAATCCAGTACGTAAGATAATCATAATCATTTTGAAAATGTGACCTGTGTGGCCACGAAACCATGGTCCACGAAAACCGACAATATATGTGTATTTATCATGTGTTATTATGTGTTTTTATTTCATCATAATCGTTTATTTCATGATAACAATATAGGATACAAATGATTTCTCCCAAAACTTGACCTTTTCCAATTTATAAAAAGAGTAGGTCAAGTTATATAATTTTAATTAATCATTTATTTTCACTCCCAAAACAAATAATTTTAAATTTATGAATTAATTACTACACATTATAATTTCAAAAAAAAACTTACCAATTAAAAAATCAATAATTCTGAAAACTTTGAAAATTTGGAGCAAAATAAAATAATTACGTTAAAGTTATCCATTTTATCTATTTTTATAAAATAAGTGGCCTACGGTATGAGATATTACTCACAGAACAGTATCTCGTAGTCCCCAGAGTTACTTCTCAATATTTCACTGTTCTTCGACCAATCCAGATGAGTGATGAAGCTGGAATGACCCTGAAAAAAGTTTAAAAATAGATTTGATTATTCATGATTTTAAATAAGTTTTTTTTTCAATGAAATCTATCCAAGAAGGACAACGACTCAATAATAGAGTAATAGATTAACATTCATCATCATCATACAAACTTATACATTTCAAAAATACATTCAGTAAATAGATATAAAACATTATCTTGGAACAATAAAATATTTTATACAAATCGATCATTATGAATGAGAATTCTGTATTTTTAGATAGGTATTTAGAAATATCATATTGTAGAAATTGTCATGCAATCCAATTAAACGTATTGGCCTACTATGGTCTCCTGAGTCTTTTTATGGAAACAATGTCCAATTTTTTAATGTATATTTTATCAATCCATTGGTTACATCCACTGAAAAACTATTCATGTGGGATTATAGAATTATTTATGAACATGTATCATGTGACAATAATCGATCTAAGAATGTACTTGGAAAAGTACAATGTAAATATTAATAGTCACTTGATTTTATAAAACACTATCATTAAAAATTGCAGTATAGTAGTAAAGTCTAAAGAGTCTGAATTTTGCACACTCTGCAAAAAAGTGTAGTAGACACAGTGAAGTCCATATTACATTTGAAAATATCTATAAATCTATCAAATCAAGGAAACTTATCTTAGCGAATCAAGAATTTGAATGTCAATAACGAGTAATGTAGAGTCTTGCAATATTGTAAAATATATTAATAGAAATACAAAATAATTGTGTATTAACGGATTATTTGCATTGATGAGAATCGCATGCAATCCAATGATTAGGATTAAAAAAATAGTAGAATTTCGAAATCGAACTCATAAAAAGATAAATTGAAAAAGATCGATGAGAAAAATTATTTAAATAAATCTTCCAACGTCTTACTGGTTTTTAAAACTCCCTACTTTTTGACAATCACTGAATTAAAATATTCATTTATTACTACATTCATAGTAGGCCTACTGTATTACTGTGCGATTTCTAATATGAAGAAATATGTGTCAAATAATAATTATTAAGAAGGTTTTCCAAGACTAAACAAGCCTTTTTACAAAGCTACTACATACTACCGACAATAATGACAAATCTATAAGAAACAAGTATAGTATACATTTCATACACGATAATATTAACCATTAAATATGGTTTAAGCATTACTGCAGAAGTATCTAGTGTGAATTGAAATTAAAACATTGTTTAAACTAAATTAATTTGTTCTACAAAAATACTTTTCTGACATGCTAATAAAAATTCTAAACATTATCATAAATACAACAACTAAACATTGCGATTTCTAGGGTTTAGTAAGGGTAACATGGCTAGGAGGATATCTATAAGCATATTAGGACGAACTGCACAGAACAAACTAGGAAAAAATCGATTAAACGTGGGTTAACCCACCAGTATGGAGATTAATGAAGACATACTCCGTCTTCTCTTCTTGTCAGCCTGTAAGTTATGCGTAAAGAACATTTTGGAAAAAATTCACTTTAATGAACAAAAATTATCAATAAGTTATCTTAAACCAAACTTAAAAAGAATAACAAGGTGAAAATAGTTTCCGTTAGAGGCTATAATATTCTAAAAATTAGAAAAATGGTTTGAAATTGATTTGAGTTGTAGCAGACATATTTAACAATTATTATTCTTATTCACTTCATCTTTTCTAATAAGATAGTTAATTAATCAATTTCAATAACAGTTGAAAAATAGTTGTGGCAGAAATATTCAACCAATTCTTATACATTATACATATCATTATCTAGCCTTTCCTTATTATAGTAAATAAACATTGACACACAAAAACTGATAAAGAGTTGTCGATAGAAAAATATTATTTTGTTGATATCATAACACTTCTGAATGATTCTAGCTTTGATTCTTCACTAAAAGTAGAATATTTCAATTTCGTCAAGATTTTTCAATATTTCACTTGTGTTTTGATAACCATCAATATTTTTCGAAGAAATTATTTGAAAGTTCATCAACTGATTTCATATTTTCAACTCACCCTTCAAGAGTTTTATCACACTAAGGAAAAAATATCAGATATCATCATAATTGTCTTAATACTTCAATCTTTAAATACTGGAATAAAATTCTAATACTACCGTATTAATTGAAAAACTCCCCCAAACAAGTGCATTTTTAGAAGCATTGTTGCAATAAGACCCTCTCAATTTCAAGACAAAACCAGTGAATATAATATATTATTGACTAAGGTTCCTAATGACCTATTTTGTGCAGTTTCAAGGCAAGGCTTACACTATTAGCTAAAGCCATTACACAACAACCCATAAGAGCTCATAAATAACTAACCATTTTATAATTTCATTCCCATGAATCAGCTTAAATTAAATTTCAAAACTATATACATTAAAAAGGCGCATTTTTCTATCAAAGGAAGTTTATACGATATTTAATTCATAATTTCTTGTGTAATTGATGTTATATAGGCCTAATGCTAATTTAGGCGTTTAAAAAATGATATTTGTGATAGGATTGGAATTAAAGTGAATGATGAAGCAATAAATTATCAATCACTAATGGGAATCATTGAAATTTAATATGCACACTCAACCAATAAGGGTCCTTTCATGTATGAGTTTTTGCACGATAAAAAACGCAAATACATTAGAACGAATGAATGCTCTCAGGAGAAACACACGACTTTGATTAGTGCTCGTTTACACCACTGACGTTGAAGTCGACAAAGATGTATGTTTGTAAATACATTGAAGCAATTGAGAGATTTTATGAAAATGGACAACAATGTAAAAAGCTCGCTCTTTTACAAAAATATTGTATTTAGATAATGAGAACATTCTTTTGTAAGGATTATACCGTAACTTACTTATTATAGGTCTTTATAGATAGATATTACAATACCTATGATACTGTAATTTGTATAGGGAGAGAATGAGCGCTATCTTGAAAATAATCACAATAGTTTGTTTGTCAATGGCTCAACAGCCCATGAAGGGCCTATGCCTACTAGCTGGTAGCCAGTTTTATATTCACTCCACTATACAGTCCGTCCAAGACTCCAAGCAAACACCCCGGCAAGATGGGAAAACGACTCCACCCCGGCCAATACCGACCCAAAAGCCATAAATTCTCAAACAGAACCCACAGTCCCTGAACCAACAGTTAACTAGCCAAAGTCATCCTCCTACCCTGCCGGATTGCCCTCCTCGGCCGGACAGACCATACAGCAGGCGAATAATCATCAAACAGGGTAGAGGTAACGTGTGGTTAGCACATTTATCCTCTCAACATGTAGTAGGACTCCATAAACCTGCTTGTTCACAACATTAACGCATTTTTTATCGTCCTTACAAAAACATATCCATGAAAGGACCTTAACAATATCAGCCATCAATAGATCCAATTACGTGAGTGCGCATGTGCACTTAGTGTGGGGTACAGATTCATTTCGTTACGTCTTTGTTGTTGGTTTCTATAAAAGTGGCTGTTAAAGTTATAGCCGGATCGGTTCTGGAGGTTGGAAGCCTGGTTCGGCGTTTGTTCAGCTGGGAAATGATTCCGTCAATTAAGCAAGAAGGCTGGCAACACAGACACAAACGCTATGTTTGATCGACCACACGAGTCAAGTCGACTTGATCAAGTATAAGCGAAGATGCATTTTATTCAATGTTAAAGTCGGTCCACACGTTAATAAGGCAACTTGACTTGTGTGGTAGACCCCAAGACAAAAGATTGAAGAGAGAATATTCTCTACCAAGATATATTCAAATTTCAACTACTGGCACATTACGTGCCAGATTTTCTTACCGTAGAATTGACAAGAGAAAGTTTGATATAATGAGAACAACTGAGAAATCAAGGTGGCTACACCTATATAGGTGGACTTATCTATTAGAGTAAAAAATTGAGGAGCATGATTTATAGACACTACTAGGAGTAAATTTTCTCCAATATAACAATATCATAGGCAATAACATCATCTATATTGCTGAACGTTTTCAATCAATTAGTTCAATTCAAAGCGAATTATTGACAAACTAAATCTGTCAAGTAGGTTTTTTAATATAAACTGGTTGTTTTTGCCGGCCTGGTTGGCGCAGTGGGCGCGACCTTCAGTCCGCTAGCACTTCCAGGTCTGGGTTCATATCCCAGTGGCATGGCAGTTTTTCACCTCATAAATCGCCTTCACATTCAATTTCCATTACCCACGCACAAGCTAAAATGCTCATGTGGGCATCATCCGCAAAAAATACATATAGGTAGTACGCCGAGTTGATTATTCCATCTAGTATAGGGAAAGAATAATAGGAAAAGATAAGATATAACTTACTGTATCTAATAGGATATTTGAACAAAATCATGTTGATATAAGGTTAAAGGCCTACAGTTTTTAAAGTTAAACATTATACAGGTATTTACTGAACCTTTACTTCAGGTCTCTACTCCCTTATACTTACAAGGGAGTTTACTAAACCTTTCTTTCACTGCAGATTATCTGGAATCAATTATTGATCAAAACATGTATGATAATTGAAACAAATTAATGAATGATTATAATCAGTACCTGATACAGATCTTGTTGCAATGTTCACTTCTACTGGTTTGCTAATCTTTGCCTATTTTCGAGGTAACTCAAGTGATAATGAAAACCGGATTTAATAAAAACTGCTAGCGTTTCCTTCCGATGAGCTCAACACTCAAGAGTCTGAAGACAAAGTTTTCGAAATCTGGTTGACCTTCTGAAAACTTGAAGGACCTGCAAAATCTATTTCAGCTTATAAATATTTCCCTTTTATTGAAATGAACATTAAGAAATACATTTAACTTTTTAACATCGGGGTAAGTTGCACCAAAACCTAAAGTCAATAAATAATGAAATTTGGTCACAGAAAATAAAGATTTGTGAGTAATACTTACAGCACATCGTCCCACTCTGCTGTACTTCCTAACATCGTCTCCCACTTGATAAACGTAGATGTTGTTATCTCTGGAACCCAGTGCAAGAAAACGACCATCTGGAGAATATCGGACAACCTAGAAACAATTCAAGAATGCAAAAATTAACTCGTGATCTGAATCTGATTGAAGAAACTGTTCTCCAATTTCTTCTCATTATTCTGCATTTTATTTTTACCTTAATATAAACCATAAAATGATGAAGGTAAATGAGAATTCCATGATACTCGAGTAACCATACATTTTAAAATGAATCAACTTTCATTTTTGTGAGAGATTCATCGAGAAATATGAAAAATAGAATTGTCAACTGAAATTTCGTTAAATTTTGTTTTACTCTCTTCCTGTCTACATTTCTCTTTACTGATTGGAAAAATTACACGATAATGAAGATTTGTTCCCAGTCAAATTATGAGAAATTCACATCGATAATAATTATTCTGAACCAATGTACTGGCAATTGGTCACTCGGTGAGGATGATCTATCGGTGAACGTTATGTTAAGTCACGAACACTGTGGATGGGTGACCAGATTTTGACTAAGTACAAATTGGCGAGGTGGAACTACCCGTAAGGGTCTTCCCACCATCAAAAGCCATAAGAATATTTTTATGTTATCTGAACCAATTTTTTAGAAGCTTTGATATTTCCAATAAGTGAAATAAACATGAAAGCTATGAGTTTAAAATTTTTATCTCTCTCTCCACTTCAGAATTTCTCATTGCTGACTTCAAAGCATAACTTAATACGAGAAAAAGCCAATAAGACAGTCACGTTTTGCTAGATATTTTTGAGCTATTAAACTGTGAACCATTCGCTTAAATAATACGCTGAAAAAATTTATTTCAAAAATATACCAAATCCCATACATGATGAGCCTTACATTCTGAATAAGAGAAAGGCCTATGATGAATACAGAAAGGCCTATGATAAGTACAAGACATATCAATTACATTTGTTTCATCTGATAAATACATCCTACTATATCGTATTTTGTATCTGAAAGAATTTTAACCATGGCGTGGACTCACAGCTTTGGAAGCATCAATTTGCAATAATTACCTGAATAGGCTCCGATCCATCCGTATGCGACGAGTAAAGCTCTCTGGTTTCAGCGTCCATAACCAGCCACTTTCCTGATACACAGCCAACAATGATAATGCTACCATCTGGCGAAAAAGCTGCCGATTGAGCTTGCTCCTGGAAATTAAAAAAAAATCCTATGTTGTATGTTGTTCAGCGAAAACAATTACACTGAGAAAAGTTGATACAAAGTTTATGTAATAGAATGTTGAAGATGATAAAATGAAGGTAATAAGATGTTGATATCCAATGAATACATTAATAGAATTCCTCCAAGTCATACCATATAAAGGAACTAGAAATGTATTTCAATTCTCTTTGGTCATACACAAGCCCATAGTATATTTTATTTATTTCGGAAAATTGCGAGAGACTGTTATCCATGCTCAGCTATTACAGTACAGTTTTACAAAAGCTAATCGGTAGAGAGCGATCCCAGGTAGACCTACATACTACATTCTTTTGGCCACCACATCTTGTTTCACAGTTTTAAATTTTTCGAGTTGAATAAACATTTTCAATAAATTATTGATAATTTGGATATTCTTTATTCGAGAAGATCATGAAATCTTTTCTAATATTTAGGATTTGTTGGGGTTTGAGAGTAAGAATTAGTGAGAGTAAAATAAGCTAAATCAAGAAGAATCAAGAATTTTATACGTCATCAATACTTACATGAAGTACATAGACATCGTCAGGTATAAACAATAATAAATGCTTAATGGTAACAAAATACAAGAAATAAAATAATAAAACAATAAAGAACACTAGCTACAAGAGTTCATTCCACTCAATATCAAAAAATTCATTTACAGTAAATAAGCACTGTCTAATTAATATTTCTTTTAATTTCTTTTTGAACTTATACAGAGATAAGTGCTTGAAACAATCTGGAATGGCATTATATAGTTTAATTGACATGTAATGGAAATTTTTCTGTGATCTTGTATGAGAATATTGTTCAATCCGTAGTTTATGCCTGTTTCGTGTATTGATACTGTGGAAACTTCTATTTGTAAGATACTTATCCAAATTACCCTGTACATAACATAACACATAAAGTACATACATTGAGAGCAGAGTCAAAATTTAAAGTTTAAAAACAGAGGCTTGCAGTGAGTATTGTATGGCATTTTTCCAACTATACTTACTGCTTTTTTTGGAGGATAAAGACAGATTTGGCCTTCACACTCTTTCCCCACAAAATGATACCATACATGATGATGCTTTGGATGTGCGCAAAATATACATTTGGGAGGACAGACGAATCCACTGTAACACTTAGTCTACGAATCATATACATTCCCTTTGCCAATCTGCCTGATAAATAGTCTAGGTGAGCATCCCAAGATAAATTTGATCCAAGTAGAGCCCTAAAAATTTTAGAGGAGGTTCATTCATATCTCTAGAAAACTTGAAGTTTAAATCAGCTGTCTTGTCATTGTTAAGGGATAAATTGTTCGTTGCACACCAATCATTAATTATTAAGTTACTACTACATAGTTCATTTTGTAGCTCAGATTTGGAAGCACAAATTAATCTCAAACCTAAATCATCAGCAAAGAGGTAACCATCATTATTTATGTTGTCAATATTAGATGGTAGATCATTAATATAGATATTAAATAGGATAGGCCCCAGTATGGACCCTTGAGATACTCCGTATTCAACTGACCTTCCACTTGAAGTGATACCATCATTACACACAAATTGTTTCCTTCCACTTAAATATGAGACTATAAGTTTAATTGCATTTTCATCAAAACCATAATAACTTAATTTTTTACTAAAATTTGATGTTTTATTGTATCAAATTCCTTTGAGAAATCATATGATCTAAAGCCTACACTTTTGCCATTCTCCAAGTTGTTGATTATTCCATTGACTACATTAACAACAGGGAGTTGAGTACTCTTTCCCGGACGAAAACCAAACTGTTTGCAAGAGAAGATTTCATTACCCTCGAAATAATCAGAAATTTGTTGATGTAGTATGACTTCATAAGCCTTAGAAAATATGGGTACAATTGAGATTGGTCGGAAATTATTTTCATCATTATTAGAGCCTTTCTTGTGTATAGGTAATACTTTTACTAATTTTAGTTCATCTGGAAAGAGACTATTGGCAATTAAACATTCATTAAACAAACAAGTTAAAACCTCACATATACCTCCAGCAGCAAGTTTTAAAATCATTGAATTTAATCCATATATATCAAGACACATACTTTTATTCAATTTTAAAATAACTTCATACATTTTTTCCACTGTTACAGGGTTAAATGAGAAACTTACACTAGGCTGCTCTAAATTACATATATAATAAGAGGTATCATTGATACTAGCAGGAATAGCAAATTGCTATTTGAGAAACACTCTCCACAAAAAAATTTAATTGTTGAAGTCTTCAGACGATACATCATTTTTAGAGCTAATCATTTGTGAGAGCTAATCGATACTGGGTATATTTAAAAAAACAAATTAAGAGACCGTTTTTAGCATAAGCATATTAAACCATCTATTTAGTAACTTGATAATGAATACTGAATAAAAGTCCTTACTTGATAATAAATACTGAATAAATGTCCTTACTTGATAATGAATACTGAATAAAAGTCTGTACTCACAGCAATATCCTTGCTCCAAACCACAGAGTGCGCCATACAGTCCCACAGCTGTACGATGCGGTCGAACCCAGCGGTGAGAAATTGAGACAGGCTGGGATGCGCGGCCAACGCCCACAGCTCGTCGGTGTGACCGAGCACAGCGGGGCTGAATCCGAGTGGCAGAGATCCGACCAGAATGCAGTTTCGTGTCGATCCCACCAACAGCTGGGACCCGCGGCCCTCCGATATTGTTCGCACGCCTCCTACGTGTTCGGCGATCTAATTCAATAGAAAAGAGGTTGAAATTCAGTTTTCCGTGAAATAAGTATTCTCAGAACCAAATGTCTTGAATTTTTGTAGGCTACAAAGAGATTTAATCAAAATCAAACACTGAGATAGGTAGTGGATTACACTAAATAATTTCTACAAAACTTGATTGCGGTTTCTTGACTTGACCAATAAAATTTTCAAATTTTCGACAACCTTCCAGAGATTCATTTCATCATGAAATTTTACAACATCAATCAAAATTCTACAAAAATTAATGCAATTTAATTTTACAAAAGAAACTCCAAGTGAATTCTAATGGCTAGTGAACGTTTTGAGTAAAGTTGCCTTGATGTAGTAGCTATGAAAGCTGCAAATGAAACTAAGTTATTCAGTCAGAATGGAAATCATGAATAATATCTATACTAAAACATAAACAAATGTATGCATAGAGAAAAATACAATATAATATGTTGAAAGTTATGGATTAGTCACTTAATTAGTGAAATATTACTAAAAATTAAGTTACATTGGCGATTTACAAATTAAGTCAGTGGGAGAACTAAATGAATCTAGTTGTTTAATAAACTAGAATCAATTCATATTAATATTATAAGTGTATTATAAATTAATTAGAGAGAATTTATTGAGTGAATATTGATGTTATGAAACCTTTCCATACAGTCGAAGAGACTTGGGATATTGTCAATACCACTTTACTTTGGGAAAACATTTTAAAGTACCATGGTTTCATGTTTTACTGAATTGGAGTGGAGTTTCAAGTTTCTTCAAGAATCGCATGAATATCTATTTTATTTACCTGAGCTTCAAATCCAGTTTTCTGCAGTTCAGAGTCGAACTGGATGAGCCTCCCGTCTTTTCCACCTCCCGTTATTATGCTTCCTTCTTTCAGCACACAAATCGAAAAGATCGAACCTTCATGCACATTCCGCAGAAATCTAGTGATCGTATTTGTACCTGAAAACAGAAAATTGAGAAAAAACTATTCAAGAATACTTTTGAATTTATGGAGAAGTTTATAATATATTTCAAATGAGAACAAAATATTCATTTGGGATTGGGATAGATTGATCTCGTCAAACACTGGACGAGAAAAGATACCAAACTTGATTAAAATCCGCCAAAATTATTTATGTTCGCATCACCATACTTTCATAAATAAAAATAATCTGAAATAATTGTGTATACTTCTCTGGGAAATTAATAGTATTCAATAGGATCAGGATGTTCATTTTATTTCAAAACTCATTGAATTTACTCTAATAATACTCTTAGTTTTCTAAAGACTCATCAAATATTGTATAAAGACTCAATCAATGAATTTCTTAATTTTGAACATACATAAAAATGTAGATGAATTTATGTTTTATTGAATGTATCATGTCCCATTTAATCTAATTTATTCATTGAGAAAGATACATAATCGAATTATTATATAGTTCGAGGGATAAAAATTAAACTTTGCCCTTCCTATTTATATGTAGCATTGTGATAAGTAACAAAACTTATAAAATTAGAATAAACTTGTAATAAATTTATAAAATCGTATTAAACTTACAATGCCTTGGTCAAGTCTATAAATTTATGTCTTGTAAATGTAGTCCAAATTAGGTTTAATAGTTTCTGTTGAACGTTTCAAGTTCCATCCAAACCTTTTCAATTTGTTGAATGTATAGAATTGAAATTAATTCTACACCATTGTTATGTTTTTCATTAATATTAACAGAATTGGCGGCAAAAAATAAGTTCAACATTATAACAACCATACAATACATTTAGGAAAAATAGTGAATGTAAGAGTGATAAAGAATTAATACGTTACCTCTTCCCCAGACAATGATGCTTCCATTCGAGTCCCCAGACAGCACATCTCCAGTCTGCGTGAAAGCCAGACATGTGACGTATTTCGGCTTGTCCCTGTTCTCGAATATTCCATTTCTCTTGTAAAGAGTTCCACCGTTGTCCAACGACCAGAAACTGATATGACTCTTTCCACACGTCACAATACAGCTCTTGTCGAGAGGATGGAATTCGGCAGCCACAACTGTATCTACTGAGCACTGGAAAAATAATTCAAAATCATGTGAATCAAGTTTTCAGAAATTGATAGTTGAGTGAAATAGCCACCATCAAATACCGCATTGAATAAAACGACTAGATAATGTCAAACCAAAAATTTATCGAAATCATATTTTAATAAATTTGGGGTTTGACTATACCGTGTGTAATATTTTTATTCAATGTGGATAGCTACCACAATATCACCTTCACAATTACTCAAAAAGTGTAAACATATCCAATGATTATCATAAATGATACGAGCAAATTATTCGACCCGATTACGGTATAATGAATAGGAATTCACTATATAGAAGGCCTTATACCTGGTAGGTAGTCTAGTTTGCAAATTATACTTCAACTCGAATTACTGACTTTGACATAAATTTAGATTTATAGAGATATAAGAGAAATTAACGAACAACAATGAATTATACATCCACATTACTTTTAATATTGATAAGAATTTGATCAACATGATCAATCGAATACACTCATAAAAAAGTAATAATCACAAGAGTAGAAATGACTAAGAATCGCTAACAATGAGAGACGAACTAGTATCTAGTTTAGATGTTATCTAATAAGATTTGTTATTAGATGTTATCTAATTTTATTATAATTAAAAAACTCATAGCATTGCATGTTCAAAATAATTACTGCACAAAAACAGGTCGATAGATATGATTTCATGGTATTCAGTATCTTATTCTTTCTTCAAAGTTATTATTGACATAATATTAATATTTTACTGGAAAATACAAGAATTTTCATAGAATTTCAATGATAGATTACCTTTGTTTCAGTTATTTTGTGTCCTTTGTCTCCTTTCTGCCAATCCCAGATTGAAATGTTATGGTCATTTGCTTCATCAACAGCACACAGCAAAGATCCACCATCCTGAGAATGGATTAAAAAAGTAAATTATACTCAAAACTAAACTAACTAATACATCAGTATTGCAGCAATTGTTGAGAAAATCAATCAAATTTGGTATTGCTTGCTCAAATGAAAAAATCTTACATTATAAAGAGAGTGTTTTAGATCGTAATCAACAAAATATAAGAGTAGGAGCAGAGACAATCTATGATTGAGAGTACGGTAGTTATTCTAATTTATAAGAGAATAAGAGTATATTGTTATTTTATCGAGATTTATATTACAAAAATAACTTCGAGTGGAACGAAAATGCATTGTAATTATATTTTATGAATTAAATTCTCGACTTACCGCTTTTGAGAATGATAAACAACTAATAGAACGCTCGAACTCGCCTATTCCTATAACAGCCATTGTTGAAAGGTTTACAGAGTTCCAAACTCTTATGTGGGGCTGAAAAAATAAACAGGATTATTGCAGATTCAAAAACAATCATAAAAATATATTTAAAAAAAGAAAAAAAATGATTCAAAAAGGGTACTTTGATAATTATTTAAAATGAAAGATATATTCAATATTTAAATACGAAATCACTAGAGTAAAGATCACTCCAAGTAATGCGAGAGCACAGAGGGTTTCAAATCTATTCATTTAGGTACGTAAGTGAAAACAAAGTTTGTCAGATCCACAAAGTTTATTTAAAATACCATACTTAAGTTACAATGCTTAACTTTATAGATCTGACAACCTTTGTTTTCACTTACATAAATTTATTATGGACAAGTCAGTTCCACAATATCTCTGATAAAAGTGTGAATTCTATTCATTTATTTTAGTACAAAATAATACACTGTTCATAGAAAAATAAGGAACCAGAATAACTTGAAGCCATTCAGGTGAATAAAAATATAGTCCAAAACTGTTTCAGGATTGGGGAGATTATCATGATATCATGCTCATAATTCTTTTATCAAAAGCCTTCACAGCCTTTCTTGCTTCCAGTTCAGAATTTGACAATTCAATCCCATCTACAATTTATTTTTGAAATTTGTATTAGAAAATCACCATTTCAAGCAATATTTGTCATATTCTGTCTAAGCGAAGGAGACATTCTGGCAAGACGGGTAAAATTATTCTAGCCCCGTCAATATCGGTTCAAAATTTTTAATTTGGCCTCGAACTGTAAATCAAAATGTTTCCTACAATTTGAGACCAAATTTATAATTTTTGAACAAATATTGATCGAGCTGAAGTCGTTTTCCTATACTGCCAGAATGTCTTCTTTGCTTGGACAGACTAAACATTGATGAATAATATTATTGATGGAATAAGAAGAACTATGAATAAAGTTCAACTCACCCTCCCTTCCCTTGTGTCATGTCCTGCTGTCTGGCCTGATGCAACCAGTAGCTTATTTGGATGGATTGCAATACTGGAAAATAAAAAGAAATTACAATACCATAATAATAATATTTGGTTCAATAACCTATCCATTTCCTTATTCTTGAAATTATTATAGGTGAGTGGAATTCCATTCATATACTCATGATATTTGAAATATTAATTATCACAATAATATTATACTATAGTTCGGTTTCAAAATGTGTGGTGTGGAGTGTGAACTCAAGATTAGAAGTAAATTCAATAATAGAGAGCTTAAACCAATAGTTTAAGCAATAAATTAAATGAATTATTAATAAATAATATAGAAAAATCATGAATAATTGAAATAATCAATTAAATAAATTATTAATAAATATAGGCTAAAATATCATTAATAATAAATTAAATAAATTATTAATGAATATAGAATAAAATATTCAATATAAATTAACAATAAAATAAATGATTTATTACTAATTATTTGAACAATAACCTGAAGAAAGCACAATTTTATTGTCTTGTTGGTATTTATACAATACGATCAACTCCACATTCGATCAACTTTCTAATGGAACTATTACGTACATCAAGTATTCCCCAAGCATCAGGTTCAAAGTCCCAATTCCCAATTCAACTTCAATTAGCTAATGTACTTTTTGCTGCGAAATAGCAGTGATGAAATAGAGATTATGTGCTATCCTATCCCGCCCATACAGTGGGTGGAGTGCACTGCTCAAAGTATAATGAAACAAAATTGTCCATTACAACGAACCAGTATTCAAGGTCTCAGAATAGCTTCTGCTTACAATCAGCCCATCACAATAGGTGATAAATGTCACGCTTTAAAAAAAATTAAAAAGGTTTTACTGAATATATAAGCCATCCAATATGGTACCATACAACTATAAATAGACTGTGTATGGTACTCATAAAAGTTTAGCTGTTAGGCCTATTCTGGGAGGCTATCAAGGCATCAATATTATAGCTATACATTATTCATAGCTATAGTCGAGTCATTCTAGCCCAAATCAGGGGTCAACCTGGAAGTAATTGCAACAAAGATGTTTTATGGGGGAAATGGTAGCTGACACCCTCCTATTCAACGTGTAAAAAATCCCACTCTCAACTCGTGTCGGAAAGTTGTTTTTTGGCCGCCATATTGGAAAATTTTGCTCATTTTTTTGTTTTCTTGGAATAACGTCAAAACGAAGCGTCGGACAAAACTTTCTTAACCTTTTTTTAGTAAATAAAATTTGCAAGAGAATGGTGGTAGAATCATCTCTTTATCTTTACTAGAAACCGAGTTCGGATTTTTCAAAAAATAGGTTAATTTTGAAGAAAAACTGTAATTGACTATTTTCAGTTTTGTTTGCTCAGATCTTTTGACATAATCCTTTGAGTTGTTCAATTCAAAATCCTCTGGGGATAATTTTGTCCTCTACAATTTGAGACCAAGTAGACCTTTCTTCCTTGTATAGTTTTTGAACTGGAGCAATTAAAAGATATCCTTGTATTTAAGAAAACACTATTTTGAAATGGTCTCCAAAAAATTTATACCGTGCTTGTATTGATATTTTCTCTGATAATAATGTTTTTCAGATCAATTTCTAGCAGATAAGCTACTCACCGACCTGAATTTAGGTTATGTTCAATATTAAGGACCCTTCAAGGATCTCAATCTAAGGATACCTCTAACTATTGTAAAAGTCATCGGATCTCAACAAACCATATCTCATTCTTTTCAGCTCATCAGAGATCCTTGAAGGGTCCTTAATATTGAACATAACCTAAATTCAGGTCGGTGAGTAGCTTATCTGCTAGAAATTGATCTGAAAAACATTATTATCAGAGAAAATATCAATACAAGCAGTATAAATTTTTTGAAAATTTCCCCCAAAATAGTGTTTTCTTAAATACAAGGATATCTTTTAATTGCTCAGTTCAAAAACTATACAAGGAAGATAGGTCTACTTGGTCTCAAATTGTAGAGGACAAAATTATTTTGAATTGAACAACTCAAAGGAATATGTCAAAAGATCTGAGCGAACAAAAACTGAAAATAGTCAATTACAGTTTTTCTTGAAAATTAACCTATTTTTGAAAAACCTAACTCGGTTTCTAGTAAAGATAAAGAGATGATTCAACCACCATTCTCTTGCAAATTTTATTTAATAAAAGGTTAAGAAAGTTTTTTGTCCGAAGTTATTTCAAGAAAACAAAAAATGGGCAAAATTTTCCAATATGGCGGCCAAAAAAACAACTTTCCGACACGAGTTGAGAGTGGGATTTTTTACACTTTAAATAGGAGGGTGTCAGCTACCATTTCCACCATAAAACATCTTTGTTGCAATTAGTTCCACCTCCAACCCTAGAATGACTCGACTACTACAGTATTTATTGTATTGGGAAAGATAATCTATCAAGCGTATAGAGATGTAATAGAATGTTTAATACTGGAATCAATACCGGAATTATTGCGAGTTCATGAGTATAATACGACACACGGAAGTGTGTGCATGTTTTAGCAAACCAATTTTGAAAAATTCTCAACAATTGTATTGAAGAATAATTATAGTCACGACATTTGAATCAATTATTGGTTCAATGACATGGAACGAAGATAAAATCAATATACCCCTATAAATTTATTAGCTATTCAACATGTGATAGCGATACCTAGCAAGCCATTGAACTCGCTTCCACATCCCATTAATAAACTAGAAGTTAATAACGTTTATCCGTATTTGAATCACGAAAAACAGAATTATCCAACTTCGAGTGAAAAAGAGAGAGCAATTATTGAATAATTGATGCAAGCGAATCCAAATGATGTCATAGTCTGTCCAAGCAAAGAAGAAGTTCTGGCAAAATGGGAAAATGAATCCAGCTTGGTCAATATTGGTTCAAAAATTATAAATTATGTCTCAAATTGTAGGAAACATTCCAATCTACAATTTGAAATTCATTATTTTCGAACTAATATTGACCGAGCTGGAGTCATTTTTCCATCTTGCCCAAATGTCTTCTTTGCATGAGCAGACTATATCAAACACTGAAGGTTTCCAGAACTGCGAGTATGACAAGCAGAATAATTTTCTGAAGGAAATTCGATGAACGCTACTGATAAAATATATTTTACCTAGGTGGGAATCAACCCTAACTTTCCACAGAAAAAAATCAGTGAAAAATAAAATTATGAATGATGGAAGAATTATTAGATATTGCAATACACTAACTGCTGGATATTTATAATAATAATTAATTAGAATACCATTTATTGTTATAAAAATAGACAAAGGACTTCTGCAACTGCATATGGATTTCGCTTGTTATTTATATTGTTATTAGTAAATTGGTCAATATTTGCAGTTGCAGAAGTTCTTTGTCTATATTTATATAGCAATATATGAAGATTCTAATTAATTATTAATACAGTAGTATTAAAATTATGAATATGATAGGATAAATTCAACTCACCATTTAACGTCATCAGTGTGGCCAAGATAGTGTCTCTGGCTTTGTTCTTCGGGGTTGTATAGGACAACCACAGCGGCTACAAAATAAACTATTTCTCCGGTCGGGAGAAGGTACAGGTTTGATCGACAATCTCTTCCTCGGTAGCCATACCTAATTACATTGATTAAGGACAATTCTCTCGAATGAAAAAAATAAACAATGGATTTTCTTGATTCAAATGGGCTACTTTCCAATATATCCTATGTCTTGAAGTGAAATTGAACGTGGACATGACCAACTTTACTGTGTTTTTCTTCAAGAATCAATTCATCAATTTTCAAGCTGTAATACTCAATTCAATTTTTTATTTCCTAAAAACTAATTTTTTACTAAAAACAAAATAGCCTACATCAAGACAAAGTTTACAGGAAATTATAAGTATGTAAGTTTACTTACAAACTCTTCTGTTTGTAAGCAATGAATAAATTTATAAAATTAATTTATTCTTTGAAATTAATGGCTCAACAACATGAGGTCGGATTTCAATTCAAGTGTACTTGCTCAATAAAGTACAAAGTAGAGAGGCTGATAGAATAGTAAAAATCTCAACTAATCAGAACTCTAAATTGAAATAGCTAACAAAAAAGGGATAATTTGTTATTGAAATACATAATTAGTATATTTATTAATATATAAACCATTATGAGAGTATAGGTATGATTTTTGGTTTCCATTTCAACAGAATATTGTGTTTCTATAAGCAGTCTCTCTAATAATTCCAAGGCCAAGTGTTTGTGGAAAGGGTATCCTTGATATCCTCTCCCAAGAAAGTCCATACTTCGCCTTTTCACTTAGATAAATGACAGTCCTAATCCATTATCCAGAGACTCGAGTTGATATTTGCATAAATTTTGCATTTATTTTATCACCGTTTGTTTTTGAATTTTAATTATAAGTTACTATTTAGTGAAATTTATAGAAGAATTTTTTGCACTCATTTATATTGCAATATGAAATCTAAGCTGGATCTATTTGAATAAAGTAATATAATCTAATACTCGATGAATCTTCTTGATCAAGCCAACTTGACTGGAAAACGATCTGTGAATGAGCCAATTATGTCTGAAATTTCCCATAAATATTTAACTTTATGGCTACATATTATACTGTGTTTACTATAGTATCCTAAATTCATTTTTTTATTACAAAAGTTTATTAGGAATCAGTCATCCTATAGCAGGTTGGCATATCAAAATCTTAATAAAAAACAAAAATAATGTGTTGAAATTATTGATGATTATATTTGAAGACACAGTGTCAGGTCAGATGTTGTGAAACTTGTAAGTTACATAATTAAAGAGCACAATATTGTCTATATCACAGAAAACAGACTTCTGTGATATAGACAATATTGTGTTCTTTAATAATTATATTTTCTTATTAGTAAAAATTGAAGGATACACCCAATCGAGTTTGAGCTTGCTATGGGGCGCCGTGGCGACTTTGGTGATTTCATAGCCGTCGGCAATAGGAGTGGGGGCGTAGAGCACAATGGGCCTCCCACGCAGGTACATGCGCAGCGAGCCATCCTCCGAGTTGTAAGTCGCATCTCGTGTGCTGAAAACAGCAATTACAATCCACAGTTAGTATAGTTCAACACTTAGTGCAATTGGCAATGACCACTTGGACTTCTGTCATCAATCTCAATTTGTCAATACCGAGCGCTATTCGAAGAGTTTGCAATAGGCCTATTCAATTTTTCAATGAGGACTGATATTCAAAAGGACTATTATATTGAAAGGACTGATAATCAAAAGTCAACTATTGTCTGTCCAAGCAAAGAAGACCTCCTGGCAAGATGGGAAAAGTGACTCCAGCTTGGTCAATATTTGTTCAAGAATTATATAATATAGTCTTGATAACAATTTCCTACAATTTGAGATAGAATTGATAATTTTTGAACCAATATTGACCGAGCTTGAGTCATTTTCCCATCTTGCAAGAGGGTCTTCTTTGCTTGGAAAGATTATACAATTTGACTTCTGGAGTTTGTTAATAATAAATAATATTAAAAATACTGGAACCTGAGAATAAACTCTGCATTCAAATTCTCTGTAATAATAGTTACATTCAATTGGGATTTCTTTCATACGATGAAAGAACTACCAACTCACAAGTAAAATTTGAAAGTAAATGATATCACTAATGTTTGGATTGTATGTAGTGTGTTTGTTTCAAATATTGATAATTTTTGTTTGTATCAATATAAAATAACAACAAAAATATTATAATACAAACAAAATTACCATCATAGCTCATTGAATATTTCATATGAAAGGATCATAAAATGAAAAATCTGTGATTATTCAGCAAAATATTCAATATATTTCCAAGTATCCAGGATAGAAAGGATCTTGACATGTTAAATTATGTTGATCTCAATTTAAGAGAATTAGATAGGAACATTGAATTAGTTGGCTCGATTTTATATTTATTGAAAAAATTAAATCATTTTTCTATAAATTAACGACGTTGTGTGTAAAAAATTTAATAATTTGAAATTGGTTGTTGAAGAAAAGGATATAGAAAATTATAACATTCAGAATAAAACGTACAATTCTTTTTGCATAGCAGAGGGAAAGTATATAACATTGATTATTGATCAGAAGTGAATGAATTGTCGAGTATCACACTTCAGCCTCACAATAAATATTCATGTTATTTATAATGTAATTTCAAAGGGGATTTACGTGAAACTTCAATAGGTTTGTCTTTAAAACATTAAATACGGATAAAGAGCTGAAAAAATGTCCTTTGTATGCAATGCAATAGTTTCTATGAACAATATTCAAGAGAATAGAGAACTTTCTAGTTGTTATAAAAATATATATAATATATAACAATATTTTCCTCACTAGTCATGAGGAAAATTTCAATGAAAATATCACAATACCTCTTGAAAGCTCTAGGTCTAGGGTCTAGGCTACAGTACTGCATTATCACCCAAGTATAATTAATAACTTACCCTATTGCTGAAATTACAATGACTTCTGAATCTAATTCTAAATGGAAAATAATACTTTGAAATATAGACCATAGAAGTAAGTATTCTGATGTGAGAGAACCGCAGGTGGATTTGTAGGTGTATTACAATGAATTCAGGCTAGAAAATGATGTAAGTCGAAAGAAGTGTAATAATAGCCACATTTTTTTGTCTAGATCTGTTATGACTCATTGTACACTTCACTGATTCAAGGTCGTTCAAGCAAGGAAAAAGGAAACCTCTACAAATCACCAGACATTTTTCAAACATCTTGATTCTATTCACTTGTAGGAATGACCTACAATCTAAATTTACGAACAACAATTTTCAAATAAAATGCAAAGACCTTCATTTCAGAATACATGCCAGAATCGTTTCCCAAAATTACAAAGTGAATCCCACAATTGAATAATAAATTCTACATGAAATCTGAACAAATTGATTCTATTTTGAATTCGATTGAAAATCAGAAGGGAAGATGTGGACTCAATTTATGTGTAGCCTATTCATCCTTCAAGTTCATTGTTCTTTCTGGACATTAAATCTTGAGCTTATATAATTATTTAGAAATATTAAATTTGCACAATAAGAAAGTATTCTCAAGTGCATGAAGGATTGAGTAATTAAAAAATTGATTTTATTTTGAATGCGTGGCTTACATTGAGTGCGTTGTCACACAACAAGATGAATGAATAACTTAATTGGAAGTGAACAATGAATCATTAGATTTTAAAAGAGGTTGCTCATTAATATTTTTACATTCATTTTTAAGCTAAATTTGTGTCTCAAGTCAAAATGTTGTTAAAATTGGAATCAATTTTTCTTAGCACAGTTTTCTCCTGAAACGAGTTTAAAGCAATAATTATGAAAGTAAACGAGCCACTAAAAATAAAATATAAATGAAAATTAGTGTCTCATAAAGCAACATAAAATAGCGGTATTTTCAAAGGAACGCTCTTTGGTTGCATCAGCATATTATTTATTAGAGATTGAATATTCACTATATTAAATATTATGACAACGGTACCTAAGTTGCAGAATAATTATGTTTATGTTCAAGTTTTATTTTTAGTGGACGAATCATGTTACAAAACATTAACGATGATATCTTATCAAATATTATTCAACTATCTCTTCGTTACCTGGAATTCCAACATCACTATTATCAATTACCAAAAGATTTCAATTTGAATACAATAATTTTATCATTGAATTATGGGAAAATTTGGTTAACCAATAAATTTTTGCCATCTAGCAAAAAACGGTGTAATGATTAAACCACAATTAGATTTTTAATTATTATGAGCTTTTTAGAAGAGAACTTACTCGCTCATTCTGAAACAAACTTTTTGAGAAACCAACTTAATGAACTGTTAGTTAAATTTAGATGTTCGTTAATAAATAATTAAACTCCAACTTATGATCGGATATATTTCACAGATTTAAATCACACAAAAATACGCAATTCGCAAATCCGCGTAAATAGAATATACCGCAATTCAACACAATATTATTGATGAAATGAGTCACTGTTTTCTGCTAAGTCGTCGGTACAAAGCCGGTTTGAGTATTGGACAATAGCGTACCGTAAAAAGCACAGGAGTTGAATCGTTCAACAGGAAAGAAACACAATTATCACTGGACCGAATCAAAGTTATCAGAACATATCCTGGGTCAGGAGCATACACGAACACTACCTCTTCCGACTTGAACTGTGGCAAAAGTGCGGAATTTTACTTGTTGAGAATCCGTCTACGTCACCTACTACAACCGTAAGGTTGGCTAAACTGCTAAATATTGTTGTAGTGGTACTTTGAAGCGGGCTTGACGACTGGCATTTGAACTTCGAAGCGGTGATATTGTGATGATAGCAGGCGCTTACTACTAACTTGTTGCTATGACCCCTACCTCACCAAGCTTGAAATTTTACAGTAACTGGAACTGGATTGGTGGGAGATCTAACGAGAAAGAGAGAGAGAGTGGAGGAGAATGAGATCGAAGTTGAAAGAGAGACAAAAATCAAAGGACAAGAGAGAAAAAGAGGAGGAGAGAAATAAATGGGAGATGAATTGTGAGACATGGAAAGAGAGCAGCTTTGAGCTTATAGCTAAATTTGGTGAAGAACAGAAGAAGTTACAACAAATAACAAGCAACAAAAAAATATTGTGAGTAAATAAGCGAGCGCGGAAAAGTGGAGAGATTCTATACTGTTTAGTAAGTGAATGTGTAAAGTATATATTCTCTCCATTTTCTTTGGTTTAGTGCAGATGTTGAAAATGTAGGTACAGAGAAGAGTAAATGATAAGAGTGAAGATCATAAAAAAGTTGAAAAGAGAAGGAAATAGAATATTATTGATGAAGATACGATTTGAAAAGAGAAAGAATTGAGACTGATAAAGGGCAAGAAAAGAGGGGGGAAAAGGTGAAGGAAGAAGAAATAAGTTGGGGCAAATGGCGAAAGGAGGGGAGAAAGGAGAAGAAAGAAGGAATGGCAAAATACGAAAATAGGCTACGCTCTATGGCTATTGTCAAGGAAAAGAGCAAGAGGGAAGATTTGTAAAGAGAAAAATAGTCTACGAAAAATCTTGAAAGAGATGGAATTAGTAGATTTTGGAAGAAATGAACACAAATAATATGATCCCCACTCCATTGGACGGTATACACAGAAGAGGGGAATCTGTTCTACATGAAGAGTGAAGAGGGTGAAGTAGACAAAGAAAGAAGATTATGAGAGTGAATAAAAAAATAGATGGGAACGGTGAGGTGCATGATGGAAAGAAGAGAGAGAGTGAATGATTGAAAAATAAGAGAGATAAGAAGGGAGAGAGTTAATAGAAGAATGCAGTGCGAAACCAAGAAGATGAGTTGTCATTGTTAAAAATTGAATGCAATCGTCTATTTCAGGGTTAAGTGAATTATTTTCCTTTTCTAGTTTTTAATGACAGTCCTCACGTCAAACTCACTGAACACTGATGAAAGTAGGTAGGAAGGTATCATTAATACGTTTTATTTTGAAGCGAGACTTGATACTTTTCATAATTAATATTATTTGGAACGTTTGATTTGAAACAGGTATACCTGTTGCACCTACGCACCATCCCATAATAATATTAATCGTTCAAATAAATAAATAGACACGGTATTGTTTTGATAAGTTGAATGAAGGGAAATCAGTATAGAATATGCTTCTGAAATAGAAAAAAAGAGGAAAACTTCTGGTGTTTGATATATTGGGAATGAAGTCATGTTTGGGGAAAGTACAAACTTAAAAGTGAAAAATACATTATTTCGGCCCCATTATTCCTTTTGCTCATACCAGCATGCTCAATAGGCCTAAGTTACTAGATTGAAAATCATTTCTTCACTTTACAATTTAAGAATATTGTAATAAATAATCCACTAGAAGACATATTATTCTCATGTGATTGAGGAAATTAAGTGATAGAAAGAATAAGATGAAAGCTTAAAATCTCTGATTACTAGCTAATCCACGGTTACCTGATAAAAAATAAAGTTTTGTTATAATAATAATAATAATAATTTTTTCATTCCAAAGGACATGAATGTGGAGCAATTCATTTTCGATTGTAATAATTTTTATAAAAATACTACATATCAATAAGCAATAAAAAATAGGTACCGTAAATGAAAGTAAATTATTTAAAAAAATCAATTGAAATGAATACTAACCCATGCTTTAACATTGGAGTGTGATTCTGTTGCGAGTTGGTTCGCATATGTAAGTTAAACAGAGATTTTGTATTGGTTGCAAGCCTATAACGAAAAACAACAAAACAAAAATCATGCAATTGTTACAATACGTGCAAAGTTATTGAAAAACAAAGAATATAATTATAAAAACAAAATAGTTAAATTATGAATCAAAAAATTAATCAAAATGCACTTGAACAAAATATCAAACAAAAATCATACACATTATTAAACAAGAAAAACTGTAGAATCAGAAGATTCAAATATTGAACTGAAAATAGAAATAATAAGTAAACTATCAGAAAACTGGAAATGTTCTCCAGTATTAGTTGCTACGCATTTAATTTCAAGTAAGAAATCTCCTCCTTTATGCCAAAATAATTTCAAACCTCCTTGGTTTACAAAGTTTTTGTGGAAGAAGTAGCCTATTACTGGAACTTTCTCATTCAACTAGCTACTCACCTTGAGAAAAATAATGAGAATATAGTAACCCGATATTGTAACGGGATTTGGGAAAAGAATATCAATATCATTATTTGAACATAACATCAACCAAAATTATATCTACCATCTATCCTCTATTTCATAAAACATTTTACCAGAATCTGATCATCACAATATTCTATTGTCTCACATTATATTGTTATTACACCTCATTTTCAAACAGTATAGAACATGCTCCAACAGCATACAAATAACAAATTCTTCAGTTCAAAACTTATAAGCATTCATTTGCCACAAAAATTTAACAGATCAACAACCTATCAACTCAACTTATCAAGTATCTGTCATAGAATTGTGTTGTTAGTATTATACAATGCATTAGAACAAAAAATTCATACTTGCTTTTTCATGACATGAGTTATTCCCCATGCAAATACTTGGGCAGACACTATACTACCGTACTGATAATTCTAAAACATTAACTATAATTTATAATTTTTTCTGATTCCTCGCAGTAAAAAATTGAATATAAGATCAGCGACTACAATATTGCCATCTAAATGCTGTGGGGTTCACTACTCGCTAGAGTTTTAAAAATGATTGAATAATAATTTCATTTATCAATCGTGTTCATCAAATAAATGTGCTTTGAAGGTGGTTCTTGAGGACAAGATCACGTCTAAACTGATATTACACTAATTAATTAGTAACTTACAGTATGAACAACTAAACTATCTCTAAAAAACTGGATTTAATCTCTAAAAAAAAACTAGATATTGGTGAAAATAATGAGTTATGATGTGGTTGTGGCTTCTAGCTGTTTATAAGATATGTGAATTTGAAGGTGATAATTATCACAGTGTAATAATTTATCACTTTTCATCGAAAAACTGTGCTATGGATAAAATTAATGTACCTGGCATAGATAATTACTTCTACTGGACTTCTGAAATGTAAGAAATAAATTTTTTCAAATAAAATTAAGAATTTATATTATTATATAAAATTAATTTCACAGGAGCTGGTTTGTTGCATGGTGCCTTTGATAAATAAAATTCGAAAGCAATTCATTTTAGACGAGCAATAACTATTCTATTCAATTTATTCTTTTTGAAATTTTGTGAGTAGACTTATAATGAAATAAACCAACGTCTTTCAAAATATCACAGGATACTTGACCATGATTTATGTAAATTATACAAAAATACAACTAGGTCTACAATGGAATTAAATAATCATGATTCTCGAGATACAGGAAGCACTAAAATTGCAATTACTGTAATACTGAACAATTCATTAAAAATAACACTATGAAGAATCAAATCCAAAAATTGCAAAATCTAGACAAGACTGCACTAAAATGTTAAGCACAACAAAGTCGGGTTGTAGGCTATAATATTTGCACCTATATCAAACAAATACATAAATAATATGAAAAACAAAAAGTTTGCAGCAGATCAAAAATAAATTGTTGAATTTTCAACTCTACGCATCCAAGAGGCCAAAAATGAAAAAATAACTTCACAAAGAAATTGGAAAGGCCCTTTCACATTATTTTACATTGGTTATGCAAATTCGTTGAGCTATAAATTTTGTATCCATAAAAAAAGCTATTTTGTAAATATAAGGGAAAAGCACCAGTAGTGGCCAAAAATGGTCAAAATACGGGTTTTATGCCTTCAAATGAGTTCTAAACCTGCTTGAGACTTAGCTTATGCTATTCAGCAGCTGAATAATTCAAGTATAACCTCGCTGAGCATCATCAGAGGTTTTTGAGAGAAATTCATTGTCGCAGTTCCACTCGAATACGTAGTTTCATTAAGACGTTCAATTTTCTCTTCGACGTTTTGGTAAGGAGGCATGTAAATTGTTTTATTATGACTAGGAAGTTTGTAAATTTCGCTATTTCTGATGTAAGAATCATTCTCTAGAATGTCTAGATGATATTCAGAAGGTTTATGAAGGTTACAACTGATAGTTTGGCGTAAAAGCAGACTGGCCACTACTAGAGCAAGAAAATGTGAATAATCTAGAAGTGGCCACCTATTGGATATTGTTGTAAAAGTTGATGTAACTTGAAATTTATGTTTTCCTAAGACAGTTTTGAATAGGTTTACAGGGAAAAACTAACTTTACAATATCTGTTTTCTTGTTTAACCTCACTTTCCTAGTGGTTTTAAACCAGCAACAAAGCATTATCATTTCAACTAATTTTAATGTAACCTATAATAATTTCTGGCGTTATAATCATGTTCTGCGATGTAAAATTAACTTACTTTAATGATTTCAACAATCCGCTTGAGAAATTGAATTTTTAATGAGCATGAAACATCATGTGGCCACTATAGAATCAGTACCTGGCCACTACTGAATCATAGTGGCCACTTTAGAATAAAAATTGAGTTTCACGAAAAATTTAATTATTCATTCTCAAATTGAGATATAGCTCTTTCTCTTTTATATCTCTTTTGTTTCAGGTGATATAACTAATGAAATGAGCCCAAACGTCTGAATAAACTATGATAAATCCTTAAACATGGCCACTACTGGTGCTTTTACTACTGCTTTTGCAATGATTGTCAAAGATCATTGTAAAATTACATGATTCTGCTTTTCATCTTCAGTTATCATTGTAAAATTCCATGGACATGATCCTTTATTGACCAAGCTTTCATTCAACCTGTTCTATTCCTTAAAAAATTGATTGTATAGATAGATGATATGGATGATGCATGTCTCAAACTATTATAGATAACAATTTAGCTTCAATTCCCCTGTCATCTATTTTTACCCTCGTCATAAAGATTTTATAAAAGGCTGGACTTCAACAAAATTTACTTTTCAAAATTTAATGAATGTCTGCTATCAATGATCAACTCTGTCATGATACTCTAGCTGAAAGAGATCTATGAGAGCGAAACGGTTTGGATGAGGTCGCTCTTAACTCGATATGCTCTTTCAGATCGCTCGTTGACTGTCTTGACTGAGCTATGGAGTAATAAGAGTCATTCGCGAATCGCAAATTTCGTCGGCTATTCACTGTATATAAACCAGCCAAAAGCATACTAAAATGAATCAGTGGCAGCATTGTCCTCTCCACTTTATTATAGTTCAGAGTAGTTCATTATACTTCCAGTTTTCACATAGCACATCATCACAAACAATAATCACCTCTTCAAAACTATTTTTGTGATACAAATGGTTCAAAATGAAGTTATCCAACAGAACTCTACAGGGTAAAATCTTTGCATTGATTCCATAACCTGACCTGACATAAGCTCAGAAAGTTTTAAATTTAATTGGCTACCCGTGATATTGATTGTCAAACTTTTCACACACCATGATTTTTTGATGTCCGGTTTTTTGTTTTCTTCATAAATTTTACTGGATTGAACAGAACTTAGCAAACACCATAATGTGCTTCTGCACTCATCATATGTTTGCCAAGCTCCATTCAAGCACAGAAGACATTAAATCCTCGCTGATTTACGTGTGATTGAAGCTAGTAGGACAGGCCACACCAAGCTCGCTCCCGCGACGGTAGCGAAGTTAAAAAAATCACTTCACATGTTATTAAATTGGGCAGGCCACACCGAGCTCGCTCCTGCGGAGGGAGTACCTCGGCGGTAGTTTCACTTAGTTTTAAAGCGTCTGCTAGCGGTACTACCGCTTCGGTTGCGAGCTCGGTGTGGCCTGCCCAATTTAATAACATGGAAAGCGAGTTTTTTACAAACTTGAATAGGATGAGCTTCATAGATGACATCCATAAGTCAGTTATCGCTAGCAAATGTTTAGTGTTTCTACAGGGTTCGCCAATGAAGTGGGACGATTTGAGTGAGCAACAGGTTGTTTAAGAAATTGTATTTTTGTTATTTTTTATCATTAATAGGAAGTAGAAATGTTACCATTTAGTGTACAATAAGTCAATAATCATTCTTTTGAATATAACATCTTCCAAATGTCCTCCATTGGAATCTATGCACTTTTGCAGCCGGGCCTTGAAGTTTCCCATGACGCAAATTGAGTGGTATTCCTCCAATATCATCTCGAATCCGTTGTTTTAGAGCTGGGATATTTCTGGGTTGATCGCTTTGAAAAATTCTAGTTTTTAAGTACCTCCATAGAAAAAAGTCACAGGTTGATAAATCTGGAGAGCGAGGGGGTCAAGGGATATCCCTGTCTCGAGGAAATGACACGGCTTGGAAACAAAACATTCACAGCATTCATGACAATTCTCGCAGTGTGGCTTGTTGTCTCATATTGTTTGTTCATTCAATAGAAATGTAAGAAAGTTATGAATCATTTCTATTTACGAAGAGGTAACGCACAAAGTTGAAAGTCATATCAAATCTACCCGTTTCTTTCAGGCATGGCTGCAAAGGTGCATAGATTCCAATGGAGGACATTTGGAAGACGATATATTCAAAAGAATGATTTTTGACTTATTGTACACTACATAGCAACATTTCTACTTTCTATTTATGATAAAAAAATAACAAAAATTCCATTTCTTAAACAACCTGTTGCTTACTCAAATCGTTCCACTTCATTGGCGAATCCTGTATTTCTGCCAACCGCCTTATGAGTCACTATGCAGTATTTGTGAGGGTGATACCTATGACATTACATGAGATGACATATGCTGGGCTCCTAGGCCTGTACATGGGTGATGATGAGTCGTTGATTCCGGTCGTGACCAACAATATTTTACAATTGGAAAACCAACCTTCTTCTTCCTTCCACGTTTAAGGCATTACTGCCTGTTCTAACCCTCTTCTCTCTATAACCAGTCAATTTTCTCCTTATATTCTATCTCTTTTCCCAATTGCTTGATAAATCTGGGCCAGTTTAAAGTCCTAGAAAACCTATCCACGGTCACTGGAGACAAAATAAACAAACCTTCAACATGTAAGTATGCAACTTGACATGTAACTTTTAGCATGTATAAGCTTAGAATGTAAGTATGAGATGGATACCTTAGTCACGACAAACCATAACCAATAAACGACCTAGCAGAAACACGTCATAGCATTGGCAATGCGTATGTGCTGTTAATGTTTTTTGTCGGAATTGTGTCGTATCGTGCTATGGTTTGTCATTGCAACAGTGGACACCCTGGATATGTTTGTTTACTTTGTCTCAAGTCATTGTGAATGATGTCCCAAGAAACCCTTTTTTAGAAAGCAAATTTCAACTAAAACTCACCTAGACGTATGGTTGTGAGATGAGGTGTGATTGTGTGTGTTGAAGTCGCCGGTGGAGCTCCATCGTTTCGCCGAGTGCAGATTGGACATGGAGAGGGAGGTGGTGGGTGGCTTGGAGGAGGCAGAGGAGGGTGGACGGGTTGGCGAGGGGGAGGGGGATGTCGGTATGGGGGACACACTGCTCGAACTGGGCGAATCCGAGTGAAGCGAGCCTGTCGACTGATAGTGCACCACTCGCCTATTAAAATAAAGGCAAATTATTACATTAAAAAAGGAATGATTTGAATAATATAATTGAGTACAATATAATAGAAAATACTCAATAAGATTTATTTTCTAAGCAAGTAATTCATTTTAAATGTCACTACAATGATGAAGATTAATTATATTCTTAGATGAATGATGACATCCAAAATAATCTTATTAAGTATACCGGTAATAGAAAATATTCAATGAGATTTATTTTTTAGCTAGTAACTTATTTCAAATTATAGATGATAACAAAGCAATCCACATCAAAAATAGAAAATTAAATCTCTCTTAGCGTCAAGTTTTACCCTCAATATATACAAATACAACTATAAAGCCGCGTATCGACAGTCCGAGGCATGTGCTACGAATGCCTCGCTGTACAGTCTGTTGACATAAAAAAAGAGTATCACTACTAGTTACTATCTACCGCGTATCAACAGTCCGAGGCATGTGCTACACATGCCTCGGACTGTCGATACCGGGTTTGCTAGCAGCGAGGCAAACACTGCACACAATTCGCAGCGAGCAGTGCCTGTTGCCTCGCAACGCACAACGAACAATTCTACAAACTAACCTCAAAATTGTACCCCATTCCTATGCATTTTTGTGAATTCTATTTGGGTGCAGAAGGTTCTAATAGGCAATAATAAGCATTGCCTTGAATTTTTATCTACTAATTGAGCACAAACTAACCTCCAAAGTCCAAATTATCAATTGTCAGAGCTTAGTTGCTTTGTCTCCCGCTTGATGGCGCTAGTCAATTTGTTCGCGTGCTCGAATTTTTGGTTACAAAATATGCAGATTTTTTATTATAATTATAATTATTTTTATTATAATTATATACTATATACTATACTATAATTATAATTATTTTTGATTATTGCAGATTATATTCACACATATGCCTCAGCCATGAGTTTATACTTTTTTTGCGTCACCAGACTGTACTGCGAGGCATTTGTGGCACATGCCTCGGACTGTCGATACGCGGCTTAAGAAGAATAAGACGCATCAAAAACACTATCAATTAAATAAATATGTAAAATGTACTACAAACGTTCCTAAAACACTTGGATTAATAAGAGGAGAGAATGCAAAGATGATTTGATTTCAAGTGTAGTAGAAAAAGGGAATTTCCTTGAATGTTTAGAATGAGTGCTAAATCAAAATAGTAACCCTAAATGAACCAATTCTATGATTATTTCATACTATCGCTAGACTCTAGTGTAGGCCTATAGTTTTCTTATAAAAAGTGATTCTTCTTGCACAATTCGTTCACCTATACATGCGATGAGAGTTTTAAATTTCATGAATGATGAGCTCAAAGGAAATAATATGCAAATGCAAATTATCATAAATTTACAGTGTAACTGAAAAATAATTGTGGAGAGTGCATAGCTTCTTCATTTCCTGATAATAATCTTTCCAAAATGAAAAAGGTCAATTTCAATGAGAAGTATGTTTTTCGCTATTAAATCAACTGTAATCTATTGTTTGACATACTGAAATTTTAAAAAAATGAAAAATTAATAATAATTAAATATAAATTTCCGGGAAGAGTGCACAGAATGGTTACCGTAATGATTTATATTGATCATTCTTAAAAAATAGATAGAAAGCTTGATAACAATTATATTTCGAAAATCTAGTAGAATATTATGATTTTTTAAATAATCAAGCAGGTGAAAATACTGACGATCTGTGAATAAGGGGAAAGTTTTTAGAATTGGACAAGCGTTTGGAAGGTTTATAATGAAAAAAAAACTAAGCAAGCTGTCATCCAATAGAGTAAAAATGTATGGAAAATTTACTGTGAATCAATAAGAAATTTGATACCAAAACAGTCGATGAAGCGAAAAGATTCGAGCTGTCTGCAAAAGTTATGTTATGCTGGGAAAGGGAAACTAGTGTGTCAAAATTTGTAAAGTTGTGCTTTCATTTGTATTTTTGTATTCTCGTCCATACTTTACCTGCTAGGTGTACCTTCACCACTTTCAGTCCCACAGAAAGTGAAAAGGAGCGTAAACATAGAATAAGTTCAGCATTCAGACTACCCGCACTAATGTAATATATTTTCTAATGAATTTTTATGGGTGAAGAAATGTCTACATGTTTTGATAATTTGATGCTGAAATACTAATTTATGATTTGTGAAACACTATGATGTGGTGAATTGATTGAAACACAGTTAATAAACACTTGAAACTAAGATGTAATTTACTATCTTATTCTAAGGTTTGGAGCGTTTTATGGTTCCAAGTATAGAGAACACTACACTCAATCATGAAAAACACTAGCTATTCATCAGATTCTATTTGAATTGTAGATGAAAAATAGTGAGTATTTTTTCTCTACAGGCACTATCTTTAAAACACTATCTTTCTATACTATTTTCACTTTACTATCTATTCTTTCACTAAACAGAGTGTTTCAGGAGGAATGTGCAATACTTCTCAGGCTGATTCCTTACACCAAGTAGACAAAAAAGTTCCATGGGAACAACCCCCAAAAACGCTTTGTTACCGAGATAACAATGGCGGAAAATTGAGATTTTTCAAAATATATTAATTTTTCTAATTTTTTAGAGGCTTTAGTGAGGTTCTAAAATAATCAATTCGTATGTAAAATTATCTGAGGAATTCAATGAAACCAGTTCCAAGTTTGTAACTTCAACGGTTATTGAGATAATTGGAAAAAATATGCTACAAAACGCCATTTATCAACAATAAGGGTTATAACTGGATAAGGAACCATAAAATTGTACTTTTTATTAATGGAAGTTGAAGAGAGTCGGATTCTAAAGAAAAAGTTAAATGGTGGCGATTGTGTAAATCTTACCCAAATCTCAGGAATAGCGATCAAAAATCGCAAAATTGACAAAACAAAGCACAAGTGATGAATTTGTGTTTAGTAGCGATTTAGCGATTTTTGATCGAACAACAAAATGCACTTCCGCACTCAGGCCGCACTGTCGGTGGGTAGAGGGTGGAGGGTAGTGAGTAAATCTATAGCACATATACACCATCCATAATAATATATCGTATGATAGAGCATGAAGGGTAAAGGTTTAATGGTTGAATCATGACAAATGCGGCCACCGGTTGTTTCCATCTACCCTCCACCCTCAATCCTCTTCCCACCGACAGTGCGGCCTCAGCCTTAGAGTTTGAAACAGTCTATTCAAGTTGCGCTTACAGTAAGTACCCTACTTTGAACTAATTGAAAAATAATTGAAATTCTAATCGAGGGAAAGTCATAACGACTTTCAGGCAGTAAAGATTATTTTGGGGGTTTTGCAGAGCTAAGCTGGAATTATAGGGGTGGAGCATTTGATCAGCCAATTAAAGAGAACTTTTCAAATTAATAATGATAGTTGTTGAAATTTATCATTTATGATAGTTCAAATTAATTCTAATTCATGGGATGTATCAATATTGGTCAGATAATCCTGTTTATAATAACTTTTCTTATTTTTATCCATTTGTTAGAGTCTGATTAGGGCAGCCTTTACTCTACAATCTTAGTCCACTCCATTCACTACGATCCATTTGAGCAATAATAAGATGCAATATGAACTAATGATAATTTTTATTCTTGATTTTCTGCTACATCAAGTTAATTCACCACATTCTCTCACACATTTTGATAAATGCACATCTACCCTCATCATATTTATCAGATATTGCATTACAATAAAATTGTGAATGATTTTTCAAAAGTGCGCGGTAGCAGACGACCATATAGTTTAATAATTATAATGGTTAGTTCAATTATTCATGAAAAACAAAAAGAAAATTAATGCTACAATCATGAACCAATTATTCACTATAGTTAGTTCTAGTTCTTTGGTTAGTCCTATATCTTTAGTTATAGGGATATCAGATCACCACTTTCTGTCTAATTGTGCTGAATTCACGTCCTCCCTCATCATAATCATGGAATATTGATATACAATAAAATTGTGGTTGATTTATTTAGAATGCGCGGCAGCAGTCGGCCTATGCCTGAAAGTATAATTATGTCCCTTAAGATCAATGTAATTTGGATCAATCTCTTGGAACAATATTTTTTTATATTTTTATATTTTTTTATTCCTGTTCTATAAGTCATATGTTTAATAAATAATACTTCAATGTCTTCAATTATTGAAAAAATCTTATAACCAAGGAAAGTGAAAGAAGGATGTACCTTGGGTGGAAAATTAAATTCTCTTTTCAATGACATTATAAGATAGAATGTGAATTTCTGTTTATAAATAACGGCGCAATGTGTTCTAAGAGTTTGATCAAAATGACTTTGAACTTATGGGACATAATTATACTTTTCGGCCTAGGCCGATTGCTGTCGCGCATTCTTGATAAATCATCCACAATTTTATTGCACATCAATATCCCATAAATATGATGAGGAGGGCGTAAATTCAGCACAATTAGGTACGATTCCCAAGTGGCAGCTCGAGCCGCCCGGCTCTAAATCCGCTACTAGAGATGCCCAGCTCTAGCTGCGCTTCTCTAGCCATTAAAACTCTATTCACATGATTATATTATAGATGATTACGCTGTTATTAGAGCTTCTAATGTATACTAAATCAATAAAAATATTAAAATTCACCCTTTTGAAATCCACTGTCATTTTCAAGACAGTGAATTTAGTATAGCCTACTGTAGCCCTCATTTACATTAGTAGCCCTCATAACAGAGTAAAAATCCATAATATAGAATACTCATTAAAATACTGTTTTCATTAAAATTAAAAATAAACCTATTTTAAAAAAGGGTACTTTCATTTGAATCATTTTAAAGTTTTAATCTATGATATAGTTATGTGAATAGAGTTGTAATGACTGGAGCAGAGCAGCTAGAGCTGGGCAGCTCTAGCAGCGAATTTAGAGCCGGGAACTTCCGCTTGGGAATCGTACCTTTAGACTGGAAGTGGTATAGAGATAACTAGATATATATAGAACTCACTATAGTAAATGATTGGTTCATGTTTGAAGCACCAGTTCTCTTTTGTTTTTCGTGAATAATTGAACATAATGCCTCATAAGAACCGTAAATCCTCAAGAATGCTCATGTAAAGATTATTACTCTGTAATGATTGGAGAAGATTTAAAAAATTGTGAAAAAACTAATTATTATTTTTTGTTTCCTCAAACAGGTACTGTGCAGTACCGTACACATTTTACATTCATAACGAATATACTATACAATCCTATCACATCTTTTGAATAAATTCATCCTCAAATTTATCCTGATAGGATGAGAGCTGACCTTTGAGGGAGTGATGACGGTGTATAGCTGACTACCCTTCGTATACTTTCTTTGCTGTTGGAAATTTCATTGAGAGGACGGTATCGCAGATCCTTGGGAGGTCCATTATGGTTATTCACACCTGGAAAAAATATACAGTAATTATAATACAATCATAAATGAGTGAATTTATGCATTTCAAAATTAAAATAAATATCAACGGAGTGGGTTGTTAATTTTTTATTTTTTTATTCATTATTTTTCAGAAAAATGATAGATTGAAGCAGGAAAGTTAAGTTCATCCATTATTCAATACGACATAATATTAAGAATAAGTCAACCCTGAGAATTGAAGGAGTTAGGAAAGAAATTCAGTTATTGTAGCTGATAAAATTATTCAACTCTATAACTGACACCAAAAGGTTAAGCGGTTTCGTCTGTCTCCTGTACATGAAGTAACCTACTAACAGCTGATTTAAATCATCGTCTTTTGCCTTTTTTGATTTCAAAAACCTGATGTAGGCATAGCTGAATGACAGGATCAGCAGTTGAAGTGCACGAGCCGCAGACAATATAGCCTAACTTGTTAGCATCAGCTATATTGACGATTATCAGATTATTGTTAACATCTATCGAAATTAATTAAACATAGAACAGGAATTATGCACTGCAATTTATCCGTCGTGATCAGATCGTATATTATCTCATATTTTCATCATCTTCTCCCATCATGTGGTAATTGCTATATAATGAATGAATTGAAGATTATATTATTTTATCAAATAAGTTCAAAACAACAGACATTCAGAATTTGTCTACCAACTTCATGCCTGATCTGTTGTATGTACTCAAATCTGTATTTGATTGAAAAATAATACATTTTTCGAAATGACTTATTAATATATCTGTAAGATAACCTTTACTCATATTTTTCAGATCAATGCTAAGGAAAGGAAGCCTTAAATTATTATATTTATCAATCTGATAATAATTAATCCAACTCAAGGCAGAGATAGTTAAGAGATTTTTGTGCCACAACAGCACAAACCAATGTTCTATTTATGCAATTGTATTTTATCTCCTTTCTATCTACCTGACATTTTTATACATCTTTACCTATATCACTAATGCAATGGAACTTTACCCCATGATCCACTACTCCAATAACTATTTTTATATTGCATGTTTTTACTTTGATAAGAATAATTTCTCTATCTTTCAGAATTTAATATTTATATGATTGTTTACAAATCCAGTCATTATTTTGGCAATACATTGGCCTAATTGTTTCGAACTACCATCGAAATTGTTCAAACCTTTATTATGCTTGTTCACCAAACATACTAATTTACCAATAATTCACCAAGCGTAATAATTTTAAGGTAACTTACATTTTATTTCTAAATTCTAAATTTCTATATTACGGATATAGAATATATTCTAGATTCCAAATTGATAAGGTAATTCACAATTTCTCATCTTCAGCAGTCAAAATTTGTGAATAATCAAGTTTTAATGTGAGTATAACTTTTTGATTTCTAATAATAACTAATGAAAATAGGGAAAAAGATAAGTTTTGGAATTGGTATCTGTGTTTCTCTCATGAATTTGTTGCAATTTTTCAAATAAATGATTTGACAATATTTATATTTTATCGTAAAATACTTTAAAATTGGGGGTGGCGTAGCTGAGTGGGTTAAGTGCTTGCGTTGCAACCCAAAGGTCCAAACCCAGGTCAGACCAGAAATTTTTCTCATGCCACTTTCCCGTGTTTCGGATGGACACGTTAAGCTGCCTAAAAACAGTCGTTAAGTCATGTCAGAGGCCCTGAAATTGATCAGGAGCGACCTGAAAACTCTGACACCAGACCTGAGCCAGCCAGGTTACTCGAATATTATTATTATTATTTTTTTTTTACTTTAAAATTTTATATGATAGTTTACCAATTCAGTTACGATTAACGATTGTTTACTGCCTATTTAATCATTTACAGTATTTATGTATTTCATGGGTCATACATTTTATGGGATATCCTTTCAAAATAGGTCAGACATACTTATACATAGTATAACTTAGTAATTAGTATACTATGTATATGTATACAAAGTATAACTTGTTCAACTTACCTATACATAATACATATATTTTTTCAATTTATAACAATTGTTTTACCTCTTTCTTAATTAGTATACCTGGATGATGGTTGTTAGGTGCCCTCTACAGAGCCCGACCAGTCGGGCCAGTTAATACAACAGAGAACAAGTCTTGATACTTGATACTTGAATGGACCTTGTATAACTTACCCATACATAATACATATTTTTCTAAATTTATAACAATTTTTTCACCTCTAAATTAGTTTACCTATATGATGGTTGTTAGGTGATGCACGATGCTGCGGCCTGAGTTGCAGCAGGCCGGGCCCCCCATTTTTGACAGGTGTGGTAGGGGTGGTGGGGGTGATGGAGACAGCTCGCGCCCCCTCCACCAGGTTCAGTCGTCGCAGCACATCGGCCAGAGTGGAGCGCAGACACACAATTTCGTCGCCCTGCTCCAGCACCTTCTTCTCCAAATCTGCCACGCGCTCCCTCACCGACTCGTTTTCCGTCTCGATCATGTCATCTGTTCAGAAAAAATAGAAAATTAGAAACAAAATTGAGAGAAAAAAAAATTGGCATAAAAAAATAGAAAATTAGAAACAATATCAACATATTGGACACAATCTATGAACAAGAAAAAATAAGCATGTTAACTAAAAATAATGTTGAAAATTTGGTTGTATTTTAATAAAGATTGAAAACAAAAAACAGTTTATAAATAAGGAACAATATCATGTTCAGTATTAACACATAGTTCAAGTATTAATAGTATTAATACATAGTTCATAGTATGTATTAACATTGTTCAAGTATAATAATCAAAATTTGATTAATTATTCAACATATCTGGAACCTCGATCATTTGTACCTCTATAATTCGCAATTCTCTATAATTCGTAGAAAAATATCAGTCCCTTGAAATAGTTTTCCATTATCAATAGCTTCGAAAATTCGTAATCTTTCCTAATTCGTACTAAAGCTCTGGTCCCATGAGCTACGAATTATCGAGGTTCCACTGTAATTTAAAAAAAACATAGCATAAATACATAGTAATTATTGTACTCGTATGATAATCAAAATTTGATTAATTATTCAAGATAATTGGAAACAAAAACAATATAAATAATAAGAAACAATTTAATAAGCATGTTGAGTGTGGATATGTAGTAATTATTAAAATATATATGTAGTAAGTCTTATTCTCTAAAATGAAAATCTTCCTATTTCACTCATCAATAAACTTTTTGTTCATTTCCTAATACATATTAACTCATTGAGCTCACTTATTGAACTGAAAAATATTTCTAATACAGTTTGTTATTCAACTTATTAACACATGATTTGAACATAAACATGTGTGTTTAGAGTATGACCCATCAGACCTGAACATTTACTGATTAAAATTAACTTTTCCTACATATCCTATTATATTAAGCGAGTAATTTCTGTATGTATGTATTTGCTATGAGCATCTACCGTGCTGCGATCTGGTGGATTATCGTGTGTACTTTTCTGCTCGTTCTAGCATACAAAGCATAGCGCTAAATGGGAAAAACGCATTTATAATTAGAATGGTGTTATTCGCTGCTTCATGCATTTCTCAGTAATTAGAACATGATATTTAGGATAGGAATGTTAGTTATTGATAGTATTATAGCTCATTATATTAGAAAAATCCTAGTTTTCAAGTATTTGAGAGCAGACAACCCGAAACAGATGTATTTGAGAGTCGACAAAAACTTTGAGATAACAGCTGATAAGTTATCTTACATGAAAATGAAAAATTGGTGCAAGCTCACATTTATTTGAAAAATTGAATGATATGAATATTCCTTATTAAGACATAATTAATAGAGTTTTTGCGTTGATAGTAACAGCTTATTAGATTAACTAACATAAAAACTATTCATGTACATTAACTCATGTACAGGTTAGAATGGAGCACTCCATGGTCCTACTTGATCGACAAATTCTTTTGCACGTAAACAAAACAATTAGGTTAGCTTCACCTATCAATATTTATTCAATGAAGTGAACCATTCTTTTTATTGATGAAACTTATGTATGGCAACTGGAAAAGTATAGAACTTGAAATTTCCATTGCGTGTTTTATTTTTACAATCCAGAACACAACAAATTCTCCAGGACATTATTTTAGGTTTAGCCCTATCTCCTCCAATGTTAATTCACTCAATTTTTCGCTGAAATGATCCGCCAATAGCGCCTCGATCGCCAAAAATATCCTTTCCACCCACTTGCACACAGCGAATAGTGGTGCCGCGAATAGAAGAGCCTTTGGCAAAATGGCGGAGGGAAGTGAGAGTGTAACTACGCATGCGCAGAACTATAATTTCTGAGGAATAATCACTTCAGCCAACCTAACGCTTTAACACTAAATTATAGTTCCAAGAGGCTGAATCAACAAAGCACACATTGCAACTCCAATATGATTTTGTAGTCTTCGCCATGACCTACCGTACATAATCTACAGAACAGGGCCGTGTCTCATAAATCAGCTGACTACAAAAACATTCCCTCGAGACATTTTTTATAATTATTTACTGAGCTTTACGGTAACCTCAAATAGGTGTTGTTAGCAGTTTGTTGGAATATTGAATGGTTTTAAAACAAGCATAATATGAATAAATGTATGAATGAATATTAGTACCTAGCCTATTATGGTCTACTGCAAATGGTAATTATATTTTTATTCAATTTCAATCCTTTCCCAGTTTGTTTTCATAACAATCTGTTGGCCATGAGCGGTGTTTAGCAACAAAAACTAAACATGAATGTTTACAAATCAGAGTATAATATTTTCACCACCAGAGAGCACAGACCCACTGTAATAATATTATTAAAAATATTGTGTTGCAGGGAAATCATAATCATATTGATTCCACAAATAGAAATATATTTAATTCAAGAATATATTATATATTTTATTAAATATATTTAATAATATTTTAATTGTGAGATGGTGAGAGTAGAACAATTTTCATTTGGACTGCTGGCAGCAGTGAATATGTATGTATGTTTGTATGTATGTATGTGGAACCACGGATCTAGAAAACGGCTCTAAAGATTTTCTTGAAATTTGAAATGTAATATAACCGTGATAGAAAAATAAGATTGCACCAGGTCTCATGTCCGGGAAAACTCTCTGTAAGGATTAATACAAGAATAAAATATTCCTTATTCAGGCATTATCCCAAGTACTGCGTATAATGGCTGTTATCGTTAGCTGACCAATTCTATCCAGCTGGAGTGAATTGATTACATTCAAGTCTATAACACATGTTCATAACTATCAAGAAATTGTGATAGGTGATCATATCAATTTTGGATTTATTTTTTACAAGGAGGTTCCTTGATTTTTTACAATAACATATTTATGTAATTCAACAGTTCATCCGCAGCTTCAGAGCGAAGCTCGGTACCAGATATTAGTAATTATAAGTATTGCTAGAGTATATAATCTCGTTTCGGACATTATAATCATCAAAATGTGATAAAAACTATATTAACATGTAAAAATGTAAGTCTCTATAGAGCGGACTTGCTATGGGACATGACTATGACTATATTGATAGATAAAATTTAAATGAAAATCAAATACCCTTTTAAACTTTAAAAATATTATTAAGCTTACAAAGGTACCTATTTGATTTTTTCATTTTTATTTCATCTATTAATTTTGAAATAGCCCCAAGTGTGAAGTTTAATTTAATTTTCTATAACTATATTTATTTTATTCAATTCTATCATCATTTCCCAGTTTCATGTGTTTGTTTACAATTTACAAGCTTTGACATCATAAATAGTTGATAATTGATAGTTTATAGACTGAACTGTAGTTGCAGGTTCAACAAAAATAGCTGCACATGAATAGTTCCAACTATTACAAAGTTAGCCTCACTCACAGCATCGCTATTTAAGATTCAAGTTGTAAAATACAGTCTAAATAAGTGCCTTGTCCTATTTTAGGAGCGCTAATGAAGTGGAAATAATTCTGGAATCGATTGCAGAAGTTTTTGATTTCAACTAGACGTAGAACTGCACAGCAGGTGGGTGGGCGGGACAGGATATGGACTATGGACCACTGAGTGCTAAACCAATAGAGTACCAAACTACAATGCTTTTATAAATAGTAGGCTATCGAATATGGGCGTGCCTCCATAGTCTCATAGGAATCGATAAACTATTCGAATTACAATGCATCATACATACCTTCGTTGACTTAAATGCGTTTTATTCAATCGACATTTGAAAGGATTCATTTAGATATGACAGGGAAAGTATAGCCTATGGATTGCTAGTAACATCTGTCTATTTTTCTACAGATCCAATTTATCATATCTTAAAAGGTTTCGCATGAGAATATCTTGGGTAAGAGGTAAATTATGTTGTGTAATGTAAGTAATATTCGGGTACATTATTTTTAATAAGATCAATATTTATCCTATTACAAAATTTCTACAATATATCCCTCAATAAAAATGTTCCTTAGCTTTCAAGTTTCAAGGAAACAGACTAAAGTATATGACATTGTCTCCTTTACTTGGAAATGAGTGATGAACAATATAAATCCAAAACAATTTATTATAAAATAATGAGATTAATGAATGATTGAATTTTAAAAAAATATATGTTTAAATATTTTCGACAGAGAATTATTTTATCACAGAAGATAATAAGTTTAATAATACATCACATTACTATTGTCCACATTATTATTGAATTAATTTTTCCAATACGTGGGCTACCATTCATATGGTGAGATTTCTAAAGTAAAGTTGGTGCCTGTTCTTTTGATTACTGGTCTGGTTTAGCTCTAAAAATGAGAGTTTTCCAATTGCTAAACGTTAAAAGTAATGAAAGGATCAATGATCTTTATGGACAAATAATGTGAATCAATAAAGTTCTGAGTAGAATGAACATCAAATATCATCATTGGATGATGTAAAGTTTTACAATCAGTAATACAAGTGATAACAACATATATGCGCCAGATAGAGTTACTATAAAATCAACAAAAGAATATTCTATGACATACTGAAGTTACAAGTGAATTTGGAAAGACTATCCATGACCTATTGAATGTACAAATAGAGATTAGAGTGAAAGATTGTTTAGTATAATGACGCAATAGAATGATAAACCATCGTAGCACACCTATTTCTAGGAAGAATCAACATAACAGATCCTCTATAGTCTATAAAATGAGAATGACATGAAAATACTGTATATTAATTAAAAGGCTGTGCAATGATGAAATTCTAAATTTTAAGTTTAACACGGATCAAGATCAAGGTTATTACAAATAATCTTGTAATATAATAATGCCCTCTAATACATATAAATTTAATGTGATCTAAAATAATAATGTAATAAAGATGGTAAGATGCCCTCTTTATGACAAATCAAATTCAATAAGATTAATAAGCAAGACGGTAGTCGTTAGATATAGAGAGAGCGAAGTACTGTACAGAGAGCAGACGGTATGTATCATATTCATTAATAAATTATTTATTATTGCGTTTGAAAATCCTATGATCGGTAATTCAATGTTATAAGAGTTGAATGACCTGATTATTACCAACTTATCTATCAACATTGCAATTGAAGTTGGAAAGCTGATATTTCTTATTTTCACTGTTATGAAATTCCTGATACTGTTCTAAAATAATTATTTTAACACCTTTTTTATAGGGTATTTTATATGAAGTTCAATAAATTCAAATGAGATTAGCTGCAGACTGCAATCCTTTAAGTGAAAGAGTGTATAAAAGAACACCAACAACTCATTCAACATTATTGTGAAAACTGTACGTTATCAGAACATATTGCAGTTCATAATAAGAGTTCAATTATTTAGTATAAGAACTTTCTTAAACATAAGAATTTGACGTGTAGTGTTGTCATGAGACAATTTATAAAGATTTTATTCAACAGCAGAATGCCTCAGAGCAACGAATAGAAAAATTTTAAAATTCAACATGGAACAAGCAGCCTACAAATAGGATTATGCGGGACTAGCACTGCAGATAAGCTCATCTTCCCATTGGACGGAGGGAGGATGAGGTAGCCTATGTATAGTCTTTCCAAGCAAAGAAGACATTCTGGCAAAATGGGAAAATGACTCCAGCTCGGTCAATATTGGTTCAAAAATTATAGATTTCGTCTCAAATTATAGGAAACATTCTGTTCTATAATTTGCGACCAAATATATAATTTTTGAACCAATATTGACCGAGCTGGAGTTATTTTCTCATTTTGCCAGATTTCTTCTTTGCTTAAACAGACTATAGCCAATAAAACGCGGCACATTCTCTAGGGGAAACCTCAACTCCATCGGAGAATATTGGAACGTGAGAATAGAGACTCAATGATTGAATTTCAAATCCTTTTTTATAAGACCTGAAGATTGAATGTTGGATGGAGGAAAATTCAATTTTTATTGGAGCAGGTGCTGCTTCTTGAGCATAACTCAAATGTTCAAGAAGTTATTGAATTTAAAATGTAGAATACTGTTTGCAAAGGTAAATCGAGTATATGAGCACTTAGCCAATAGTGTAAGCGGTTCACATCCACTGTCAGACTGCGATAGTCGAAAAATGTAAGTTGATGAGGAAACCGGCAGTCTAAAACAGCTGTAAACCTGCAGGCGGATCGTTGGACGATCAGCTGTGAACGATCAAACTGCAGTGTATGTTGAACCTAAAAGTTAGGGCACAAAATCTCTCCGCAGACATTATTTTCACAAATACAGAATAATCTTAGCTTCTTCTACATATCCCTACATCATCTGACACGAGACATGCTTCAGTAAACAATATTAAATTATTGAATAAATCGACTAGATTTGACGTGGAATATCAGCAAACGTCAATCGAATTTGAATATGAGGACATGGCGTACTATTCAATGAGGGCGTTGGCCTGTAAGATATTCGACATTCATGAGGTTTTACATATTTATCGAACAAATTTATATTCAGATATCGAGGACATTTGAAACAATTCCGAGCTTGCTTTACCCTATTATTCAACCAAGGAGAAATGGAAGTCATACATAATAATTTAAGTAATTCATCTTGGAACTGCTCGCTTCTCGCTTCTCAACACAAAAAATTGAAAAATTCCAGAAAATTATTTCCTAAAAACAGTTTTGCTTGAAAAATTCAAGACAAATTGAACTATGAGAAATATGAAGAGATTCAGTGTAAATAAGAAACTGTACCGTACTTTCACACACTGATATAGTCTGTCCAAGCAAAGAAGACCCTCTGTCGAGATGGGAAAATGACTCCGGCTCGACCAATATTGGCTCAAAAATTATTGATTTTATCTCAATTGCAGGAAACATTCTGATCTACAATTTGAGACCAAATCAGTAATTTTTGACCGAGCTGGAGTTATTTTCTCATCTTGCCAGAGGTCTGATGACGTCTTCTTGGCTTGAACAGAGTATAACGTGTAGTTTTTGATGAATTTAACGCGAATGAATTTGAATGACATTATCAACATTATATTTTTTTCAAACTTTTTTCCATTTACAATATTATTATAGGTTGAAGACTAATGAGAAGTTTATAAACAGAATGATAAGTTTGAGTAGATATGAATGGAGAATGTTCCACTTTAAACTGCTGTATTATTATAATCTACTCGCATTACAAAGTCAACTTGAATATACACATTTAAAAAAATACAATTACGCAATTCGGTGTAAGCAATTGATATTAAAAAGTAATAAAGGTCAAATATCACGCACGTTGCTGCACTATCAGAGTTCAGCGAACCGTGAAGATTAATTATTACTGTAATTTATTAATTAAATTCATGTGATACGTAGAATCGCAATGGATTTAATAATGTGATACAATGTACAAGAAACATAGAACAATAAACTGTAGTAAGGTGAAAAATAATAGTTCTATGATAAGAAAGATCCGGTGACTTCTCCTAGCTCCAGCTAGAACAGGGTATCAGCATACAAATTTTGTCCAGTGAGTTTAGAATACAGTAGAACTAATTTCTATTCTCTGGTTTTGTCAGTATTCAATATGTTGGCACGTCCTATTGAAGCTTCAGGAAACATTCCTATTATAGGTAAACCCTAAAGATGATTTTCAAAGATATACGAGATAGCGGGATTATGAAAAACAAGAAATAATATAGAATTTAATAATTTTTATACATGACCTCGTGTTGTAATATGCTTGTTTATTTCACTCAAATCCTAATGAGATGCATCACTACATCGTGATAAATTACGAATTCTTCTATCCGTGATAAATAAATTTTATTCACAGTCAAAACCAATAAAAACTTAAATCAGTCATTATATTGACTAAATTTGTTGAATTGGTATACAACTCTCCAAGCAATTCATCATTCTAATCGATTTAGACTCTACAGATTCCTATAATAAAGCCACTCAAGAAACTTAATCACTTCTTTTAGCTTTTCTTTCCAACTCGTACCACTACCCTTTTACACTAATTTTTCCTCCCATTAGCAGAAATTACGCTTCACGCCATCATCACATGAAAACTTATTGAGCAATAAAGCAGACTCTATTTGACAGATTTATGGTGTCTAGAATATGCCGATAACAACTATACTCTATTCGATGTAACTTCCTTTTTGGCTAGACACGTATAAAATGGGGAATACAATGTATACGATAAAGAGTACAATATTCAATGTAACTTCCGACTTGAAATACACTGTATTCCCCAACTTATACGTGTTACGCCAAGTCAGAAGTTACATCAAAGAGAATACTGAGCTTCCGTGCGTGTTAGCAATAAATAAACTGCTTGCAAGCGCTCTTAAAAAAGATGAGACAAAAATATAAACTTTAGTACCCTACTGACAATAATAGCACTAGCGGCGAATGGAATGCAACACTTTACATTATACTACTTGCTACAGACTGATGCTTGATATCTTATGCTTATCAGACTTATGCTTGAACGGTATCCAGTATACAGTACATGCATTATAACCAATTGATAATACAGTTACAATAATTAATTTTATTATCATAGAAGATAGATTGTATAAAATTATTAATTAATCGATCATAATATTATTATTCATACCCCAGTTGTTTCATAGTTGATATTATTGAAAAAAATTATCATAAATTTACGAAATATCGAGGTATCAATTTCGGTTGTTAAACCATTACGATCTCTGTTGAACTGAAGCCTATAACTATAAGTAAAGAGTACTTATTTTCTCTTAGGCTACTGTATTCGTTGAAACTTGAGTAAAATAAAATTATATTTTCAAAAAAGGGTACTTTGATAGTAATTATTTAAAGTTTCAAGTTTAATCCTAATCGTTATCTAGAAATATTTGAGAACTCCTACACTTGTTTGAAAATCACAAATCAAAAGTTGAAACAAGAATTTGTTTATTCAAAATGTATGAATAAAATATGTTGAAGATTGCAGTCATTTTTCAAGGATATGTGTCCAAAAAAATCATCATAAATGAATCCAAATATCAGCCTACCTTTACGAGAAATAAACCCAGAAAACAATGGTTAAAAATTTGTTTTCACGACCCATTTTTCAAACTTGTTGACAACTTAATTACACAGGCATTGTTCAAAGTTGGTATTTGCAGAGATAGAGCCAAGCTCACTTTGAAATTGGATCTTACAAAATTCAGACGTCTCTAATTACTTACTACTAATAAAAAAAGTTTTATGATCCCCTCGCTCATTCAAAATTAAAAATGGACAAACCTCAACCCGGTGGGGAAATACTCTTCTTAGAGCATGCAGAACAAAGCGAGAGAGAGAGAGAGTTAGAGAGCGAGTTAAAAAATGAGAAAACAGTTGAATGAAGATGGAAGATATAACTGTCATTACGAGTATTATTACTAGCCACACGTGCAAAGAGAGATAAAAAAGGATGAAGCGAAAGGGAAGGGATGAATGAGATGGAGATAAGCAAGAAAGCTTATGAAAAGGGGAAAGGATTGAGCTGAGATAATTAAACCTCACGTTTTGCGCTGGAAAAAATAGTCTGAGCATTGGAAATTCACGGCTACTGAGGCTAAAAGAGACTCGCATAGTAGTCTGTACACTGTACAGGCTTATTCACTACATATTATTCATAATCTGATCAATATAATTATTTCTTCTAACAAAGAGGTTTGATACAATAATCGGAAAAACTTTTCAAATCTTTGTGATTAATTTCACTTAATTTTTAGTGAAGATTATTCTACATTATTCAGCTTCAAATATCACAATATCAATCAATGTTCACACTAAAAATTCCATTTCAGGAAATGTTTGAGTATTCTTCGTGATATTTCAAAATGAATGCATCAACAGCATATTCTGAAAAAAATATATAGATGAAAAAGTATAGAAATTTAATCATATCGTACAAATAAACATGGGTTGAGAATATTCCCATAAAATCCAATAAGAAAAATACAGCAATTGCTTTTAAGTCGAAAAATATCGAGCATCCTTATTTTTCATGGACCGTTATGATTTGAATTTTCTACAGAATCACATTGTTTAAAGGAGAAATTCTAATCCCCTCTTCTCATCTGCGGATGGTATGGAATTCCCCATTCAAAGTTTCGACCTTTTGTTGGTTATCCCGTAGTTATTATAACGTTATAACTGATGCCAACGAAAGTGGAGGTTGGCAAATTACTGATATCAATTTTCAGTTCTGTCAGGACAGTCTGACAGCGGTCTGGAAAATCGAAACCATTCGCTGAGGTAGCTCTCGACTTCATATACTTCCGCAGATCGCTTGAAGACTGTCTCAACAGAGCTCAGCATTGATAACGGTTATTTCCGAACCGACAATATGGTTGGCACCAGCTATACCATTATCCTTGCAATGGGGCGTAGTAATCCAATACAATTCAGCACATACTATACGTTAAATAATAATGGATGAAAATGGTGTGATCCGTATAATGGCGGTTCCTAAACTTCTATGAATACAAAGTCGGAAAACCCGCATTCAGAAAGTGGTCATTATAGAGAATGTAACCAGTAACAAACCCAATTTGCGGTTCCCAGTCCTGAGGTCAGAAGTCAGAAACCAAATGGAGTTTCCAACAAATTTGCGATCAAGTATGTTTGTCTCACTTTGCTGTGAATTTGTCAAGGTGATTCGTATGTTTAGAAGAACGTTTAATTAGAGCAGGTTGGTCCTCATAAAGAATAGAAGGTTTACAAATTCATTATTTTGTCTGAACTAATTCAAAGTGCAAGAATTTTCAAATAATAAATGTTCAAATTGACTAGCTATCTTTCTTCGAAAAAATCATTGACTTTTACATCCCGCATGAAACCATACACTTCATAAATAATTTATGTTTGAGAAACTGCATAAGAGATGGTTCTATATGAGAAACTTGTTTTTTTCTGTGGAACTGTGAAAATATGAACTTCGGAGGAAAAACACGTTCCATCGACGAGTTCCGAAGTAGAAAGCCGATAATATTATTCTGTACTGTAGATTGGTGATGATGGTGATTATATATATGACGAATCCCTGAACCGATTACATTGTGGTGTAATGGAATTTAGAGAATTTGTTGACTATTGGATGATTAAATTCAAATTATTCTTGTAGATTTCTCAACCTAAGTTCTATTTATACTGGGCTAATAGCTATATAGGGCTAGTAATTATAATGGGCTAATAGCTAATTCAAAATAATTATCATAAGACGAATTGATGCAATAAATATTTTACACAATTAATATTCTTGAAGATTTTCAGAGCTAAAATTTCTATCTGAAAAAAAACTTGAAAGATCAACGGCATTATGGTACTGTATTTAATTTCATGTGTACTTGAAATTGTATTATAGTATTCAATTTCAAATCATGGTAGGAATGGAATGTTCTTGGGCTCTTATTTCTCATTGTGAAAATAACATATATATTAATATATATAGAGGATAAAACGTCCTACCGATTCCAACCTATTATTATAGAGTCCAAACAGAAGCTAATACAAATGTTGTCTAGTTTATTATTTGTGTGTTGCATTTGAGACTCAGCCAAAAACATTTCCTACAGAAATAAAACAAGGAAGCAGGACGTGATTTATTTTGGTTGTTCTATCCTGATCCTGCAGAGAATAAATTATCCAACAAATTAGTTTGGACGAGTGTCATGTTTTTTAGTACAGATTGAGATACTATCCGACACTGTTGGGATGTTTTCATCTGAGGATAGAAGTTTTGAATTAACCAGACAGTCTTTTTCAGGGAAGTCCCTTCCATTGCAATATTATAAATGACATTTAAAATATTCATAAATATGATAAATGAAAAGACAAGATGTCTTAGAAAATCGAGATACCGGTTTCGGTTGTTACACCATTATCAATCTCTGGTAGACTCAGCCAGAAAGTCAACCAGAGAGTCTACCAGAGATTGATAATGGTGTAACAACCGAAACCTTCATTTTCAACCGAAAGTTTTCATTTGAATAAGGAAGAATGAAAGAAGCAGTTGGAAGAACAGTTAATTATTTGATTTAATTTCATATTTATGACTCTTTGAGTAGTTGTGAAATTGATATTGTGATATTGATATTGTGAATTGATCAAAATGATAATATTGATCAAGAACTGATTGAATTTTAACAATCATTATAAGATACTCAACTAAAATTTTACATCCTTCATTTGACTCTCCAAGTTCTTCAACACTTGAGTCACTGATCCACATAATCCTATTCCTTTCTCTCCGCATCCAGGTATACTAATGTCTCCATCAAAGCACTAGAGCCCAGAAGAGGTCGTTGACCTTCTCATAATGCATCTTTTGTTCTATTTTCGTCCTTAATAACGGCTATGGGACAGTCTGTATTGTTTCGCGAACGAAAACCAGCCCCACTCACAAGTTGATCCTAGAGTAGCGAGCATACATTCTTTCTGTCTGTCTAGCATTACTAGTAACACAGACCTACTACATTGTTCAAGTTATCTTTATAAACAAAATGGTTTATTGAAGGGACCTGGAGCATGTCTTGGGAGGTAAAATCACAGAGGAGCAAATTAAGAAGTTGGATAAGAAAAATGAGTTCATAACTGAAGAGGTTAAAATGAGAAAACATGTTTGAACATATTTGAAGAAGTAACCTGAATCCATTAAGTTCCAAGATTAATCAATCTTCATCTAGTAATCTTGATATGCCATATGACAAAAAAGAATAAGGATAAATTAGTACTGTATGTAGCCTAATTAAGACTTTGACGGTTCACCTCTAGAAGAATTTTACATGATTCATTCTCAACACTAAAACTGTATAGAATTACAGTGACTGTATATAGCATTACTTTACTTTATCATGTATCATGTATGTATTTGTAATTCCTTGATGATTTGGAATGAAATTTCGAATTCAATATACACTCTGGACTACTCCGGAAATATTCCAAAGTTGATGCTAATTCACGACTCTGCTGGAACCAACCAACCCTTCTGATTCAATCGGAGAAAAACGTTGATACATCATTTCCCAACCTTCAGATTTTCAACCCTTGTTGATTTATTGCTAAAAGGGTGCTAAGAATTGGAGGGCGACTCTTCATTTCATTAGCATATCAACACTAAAAAGCCTCGAGGGATGAACGAATTACAACGATGAGGATGCTTGTGCTTTGAGGGGTTGATGTGATGTTTTCAGCAAATATTGCAGCCTATAATCCAAGGCACGTGTAAGAGGGGTTCATCACCATTTCACTGCACACCAATCTATGAGATGTATGAAGTGATAATAAATTGTTTGTATCATTATCTGTTACAATTTCAAAGTTCACTGATAAGCGATTTCACTGTTGGAATCCATTCAAGAAAGAAGAAAGAAGTTTCTCACCCAAATTATCTGATTGAGATGATATGATTCTTATCAATGGTCAACTACAACTGGTTTAATGCAAAATTAATTAGTTCAAGACTTTCAATCTCAATGTATCCATTGTCCAAATCAACTTAAAGTAATAAGTTTTCAAGATTGAGTATAAAATTAATATTATAAGAGTATTAAGATTTATTAGAATAGCATTCGAGTTAAATTTAGTTCAGTTACTTTAGTGAAGTTCATTGCACGTTGAAGTTATGTATATTGATAAATAACCCTCTGATAAATTCAATTCTATCAGCATCAACAAAAACGCTAATTCTTGGGCAGTGAAATAATGAACTAATTCATCACAACACTGACATGAATTAGCATACATTGCAATAACCCTTTCCATTAAAGGCTAAGAGCTCAAATAAGAAAAATAATGATGCCAATATGACCAGTGGTATTATCAAATCTATAATATTGTATCATGGAGAAAGAAAATAGAGATCCTTCAATAATCCTTTCTCTATGGTTATACTGAACCAGTGCAAGGTTCATAATATATACAATACCTTGTATATATAACCTTGGAACCAGTGTACTTCACAGGTACCGGTATGGTTTTCCTACTTCTGATACAATCAAGAAATCAATCCCAAGAGTTTAGTTGACTTAAAAGTGGTCTCTCCCACTAGATCCATATTTTTCTAGATTTTTAGATTGCCCTCAATTCATCATGGAACTCTCCTTCCGTTACTAGACTATCTCAAGGTGCTAACGATGAAAGTAACGGATAAAAGTAGCAGGGAATCCTCCGCTCTGCCTATCATTATTCGCATCAAGCATAGTATAGAAAGATGAAGAGTGTATGTATAGTGAATTATTGTGAGTGGGGAGTGGAATAGGCTTATTACACAATAACGCCGGGCAAACAAGCGTAACATAACCTCCTAAAATAACAGTGATTTTATTCAAGGCCAGAAAAATACCGTGACGGAGATTGGAAAGGAAAGAAAGATGTATGCTTTTTCCACGAGTGGGAAGAAAATTCTTCTATGAAAATAAAATATGAATGTACGGTGATTTTTCAAGTTCTGTAGAGTGCGGAGAAAATAGGAATTTGGATTTCAAATCTAATCAAAATCATTCATGTTCGAATGCTCCTCGAAAAATACTAAACAGTAATTTTAATATACAAAATAAATACTTTAGTGTTCAAGAAATAGCAGAATTTGCGTTGGAATTCTCATCATTATTCAATTGGAACGTCGACAAAAATATGACAATTTATAATAAACGTTTCAATCAATGAGAAGTTTATTTCAGAGGAGATAGATAGATATTATCTTTATTTTCCACTTAATACACATCAAGTGATGTGGGCGAAGTTGAGGCACAAGAGTCCCCTCTTCCACTTAACCCTGAGATGAGTGAGAGCTTCCTCAGTTCGCGGTTCGAGCGGATATCAAGTCTAAAAAATTTGAGATTTCAAAAAGTAAGGATAATGATGTAGAGATTAGTTCAATTATCTAGTGGTTTGAGTAGAAAGTTATAATTTAATTATAAGAAATGGATCAGTTTTCCTGCTCATTATTTGAAATACTGTAGATAGAACAAGGCTTAAATAATGAGCTCATCATTAAATAACCATCAACTTAAATCGATCATGATAACTTACAAGGAAACCAATCAATTAAATTGAGCAGAATATACAGAATATTATACAAAATTAACTGTTAACTTGTCTACTAAATTGTTATTGCTCTTTGTTTCTTTGCTCACATACAGAAACCATTTCAAAATACCAATTCCCAGAAACAATCATCACTATCTATTAAATGAGACTACAAACTATAAATTCTGATAATTAGTTACTCACTCCAGGCATTGATGACTCCGCTGATAGTATCTCCCGGAGATTCCATATTGTCTGATAAGATAACCTTATCAACTTCTTCATCCCGTAAAAGGGATATCATTCAACAGCATGACTATCCAATAATGTCCAACGTTTTACGAGGTAAAATTCCACTGAACATCATTGTCTTTACACGCACTAATCAATGAATATTGATGAAAATTAATGAATGAAGTTTTATTGTATGTTAACATCGCTTTTATTAGCCGCAGCCAATCTTGGCACAATTCACACAGTCACTATAAAACGCCTTCATCACGTTTAAGGATCCTATAAAATAAGAAATTGAATCGATGGGAATACAAATTAATTGGATGTTGATGGAGAAAGAAGGTGGGACAAGATGGAAAAGGATGAAGGAAAAGGAAGAAGATAGCAATCGGGAAATGATAATTACTCCTCGAAGCATTTTGGTAGCCGTTTATTCCCAGAAGAATAAGAGTCGATTTTTTCAGGAGCTTTCGTTTCACTGTTTGTACCAAAATGTCTCTGAGAGAAAAGTAACTGATGTAACGTGTAAATTACAGGTTATACTAATTATTCTATTCCTAAAACCATCCTTAGCATTGTAGATGTCAATTCCAGCTAGAATTTGGTTGGGGAACCAACAGAGCTCAAAATAAGCGGTTAAAACATGAAAATCCTCAATTTCCCAACATTTGAAAAATTTAATACTGAAGCATTAATTAATTTTATTTATTTATTTACATTGCTGTCTTACATTCATTCATACAATACATCAATAAAAATCCACAAGAATAAATATACAACTATGAATTCAGTTACTTAGTCAGGGGCGTCTAATAATTCAGGCGCTATAAATCCTATATGAGCTTAAAAAAATCACATATTATTATTATCATGGAGAAATATTACTGTAGTTGAATATTTATTTTAGTTGAATTATTACTTATATCATTCCTCCATGGTATTATGTATATGATACAGCTTGGGAACAAAACTAGTTAGCATACAATTTCATAAATGCAGTTTAAATAAAAGGGAGACAAGGCTACTTATATTAGTTATGAAGACAGTTGAGGCAAGAGATAACAGAGTAGAGAGAGTTGAGTTATTGAAGCTTTACAAATACAACGCCGCTGTATTTACTCGCAATGCACCAAGTCTGCAAACCCCAGTTTGGTTAAAAATAGTTCCCTCACGTTTTAATTGCAACTTGAAAGAATGACTCACTTTGCAAACGCTGATGGATTATAGCGAACAGAAATTCCATTCAAGAAAAAGTCATCTACTCAAACTACAAGAAGAAAATAGTTATCTTTTTTCAATCAAAATAACAGATAATATCCTTCAGTATTTCCACAATTGTTTTTCTAACAATAATATGTTTTACGTTTAACAATAATACATTCATGTTTTCATTATGGGGTCAGCAGTTTATTTTCCAAAGACCTATTTTTTATGAATATTTGAAAAAAATACCTACGATAATACTATAAACTTTGATAAAAATGCTACATACATCGTTCTCATTCATTTTTTCGCTCAACTGGCTCAAAATAAAAGTAGAAAACATCACGGCTCCATCCAAGCGATAACAAATGAAAGAAAAAGTACAACATTATTGTTGGTGTCCTGCAATAAAAACGACACATTACTTCACTGAATGTTGGAGCTTTACGAGACAAAGTTATTGTTGCGAGACAAGTCAGGTGCATAATAAATTCAGGGCAGACATCTGCAGACTTCTCCAACAACAAATTATTATCGTAAATTCTTGCAAGATACGGGAAGAAAGCCCTTGAGCATGTAATAGCCCCTGAAGGAAACATAAGGCAATATTCTTTGTTCCAAAGTGGATATATGCGATGACATTGACTACATTGTGAATGTGACCTAATACAATAAAAGTTGTCACCAAGATAATATACACATTTTCCTCTAGGAAAACTTCTCTCAGCAATTCAGCTTGTAAATACATTTTTCTTTAGAAGGAAAACAGTAAACGAGGGTGAAAATACATTATTAGCGAAACATTTTTATATTGTCAACGTCAATACTGGTCAAAGTAACATGACTGAAGTGATGTCTTTATAGTTTCAAATTTTGCTAGCCAGCTGAAGCGAAGAAGATAAGATATGTTATTCTCTTGGGTTATTCTCTTGTAGTATGTACTCCAGGAAATTCGCTGATCTCAAGCTTTTCCTCTAAAAATCTTTGTGACTCACCACCTGAGGGGGTACAGCATACCGTACCACATTTCTCTCCTCCTTTCATATCAACAACAACCTATCTCTTCCCAACATTGAAATTTCTAACTCTTTTCAAACTTTAACCCTGCCTTAACAAAATGAAAATACAATATACCATAATTATTAATGAGTGTTATATCTTTAATATTTCCTTTTTCTTAGGACTGCTTATCAATGTATTCCATTTAATACATCTTTATGGAGTGTTATATTATCTTGGAATCTGAAAATTAATCTTTGAAGTACCGTATACTGACTCTTCTGAAGTTCTTCAAAGAACAAGTAGGGAACAGACAAGACAAAATCAAAACAAGATTTGGTCTCACAAATGAAACAGACAGCACCGCTTGGAAAATTGATTAGTTTGAAAATTGGAATAGCAAATTTGGTCAAGTTTTTACAGCAGTTAGCGGCAAACGTTTCAATCAATCATCTATTCCCCCATTTTTTACAACCCTCTCACCCCATCTCAAGGCATTTAAATCGTTCCAAAACAATGAAGCTCATGACCGCAACGCAATGACAGTGACAGGTACACAGATTTGCCAATAAATCAATCAAGAGCCTTTATTAGGAGAGAATTTAGATCTCGAGGAGGTCCTCCAATGGAAGAACGAGTGACATTGACCTATTGCCATGACGAGGTATGTTGCAATATAGCACAAAAACCACTGAAAAACGATTTTCACGGTTAAAAGGGATTATCTTCGCACCATGCCGTTGAGCTTGCGTGATTTTCTTCTTAGTTCTTTTCTTATTTCCTTACTTTTTCGTTTTATTTCCACTAGGAACGAGATCGGAGTGACGGTCAACGTGCTGGAAAGTGTACGGAATCTAATTAAATCGACACGGGTGAGTTTGATCCATGGTGTCGAAGAACTACTACTTTAGGGAATTGGGTATGCAATCATAGTTCCGCAATCTTTGTACCAGTTCACTATGAAGGGTTGAACAATAATGTCTTTCTAAATAAATGAAAAATGCGAGGAATTGTGGGATACAGATTAAAATGAATATTCCCTTGATCTAACTTAAATAAGAATATCGAGGATAATTCTGAATAGAATATAATTCAAGTATTCAACCTATATCGATCTTTTATGAAGAGCTCGTAATCCAATGCCAGGACACATTGAGGAATACTGTAATTAGTTGTCTGAGTCTGTTCGTCAACATAATTTTTTGAAGCCAGTGGAAGCATACTGATCACGACGTACAATCTTCTTAATGATATTGGATGAGTATGAAAACTTGATCACTATTATTTGTGTACATGTATATTCCATATTTCCATTATATTTCATGAAATTGTACTGAGTCAATTCAGCAAGCGGGAGGGAATTGGGATTTTTTCAAATAAAAATCATGCGCCAAGTCATAACTTGAAATAATAGAGCGTATCCGAAAGATTCCATGAACTGAAAAAGAGTCAATGAAGCTTGAAAAACGTATGATTCAATGAAAATCTAACATTTATGGTTGAAACTATTATTTTATGAGAGCATGACATCACAGTATGTCCTTGATTATATCTTATCACAGTTTTAGCGCCATTATTAGCACTCTTATCAATACAAAACAACACTGATAATGTGTTTAAACAATGTCAATAGACTAATATATGCTCTCAAAAATTACAATACAGTATTATCAGACACAAACGAATGAATTGGAATCCTGTCTTTCACTCATATCAAGTAGCCTTGAGAATTTCTATTTAAATATTATTCTACTCGACGTCTTTTACAATTTCTACCACAAGACTTCATGTGATAATGAAATAAGCCTAATATTCAATTTCTGGTATTGCTAAAATTAGATTGTTATTAATAAAATGAGTGCAAAATTTGTTTGCTTTTTGTACAAATGCAAGTACTGTATTATATATAAAATTATTTCCACTATAACTGGTCTTTTTCCAAAAAATTACTGTTTACAGTAACTACTATACTTCAACGGGTACTAGCATAATAAGTTGATAGAATATTATTCGAAATATTTAAAAAGATAGACAGAGAATATTTAAGAGCTCGTTCACGAATGATTGGGTCAATAAAATTATTCTGATAACGGGAATGAATAATAGGTATGCTATCAATTGAATAAGAATGATTTTGGTATCTCTCTCTTATTGCCAGATAACCAATTAGAGTTCATTAATCTGATAACGGATGATTTTAGAATTTAATCTTAGAATTTTTTGAAATTTTTCACTTCTGTATAGTGGCTTATTTATTAATTTGATTGTAGTGAATAGTGATGAAGACAGTTTTGGGCATAATGCATGTACGGTAGTCTTCTTTTTCCTTGTAATAAATGAATAATTGAAATAAAACTTATGAAGCCTAATACTGCTAATTAGAAAAAGAGAGATCATTCTCAACAAAAAAATACGAAAAATCCCAGATTTAAATGAATAACGGTTGAAAGACACCTGACACTGACAATTTACTTTTCAATACACCCCTGAAAGAACCAATCAACAAAACTTATTTGACAGGGTAAGGATAAGGATTTGAAGGTTAAAGTTGAAGAACTTGCATGTAAACAAGTTGAGACTAGCATGATAAAAAGTAAACACTATTGTCTACCGGCACAGGTAAGTTGGTTCCAATCACTTCGCACAGCACTTCCAGACAACTTCGAAGATCTGATAAAAGAAAACCGCACAAAACTATCGAAGTACAATAGGGAGGGTTGATAGTTCGCGAACTATTTTAGTTTTTTCAAACAACTGCAGACTACCCGGTATCAGTGCAGCGGCTTCACTCAAAACTCAGCAGCTGAGCCGAGTGGCGTGCTAGCGATCAATAATGGCAACTGCTGCCAACGTAACAACAGTCATTTCCCTCCCACGCTTACTGCTTTGCTGCTCCCGCGTTAAATTCGGTTACTAGAAAAAGTTACAATGAAATTGAGTTAACAAAATAGTTACGAATTGGGTAACCAGAAAAAGTTAGACTGAAATTGAGTTACCAGAAAAAGTTATGCTAAAAATGAGTTACCTAAAAAGGTTATGCTAGAATTGAGTTACCAGAAAAGCTTTCGCTAAAATTGAGTTAAAATTCGCTATAATTGCCACTAAAGTTTTATCAAAATAATAGATAGAAAGAGGTTTATAGTATACAGCAAACATTTGTCTTATTTCCATAGTACATAGTGTCTTATTTATACATAGTATGTGAATTAATTTTTGGTATAAAAGTTATGTAACTAAAGGCTAAAATATATTTTTTATGATACATTGACAGAACTACTTACAACAGACAATGACTTCAACATACCTGAAAACAGAAATAAATTTAAAGATGATAAAACACATAAAAAAATATCAATAGAAAGGAGATGATTGTATGCTATGCATGTAGAGATATAGAAGGTTTTGAATAAAATTAGGAGCAATTCGGACTGAAAATACCATTATAGAATCAATTAATGAATTTTCTGTGAAGTAGATATTGCAGTAGGTTTTCATTAATAGTTTCGTATTCCTATCCTATCAATAAACAAATAATCAAAATCAAATCTTTTGATGAATTCACTATACACTATGATACTTTCCTATGAAAGTTCTTCTAAAGTGGAAGATGGGGTCGAATTAGAGGGGAGTCGCATCTCGTACTGTAGAATTTGTATGAAGATGTTACAGTAACAGCAGTTGTGTTATTGAGGAAATTACTTAGTATATAGTTAAGTATATATGGATGTATAATTTTAGTACTTTATAAGTATACTATTGATAAGTATACTCTTATATTAGTATAGTCAAGTATACTAAAATCCTATAGTATTTGTTTTTACGCTTCTCTTCTCTAGAACTCTAGAACTTACTTTCTCAATATGTGTATAGGCTATAGTATAAGACTTAAGTTTCAATTATTACACTCCTTTCCATTTACATTACTGTGCACCAATTTTATTCCATTTAGCTTAAGTTGATTAAAATTTGACCGACTCTCTACAGATTGTTATCACTTAGTATTATCTATAATTATTTATTATTATTCGCTATCTAATCCATTTGATCATTCTCCCCAATTTAGTTTCGAATTTCGAATCACCTATCATACCATTTTATGGACATTCCATTATCATTATTCCCATCATTCCCACTCATATTAATAATTATTCTCTTTACATAATTTAATAGTATGAAATTTCCAATAGAATAAATACTTAGTACCGTAGTCGTAAAGATCAGAAAAATATTCGCCCATGGTTGAGTGTTAATGGGAGAGATGTCTTTGAACATCCCTCTCCAAGAATGGACATTTATATGTCTAAACTCCGCTATTTTATGTAGATACAGCACAAATTTATATTACCGTTAGCTTATTGAATCCTACATCTGTCTCATTTTGCAAGTTTTCATAGTTTATAATTAGCCAACTTATGCAAACCATAATGTAATTAGTGTAACTTTCATTTATTTTTATTCATAGGATTCGAATCATTGAATTATGTAATCTACATGAATAAAGTGATTGAATCTGAATCTGAACTCGAATCGTTCACTATTACTCACATTCTCGGTGTACTTTTTCTGCACTCCATTTCCAGAGTTCAACTTTCTGCTAATTGAAATGGTTCAGACACGAGAATAAAAGCTGATAGAAGTCACGGATTTTATGGCGAGTGGAATGGCGATTTCCAAAACACTCCCCAGAGACGGGTTAAAGGAAACTGTTGAAAGACAATCTATTTTTTACTCTTTCTTCCGTTGTTTTTATACCCTCATCCAAACTTCCTCTCTTCTTCTTTCTTTTGTTTTATTTATCTTTCTTCATCTTCCTCTTCTTCATTTTTTCATCCTTTTCATTCTACACAAAGCAGCCTTCTAACAGTTTCTACACACTCTCACACTTGTAAACTTCATCCAACTCCTCTTTGTGTTTTTATACTCACACATCAATTTTCATATTTCACACTCTTCTTTCTCTTTTCATTCCTTTTTCCTCTTACAGATTTCTTTGTTTGGGAATCACAGAGCCTGAGACGAATTCATCTTTCCTGATTTTTCAAGTCTTTCTTTTGTATGTTTCTTTTATATTAGCAAAACGACGAAGTTCGGCTTGAAAGCCACAAGTTATATGAACAATGAACTTTATGATTGGAAGGTGGATTTGGGGAGACAACTGAATTTCAGCTTATCTGCTAATTAGAACAATAAACACTCTTTTCGTGGTGTTTATTTTGGGGATACTACAGAAACCTATGGAGATTAAGGTATAAATTGGTTGAGACGTTCAAATTTAACACTTTCATGTTTCATGGATGAACAATGTTTTTCGCACAAGAATATAGTACCGTACTCAGTACAGTGTAAATTACACATCACTTTCAAGGTTATTTCCATAGTAAGCTATATACATCTTGCTTGACGTCTGCTTGACACTAAGATTCAACCACGTCCCATTTCATCGGTGGTAAATTCAAACTTTTTCTCTTGCAATCATGAAGAAACTATCGACTTAGATAATATTTTCTCAATGGTGCAACTAACTAAGTAGAATTACAGTATTTTGACTGAAGCTCAACATAAACAGCAACGGAGATCACATCTATAGATCATGAGATTGAACCTTACTCCTTACAAATGAATATAATGGTCAGAGGCACAGAGCTTGACTTATCAAAATTTATCGTTCTAATGGGTTGGATATCTCAATATTCCAAGTTTCTCTGCGCAACTATCACAGTTCCATTGTTGAACTATCTTTGAAAGTTCTCAATTTTATCATCCTCGTTAAGGGTTGTGATTGTTGAATGGATGACGTAATATAAGTTCCAGTTTCCTCTTCACAATAGATTATGTATTATAGCCTAGTCCGTCCAAGCAAAGACGACATTCTCGCAAGATGGGAATATGGCTCCAGCTCGGTTAATATTATTCCCAAAATTATAAATTAGGTCTCAAATTGTAGATAAAATTTTTCTTAAAATTTAAGACCAAATATATAATTTTTGAACCAATATTGACCGAGCTGGACTCATTTTTCCACCTTGCCAGAATATCTTCTTTGCTTGGACAGACTATCTGGCAACAATCTTGGGAGTAGCAGCTGGAAAGGTTCCAGTAACGATTCAGAGTTATTGCTCTATAAATTTCAATAAAGAAACAAAATATACAGTACTACAATAATCAAAGAATCAGTCGTTGAAAAGATCTTAATGGTAAGTTAGTACCTTGGAGAATATCTTGCTTACATCTTAACATGAATTTTGTGTTTTTATGGAGAACCTCAAAAGTGGTATGTGGTAAAATTTCTAGTTGAGAGAAAATATTTAAATATTCGAGAGAAATTATAAAAAATGAAGAGTGCCTTTCAAAGCACTACAGTAATTGAATATTGAATGAAAAAGACAAGAATTTTTATTGATATAGACAATAATATTGCCTGTTGTACGCTTTGATGTAAAATAACTAAATAAAGATGAATAAAGATTTGATTCGCTACAAAGCTGCTATTGAGCCCTTTAGAAGTTGAGTGAGAAAAATGAGTTGTACTGCGATAAATTAAGAGAAACTTGATTACAAGATTTTGAATATAAAATGGCAATTTCTAGAAGCCAAATTGAAAGCATAGGCCTAGTACTTTTTTCTATCTCTTTCCACAGACTCTAGGAAGAACTAAATCTAAATTGTTAAAAAATTCAAGCCTTCAGCAAGAAGAGCAATTTTTCAAAATGACAGAGAATACAATTCCAGTTTTCTACGTGGTTGGACAAAGCTTTATTTCAAAGGCAAGCCTTTAAAGCGCAAGAAGCTTGCTCGAGAGGTCTAATTCAAATTGCATAGCTCCGTTCTCATGTGAAACTAGACCAGGTGAATAATTCAGCAGTCTGCCAGCGACAAAACGTGGTCTGAAAGGAGTTAAAGAGCTCCGCTCACCAGTTCATTGAAAAAGTTCAACTTGAGAATTAATTAGGCTTCTTGCGCTGAGAACATAATTGATTTGAATATTCAATTACCTTCAATACTACAAGTTGTAAAGCTAAAAAATTTGGAACTAATCCATCAAGCTTTTGAGAGCTAGTTTTCATGAATGACTGAGTTGAAACCTGAAAAATCTATTCTTCAATCTCACAAAATGCATGAACAATCACAAGGACAAATAACTTACCTACATAACTAAAAGTCTTAAATATATACCTATTTTATTATTTGAAATATTACTTATTTCATATTTACCTACAAATTTAAAATTCACCTATGTATGGAAAATTCCTAAAATTTTATAAGTCAAAGAATTTTTTGCTTTGTTTTGGTAAAACATTAAAAATATTATGTCTTTTATGTCTGATTCGGTTCACCAATGCAATTGACCTGAACATGGAAATCTCATCGAGTAATCATTGCTATTTAATTCAGATTTATGTTCACATACAAAGTTTTATTTTCCAACACTTTTGTAAGATTTGTAAAAATTTCTGTTTATTGTATACAACTTCTCTTTTATAGATTACTTGATACATCTTTAGTTGATTCTTATATCAAAATCAAGGCAAGCAAATCAAATCGTTAACCAATGAATGAACTTGAAAAATGAGTTACTCTCATAATGATGGTAAAGGGCTGCATAAACAATTTAGGCTTTCTAAGATACTTGATTCTCAACAAACAATCATTCTCTTATAACACAATTAATTTTAGAATACAACAATCACCTTGAGAACAATAATTGAGATTAGATTTTCTGATTGTACATCGAGTTTACAAATAACCTAACTATTTTAGGTAAGTAAAAACAAAGGTTGTCAGATTCACAACATGGATAAGTTCCTCAACATCTCTGATAAAAGTGTGAATTGAACCTAACTCCTATTCCATTTACTAATGAACCGTATAAGTAATAACACGAAGAGTTTCCAAAGTAGAATTTCACACGTGATCACAAAATACAAACATGAACTTGAACTTCTAAATTTAGTGGTGCAAACTCAACTCAACTATAATAGCATCAATGTTGACTGTATGACCCACTTCCATAACTCCTCGTTGCTTCATGCTGCTCACACGTTGATGAGTTCACATAACAATGAACTGTCCAACTTCGTAATTGATGTAGGACAGCTAACATGCATTAGAATAGGCTACGTTGAGAGAATAGCATTTGGAAAATCAATACGTATTAAATGAAAAGACAAGAAGTTGTCAAACCACTGATTTATTAAACAATCGAAGAATGGAGCGTAGACACGCAGCTTCAGTGATGATGGAAATATGCGTGTCTAGGGGGTTCCATAGTGCAATAACTGCCATAGAACTTGTAACTGTTGTACTTGTACGTGGTGTACTTGGTTTTCTTGTACCAGGTGTCAGGTGTGCTTGTACCTGGTGTATAATTACTTCATCTGTGCTCAGAGTAATCGCTAATTCAAATTCGATTTTTTTTTTTTTGGATAAGAAATTTAAAATCTATCAATATTTATGTGTACAGTACGTAGCCTACATTCTAAATTCACAGAAAATACCTCCCACAAAAGGGTGGAAAGAGACGGTTTTACAAACTCCATTTATTGCAACGGTTGCTGGCCAATAGAGAGCGTCGGAATAGCAAGAGCCGGAATGACGAGGACCAATAGCGGCCAAAAGGGGACTATCCCCTATTGGCCAAAAGTAGTTGACCAATCCCCAGGGAGGCAGTTTGACGTGAAATGGGAGGTGCAACACAATATCCATTCGGCTTGTCCGCTTGACCCAAAAATAATTCCTGCTTATTTAAATGCTTCTTTTCAAGTTAAAATGACTAACGGAAAGCCTATATTAGCCTATTGTTCTTCCTGTATTCTAGAGATTCAATGTTCAACTTGAAAAGCTATTAAGAATACAGTACAACTAAGACATTATTTCATATTTTTGAAAGACTTTTCTACATTGAAGTTTTTTATCAATTCTTAAAGTAGGCTATTCTATTCATCAAATTTTTAATATCTCAAGTTCCACTCATCAGTTAACGTTGATATTCTATCTACTTTTCAAACTGTTTCCTGTTTTGGCAAAAATATAATTTTCGCAGTTCATTCATTTGTTCAACTCAAAATTACTGAATATAAAATCGATTGCGATTTATATGAACTTTTAAAACTTCATTGCGATTGCGATATATTTTTATTGCGTAGCTTCATCTCTCTTAATACCTCTCTCTGTTATTCCCTCCATTTTCTAATTTTCCCCATCACTTTCTCAATTCTAATTTTCTTCGCTTCTCAATCTTTCTTCAGCTCTATGTCGACAACATAACTTCTCGAACTCACCTTCTATGTCGACTCTCCTTACTCCCTACTCCTTACTCTCCTTATTCCTCACTTCTTACTCTCCTTATTCCTAACTCCTTATCCTTCTTATTCCTCACCTCTCACTCCTTACAATCACATTTCCTCTATCTATTCCAAAAACAAGATCAGATAAAATTCAATTGACTATGCTCCAAGTTCAAAAGGATATAAGAGATTTACAAGAATGCTGACTAGCGGAGGTGTCAACCTGGTATAGAATTAGCTCGGCTCAGCTCCAAATAAGGATATTGAACATCCTTTACTAATAAGTATTATACGTTCAGTGAGGAACCTGGAGTAAACAGTGGGCAGATAAGGTTTCCGCTAACAAACATAAAAGAACTGTAACTAAATAAAGCTCAACTGGAATAGGATACCGCCACTACCTTCGACAAATGAGTGTTTGGATACTTTAAATCCTATTAACATTCCAGTAACCCCATTAGGGCTTTGGAAGCTCAAGTCTATTATATAACGATCACCAATAACAACAAATTGTAATAGAAACTTTAAACTAAAACCTGGGAGCTCCACATAGGATCATCAGTAATGTACACTAATGATCTAATCATTAAAAATTTTCATGATTGATGATGATTTTCCATATATATGGATTCCCCATGCCATTAATCCAGAACTATAACCCACATGGTTTTCCATTGTATGCTCCCATTTGTGGGAAGTGAGGTTATATGGTGAAGTGGAACAACCCATGGGTCTCCCCACTATTAAAAGCCATAAAGGGGGTCTTAGACGAGACGTGTACAAGTCGCTTTTTACAAGTTACTAATACAGTCGCTTTTTACTTGCCAGCTTCTACTTACCTTGGAGGCGCTTGTTATGTGGGCGTTTAGACGGATTATTAAGAAATCACTTTTAAATTTCAGCTTGTCGCAACAGCTGTTGCAGTCATCTATTTATTTTCAATAGAAATCTCAAACAACTAGAGTACTAGAGTAGAAAGTTAATGTAGTTCAAAAAGTGACTTGTAAAAGCGGCTTGTACACGTCTCGTCTAAATAAAAATAATAAACCCTAATACAATTTGATAGTTATGATTGTGAATTAAATGTGAAGTTTAAAATTGGGCCAGCAGCAGTATTATAATTATGACTTCTTAAATTAAAATTTAAAAGTAATTGAATTATAAACAGACGACGGGGTTCAAATAATAATTCTAATTTGTAGAAGAGTATTTTTAATTTTTCTCATAAATTTAACTGGAAGTTCAATGCAAAATAATTAATTAGAGTGATAAAGGAAGAATAGGCTATTAAATATCAGTTTTCAAGTTCAATTCGTTCAAACGATGGTTTTTAGAAGAGTATTTCAGATATTTTGATTGAAGATGACAAATAGAATGATTTCTTATACAATATGACAATTTGACAATGTGTCAATTAATAATAACATCAATTTTTAAGTTATTTTTTTAGAAAAGTATTTTTAAATTTCTATCAAAGACTACAAATAAACGTAGATTGTATATACAATAGTTAATTATTACCATCAATATGAGAAACTTGAATCTATAGTCTGACCAAGCAAAGATGAGCCTCTGGCAAGATGAGAAAATGACTCCAGCACGGTCAATATCAGTTCAAAAATTATTGATTTGGTCTCAATTGTAGAAAACATTCTGATCTACAATTTCAGACCAAATCAATAATTTTTGAACCAATATTGACCGAGCTGGAGTCATTTTCTCATCTTGCCAGAGGCTCTTCTTTGCTTGGACAGACTATACTTCCAATCACACATTTGATTGTACAATATTTGCAGTATTTGACAGTAATTAATTCACAGAGTTGAAAGTATCTGTTGCAGTATGTAGTGTGATTAATAAAATCTCCATAAGTCTCCATTGTTTGTTTATTCAGGGGCAGTTAGTACTGGGCCCCACAAACCCTGACCTCTATTCCCTTATCGGCATAGAAGGCGGCCTGCATTTAAAGGTCGTTCACTTAAAACGCACAAATTCCATTATCAGAACAAACCTAATTTGGACTAGCAGTGGCGTATCGGCCATTAAAATAACACCATAAACGAAGAAACGTGTCAGGCGATTTAAATTCGATTGAGCATTGTGGCACGATTTTCAAGAGTGAAATGTCAACTGTTTTGTTTGGATTGTCCTTTTCGTTCTCAACGATCTCTATGTACAGTTTTAAAATTTTTTCATTGTTATGCAAATAATCTAGGAAAATATGAGAAAAATAATAGGAATTAAAATTTTTATAGCACCCATAACAGTCCTTACCCTATGATTTTCCTCATATTTTTCATATAATGTAGTCAAGTCCCTATAGTTGAGAATCCCCTGAGCTATCCGTTGTTTGATAAACTTTGCATGCTCATTCTATCATTAAATTGAACTAATAACAGTCATTTTTAAATTGAAAAAATTATCTACTTGCTGACACCTACACGGCAAATTTAAATTGAATAAATTTTAAGAAGAAACAACCTACATCCTTGTTATCTGATTCTTTTTAGAATATATTTTCCCGAGTAATCATTAATTATAGTTGAATTCAATTTCAGTGTTTGTCAATATGGTTGAAGGTACACTACCTAATATGATTGAATGAATTGAATGAAAAACATCTCAATATTCCTTCTACTTCAAAGATATTCATAAAATAATTATATTGATTTCTGGTTATTAATGGTTATGGCTGATGAGGTAGGTTATGTTTAAAGTATTCTACAACAATAATAGTGTATGATTTTTTTCATTTCACGAGAGAACAATGATTGATCCTTTCAAGAACTCATCATATTATTAAATGAGTTAGCCTATATGTTACAGTATACTATTAGTTCGATGAAACACAATAATTCACTCTCCAATAGTAATAACAAAGGTCCATTCTACAACAATGGAATGATTTCTCTAAATATAACCGACTTCGAGGCATAATATTGTAGTTGCAAAAAATGTAATTTGTAGATTCTATTTTGAGATTGAATATGATATGGATGAGTTTTTTGTCTGAGCTATCCAGCTATGCCTAATTATTATGGATGAATTTAAATTGGCTGTACAACAATTGAAAAGCAACTTGCAAGGCGTTTGAATTTCAGTAGGCGGGAATATTGGCTCTTGCCATGACTCATTACTGAATGCTAAGATATCTATGCAATCTGGTATGGGTTTCATGAAGATATAGTGATTTAGAGCTTGGACGAAGCATATTTTAAGTGCATTTGTAATAACAAAAATTGAAAGAAATTGAAATCTTGACTTTAATCATTCTCTAGATTAGAGAACTCATTTAAAAAATAAGATAAACCTTCTAAGGAGAAAAGGAGCTTTCGGAAAAGAATGAAGCATGGAAAGAACCATTTTCTTAGATAGTAAATATACTACATACAAATGATAAAAGATGTACCGGTGGATCACTTCCAACCTCACTCACTGTACCTTATTTTCTTGGAGGCCTTTTTTTATCTAATTTGCATGAAAAACTTGACAACTAAAGTGAAAAACTTGAAAACTAAAATGAAAAACTTTCCAAATCCGATTTTAATGCTGAGGAAAATTGAAACATTATCATTTATCGAACACTTGAAAATTCTTAATAGCCTACAATTCACAAAACAAAAATATATATACGAACGGTGAACCAGTATGAAAAACTTGCTAAATATGAATGTAGTATCATATTTTAATGTAGTATATATTGTAACAATCAGATTAGAACTTCAACCATCATTCCACTATACAACGCACGGTAATACGATACTTTTACGAGACTGTATTTCATATCCACCAACAGATAAAAAACACAATAGCTTTCTCTGTTACTTCCACAACATGCAAATGAACAAATACACACAACAGGTATACAACTAAACCAGAACACACCCGTAAAAAGTCGGTTTCTTTTCAACTCGTCCTTATCTGTGTTTGTATGTTTTTTTGTGCACTGCAACCGGTTGTAATGGATCTCCAAAGTTCGAGATCTTCTACCAGACAAGACTTCCGGACTCCCCCGGTCGCCACATGTTGTCATAGAAGCTGAACAGGTGATAGTCGCATCCGGCTGCCAGGTGAGAATGAAAGAAGGGAAGACACCCCGTTACTACACCCTTAACATAATAACGGCGGGTCTTCTCAGCTAGCGCGAACTGAACAGGGAAAGTGTGGTAGAACATCACCTGTTGTTGCATTCGTTGATTCACAATTGGAAGTATAGTTAGTCCAAGTAAAGATATCAACATATCTGAAAGAAGTGTAAATTTTTTAGTCTGTCCAAGCAAAGATGACATTCTGACAAGGTGAGAAAATTACTTCAGCTCGATCAAAATTAGTTCAAGAATTATAATTTGGTTTCAAATAGTAAGAAACATTCTGATTTACAATTTAATATCAAATTTATAATTTTTCAATCAATATTGACTGAGCAGTAGTCATTTTTCCTTCTTTCCAGAATGTCTTCTTTACTTGGACAGACTACACCGTAGTAATCTATTCACTAAATTGCGGTGACTTTATCGCAATTCTACAGTGACTATAGAAGACTAGTCACTTCATCACATAGACCTACTTTACTTTTAGGATCAGATTTTTGGGATATTTTTCTGAGTTAATATAATGAGAATTGAACTATTGAACGATCCCCACTTCGCAGAATGTCGACCTCATCACATTCAAAAACAGCGTGAGCGATCTTATCAAAGTTTGATAAGGTTCCTGGGTTCGATCCCAGTTGACGACACAATTTTTTGTAAGCCACTCCCATCTTACAAAGAAAATTCGTCATTCAGAAGGAAACCGTCATTCAAGATTATCTAAAAAGCAGTCTTTACACCTAAGCAAGGTTGGGAGAAATATAAAAAATAATATCAATTAATATTGTCATTTTGCCGCTTTGATAATAAATAAATAATACGATTTCTACGACGAAAATTTATGTACCTGAATTGCCAGGTGTAGGCTCAATTATTAATTCCGATCAGTAAACATCCACGATAATTTTTCTGATGATTCAATATGCTTTCCCTGGAAAGAAAGGAAAAACCACGAGCTATTACCAATCCTACTGCATCACCGCTAGAAAGTGAATCAAATTGAATTGTACTTTTCCTTATTATTTCATAATAGTCAGTCTCCGCAGTTCGACCTTGCATTTAGCCGACAAAAGTGTAAATACTAAAAAAGTAAATAGATGATAATAATAGAAGGAGAAAAAGAAAGTAAATAAACATAATAGATAAAGAGGGTCTGCGTCTGTGTGGGTTCCGCACGTAACCACCCACTGCGTCCGTGTAATCTTTAAAGTTTGGGCAAGCTGAGAATTCACGCAGTTACAATACACTTCACATTGTAACGGCGTGTCTTCTAGTTTGCGCGAAAGATTATAATTTTGACCTTCATTTTTTCTGTTCGGTGTGGTACTCTAACTCTGTAGAGTCCACATCAATGTCATGAGAATCCCAGGTAATATTGAGGCCCAACAATGTTAACATCAGCGAAAATGTATGTACCAAAAATCTTATTCTATACTCTCTGGGTAACAGCAAAGACAATCCACTGTAGTAATATCATAGTTTCCTTTAATAGAAGGCCATGCCCTAATAATATGGCAACGTCGCACCGTAGTCACAGTCTTTTCATATGAAAGCATTATAAGTACAGATAAAAATCATGCTTGTTGACTTGGTTTTTCTCTCTTTGAGCATAATTTCCATGAAAAACGTTCATGAAACTCTTCGCATAGAATTCCTTTTGTGTTTTTTGTGATAGAGATTAGCAAGTAAGATTAAGAATAGACAGTTATTTATTAAAATAGCTTATGATTTGTAGCAAGTCAAATGGGAGAACGAAAACAAGAAACGCATCCACTAGAACAGCTGATTGGAAAATGATTTTAATGCTTTTAAATGAACCCAATTTCCTACTCTACATAGTTGTCAATTTTTAGGCCACGGCCTTCTATTAAAGGAAGCTATGGTAATATAGATAAGATATTGTCTTTTAGCTGATGCGTTTAGAAACCATCATCCTGGTACCATCTCTATACATGAAAGCGAAATGGCACTGATTCACTCATCAGCAGAACTAAAAATCTACCGAACCGAATGCGTTCAAATTTGGCAGACATGTTTAGTTGGACCTCTAGACGCCTACTAAGAACGGGTTTTTGAAACTTCCCAAGGGTACGCCATATATTTGAGTTTTTCTATAGTTTTTCGGCATTTTCTTAATTCTTTCGAAAACCAATCGGTAGAAAATGTTGATATTTGGTGAGCAGGTTCAGATATGGTCTAGAAATGTTGTGTTCAATAAATTTCGAATCCCTTCTCAACGGAATTTTCAGGCGAGCGAAGCGAGCCTGTTTGTCTCAGCTGACACTGACAGAGGTTTTGCAGGCGAGCGAAGCGAGTTGATAATATACCCTTGCTGTTTCTTCCTGGACTGATTTGAAGAGAATTGAAAAAAATCAAATATCTCGGCGTGTTTCATGATGCACACACAACACACTCCATACTCCTAATAACGCGCGTTTGAGCTGTGGCGAATTGAATTAGTGAAGGAAGAGAAAACAACACTGTAATGAAGAGAAAGTACTTCTACTATGCAACTGAGTTTAATGATGACTCTTATTCTCAGATATTGAGAGTGTAAACTTTAAATTTTTGAAAGCAAGTCTTGAAATCTTCTTGCAGTAAATTGACCTAATCAATAAATATGTATCTACTACCTATAATGGAAATTGTAAGCTGTAGTCTGTCCAAGCAAAGAAGACCCTCTGGCAAGATAGGGAAATGACTCCAGCTCGGTCAATATTTGTTCATGAGTAAATCAAATTGTTTCCTAAAACTTGAGATCAAATTTATAATTTTTGATCCAATAATGACCGAGCTTGAGTCATTCTCCCATCTTGCCAGAGGGTATTCTTTACTTGGACAGACTATAATTTGTTTGACTGTATTATGATTATAAAATAAAAAATATTAATTTTCTTCAAAGTTCAATCTTCAACTAATTTTAAAAATAAGATTTCAACAGTTTTGCCAGTTACACCTTATCTAAGTTGTCATGGTAATTGTAACATTAAATGACAAATTCGCATTAT